>OY998268.1:29092248-29694748 GCA_963922045.1 Persicaria maculosa
TCGAGGAATTTCCGTATTGAGTAACGGGAAGCGGGCTACTCCCCGAAAATGCCCCGCCCGTAGGTTCGCTTTTCGTTGGGGCTCAAATCTTCCCCTTCTCTTGCAGTAAGTTCTCTTTTTCTTGCTAGGTAGCCAGTCTATACAAGACTCGGCCCAAGCCCCCAATTCCCATGCCTTTCTTGGTAAGACCAACCGGTGATTTCTTACAAGTCCTTTTGAGCAAAAAGCGGATTCAAATGAGATCCCATTTGAGTCTTCTTTTTCATTCGACTGATCCAATCACAATGACACTGCTACTGTCCGTGGTCGTGGCTCTTTTTTTTTTCTATTCATAGTAGACAAGAACATACAGGTTCAGGGACTCTTGAAGTGGAAGATAGTGTTGAATCACTGCATAACGCTCTAATCGAAAGGTTCAATGCCTTTTTGGGGTACAGACACATTCAAATTCCCGACAGTTGGTCCACTTTGGATATAATCCAGGATTTTTTGATCGATGATGTCAATTTGTTTACCGATGCGTCCTTTTAAGTATTCTTTCGGATCTGATGGTTCCCCTTTCACAAGAACCGTGTTGTGTTGAAGTTGCCATTCAGGCGATAAATTTGATTCAGTACTCAGGATGAATTTAAGAGCATCCCCCAAAAAAGGAGGTGCGGCTGTCGGGATCCTCCCCCACTCCCCTATTCCCGCAAGTCGATTCGATAAAAAAGAAAAACCCCTGAACGGAGGGCCCCCGTTTAAGTGGTTTATATCTAAAAAAATGAGAAGAGAGAGCGCGGGTGGGTCTCTTCTTATTGGGACCGCGTGGATTTTGTATGGTGGCAGACGCCAGAGGTTTAATTACCTTTGTAATAAATGAGTAAAAAAAAAGCTCACCAAATAACGTTATGAAAAAGGGCTAAGATAAGAGAAGAGAAAGACTTTCGCAGATATTTTATAAGCTATTCCCCGATCCTTGACGGCAGATAGATAGACTTTGCTTTACAACGATAGGGTTACCCTTCTTACTTACCTCTTACGTGCTCGCCTTTACATTTTTTTCTAGTCAGTCTATACCCCCAACCATTTTACCTTTTTAGTTAGGCTGTCCCCTACTCCTATAAAAGTAGTTGATGATAGGGCCTTATCGAGCTATAGCTCCAGTAACAAGAAAGATTTAGCTCATGTGGTTTCTTTTTTTACTTCCTTAGAGGATTCATCCAACCGGGGATAAACTTGATTCTTAAATAATGGATCCGTTTTCTTTTCTAGTTCCAATCCTCCGAGACTTGAATAAAGATCTCCAGAAGAAGGATTTGTTCGCCCAACCTAGTAAAGGGGCTAGAAAATCGAGACTCCGGTGCTTCTTTCGTCCACAATGTTTGTTCAATACAGCCTCCTATAGTTTTAGTTACCGAAACCGCGGGACAGGCTCCACTCTCTTACTACTAACATTAACAAGAGATCTAGTATCTAGTAGCTTTATATATGACTGATATTGTTCGGCAGTTCGCTAAGGAGACTTAAGAAATATGGTAGTAGTTCTATTACATTACTCAGATGTTTCAGTTCGCTTTAGACTCCGCGGAAGTGGAAAGAAGTTGCTAAGATAGGTTGTGGAAAGGAAGGTACGCCGTTAGAGTTTACCACTACACTAACGCTATGTGATCCGGTCAAGGCGAAAGGTCCCGCCAGGTGTTTTAAGAAACCTCTTTTAAATATCTCATATAGATAGATCGAGGTTTTCAATCCTTTCCCTCTTCTTTCTTGCCGCTTTCAGACTTGACACCTTGATTGTCGGAGTGAACGGGGTTGACTCGATATCGGGAGGGACTCATACGTAGGGAGTCATCGGATTCTTCCATAAATTCCACTGCGCTCCGCCCTTCTCTTCTTTTTTTTTGTTAGCTAGCGCACTACGGCTTGACTTGACGTTTATTCTACTAGCCAAACTAGGGCTTCCTTGACTTGAGGTTGCCTACTTCTATCAAAGGGAGCTAAGTCAACTACCTATACCCCCTTCCATCTTGGCCTACTAGCTGTTAGGAGAGAGAGCTGCTGCAGTGCCCGTGGCTCAACTCCCTTCGTCTTTCGGCTAAAGCCATATTGCGGATCTTCCGCTTAAATCCACCTATGGAATATCTTGCGGAAACGACTCTCTTGACACAGCATCAAAAAAGATGGGGTTTATGGAATTTTTGTAGTCAGAGGAATTAATAGAACTTCATATTCTATTACCCGAAGCGAAGGAGGAGGAATATGGCAATAGCCAGGTTTTACGAGAAAAGATAGGACAAAGCCTAGAAAGAAAACAGGATCGGTAGGCTGCTCGGTACGGTTCGCTCAGGCCCTTCTTGTCGGAAGAAGATAGAGAGACAAGTCTATCTCATCCTGCATCGGGCTTAGAGTCTAGCCATAAGAAGGGGGAGGCCATGTCCTTCTCGGTATTGAACAAGCGCCCTTCGGAATTAAGATGCACAATGTATTCTTCTAGCGAGGCGAGCGGCTGAAGAAGACGGTTAGCCGGCTGAAAAGTTGTCGAGGGATGTCAAAACCTCTGTAGGGATTTTAGGGCACTGGCCTTGGTCTTCTTCAACTAGGAAATGGAAACTCTCGTAGTTGATGCTAACTCGACTGAGGACCTCGATTCTTTGGGTTTTGGCAAGGAGGGCTGGTCGGTCAAAAGCAAAAGCGGGGTAGGCCACCTTCGTCGTGTTGTCCTTCTTTCTCGGATGGCAGATGAGGCGGCACCTGGGGAGTTGAGATTCAAAAAAAAGAATGACTTCGGTCCCTCTTGACTAATGGTCGACTGCCTTCTTCTTCTCATTCTGACTGGACTTGTCATCGCTGTTGAGTTTGTGCCACTACTCTTTCTGGAATGGATAAGCCTTTTTGCCTCAAACCTTGTTAATAGCCAGTTTTCAGCCATTTGCTGCTGTCAGAATCATTCCTCACGCTGTCAGGTCTCTTACCAGGGAACTTCAGACCTAGACTTTGGCAACAATCCCCCCCTTCGGGAAAATGAAAAGTCACAGTTGCATTAAATCAGGTGTGGTCAATCCTATTTTTATATTCCTTATGGTACTTATGGACTTGGCAAAATAAGAACATCTTTGATCCCGTTGTCCGAGTTTTTTCAAAACCTGTACTTCAAGTGAGAGCTAGAGCGCTTCTTTTCTTTCAACCTCTTCAAGGCAGGGTGGACCAACAATTGTCGTATATTGATTACAGAAACTGCGTACCGGTATGTATACCACGATAGAAAACTCCCCCGATCTTTACTTCGGTTGTTAGGTTAGCTAGGTTGTTATTGTTAGGTCTCTCTATCGGTCTGAGGAAAGTCACTAAGCTCTTTTTCTTATATTATACATGGGGAACCTAATAGAAGATTAGCTGCTTAACAACCCTTTCTAACAGCCCGCAATTCCTTCCTTAAGTAAGGAATGGAGTAAAAAAGACTATATAAAAAGAAAAGGAAGAAGAAAAAAAACGACTGCGGTTGAGGAACAAGCCGTCGTGGCTGCACCTGTCAAGTTACACGATCTGTCAATGACATTAGTAGTAATATAAGCCTAAAAATCTCCTGACTGGGTCTCAACTATAGGTAAAGCGGTCATACTTACGTAGCCTAACTCCGAACCGAATTTCGTGCCTCTTTCTTCGCTAACAACTATTGGTTTTGGCTTAGTCGAGCTAAACTCCCTAACAGCCAAAGAGAAAGAAAGACTACATAGGCCCGCCCGGGTGAAAGGGAAGAGCTAACTACAGGGTTAGCCGCTACTAATACTAACCACTGGTAAGATTCACTACCTAGTTGCCTAGCTGCACTATTCCATTGTTCCGTCGGGCAACCTTTGAGTAGAGGAGGGGTCGAAACCTAGGTTGTTGCTAAGTTGAAGTTCTTTCGGTCGATCCCCCCTTTTCCTCTTACTAGTCCTATTTTGAGTCAACCTCCTTTCCATTCTGATCATTTCTTAATATCCATCTCAATTGGAACTAAAATAACTAGAGATGGATCACCCTTTAAATTTGAAATGTCGTTGACAAATAATGAAAACTATAATAAACTAGTTAAATCAACATGGCAAAATAAACTTCAATGATCATTTATGTTTACACTACTATAAAAACAAAAACTTCTTAAGAAAAAAACAAAAATTTGGTGTAAAACTCATCCAAATAATAATTTTAGACAGATCAAAGACATTGAAGATCAACTTTTATTACTACAAACACAAGAAATTTTTGGAACTCCCAACGACTACATAAATAATAAACGAAATAGATTATTAAATAAGCGGGAAGCACTCATGGAATTTAATAATAGCTTCGAAACAACGGGCGAAATCAAATTTTCTTAAATTTGGAGACAGAAACACAAAATATTATCAATCTATATCTAAAATTAGAAACTCTAAAAATATTACTCGCAACTTTAAAAATAAAGATGGTCTAGTAATCGAGGATGAAAATCAAATTAGAAATGAAATAACAAAAGAATTAGCAGAAAGATTCATCTTAAACAATGAAAACATTAGTTGCAATCCAAATTTCATAAATCTAATAAGTAATACCATTACCGACTCTGAAAATTTAGGATTAACACAACCTATTACAGATAAAAAAATAAAACATACTCTTTTCTCCATGACAGATGATAAATCCCCAGGTCCTAATGGCTTTCCACCTGAATTTTATAAAAAATATTGGAACATTGTGGATAGCCTTCTATGTAAAGCAATTAAATCCTTTTTTCATTCAGGAATTCTTGTCAACGAAGTAAATACAACTTTTATTGCACTTATTCCTAAAATTGATATACCCACTACCATCAACCACTACCGTCTCATTAGTTTGTGTAACACAATTTACAAAATTATATCAAAATTATTGGCAAATCGCTTAAAATCCATCCTACCACGTAATATTAATCCTTTTCAGGGAGCCTTTGTACAAGGAAGAAATATTCAAGACAACATCTTAATAGCTCATGAAGTTTTTCACTCCTTCCATAACAAAAAAGGGAAACATGGATGTATGGCATTAAAACTAGATATGGAGAAAGCATATGACAAAATTTCCTGGAACTTTATACGTATTATACTAAACAAATTTGGGTTCGATAACAAATGGATTAATTGTACTATGACATGCCTCACCAAAACCAACTTTTCAGTTTTAGTCAATAACCTACCGGGCCAAACATTCCAAACTTCTAGAGGCATACGACAGGGAGATCCACTTGCACCGTATATTTTTATATTAATTATGGAACTATTAGGAAAAATGCTACAACAAGAATCTTTAGAACATGAACCCTTAATTGGAATAAAACTCACAAATAACAGTAATCCTATTCCATTCGTATCATTTGCAGACGATACACTCATTTTTGGACGCGCTGATGAACTAAGTCTTCACACGATAAAAAATCTATTAAATAATTTTTGCAACATATCTGGCCTTTCTATAAATTACAATAAAAGCTCTTTACAAGTCTCTAAAAATATCTCCGTTGAAAAAGCTCAATCCCTTGCCCAACAATTAAATATCCCTGTCACTAAAACCATGGAAAAATACCTAGGTATACCACTTATTAGTGGAAGGGTTAATAATGCCTTATTTGATGAAGCCATCACAAGCCTTAAAAAGCAATTATCAAAATGGAAATCAAATACTCTCTCTCAAGATGGTAGATCGGTTCTTATCCAGGCAAAACTAAATTCAAAAACAAATTATCTTATGCAATCTTTTCTTCTTCCAAAAGGAATTTTAGAAAAAATTGATCAAATCAACAAAAATTTCTTCTGGAACAAAATTCTATCCGACAATTATCATCCCTTAATTAGCTGGGAACACTTATGTACCCCTAAAAAGGATGGGGGACTAGGTTTTAAATCAGCTGAACAAATAAATATTGGCATGCAAATGAAATTACTTTGGAGAATAATAGGAAATCCTAACATAAGAGATCTTTTCTCAAAAGGATTACTCTAGCTAGTTGGCAATGGCAAAACAATTAATGTATGTTATGATATTAATAAACTAAAAAATATATTTACCCCTCATATTGTTCAAATGATAACAAATATCTATATTCCAACCACCAATATCCCAGATAAACTAATTTGGATTTATAGTAATAATGGAGAATTCTCAGTCAAATCTACCTCTTCGCTCTTCAATAAAAGAAATAATAACAAGATCTCAACAGACTGGATATGGAAACTAAACATTGCTCCAAATATTAAAAATTTCATCTGGAAAATTATTTTGGACATTCTACCTACTACTGCTCGTTTAAATAGATATATAAATAGAGTCTCTAACACTTGTTCACTTTGTAATCATGAAATAGAAGACACAAATCACTTATTATTTAACTGTGAAATTACTAAATCCCTTATTCAAAATCTGAGTATTAAATTAAACAAATATTTCATTATCCCAAACATAACAAATGATGTCTCATAAAATATTCTAAATACTAGAGCTCTAAATAAAAATTTTACAAATATTTGCCACTTATGGCATTCAATTTGGGAACTAAGAAATAGAATCATCTTGCGAAAAAATTATGATAAAAACATCTTTAATACTTTAACTCAAAGCATTGATAAAATTTCTTGCTGGAATAAAGAGCATTTAAATAATATTCTACCTAAACACAATATAACTCGTGAAAAAACGAACTGGAAATATCCACCAAAAAACATTATTAAAATAAATGTAGACGCCTCAGTTAAGAATGGCTTTGAACCCCAAAAAAGGTTGTATCATGAGAAATAATCATGGTCAAATTATTCGAATACACAAATCCAACACTAGAATGAGCTCTATCATTCTAGCAGAGGCTTTTGCAGCATATGCAGGTATAAGACTGGGAGCAGAACTAGGAATACGGAAAGTCATTATTGAAAGCGACAGTGCAATCCTTATCAATGCCATCAACCGAGTGAACAGCACACCATGAGAGATCATTCAAATATTAGAAGAAATGCGCTCCTTAAGTAAAGAGTTTGAAGTCATCAACTTTCAGCATTGCTATAGAGAAGCAAATAGTGCAGCTGACTTTATTGCGAAATCTAGAATGGGTTGTTACTCAATTTTAAATTCTTGTTGCGAATTCCAAAACATCATCATGTCTGATGATCATGGATGTTGTTATTATATCCAAATTATTGCCCACAGTAAAAAAAAAAAAAACTCATTTTGAGTTTTCAGCCCAATTCAAACCCTCTTTTGTTTACTGAGAGTCCAGCCCGTATTTCTTTCCTTTTGGCCCACATTCTTTTTTTTTTTAACAATATCAACGACGTCATTTTTTTTCAACAGGTTTGAACGTCTGCTTCCTTATGACAGATGGTAAAGCAACGACGATGAGCCTCTTCCGTGACCAAGGGATGTAACCCGGAGGCGGCGAATGTGCCAAGACATTCGAGACTTCGACTTGAGCAATCAGAAGCCAAAGGGGGGCAGGACCCAATAATTTGAGTTTGGTTGATTTCACCAGAGCTCCCCCAATTTCGGTATGTTCCAGGGTTCTTGTTCGAAAACCCCTTATCCCAATTTCGCTATTTGATTTAGCTTTTAGCTGATTGAGGATGAGAATTTCGGATCCCCTCCTTCACCAACTTCTAATGGCGTACCCAATTTTCGGGTTCGACTGATTTTTAGAATTTGTGATTTTGGGGGTTTTGAATTAGGGCAAACTGACAGAGGAAGATGTCAGATCGAAGCCCTGCCAATTGAAAGCATCGGATTGGCGAAAATAACTCCGGACCGATTAGGTACGTTTATCCTCTCCACCAATTTGAAGTCTTCAAGCAACTTTTACTTGAGAAAATTACATTTTGCTCTAATATTTTATTTTTACTTTCTGTTCCCTTCTTTTTTTTTTTTTTTTGCACTTGGCAAATTTTTTTTGGCTGCACACCTTGTGCTTCTGCTTGAGACAGCTGAGATAGGTACTCACTTGTTTGATGGTTGACATCGGCTGATTTTAATTTAGGGTTAGTTGCAATTTGGTAACAACCAGTGAGGATTTAGGGTTTGTTTGCTTTGGACAATGCCATTTACTGACTTTGGATTCTGCTTTGAGCTTGAGCATGGGCTGATTTAGATATGCGTGAGTCTCTTAATTGTCTTATTTCCTTGACCCAGAGTGGACTTTTGTGTTGGATGAATTTATATAGCCATAGGATCCTGTGACTGCAATTTGGTAGCAATCAGTGAGGTTTAGGCCTTGCTTGATTTAGGCCGTTTAGGATGATCGGTTTGTCTTGTGCGATTGATCTGCTTTTAATTGGTGCATAAAATCTGCACAGGCTAATTTAGGGCCTTTTTTATTGTTTGAACTCATTGTTTGTGATGTCCAGTTTAGCCCTAACATAGAGCAATTTGTTGATCTTGTGTGTTAGGGTATTTATGGCCAATCTGAACAGATTTAGTTTAAACAGAAAATCTGCTTTCTTTGAATTTTTTTCTTTGACTATTTGAGACTCATGTCTGAATCAGTGAGTTTGTTTGTTTAGTTCAGGACACTAGTATATTTTAGTTGTCCGGAATGGAGACGATTCCAATTTGATGAGTTTGTCTTGTATGCAATTGAGCCGATTCGATTTAAAAAAATATGTTAGTACCAATTATAATGATCTCCTTCGAGGGAAATCGTTCTCAGGCCCAATTAATATATAAAACACATCAAGCTATCTAATGCCGCTCTTCGAGGAGCGACTGACCGGAGGGGCAAATACCTCATGATCTCTACCTAACTCGCCACTCCAACCACCGTGGTGCAATTCCTTGGAGTCTTCAAGGCCTATCTGTAAAGAATAAGTTATATTTTGCCTACCCGTTCCCATCTACATCCAATAGGGATGGCCTAACGCCCTTTCTACCCACTTGATTCCCTTTGTTTGATTCGTCTCATTTATTAGGCCGAGTTCATATTTAGTCCATTTGAGTTAGTCATATTAAGTTCATTTTGCCCCGTTAAAACACCTTCAAATTCTTTGAAATTCATGGGCGGTTTTTCAAACCATACACCCGACCCTTGCGTACCCGAATTGCACAACCTCGCTCTGATACCAACTTTATAACGGCCCAGATATAAATACACGGGTTACGTTTCGAAGGTTGGAAACCTTCGTTCGGATATTGCAATTCAGGTACGGGTCGAGGTTTGAACCTCTAAAGATCAGTATTTAAAGCGGGGATTTTGAACCCCAAAGCAATCGAAGGGCTCCTGGGTATCCTTAACCTGTCCTAAAGACTAAGTCGTGGAAATTAGTTTGAACGAAAATGCGAAAGCGGAATTAAATTACAACTTGTCACGGCAGGGCCGGGTGAAAACTAAATCCATAAAACAATAAAACAAAGATCCCAACCAAACAAACCCCAAAATATGAAACAAAAAGAGGCCCAAACCAGGAGATCCGGATCAAAGCCCAAACCCGAACTCAAAGACTCAGACCAACCCGGAACCCAAGCCTTCCCCAAATTTGATGAAGTGACCCGAATGCTTAACCCGACCCGAGTCCAGATGAAAGCAAGGAAAGGAGGAACCTAAATCAATAACCCGGTTTTTCTTAGACCCGGATAGAAGCCCAGAAAATAGGCTCAATCCGATGAGAAGGAGAAGCGCGTCTCCCTCAAGCTCAGAACGAAGCTTTATGAAATCTGTCGGAAAACGAAGAGGAAGAAGAAGGAATAGGTCCGACCGGCGACCTCTTTTCCGGCCTAGACTCTCCCATCCCGACCGAAATGTCACTCCGACCACCCTGGAGCCAAGAGAACAGAAACGAGAGTAAAGGGGATGGAGGAAGAGAGAGCTCACCGAGATCGCCAAATATCGCCGGGGAAAACTGCTCATCGGGGCCGAGTCGGATCGACGGAGACGGAATCGAGTAGGATCGGCCACTGTTGAGATCGAAAACAGGGGAGAAGGGGAGAGCGGTGGGCTTGCGCTCCATCTCCAGGGGATTTTCCGGCTGCTCCTGCTTGTCGTGGGCTTCGAGTAGGTCGGGAGGTGCTCCTGGGTGTGGCTCGCGGAGGAAGGAGGAGGAACAGAGATGCTAACTGCTGCTGCTCACGGAAGCGAGGAGGAGGAATGAGGATGCTAGCTGCTGCTGATCACGGAAACGAAATGGAGGAATCGCAGCAGAGGCAAGGTGAGGCGATGGTGTGGCTCGTCGGAAGACAGTGGCCAGGTGGTGGTGATTTTTGTGGGTTTCCCTGGCTGTCTTCAGAGAACGCATAGAGGGGAGGGTGCAGCTATCTAGTGGGTTTTGGTTGAAGTTTGGGGTGGGTGAGAATGAGGGCAGAGAGAGCTTTATTGTGTGAAATGGGGCACAAAACAACAATGTTTGCAAGCTGGCAAGGCAGGAATCTCCTCCAACGGGGGGGAGAGAGAGAGAGAGTAAGGAAAAAGGAAAAGAAATTAGAAATAAAAGATGTCCCCCACAATATCAATTTGAAATCCCGACGTTCGAAGCCAACCCCGATCGCTAAAACGAATCCCGACACTAGAAATTTAAATCGAATTTTAAATCATCTCCAATATTAAATTAATTTTATTAATACTCGGAACTCAAAAGCGGAAATCAAATCCCGTCAAAATCCAAAGTTTGAAATGATGCCTGGTGGATTTTAAAATTGAAACTTGTGCTCGAGGACGAGTTTTCTCCACTTTTACAAATTGAATAAAGTAGTAACATATTTAATTAAAATAATGATAATATAATATATAAAATATATTCGGTCTTTACATTCTGGCCGGTATAAAATCTGTTTCTGAAATGTTGTAGGAAGAGTAGATGGTTAAAGATATCAAGGATTTGGTAAGGGTCTTTATCTATCGCTTTGTCCCATTCTATAGGTTTGAACGACAACAAACTCCCCCTTTGTTTGATTTTGCCATTATTCTTGATAATCTTTGTAATATTAGTGGGGTCATATTAATTGTTAGTCCTCGTGGATATTCAAAATCTGCTGCTCATTTTGTAAGTTCTTAAAAACTGTTACAAAAGATTAAAAGGTCAGCTCATAAAATGGTAACTTTCAACTTTAGTCTAAACTTAATTAGATATTGTCCAAATTCTTCATGCCTTTTTTATGAAGCTTTGATCTCCAAAAATGATGTTTACATGTATGTATACGATTTTTATGAACCAAATTAATTTGAGATCAAGCTTATGAGCCGAATTTTTTTGATTGCTAATTGGAATAATTTGAATCAATTGTGCAGAGGAAATAAAGGATTTTGAAGCAATAGAATGAGGCAAATTGAGATGGACGAAATGAAGACGGAGGATGCGCTAATGTTGCCCAACGCTGATCGATAAGCTAAATGTATTGGGATGGAGAAAATGGAGGAGGTGAAAGAAGCTCTGGACAAGAGATAAATGCTCTCCAATGTTGATCAGACTAAATGCCTCTATGGCGGCAACTAAGAGACTTCTCAGTTATTTGAGGATCCTTTCCAAAGGCAATGGCATCAAAAACCGCGGATTCTACCAAAAGATATCAAGGGTTATGGTGACCTTGATCGCATACGTTGGTGTATCTAATTCCTATGTGTTTAGACATGTCTTTTTGTTTACCTTTTGAAATTGGATTTTAGTCATTGTTTCCACATCCGAGGAGGTGGATTTATAAATGCACATAGCAAGATTGTAAATTATAACTAATGTGTTGTAACGCCTTTCATTTTGAACAATATCTAAAGAGTTAACATGTTAAGTATATTTATAAATTTTTAACTATTGAATTACTAATTTCACCATAGATATTTCAATCAACACATGCAATGCAAAGTAACTGTACGTGAATGTGAATATATATATATATATATATATATATATATATATATATATATATATATATATATATATATATATATATATATATATATATATATATATATATATATATATATAAGTATGCCTAACATACTACATACACCAAATCAAGTAGTACAACAATAGATGATTTAATGAGAAAAGTTCCGATTAATCTCAATTGGGTCAATTTAAGTTTTGATTTGACTTTTTACATATAGTTTGTACAATCAATTGATTGTTATCTTCGTAATTGCAATTTATGTGTTGGATTTCTATTCAGATAGTTATGGTTTGAAGTTTTATAATTCAACACTTGGTCGTGTCAATTCTACTTTTTATGATCTTTTCAAATTTATTGGTGCTTTATAGCCATATAATGAAAATAATCATGACTATAATTAGATTAATAATACAATTAAAAAAGGTATGCAAATAACTTCACAGAGGTGTCATTAAATATAACACGAACGTGAAGAAAGTGAAACAAAAATATAGTCATTTGAAGGTGGATTTGGCGACCTCTACAAACAGTCTCCAATTTCTAAAAGTAACACCATCATTCGTGTATCTATGGATTTGCAATTTTTGGCTTATTGTACCTATTCACTACTTGATTAAAAAAGGCACTGTCCATCTTGGTATGCAAAATCTATTGAATCGCATTGCCTATGTTTATAATCACGACTTGCTTATTGAAGTTGCTGGTGAAAGTTGCGAAATTCATGGTTTGATTATTGTATTTACATATGTATTTGTTGATGAATGTTGTCGTTCATCCCGTTTGGTAGTTATATTTTGTGAAATTAGTGTGAATTTATGTATGATTATATTCTATTTATGTGTTTATTAGTGAAATTCAGTTCGGGTGGAAGTGATCGATATGTTATTCTTTGTCAAATTTGAAGTATCAATTATTTCGAGAAAAGACTTTATCATGACATCCGAAGACTTTGAAGAACGGCATGACGAGGAGTATGTGTTAGGTATTTTTTACGCGCCAAGTTCGACTGAAAATATTATGAAAAAAAACCCGAACAAGGTTCGGGAAAAGGACTAGTTTAGTTGATTTTACCGGCAGCCACGTTCTATCTTGTAGCTTGCTTTGGGCCAGCTTTTCTAGTTTATTTTGGGCTGCCATTTGATTTAAACTAGCCCATGTGGATTTTTTTTTAATAAAAAACAACTAATTAATTCAACCTCAATTTCATTTTGCAGGTCCGACCGGATTAGTGAGCGAACATTGAATTTTGAGCAATTCGCCACCTAAATGTCGGAATTTGCGCTCTCGGCGGCTTGACTTTATTTTTTTTAATAAGTTTTTTTGTATGCTCGACCATGTATTAATATATTTTAGTTTACGAGTTTATAGTACGCTAAAATGATGTATTTGACATGTAACACATTTTGCGCGCTTCAACTGCTTGTAATTATTGTCAACCAGCTTGTATTCGTGTTTGATATATATATGAAGTATCATGTGAAAGCCTCCACATAAATAATTTCATGAGATTACACGACAATCTTTAATAAAACACACATAAATAATTTCATGAGATTACACGACAACCTTTAATAAAACACGAAATTTTACCCCCAAACAGGTGTGATTTTGAAAATGAAATGGGGGAGGAGTGGGGGCTGTAATGCAGACAGGGGGTCTTCTGAAATGGGTGTGGGGCTGGCCTGGATTTGGCGTGGGGGAGGCTTGGCACTTTGCCAAAGATAGGGAAAGCAGGAGGGCGATGGAAGAGGGATGGGAGGTGAACTTGCCTACCCATTTTTGGGTGTGGCAGCTCCTGCATTTCCCAGGCAGGCAGACCAAGAGGATAGAGAGGAAAAGAAAAGAAAAGGAAAAGAAGAAAAAAAAAATATAAGGAGGAATGGTCCCCAAATGACCAAAATCTAAAATCCCTAAATTCAACTCAAAACCCGCTAATCCCGACTCTAAAGAAATAAATCAAAATTTAAATCAAAATTCTAACTCCGACATAAAAGAATGAACCCAACATAAATTCCAAATTTGAAGTAAGAAGGCCGGATTAAAATATGTCTGAATCAAATTTTAAAACGATGCCGGAATCGTTTATAATAATTTTTTTTTATCGAAATGGTGCTCGAGGACGAGTTGTTTTCCCAAACTTTATCACAAATATAAAATAATATATATATTTAATTAAGATAATATTAAAATAATATTTTGGTCTTTACACTCTCGCTCTCGATCTCTCTCCCCTTTCTCTTTCTCCTATCCCCACTCTCTCTCTCTCCATCTCCAATCATATTTGCCTTTAAATAATACGAAGTTTTTTTTAACAAGAAATAATTTAGCTATACGCAACACGTACTAGCTAAGAGCATCCTTTCGGATGATTTCACTAAGAACCTCATCAGGAGGGGGAAACGGGCCTGAGAAATCGATCCCAATGTGAGATAGACGGTCAGCAGCTCGGTTAACATCCCTGAAGGTATGAGAGATCTCGAATCTAGAAAAACGTGTCAGGGCAAATAGAGCATCAGAAATCAGCATCTCTATTTCGGCATGGCTAGACACACCTGTTTTAAGGCTTTTGATAATGCTAAGATTGTCGCCTTCTACGCAGATCTGGTCTATGTGAAGATCCGGTACTTTTAGAATGCTCCTCCATAATCCAAAACATTCCACTCCAACCACGGACGAGAAAGGGGAGGCGCCTGATTCTGAGTACAGAACCCTACCTAGGCAATCACGGATGAGAAATCCATAAGAGCCGCAATTGACAGAGGAAAGAGCTCCGTCAAAGTTTAACTTGTACCAATTGCGGATTGGTCTGGTCCCTTTTGATGTATGCTTTTTGACTTTACTTTGTTTAGGAGCATTAGTATTAGTGTTGTTATCCATACCTAGTTCGTCAATTTTTGTTTTTTCCCAGTTTGACATTTGATTATTTATGTGAGATGCTATTGTTTTAGGGTTCGGTTTGTGATTTTCGAATAGGACTTTATTCCTAAAGATCCAAGAGCACCACCAAGTTGTAGCAAGAGTGGAAAATTCTGGTTTTTCAGGGGAGGTATACAGAGCGCATAAAGCTTCATTAGTGTTAGTTGTGGTGTCATAGGCATTCTGGAGGATGTTTCTAATTTTGGCGGAGAGTAGTTGTAACGTGTGATTCGTGCATGGGCATTTAAATAAGAAATGATCTATGTCTTCATAGTTCATTTCACATAGGGGACAGTCCGTGGGAGTACCAGCTCCACGGGTAGCCAGTTTAACAGAAGTTGGAAGTCCATTTTTTGTTATTCGCCATAGGAAGTTCTTAATTTTCGGAGGCATGTCTAACTTCCAAATCCACGAGGTGTCTGATGGGGTGTGGTTTTTCAATTTGTGAATTAACTCAATTGCAGAGGCCGTAGAAAACCAACCATTTTTATTGTAGGCTCAGTATAGTCTATCTTGATGTATGTGTTTCGGTATTGGGATTTGGGTAATCATTCTTATGGTGTAATTGTAGAGATTGTTGCCAATTGTATCCCTTAGTTTGATAATATCCCAGTTCTTATCTGTAGTGATGAAGTTACTCACCTTGAGTTGGGAGTTTATGTTCGTAGTATTTGTTGCTTTGGTTAGCAGTGGGACATGTCCAGCCCAGCAGTCATTCTAGAAATTTATTGATTTCCCAGTGGCTAATCCCCAGCGCAGTCCACTTTTGAAAAGTGGAAGAAGGGAGGTTAATTTAGACCATTGCCATGACACAATTCTTTTTTTCTCGTAGTCGAGTATGTTTTTGTCCTTTAGATATTTTTGAGTTACTAGCCTGACCCACGGGTTTGTTGGTTCAGATAATAGTTTCCAGAGAAGTTTCAGTTGGAGGGATTTGTTCATGTCTTCGGAAAGGCGAACACCCAAACCTCCTTTGGTACGTGACTTACATACTTCATACCAGTTAATAAGAGGCCTATGTTTAGGGCCCTTATTCCAAAGAAAATTCCTATTGATTTTGTCAAGTTCTTTGTGTATGTGCGAAGGAAGGAGAAAGCACTGCATAATGTGTAGTGGTTTAGCTGCTAAATTGGCCTTGATTAGTGTGCATCTACCTTCCTGAGATAGATTGTTTGCTGTCCATTTTGTGAGTTGAGTTCTGCCAGCATTTATAATTTCGTCGAAGGTTGAATTTGTAACTTTCCTAGAGATCATAGGGCATCCTAGGTATTTTCCTAGGTTAGTTGTATATTCTATGTTGAGTTCATTTTGTATTATTGTTTTTGTAAAGTTGTTTGTGTTCCCCGTGGTATAGAAGACTGATTTGTGATAATTAATTCGTTGTCCAGAGTATCTGCAGAAGTCTTGTGTAATTTTGTTTATCTGGCCATATGCTTTCTTGGTTGCTGATGCAAAAATAATGATATCATCAGCAAAAGCAAGAAATGGGATCTTGTCACATCTTCGTTTGATAGAGATTCCGAGATGGCTGTTATGTAGTTGAGCATCATGTTGTAGTCCCCTGGCGAGGACTTCCGATACTATGAGAAATAGGTATGGTGACAGAGGGTCTCCTTGCCTCAGGCCTTTTGAGGGGGAGAACATTTCAGTGGGCTCGTTGTTAACCAGGATTGAATATGTGACAGTTGTTATACATTCCTTTATCCAAGAGCAAAATTTATTGCTGAATCCAAATTTTTGTAAGATTTCAAGTAAGAATTCCCATCTGACCATGTCAAATGCCTTTTCATGTCAAGTTTAACTGTCATCCATCCTGATGCTCCTTTTTTATTTTGGAAGGAGTGGAATATTTCATTTGCAATTAGTATATTATCTTCGATTGATCGCTTGGCTATGAAAGCACTTTGAAGCGGGTGTACCAATTTTGGGAATATTTGTCGAAGTCTGGTTGCTATAATCTTTGAGATTATTTTATAAATAGTAGAGCATAGACTGATGGATCTGAAATTAGATGCAGTCTGTGGTTTATCGCATTTGGGTATTAGTGCTATGAAGGTATGATTTATTTGTTTTAGGATTCTTCCACAAGAGAAGAATCCTTTTGTAGCTTTTATGATTGAAGGTCCCACAATGTGCCAGTATTTGTGAAAGAAACTTGTAGGAAAACCATCAGGGCCAGGAGATTTGTCTCCTGCAAGAGAGAAGATTGCTGATTTGATCTCGGAGTTTTTAATTGGTTTGGTTAACCATTCATTGTCCTCAATAGTGATTTCTGGTGTAATATGTTAAAGTAGCGCGCTTTGTCCTTGGGTTATTGGTGTAGCTGAATATCGGTCAGCAAAGTCCGATTTAATTTCATTTCGAATCTGGTTTACTGTGTTAAGAACAACACCCTCTTTTGTAGTGAAAGATTTTATTATATTTCTATTTCTTCTCCCTGTGGATACTCGGTGAAAGTACTTTGAGTTTGCGTCTACATTTTTCATGTGTATCCTTTTCGCTCGTTGCCCCCAGTATGTTTTTTGAAAGTTTACTAGTTGGTTGTATTTATTTAGGAGGCGTTTATGTTTTATGTCAATGTTTGAATCATAATTAATGAATAATTGAGTTTGCAGTTGCTGGAGTTCAGTTTTAGTATTTGCAATTTGCGTAAAGATATTTCCGAAAGTACGTTGCTCTAGAGTATGCTCTTTCTTTTTAGGTCTTGTAGCCTTTTGATTAGCTTAAATAGATGAGAACCTATGGGATTAAGCCTCCATGCTTTTTGACCAAGTTTTCATAGTCCTTATGTTTAGTCCATGCTAGTTCAAATTTGAACGGCTGCATCATTGGTATCTCATTTGGAAATGATTCTAATGTAATTTGAGTATGATCTGAAGTCGTGAAGGCATGATTTTTTGTTATTAGGTTTGGCAAAATTGTGTAGATATTCTTATGTACCAAGAAACGATCTAGTTTTTCATATGTATTGTTTTCTGTATTTGAGCTTTTACGCCAAGTAAACTGGTTTTCAGTTGTTGGTAGGTCTATCAGATCATGTTTTAGTATGAAATCTGTGAGTCTGTGTAGTCTTAAGGAAGATGGGGAGGGCCCTCCCAATTTGTCCGAATAATAAAGAATATCATTAAGGTCGCCTACAATTATGCATGGATATGGGCTAGTTTGAACAGTTGTGGAGAGTTCATTCCAGAACTGTGTTTTTTGATTTTGGTGTGGGGGTGCGTAAGCAAATAAAATTGATATAGTAAGCTTAAGTCTCATATTATTATATTTTGTCAGAATATAACGTTCTTCTGACCTTATGATCTCAAAAGTGTCATTATTTAGATGGGAAGATTTCCATAGGAGGCAAAGGCCACCAGAGAGTCCTACAGACGGGCAGAAACAAAGATTATCAAACCCGACATGCCTCCAAAAGGATTCTTTAGGAGGTGTTTTGGCCTTGGTCTCAGCTAAAGCTAATATTTGGATATGTGCAATTTTACAGGTAGAGTCTATTTGTTTCCAAATGTTCTTTCTGGCAAGACCTCTGACATTCCAGAAACTTATTTTCATGTTTTAACACTTGTTTGAATAAAGGGTTTTATCGGGTCTGTCATAATCAAAGAGATTATAACCAGGATTTGGTAGCTAGCATTAGTATTTCTATTGGTAATTATAGGAATATACTGTTTAGTTTTATGAAAATGTGGTGATACTGTGAACATTATCCATTTTATAAGCAAAGCTAGAAGGGATATTGGAAGTTTTAATTTATGTGTTTGTGGTTTGCGAATCTTCTGTTGGGCTATATGTATACTTCGGGCTTCTTTCTTTTTAAGCTGCCGAGGCATTTTTCTTAGTATCTTATTTTCTGGAAAGTGATTTAGGATATTCATACTGTTGATATGCAGCATTGTTTTAAATTTAACTGATCTAGACAAGCATATTCTTGTGCAAGGCATTTTAATCAGCCTAATCCTAGGAGCTATTGTCCAGTGGCTATTGGTTTTTGAAATTCCGTTTAGGTAGGTCACAATAAGTAAGTAAAAATTAAGAAATCCAAGTCGAAATCGTATGCTTAAATTGGTTTTATAAAAGTTGTCTTTTATAGAACAGTCCTTAGGTTTACATAGTATATAGAGTGATGAATAGAAGCATAATGCTATGGTTGTCTCTAGTGTTATTGTGCTTAAGAAAGGTTTACTCCAGATGTTGCTGGTGGTAATCCTTGTGGAATCTTTGCTATGATCTACTTTCTTCTTATTTACTTCTGGTTGCTTGTAGAAGTGAGTGGATCTTACTTCGTTGGAGAGTTGCAGCTGCTGGTAGTTCTTCATGCACACCTGTGTTGATTCAAGTGTAAAAGAGTGCTCGAATGCATATAACATTCGAGCCAAGTTAGACTTCATGATCGTGTCAATATATGTAACTGCATGTAATATGTTAAGATGAGCTAAGATGGAAAAGATTGGAACATATTTTGCTGTTCTAAGTAAGAATGCAACAGTTATTTGTTTCACATTATGATGCAATCCTTTTATTGAGTAACTATGTTTTTTTATGCTTAGAATGAGCATGCATTTGTATAGTCTAGCTTTATTATTATTGTCTAGAATCATAACTTGTTTGCCTATCAGTTTAGTGATAATTAAATAAGGATTATATTTGAAGAGTGTTGTGGTATAAGCACATGTTAACACAATAAACATAACATTCTCATAACATAGGATTAATATGAGTACACAGCTGATTTCCTTGCTAGGGAAGCATACAGAGGCTAAGTAGGCAGAGAATACATTAAACCATAGGTGATGATAAGTCAGAATTTGAAATAACACAAGGTTTTGTAGAGAATTGGGGTTGAAGGTGGATGTAGATAGTGTTGGTGATGGACAAAATGACCCAATTCTGTGAAAAAACTTAATCATGGAACACACTTTAGACATTGGTTTTGGTTCTCTTCAAGGTGGAGCAGGCAGTATCATCTTCACCCCCTCTAGTCTTTCTCTTGAGGGAGTCAGAGGTTGAAGGTTCCTTTGGAGGCATATCCATGGAAGACATGAGCTTGATCACAGTTGAGGTGGAGTGTATGGTGTGGAATGAGGGATCAGAGACCAGCTCATGATCCACCACAACAGCATCAGTGTTGCAGTCCACCATGGGGTCATCCACTAGGTAGTCATACTCCTCAGGCTCCCCTTCAAAGAAGTCACCTTCTTCAAAGTTGAACTGGAGGCAAGACAAGGTGTCCGAGTCAATCTCTTCTCCAATCTCAGAGAAGAGAAGGGGGTCAGGAAGATCAATGCCAGCTGCCACCATTTCATCATTAGAGAGTAGGGTTGCATGGGTAGGGTTGTGACTGTTGTTGGTCACCAGAGCAGGAGACACCCCATGTACCAGGGCACCCTGAGCAGAGGAGGAAGAGTTGAACCCAGCGATTGGAGAGGCACATGGTCCAGTAGAGGATGCTGGAGGGTGCAGAACTCCAAAAGGGCTACCGGCAACAAACCCCTGAGCCACAGAAGCCACAAGAGGGCAAGCAGAGGCCACCTCCAAGAAAGTAGGAGCATCCAACTGCACAGCAGGGGGTTGAGGGGGGTTGATTTCATTCAGAGACACATTGGCACCAGCAGAAGGGGTATTGGTGTGCTGAGCACCCACTGGTTCAGGCTCAGTAGCAGTTTGAGACCCTTTAGAGGAGGAGGATGAGTTTGATAAGGATTCAAAAGCAATAGAGACTCCTCCCTTACCGGAGATATAAGGTTTGTTATGAAAAGCAGTGATGGGGTTGGGGAGCTTGAGTCCTTTGCCTTTTCTCTGGACAGGGATCCAACCCTCATCATCAGGGCCAGAAGAGCCCGAAGATATTTTGAGGGTAGGCTTTTTAATGGTTACTTTGATTGGTTTTTGTTTGGGTGTGAACAAGGGACACTAGATATGGAAAAGGCATTCGACATGGTGAGATGGGAATTCTTACTCCAAATCTTACAAAAATTTGGATTTAACAACAAATTTTGTTCCTGGATAAAGGAACCAATGTTTTAGTGACAAATTATTTTTCCTCAATAAATGTGGTCTTTGGCGACGAACATATATGTTCCTTATAAAAAGGGACGTGAACTTTAGAGAGAAACACATATTCCTCGCTAAAAGTGACATTTATCGACAAAATTTTCGGCTCGTCGTTAATTGTTATCATGATATGGTCGCCTAAACCATAAGAAAAATAGCGACAAATTTGGAGTTTTTAGCGAGGAATGAATTCATCACTAAAAATACATTTGTCGAGGAATTTACATTTTTGTCGTTATATGTTTGGTGGGAATTATGTAAAATCCGCTAACTGTATTAACAGCCAAAATTGCGATTTCTCGCTAAAATATGTGTTTTTTGAGAAAATAATTCATCGCTAAACATATTAGTTGGCGAGGAAATTACATTTTCGTTGTTATTTCTTGGGTAAAAATAGAGAACATGGCTCAAAGTCATAAACGAGAAAATTTTAAATTCCCCGCCATATGTTCATCTTTTATGAGGAATATTTTTGTCGTTGAAACAACCATTTAGGGAGAAAATAGCACTTTTGTTGCTACTATAGTATGTATAGAGGAAAACCATGACAAATTTGAAATTTGTCGTTATATGTTTGGTGAAATTATGTCAAATGTGCCAAATTTGTTGGCGGCAAATATTTTATTTTTTTCCAAAAGTATGTGTTTCTCGAGGAAAGAATTTATCACTAAACATATTATAATACTAGCGAGGGAATAAGTATCAAGATTCTTCAAAATCACATCGATTTTTGAAGGGTTTACCCAATAAAAACTAGACAACTATAAACGTTTAGACAAAAGAGAGGGTAACGTATATAGTTGGTTGCAAATATGGAGATGGGCATCATTGGTTGTAGGCAAGGTGTGGTTGCTGAATTAGATAAGATCTAGTGTGTGCACGTACAAGGCATGGGTACCATCATCATAAAATCAAATAAATAATCCAGATACAGAAATTCATCCT
This sequence comes from Persicaria maculosa, assembly GCA_963922045.1. Taxonomy (NCBI): domain Eukaryota; kingdom Viridiplantae; phylum Streptophyta; class Magnoliopsida; order Caryophyllales; family Polygonaceae; genus Persicaria; species Persicaria maculosa. The sequence goes on from OY998268.1 coordinate 29,113,990, forward strand.
TTTTTCTATTTTTTAAATATGTTACATCTCAAAAGAAATGTAAATTTACTACTCCGGGGTATATTCCAACTTAAAAGAGGTTTGCACTATTCCAAATATTAAAGGAACACTACCACATTCACTGTTACGTTCACAACTCTTCAATTTATTAACATTCCATTAGAACCAAAATTAAAAGAAACAAAGTGGCTTACCTACTATCTACTATAAAGAAGACGTTGCAATCAAGGTAAATAAAAATGCATTCAAAGTTACCCTGAATTCAACTCAGCAATGCTTTGTGATCAGCAACATAAAATGACAGCAAACAGCTAAAAAAACAACTCATTGCAGTATGGAACGACAGGCCCAAACAGCTATAAAATCAAAACCGTCGACAAAGTTCAAGAACGTTTCCCCCTACACTAAAATACAATCTAAGAAACACTATAACCACTAAAGATAATTTCTTATTATGATTTTAGCCAAAATTTAACTTATAATTAAACAATGTCTCACTAGTTCAGATTCAATAAAAATGCATTCAGAGTTACATAGCAAAGGCATAGCTTATCTTTAAGATAACATTAGTTTTACGCCTATCTTTAAGATAACATTAGTCTAGAAAATGTAAACATCGGAGGGTTTAGAAAGGGCCATCAGAAACAAATCCAGCTCTATTAGAAAAAATAACTCAGTTGATGTTGGGTATAACAAGGAAATGTCATTCATCAGCCCCAAGGAGTTCAAATGTATCATAGCCAGACAATTCTGGGTAGGAAATCACACATCATGTAAGGCAAAGCCAACTATATATAATGCTACAATCTTTAGCAAGGCAAAGCCACCACAACAAAACCAATAGGGGTACGTGATAGGCACTTTAGACCAAACAGACTCACTGAAAACATCGCGCATAAGTAATAGTTTAGTCCAATAGAAAGATCAAAAGGCATGAAAATTACAGCTTTAACTCACCATAAATCAAGCTTAACACGAGTAACACCTCAATTTGATCAAGCAAATCAAGATATGACACAATGGAAATCAGTTCAGTTGCGGATGACACCTTTAAATTTTAGCATAATTGAAGCAAAAACAGCAAGAACAAAGTCCAAAGTCCAAACTGTCAACTCTAAGCAAATCGATCATTCACCGGTACAACCGCAGATTATTATCTGAATTCCAAATACCCTAATCATACAACAAAAATATCCCATGAAGGCAACAACTCAGACAACAATAATTAGACATAAGCAAGCAATGAACATAGCTAAACCCAAACTTAGATATGTATGATAAGGCTTAAATTAGAAGTGAAGGCAAGCAATTGAGCAAGAATATATCCTAGAAATTTCATTGAACACCTTGAGGGCAATCAGGGCATCATCAACTAACATATCTAAACCTAAATCTCAAGAATTTATAATGTACAAGCAACCACATTCGAAACAAATGGCTACGGGAGAAATCGAGAGACAAGTAGTAATCAAGATGAGTTTATAATGCACAAGCAACCAATGTGTATAACTTTACTTACCTGAGGCGAAGATGGCAGGGGATGGATGCGGCGCGGCGAAGAAGCGGTGCAATGGCTGTGGTGGGGTGGGATGGGGTACCGGTGCAACGCTCGAGATAGAGATCGATTGAGAGGAGATCGTCACAGAGGAAACGAGAGGCGATGAGCTCCGATATAGCTTCGACTGGCCTGACGACGTCTTCCTCCCTCTTAATCGGGGTTTAGTCTAAATCGGGTCTTCCTCCGTCCTGTACACAGAGAGAATTTAGAGAGGTAGAATTGGTATGAAAGAGATAGAATTTTCCAATTAAAAAATAATTAGATAGAATTGAGAAATTAAAAAATAATTAGATAGAATTGAGAAAGAGATATAAATTTCCAAATAAAATATAATGAGACGGAATATAGTTATTATATCAAAACAATAATGTTTAAAAATATCAACTTATGAGAGAAAGCTTACATTTTGATAAAATGTAAAAATATATCCAATAAAATCCATAAAATTAACAATAATGTTTAAAAATAGTGAAAACTTGCATTTTGTCATTTTTTTAATATAAGTAGATGTTTTGAATTTATTTCTATTAAACTTTTTAATGTTGAGTTGAAAATTCTAAATTTCAGTCATTGTAACTGATTTATAAGATTGACAATAGATTTTTTAAATAATATAGTTATTATATCAAAACATTTGAAAATCAAAAAAGAATATTTTAAAATTATAAACTAAAAACTTCGGAGTATTACCTATAGTTTCAGATTTATCTAGATTCTACAAAAAAAAAAAAAAGTTTAACTATCGATTTAACGAATCTATTATGCATAAGATAAAATTTTATTCTAACTCTATATATAATTCTTAGCCATGTAAATTAGATCTATATACATAATTCTTATATATAAGATTGGATATAATTCACTAGATGTGTATTAGATAAAGATACTATGTATTTTTTTTAGATATAATTTTGGAAGAATGTAATCACAATTTTTTTTATGGAAGATCTATCGTTTTTGCGGATAAAGAAATAAAATTTTTCTATGTTGAAGGTATTGATATATTTATTATCATTACTATGAATTCATAAAATATATCTATTATTATTATTATTATTATTATTATTATTATTTTATCTATTATCTATTATTATGTCTATTAGACTTTATCCAATTTCATTAAATATTTATGTTAAAGATAGTATGTTACCAAAATTTCATTTGGATTCCACTTAATTAATATAAAATTCAATGGTTAAGATAATATTTTACCTAATTTAAATTATCCCTATTTTCAGGCCAAATTTTCATGAAGGAAAATGTTGATGACCTCTTTAGAAAGCTGTAGGAATTTACAGAACTCGATTTGGTGCTCTATGGACGAAGTTGTGCATTTTTCTATCAAAACCGATCAATTTTAACTCCCTTTCGTGTGCCAGCAGCAGCAAAAAAAATCATCACTGTTTTTAGGACAAATTTTTATGAAGGAAAAGGTTGATGACCTCTTGAGAAAGCTATAGGAATTTACATAACTTGATTTGGTGTTCTGTGGACGAAGTTATGCATTTTTCTATCAAAACCGACCAATTTTAACCCCTTTCGTGTGACAACAACAGCAAAAAAAAATTATCACTCATTTTAGGATATATTTTTCATGAAGGAAAAGGTTGATAACCTCTTTAGAAAACTGTAGGAATTTACAGAACACGATTTGGTGCCTTGTAGATGAAGTTATGCATTGTTCTATCAAAACCGAACAATTTTAACCCCTTTTGTGTGACAACAGCGGGTAAACAAAATTATCACTATTTTTAGGCCAAATTTTCATGAAGGAAAAGGTTTATGACCTCTTTAGAAAGTTATAGAAATTTACATAAATCCATTCGGTGCTCTGTGGACAAACTTATGCATTTTTCTATGAAAATCGATCAATTTTAACTCCCTTTCGTGTGACAGCAGTAGCAAAATAAAATCATCACATTTTTTTAGGCCAAATTTTAATGAGGGAAAAGGTTGATTACCTTTTTAGAAAGATGTAGGAATTTACAGAAATCGACTTGGTGCTATGTGAACGAAGTTATGCATTTTTCTATCAAAATCGATCAATTTTAACCCCTTTTGCCACATGTCATCATTTTATGCCAAATTATTTTAGGTAAGTGTATTTCCATAATAATCTAATTATAGAAGTTAAATTATTACATAAACAATTTATTTTAGTAAGGTAATTAATATATCCTTTAATATGAATTTTTTTTTAAATATTCAAGAAAAAATAAATATTTACGGATAAATTCACGAAATCAAAATATTTACACAAATATTCAAAAATTGCAGAGAGGTCAGAGAAACGCGGTCTAAAACCGCGTTTCATTCGTAGGTTATATCTCCCCCGGAAAAAATTTGGTCAAATTTGAAATTGTTATAAAAACGCGGCTTGAAACCGCGTTTTATAATCCGTATCGAATAAAACGCGGTTTGAAACCGTATCTTTATCATTTTGCATTTTAAAATTAAAAAAATTAATTTAATGAGTAAAACGCGGCTTGTTACCGCGTTTTACTTTATTAAAAAAAAAAAGAAAGAGATTTACTTGATTGTACGTTACTTGATTGTACGTTACCGCGTTTTACTTGATTGTACGTTAGAGAGAGAGAGAGTTGATTGATGAATTGGAAATAGGGACAATATGTGCAGAGGATAAAACATTAAAGGAAGGCCTAGGATTAGGAATAGAGGGTACTTTATTAAAAAAAAAAATGCAAAACCTCTTCTCCTGCACTTTGCGTTTCTTTTTTTTTAATAAAGTAAAACGCGGTAACAAGGCGCGTTTTACTCATTAAATTATTTTTTTTAATTTTAAAATGCAAAATGATAAAGACGCGGTTTGAAACCGCGTTTTATCCGATACGGATTATAAAACGCGGTTTAAGCCGCGTTTTTATAACAATTTCAAATTTGACCAAATTTTTTCCAGGAGGAGATATAACCTACGAATGAAACGCGGTTTTAGACCGCGTTTCTCTGACCTCTCTGCAATTTTTGAATATTTGTGTAAATATTTTGATTTCGTGAATTTATCCGTAAATATTTATTTTTTCTTGAATATTTTGAAAAAAAAATCCTTTAATATATCCATGTATCATCTTAATTATGTCAACTTATTCTTCTTCTTCTTCTTCTTCTTATTATTATTATTATTATTTATATACTTTATATAATAATATTGTCTTCTTTTATAATTTTATTATAATTTATCTATATATCTGTATATCTATACAATATGTTAAACTACATATTATGTTTTAAGTAATGGAATTAATTCAAAACTATTTTTCAATAAAGTTACATCATATATTAACGAATAAATATTAAGAGAATCATTTTATTTATGTTATTAACATATTCTATATTTTTAATCATCTATATAATATATTAAAACATAAGCATTTTTGCCAGTTGTTACAACCTTAGAACAAGATATTTATAGAAGTTAAATTATTACATTTTGATGTTATGATCTCATAAATTGTTAATAGTTGAAAATTTATACATTTTTAGCCATCTATCTATATTTAATCATTAACTAGTACAGTACCAGCGCCATGGCGCGATTTTTTTTTAAAATATAATCTTAAAAATATAAAAAATAATATTATAAAATATTAATAAAATTTAGGATAAAAATCAACAAAATAATTACCATAAAAGTATCACAGAAATAATTTCATATTTTTTTAAAAAATATCATTTAAATTAGCATATATAAATATATAAATTTTAAATCACTCTTATTGGTTATTAAAAAAATAAAAACATTGTAACTTTATTTACAAAATAATATCATTGTAAATTTGGTATTAAGAATATATATGGATAGTTAGTAAATGTGTTAAAAATAAAAGAAAAAATGATTGATTTAAAGGGATAAATGATAGAAGAAAAAATAATTAAAGGAAAAAATATTTGATTGGTTTAAATAACTAACTAAAAAAACGGTAGGGATAACGTAGGCTAAAACTCTTATGTTTTAAGAATAAATATATAGATATAGGTATAGATATAGAGATTTACATATAGATTAATAGTAGACATTGGATTGCATTAAAAAAATATTAGATGGTTTAATTACCATAATATCGTGTAATTAATATATAATGAAATAATATTATATAGTTAATATTAATTTTTTTTAAAAAAGTTTTGAATTAATCCCATTGGTGCAGGTCCTTGTAAATTATGCAAGGTCATCAAAGGAGGCTGAAGAAGTATCAAAAGATATGGGTTACCTTTTAATGTTGTGTGATTGAAATTTCATTTGTGAAAAATATGCTCCAAAAGAGGCATGCTTATGTAACATTTTGGCTGATTATATCTTTCTGATTTCAGTGAACATATTCAATTTGGCAGTGAGGTATCGTTAATGCATGTGTTGTTGGTGCGATTGCGAATGTAGGCCTCAAATTTGTCGAAAAACCGCTTGGAAAAATCTGTGGAAATTGTGTTTGAAGGCTGTGGCGTGGTATAAAGGGAACCACTGCCTTAGAAGCGAAATCGCCCCGACACCGTGGTGCAGGTCGGCTACAGGCGTCGCCCCCCAAGGATACACAGCGGACTTCTCAGGCGTGCACTCGCCGTCGAAGCAATGGAACCACCCAGGACTCAGAACGGCTTACAGAAGAAGAGAGGAGAAGGAGAACGATTGATTGTATGCTGAAACTGATGAGAACGTCCGTTTTTAAAACGAAAAGAGACGCTCCACCTTGCTGAAATCTCGGAAAGAATCTGAAACCGTTTTTCAAAACGTGTGACAGAATTGAATTAGTCAAAACCCTAATTCAACCCTATCGGAGGCCAATTAATTGATAAAAATTAAAACCCGATGTAAAAGGTGACCAGCACCACACCGCGCACGAACACGGACCGGACCGGCGGCGGTGGTGGTGGTGCACGCGTGTGGGACTCCTATCCCAACTCTTAATAGCCCCTTCAAAACTCCCCCTTAAAAACAACCCCTCAACTCCTTTTACTATCAATGTGGGACTCAAAGAAGTTCAAAAGACACTTTGGAAAACCCCCCCACATGAACATTTCTCCAACAGTCCCCCACAAATGTGAGGAACTGGGGTTTTTCAAAACAAAAACATCGTTCTGAGCTGGTTTCGTGGAGAAAGTACTTAAATGCTGGTGAACGAATCTTGAACAAACACATAGTGAAGCTGAGTGCCTCGCTTTTCATGGTAGTGAACGAATCTTGAACTTCCAGACTCGCGAGTTGACCTCAACAACACATACCTTCACCACTGCCCTGGTGGTTCCGCGATCTAACTGTCAACTGTAATGGTCATCTCATACCTTGGGTGCTAAAGAGTGCTCTAGAAAGACAACCCTAGTCTTCCATAGAAGGCGACCAACCCTTCACACTCTCGTAGGTGATTCCATCAAGTCCTTCTCAATATGACCACCGTTATAGGGCTATGGCATCATTAAGAGCATAAAGCTCAACCTCTACAATTTTTGGTGAATCCATCAAGTCCTTCTCAATAGGACCACCCAACTCTGGGCTATGGACTCATTAAGAGTTCACGACTCATCCTTTCTCATACACCTGTCCTGGGAATGGGTATGGTGTATCTCAGCTCACGTGGGTTTGAGCCCCATTCCCTTAGACGATTCAAGGACCATCCTTCTATTCAGCCCCTTCGTCAACGGATCTGCCAGATTCCTCTCGGACTTCACATACTCCAAGCAAATGACACCGGTAGCAATCAGCTGTCTCACAGCTTCATGTCTAATCCGTATGTGTCTCTTCTTACCATTGTAAGTATTGCTGTTAGCTACACAAATAGCAGATTGTGAGTCACAATGTAGAGAAATGGTTGGGGTCTTATCCCCCCACAAAGGTAAGTCAGCCAGTAAGCTTCTCAACCACTCAGCCTCTTGACCAGCTAAATCTAGTGCTATGAACTCAGATTCCATAGTTGATCTAGCAATGCAAGTTTGTTTTGATGATTTCCATGATATAGCACCACCACATAAAGTGAACACATAACCACTAGTGGAGCTAACCTCATCATTGTCAGTGACCCAGTTTGCATCACAGTATCCCTCCAAAGCTTGAGGGAAACCCACATAATGTAAACCCCAATCAAAGGTGCCTTTAAGATATCTCAATAATCTATTAAGTGCAATCCAATGTTCACTACTGGGGTTATGGGTATATCTACTGAGTTTACTAACAGCATATGCAATATCAGGCCGAGTATAATTCATCAGAAACATTAAACTCCCAATTATTTTAGCATACTCATTTTGGGACACACCAATTCCAAAATTTTTCTTCAATTGCATGCTAGTATCATAAGGAGTTCTAACTGGCACAACATCAAACTTATCAAACCTTTTCAACATTTTCTCTACATAATGATGTTGTGATAAAATGAAGTCATTTTCCTTTCTAGTTACTTTAACTCCTAGAATGACATCAGCTTCACCCATGTCTTTCATCTCAAACTTAGATGACAAAAACTGTTTGGTTGTGTTTATAGCATTTATGTGTTATCCAAATAACAACATGTCATCCACATATAAACATATAATCACACAATCAACACCAAACCTCTTAGAATAGACACAGGCATCAGATCCGTTTACCTCAAATCCAAAGCTTAGGATAGTTGTGTGAAACTTCTCATACCATTGCTTTGGTGCTTGCTTGAGTCCATACAGTGACTTCTTCAGCTTGCACACTTTGTTTTCCTGTCCTGGAACAATGCACCCTGGATGTTGTTCCATATAAATTTCCTCATTTAGATCACCATTCAAAAATGCAGTTTTAACATCCATCTGATGAACAAGCATTTTATGGCTAGAAGCCAAAGCAAACAATGCACGAATGGTAGCAATTTTTGTGACAGGAGAATAAGTGTCAAAGAAGTCAATGCCATATCTTTGAGTGAATCCCCTTATGACTAGTCTTGCCTTATATCTATCCACCGAGCCATCCACTTTAAGCTTCTTCTTAAAGATCCACTTACAGCTAATGGCCCTATTTCCTTTAGGCATATCAACTAGTTCCCATGTGTGATTAGACATAATGGATTCTATCTCACTATTAATAGCATCTTTCCAGAAACTAGCATCTAATGAACTTATTGCATCCTCATAGGTCTTAGGATCATCTTCTATCAAATGAAGACTAATGAACCTCTCATCTAGTTCATTTAAATCACTAAGTTCAGCTAGAAATGCAGTCACAAAATTAGGACCAAAACTAGTTTCCTTCCTACGCCTTTTACTTTTCCTAGGTTCATCCTGATCAGCATGAGCATTAGGCACAACAGTATTAGGCATGGATGAAGATGCATCATGAGATGAAGAATCATTAGCAAGTAATGCAGATTTCTTTAAAGGAAACACATGCTCAAAGAAAACAGCATCACGATATTCACACAAGGTACGATCACTCAAACACATAAAACGATATGCAGCACTGTTTTCAGCATAACCAATCATAATTGCATCAAAAGTCTTGGATCCAATAGTATCAACTTTGAACGAAGGTAACCCCACCTTAGCTAGACACCCCCACACTTTCAAGAATTTCAGATTAGGCGGATGCCCTTTCCAAAGTTCATAAGGTGTTTTGTCAAGCTTCTTATGAGGTACCTTATTCAAAATATGATTTACGGACAATACAGCTTCCCGCCACATATTATCAGGCAAACCAGAACTAGAAAGCATAGCATTCATCATTTCCTTTACAGTTCTGTTTTTGCTTTCAGCAATACCATTTTGTTGTGAGCTATAGGGAGCTGTAAATTCATGAATAATGCCATTTTGTTCACAGAATTCTCTCAAAGAATGAGTGACATATTCACCGCCTCTATCAGATCTAAGCCTTTTAATTTTATAATTTAATTGGTTTTCTACTTCAGCTTTATACACATAAAACATGCTTTCTGCTTCATCTTTGGACCTAAGCAAGTATACCTTAGTATATCTAGAATGGTCATCCACAAATGTGATATAGTAGCGCTTGCCACCTCTACTCTCGGTGTTCTTAAAATCAGCCAAATCAGAATGGACTAACTCCAACAATTCAGTTGTCCTTTCTAACACCGTTTTAAAAGGTTGTTTATGAAACTTGGCCTCAACACATATTTCACATTTGCTATGGTCATGTTTGGATAGGCTAGGAATCAAACCCATATCATGTAATCGACATATAGATTTCGCATTCACATGTCCTAGTCTAGCATGCCATAAATCAACAGACTCAGCAATATAAGCAGAAGTAGATGCATTCCCATTATTCTCAATCATGGTCTCAAGCACATACAGAAAATCAGCCATATAAGCCTTTCCTACAAATTCTCCATTTTTGGTTAAAACCATTTTGCCAGCATCAGTCACTTGCTTAATTCCAGCTATCTCAAGCAAACCACATGAAATCAAGTTTCGGCGCAGAGAAGGAACATAAAGCACATTCACTAGGGTAAGAGACTTCCCTGAGGTGAGCTTGAGTGTAACCTTCCCTTTGCCAAGCACTCGAGAGATGCTCGAGTTGCCCATGTAGACCTGGTCGATGTCTGTAGCATCCTCGAACTCAGCAAACAGGTCCTTGTTGGCACAGAAGTGTTGAGTAGCTCCGCTGTCCAGGAGCCAATCAACCTGGCCGCCCACATGGTTGACTTTAGTGATCATGGCTATCAGCTGGTTGTTGTCCTGGACAACATTGGCTTTCTGCTGGGCTGGAGCTGCGGGCTTGTTCTGCTGTTGTCCTTGGTTTTGGAGATCAGCCCGATTGCGACACTGCCAAGCCTTATGGCCTGGCTTGCCACAAACGTAACAGCCGATTCCAGTCCCTCCTTGTTTTTGCTGCTTGTCTGGCTGGTTGCCAGGCTTCTTGAATTTCTAGCCCTTATTTGGTTTCATGTTTGGCTTAGAACCTCCGGGCTTGTTTCCCTGCTTGGACCTGTCAGATTTCACAGAGGACTCAACCAAATTAGCTTTCACAGAATCAGCAGATTTGGGCTTAGGTTTGTCCTTGAGGCGGTTTGCCTCTTCGATCTTCATGTGACCGACGAGCTCTTCCAGAGTGAGGTCCTTCTTCTTGTGCTTCAGGTGATTGCGGTAGCCAGCCCACGAGTCAGGCAACTTTTTGATCAGGAAATTCGCCTGCAGGACCTCACACATCTTCATACCCTCGGAGAGAATGTCAACCACCAGGTTCTCATACTCGTGCACTTGGTCCATGATTGGTTTATCATCGACCATCTTGAACTGCATAAACTTCCCACAAGCATATTTCTTTTTCCCTGCATCGTCAGCCCCATATTTCTTCTGCAGCAGATCCCAAATAAATTTTGCAGATTTATGAACAGAGATCAGATCAAAAATAGGGTTCGAGACGTGGCTGAGAAGATGTCCTCACACAGTTTTGTTGTCGGACTCATATTGTTTTGCCCATGCGAGGTCATCGTCTGCAACCTGCTTACTCTTTTCGACAGCATCATCACCATCGTGGATGGAGATTTTCTTACCCTTATTAGCGGCATCTGCAGCAGTACCGGCATCAGCAACAGCGCCGGCGACAGAGGTGGATGAAGCGGTTGCAGCAGCAGTGGGGACGTCCTGAAGGAGGATGTAGTCGACCTCCAATTGCTCGAAGAAGATGAGCATCTTCTGCGACCATCTCTTGTAGTTGGTTTCGTCCAGCGGCTCCAATTTGGTGAGATCCAAAAGCGGCTTGAAGAACTGAAACACCATCGCAGAGACAAACGATAGATTTCGCTTCTAAATTGTTGGTGCGATTGCGAATGTAGGCCTCAAATTTGTCGAAAAACCGCTTGGAAAAATCTGTGGAAATTGTGTTTGAAGGCTGGGCGTGGTATAAAGGGAACCACTGCCTTAGAAGCGAAATCGCCCCGACACCGTGGTGCAAGTCGGCTACAGGCGTCGCCCCCCAAGGATACACAGCGGACTTCTCAGGCGTGCACTCGCCGTCGAAGCAATGGAACCACCAGGACTCAAAACAGCTTACAGAAGAAGAGAGGAGAAGGAGAACGATTGATTGTATACTGAAACTGATGAGAACGTCCGTTTTTAAAACGAAAAGAGATGCTCCACCTTGCTGAAATCTCGGAAAGAATCTGAAACCGTTTTTCAAAACGTGTGACAGAATTGAATTAGTCAAAACCCTAATTCAACCCTATCGGAGGCCAATTAATTGATCAAAATTAAAACCCGATGTAAAAGGTGACCAGCACCACACCGCGCACGTGTCACGGACCGGACCGGCGGTGGCGGTGGTGCGCGCGTGTGGGACTCCTATCCCAACTCTTAATAGCCCCTTCAAAACTCCCCCTTAAAAACAACCCCTCAACTCCTTTTACTATCAATGTGGGACTCAAAGAAGTTCAAAAGACACTTTGGAAAAACCCCCCACATGAACATTTCTCCAACATGTGTAATCTTGTTTTAACCGGTGTTTCTTTTTAAATGGTGTCATTTTCCATTTATTTGTAGCTAAACATAATATGTGGAGAGTATCTCCCATATAAGGATCTTGTTCTTAATGCTTGTTTAGTTATCTCCCATATTAGGTCTTAACCTAGAATGTTTCTTGTTTACCTTATACGATGGTTCTCTTTCTTTTTTGTTGTTACAAATTAGTATGTTATAACTTAATGGTGTTTTCCTTTATCTTCCAGATTGAGGCAAGTGATGGCAAAGCTCTTACATTTGGGGGTGATATGTCAAAAGAGGAGGATGTAGATTCTATGATTAAAACTGTGAGTTCCTTGATTTCTTTCAGAAATGTTGTCCTCTATTTTACAGTGTGGCTTTTGCTCTGTGGTCTTAATCTTTTGTCTCTATGCAGGCAGTGGATGCACTTTCAGGTATCACGCGGGACGGTTTGTTAATGAGAATGAAGACATCTCAATGGCAAGAGGTTATTGATTTGAATCTCACTGGGGTGTTCCTATGCACTCAAGTACGAGAAATGTAAGTGCCTATTTGCTGATATTTATATTCTCGAGCTTTCTATTTCCTGCTAATATTATTATTCTTGTGACAGGCTGCAACAAAAATAATGATGAAAAAGAAGAAGGTAATTTCATACGTATGATCATTACGCTTCAACCGGGTTAGAATCGATTTCACACAGCTAATCAACAGACTCTCACAACAGTTCATATTTCATTCCTCAGCTGTGCCGTTTCTCTCTCTGGTTCACCCTCAATGTCGTTTCACATGTGTGGCTGCCTCTTGCCAAGAGGTGACCTCTTCTTCTCTCCTTTTTAGTTTAGGATTAGACTAATTAATTTTGAGAAATTGTGATGATATTCCCATGCCTGATTGATTGAATGTTAAAATTTATGAGGTGATAGTGCCCATTGGCTGCTGCATAGTCTATTGAGGATGCATACCACCATTGCGAATGAATATGTGATGTTTCTAATATTCAAATTTCTTGATGTTCATTGTGAGCTTATTTGAATTGGATGAAAATATATATTTGTTGAGATTGAGTCCCATTTGGGTGGTTTTTAGTATCTTCTGCAATTAATGGTTGATCACATCTAAAAAAATATAGGCCTTCTAGGGGGTTTGTATCTTCTGTTTATTCATACTGATTTTGTGTAGCAAACAGTTGGTTAGTGCTTCTTACCTCTATAAAGGGGATGGTGCAGGTGGAGTTTAATTGTTGATCTATTTTTCCTTATTGTAGCCTTTTTATTTCAAAGATCGAAGTATACTCACCCTTTCCCCAACTAAATTATCGAAGGAAGATAGTTAGCCTCATGACCTTTTAACAGATGGTTTCAAGTCAAGCACTTGAATGATTTTCGTTTGGGTGTGCAACAATTTACATGGATTGATTATCTTGATGGTTATTTAGTAAAAAAAACTGTATAGTATTGTCCTTATAATTGTTATATTCAAAGTTAGGGAGACATTCAGATGCTCTTAATTTGCTATTGTGCATTTTCCTTATTCTTTAGTTATTGCAAGTAAGAAATTCATTTCACTTGGTTTAAGATTCGAAAAGGAATTGGGGTTATACTTATAGGTGGAGATGAAGGGTTGTATGTGCTTTAACAAATTTATAATTGAGTAAATTTTTTTTATTTGATGTGCTTTCTTGTACAGAACAATCTAAATGTTTTAGTTCTTCAATATCTGCAGCATATTTGACTAGAAATATGAAGTTGTATGTGGTGCTTGGTTGTTTTATTCAACATAGTTCCTACTTTTGGGGACTGGGGTGTGATAGGTTTGACATTGTGCTAGGATCAGGATCAGATGGCTCTGAGGACCTGAAGAGGAAAGCTAGAGCTGAAAGGTTCCTCTTGAAGAGCGATACCTATTTTTTGTATTTTGGTACAATTTAGATTTGTTATCTAATTTCTTGCTTGAATTTTGCTTCAGATTTGCCCTGTCTGCTGACGAGGAGGCAAAGAAGAAAGCTCGAGTTGCAAGATTTGGATCCAAAGTTAAGTTAGATTCTCAAGAAGAGGAGAAAAGGAAACAAGGGTGCTTATGTGTGTTTACATGTGCAGGCTGCAGATCTTCTACTTCTTGATATATCTGGTATTCCCACTTTTTGCATGACATCTCTTTGTTTGATGTTTTACAGGTTTGCACCGGCTCCTCTATCAACAAATGGAAAGCAAACTTTTGAACTATAATGAAAAAATGTGTTGATATCCATAATTCGATATATTTTTTTGGGGGGTTAGAAATCTGCTTTTGAGGCCTCTCTTTCCAAGATCTTTATATATGAAATAGATTAAATTGATCACCCTTTGTTTGCTTATTTGTGTCAAGGGCAGAAGTTTCCTTTGTATTTTTCATCCAAAACTCCCAACCCTGCCATTATCTTGGGTGCTTCATTATTTGAATACACTATGGGAGGACAAAGATGTTTCTTCTCTATTGAAGCTATCACAGAAAAGAGTGGAAATGTTGTCAGCACCGGCTGGAATGGCTTTTATTGCTTCTAAATGCTGCACAAGTCACACAAGTTGTCCTGGACCTATATATGATGTCTGAATATTTATGACGGAAGCATTGAGATCGCGAAGTTTGTGTACAAAGGGTGTTGATGATGTGAACTTGGATAGGGTCCCAAGTGATGCTTTAATATTAAAGTTATATTTCACTTATTATTAATTTTAATATTTTTTTTGTAAGATTTTAATTATTTTGAAATTATAATATGCAATTTCACAAGAATTTGTATGCTCTATAAAATTTTCTCGCTATAAATAAACGTTAATAGTGACTAAATTAAATTTTCTCGATGAATCATATATTTTGCATCAATCAATTTTGTCACTAATAACATCACTCTAAGACGAAGAAAAAATGGTTTTCTCGATAAACACTTATTTTGACAAAAGAATTTCCTCGCCAAAATTATCTAACAACGACAAATGAAATTGGTCACAACATGTCTATTTTTACGAAATTATCTAACAACGACAAATTAAACTTTCCTTGACGAGCTTTTTGCAAGGAACTGGCGACGAAAGGTATTTCCTTGCCAAATCTCTTCAACGACAAAAACTCAATTTTCAGCGGCGAAAAATTTCCCCGCTGATATCATTATTAACGAGAAAATATACAATTTTGTGAGGAATTAAAGTTTCTCACCATGTACCTTTAATGACTACTATGGAATCCTTTGACTTCTTTCGCGACAAATATAATTACCTATTACGATGAATTTAATAGTCGCTAACGACTTACAACGACGAATATTGACTTCGTCGCCAAATGTTTTGTTTGCGACGATTTCATTTTTCCACACTAGACTCTTTTGTGACGATGTTTCAACAACCACTTAAAAAGGAAGCATATTTTCTCGCTAAATATGTTTAGCGACGAAATATCACTTTTCAACGAGGAAAGAATTCTTCGCTAAAAATGACTTCTGTTGTAGTGTGAGAGAAAAGGTGGTCAGGGGCACCACAGTTACGACATCCATCAGGAAACTCCTCAAACCATATGATATGAGCTGAGACATGGTCTTTGTTAACAGGGATAAGGATTGTATTGGACACTTTCTTGGCAATGTCGAGGTTTACACAGACTCTAGCATAACAAGCATTAGCATCAACTGTAGGGTCATATTTTATGTAGGTGCCAAAGGCATTGTGAGTGAGGATGGTTTGGATAGCCTCAGGCTTTTTGTAGATTTCAGGGATTAGAGTAATCTTGATCCACATATCGAGTGATGTAGTGTTTTCACTCATGGGATCAAAATTAGGCTTCCAGGGTCTTAGGATAATGAGTTGCCCGAAGATATGGAAAGGTCTAGCATCCCAAACCCTCCTGATATCAAGAGGGCTAGAGAATCGAAGCTCAAACCAGTGATTTGGCATATCAAGGAACTCCAATTCCCCAGATAAGCCACACCAGTCATTGGTGAATTTTGTCTGGATTTTTTTGGACATCAATTGGTACACAAAAGGCACGACCAAACAAAATGGCAGATGTCTCAAATTTGTATTTGGGAGCAAACTGCTGAAGTTTAGTGTAGAAGGTATCCATATCGAGTTTCCCTTTGCCCTTGTCAATTTTAGAGGACTTGGAGGGATGTTTGGGTATTGGGGGTTGGCCCGAGGGCTTCCCTTTGTGGGTTTCAGTAGTGGGTGTCGGAGAAACCTTAGAAAGGCTTTCCTTCCCTTTAGTGGGTTGTTTGTTGTTAGCCGCCATGATAATGAAACAAGAGCAAAGAGAAGTAGAGTAACGATGAGAGATGAGAAGAGTAGAAGAGGAAAGTTGGTGGGTTTTAGTTTTGATTTCACTTCTTTCTTTATAGGCAATTTCAATAAAAAAAACTGGTTTTGGTTCTGCATTTTGGTAGGCAACCAAAGATGCAGAAGGGATAAGTTCTGCAAACTTAAGGTTATGAAAACTTTTAGGGTTGGTAGACTGAGATTGGTAAGTATGACAGAGAGAATTAGAAAAGGGTTGAGGAGAGAGGTATCATACCTGAGTAAGCGAGGGACGAAAAGCCATCGGCGAGGGGAACCACAACCCCAATGATGGCAGTACGACCTAGGACAGAGGCAAGAGGAGAGAGGTCTTCTCTTAGAGTCAACTAGCACATGAACAGGGGGAAAGCAGTCATGGCAACAAGTCGAGATCTTAGATCCATGTGTTGAGTCCCATCCAAAGGACCATAAAAGGGGGGAGAGCTGTCTGAGGGTAGAGCTCGAGGTAGACAGATCGCACCAGACAGCGCCAAGGGGAAGCCGCTCGTACAGATGCAGATGGGATTAGGGAGAGGAGAACTTTCTGAAACCAACTGAAGAAATCAGATTCGAGTACCATACCCATTTCCAATAACTTTTGGCATGAAGGGGGGTTATGTGACTGACAGAATTGCATTTACAGAGGGGGAGATTCAAAGGGAGCTCTTCAGATCTGGTTTCGATTTTGGTTTTTTGGTTTAGGGTTTTTTCGAGCACGAGAGATTTTGGGGTCGTGTAGCCTGACGCGTACTCTTTAGGGTTTTGGGTTTTTGGGTGAGCCGTTCAGCACTGGATTCCTTGACTCGATCCTTTAAACAATACGGAGTATATAAATAGGGAGAATCGCTCTCCCATTTTCCCATTTTTCAGTGTTTCCATTAATGTGAATATTTTTTTAAAAAAACTAGTAAGTCGTTGTTTCAAATAACGAATTACATATTATATTATTTTTTAAAACATGGGTTAAAATTGTTGTGTTAAACAACGACTTTTTCCTACTTTGGTTAAATTCCAAAATAGTTTGAGATATTGATCATTTTGATCATTTTTTTTGGTTTTTGGCTAATTTGAAAAAAAATTAATTTTTAAAAAATAATAATAAAAATAATAATAAAAAAGTTTATAAACATGCGGGAGGTGATGGACTCAAATTTGCGCATCAAGTGCTCAAATGTGTATATTTGCATACACTCTAAACAACCAATTTAACTAAAAAATGTCTAAAAAATGACGTATTTACATATTTGCACACAATTATTGTGGATGATTTAATTTAATAACTACGCCCTTATATCCACCAAAAGTTGAAGTTAGTCTTTTTCATTAAAGGAAAATAAAGAGTATATTGTTTTTGCTTTCCAATTCTTATGCAAAAAAAAAATACACAAAAATAATATTATTTTTTTTAAAAAAAATGTTGGGTAACATGTGTTATGGATATACTCATGAAGAAATAAAGTTTTCATCGAGGTTTGAATATAACCTTGAATATGTTATATTTATATGTTTGATCTCGAAATGTTGATTCGTCTATGATGGTTGATAGAATCTATATATATATTTCGAGATCAAACATATTCAAGGTTATATTCAAACCTCGATGAAAACTTTAAATTATTCACACCTTGAATAGAAATTTAAATTAAAATAAGAAAAGGATTTCGATCAGATGGTGTTGCAGTGTGGATACGTGAACCAGTTCACACCTGAGTTCTTAATCTCTGGATTGATTCATTCAAGCATTTCTAGATTCCTCAGATATTTGCAGTTTTATATAACTGTATCAACGCATATTTGACCTTAATTATCTTCCTACAGTTGAATATATAGAAAGACTCTGTCTAACATTTTACGAAGCTTCGACCCCCCAAAAAAACCATTTATATATGAAGCTTCCATGTAAACTTAATTTCAAAACGGACTAGTTGATGGACACACTCACATTTCCTATTCTTTTTCTTTGTTTTAACCTGACCAAATTAATAATCGGTTTTTTCACGGGATACCCCTTATGTAACATAAGGATAATTCATAGGGTGTATAAAAGTTTGGACTATTTCGCGTAGTATTTCGGAGCTTAGAGATATTTTTGCCTTGTACCCTCCGTTATGTTAAACCTTTTCAGTTTTTTTTTTAATGAAAAAGGAAATCACGTGATTGAATCTTCAGGTTTTCGGAACTTATGTACCCTCCTCCTGCAGCTTGTGCAACTGTGCAGTAGAAGATGATGTTCACCTTTTTTTAGAATGCCAGTATGTAAAGTCCCTCTCCCGTTTACCAGCTCACATACACTCGACTATATCTCGCATGATAAATCATTCACGAGATATAAAGCCAATCATCTCTTTCATTGGAAACAAGCTTTCCTCTGTGTCCATGGAGGAGCTTGCATTGTCTTGGTGGACGGCCTGGTACATTCGGAACCAATGTGTGTTTAGACAAGTCCCTGTACCTCATAGAGATTGTGCTTTACGAATGATTAAAACTCACAAGGAGAATTGGAGCAAAACTTCTCGATTAGAGTATAATTTCGACGAGGACTCCCCCCTACACGCACGTCAATCCAATCACTCGAGGAAGAAAATAAAGCATGCCAAAACTACATGGCGCAAACCCCCTAGGGGAACCCTAAAGCTAAATTTCGATGGATCCACAACCACAAATAATGAAAGCTCGGCTGGAGCCGTAATCCGGGATTAGGAAGGACGCCCTATACATTTTTCCTATCAAAAACTTGGTAAACAGAGTCCTTTGAAAGCGGAGGCCCTTGCTCTTAAATTGGGAATCCAACATGTTCGACAACTCAGTATCGACAAAATCCACATTGAAGGTGATTCCCTCATAATCATAAACCACCTAAAAGAAAACGCCAAATGTCCGTGGGAAATCGAACTGATTTTATCTGATGTCAAACTCCTCTTATCGACTATGAAAGAAGTGTCGTTCTTTCATGTTCCCCGATTAGGCAATAGAGTGGCGGATAAGGTTGCACACCTTTGCCACTCTGCTTGAGGTGTCGAGGTTTACAACGATTTAGGTCTCTTAGACCTCATTCGTAAGGATGCTGCCGGGTAGAGCTCGCTCGCCCGAATTTTTTCCTAATAAAAAAAAAAAAGATTCAATGGTGTGTAATGTTTAACTAATCTAAAGCATAAGGATCTAGGAATATTGGATGGCCCTAGGTTTAGCTAATTGGTAGATTAAGGCTTACACACTATACATATAATACTCCCTCCGTTAATTAAACTTGACGTTTTACTATTCATGCACGTTTTTTGAGGTGTTAAAAACTATATAAAATATTAACTTTTTTAACATATTTTTTTAAATAATTTCATACTTGTTACTATTAATTATGAATTTATAAAAATAAATTAAAAATGTTAATATTTCATATAGTTTTTATCATTCTAAAAAAGCGTGTATGAATAGTAAACGACAAGTTTTAATTAACAGAGGGAGTATATACTTATATTCACATTACCATATATTGGTAGTGTAGGTATTATAACCTATGCTCATATGTGTTACAATATATAAATATGTATTATATATGTGTACGTTATCATATATGTATTGATGTAGGGAGGACTTGAATTGAATAATATAATAAAATATCAAACAATGCTGCATTTCAACTAAAGACTCCCCTATATAAGCAAAGCAAGGGTTAGAGTTGCCTCACTTCTGAGCTCGCTCTTTAGGTTAATCCAAAGCAGAGAGAGAGAGATAGAGAAAGTAGGCGACGGAGAGAGAAAACTAGGGTTTCATAAATCCTAGCTCCAACAAAGTTGTTGGAGGTCAGATCTAGAGTGTATTTCATCAGAGAATCTAGATCTCGGCTTTAGAAAGAAGAAGAAGAAGGTGCTTTGTTCACAGTCCAGGCGAAGATCTCCTTCTCTGGTGTACTCCAACGAAGATGTGACTTAGTTCTTCAGATCCAGGGTGTCCTTGCCTATATTTGCCTTAGTTGTAACCTAGGGAAATCTGTTCTATAAACCTTTTACTGGTTAATGGATTTGAGATCTCAAGCCGATTCGGTTGAGGCTCCGTGGACATAGGTTCCGGCCGAACCACGTAAAAATCTCGTGTTGGTATCTGGTTTTCATTCTTGTTTCGATCCTTGTTCGAATACCCCGTTCTTGGCTTTCAATATGTAAAGCCAAGATCGATACGAATCTACAAACTGGTATCAGAGCTTAGGTGTCCCTTTTCTTACCTACCTACATCACTGTTGACTTCAGGGAGCAGGATTGGAGGCAGGACATTGGGTAGACCTTCAAAAAGCTCAGGCTTGGTGCTATTCCTCTCCTGTCTGATGTACCACTAGTTTGGATTCGTTCTATGACCTGAGATTCTAGGGTTCTTGAGTGTTCTTGTATAATGTACTCACTCATTCACGTTTCCGCTTGCATATTCTGTGATATTCACCTGTTTATTGTATACCACAGGTACCAAAAATCATGGATGGTGCTTTGAAGATAAAGCCATTTGATGGTGTCATTGACTTTGCCATGTGGCAAGTCAAGATGAGAGTTTTTCTCATCAAAGAAGGTTGTTGGAAGGCAGTTCCCAATCTTGCAACCGCAACCACTGAGATGTCAACCCTCAAGAAGGGTGTGAACATCAATGAAGTAGATTCCTCCAAACTTTCTAAAGAACAAAAATGAAAGAAAGTTGATGGAGAGGGATCAACTATGTGCACAGTTGAAGAGCTTGAGATGGACATGAAAGCCCACTATGAGATAATGATACGTCTGACAGATGGTATTGCTCGTCAAGTGGTAAAACACTCTTCCGCTTTCTCACTCTGGCATGCCCTAGAGGAGCTTCTTCTCTCTAAGTCCTTGCCCTCCAGGATTTCTTTGTTATGTCATTTGTTTACTTTCAAAATGAATACTGCTTTGACCTTGGATGATAATCTCGATAAATTTCTTAAGACGACTCAAGACTTAGAGCGTTGTAATGATGACATTAAAGATTATCACTAAGCTATCTTGCTTCTGAATTCTTTGCCCTCCCAATTTGACAATTTTAAAGATGTTATCCATTTTAGTTGTGATGACCTTACTAAGGATAAGCTAATTGAATCCATTATTGAAAAGAATGCGATTGTGAAGGTTTTCAAGATCAATGGCCTTAAAACTGATTCAGACAAATTTGAGGTTCTATTCACTAAGGGTAATGAAAAAAAGGGCAATAAGAATAATAAAAATAAAAAGCAGAAAAAGGATAAACCCAAGTATGAGAAATCTGACCGTAATGCTAAATGCAATTACTGCGGTAATGTGGGTCACTTGGTTAAGGAGTGCATGATAAAGAAAAGGGTTGAGGAACTTGCTAAGAAAAATAATATTGAATTGTCTGCTTCTGTGCTTGAAAATATGTGTGAATATTCTGCTTTATTATTCATGTGTTCTGATGTGTCATCTGTTAATTCTTCTGATGCATGGATTTTAGATTCATGTTTCACAATGCATGCCACTCCTCATAAACATACTTGGTGTAGGTGATGTTCCCTTACTCATGCATGATGGGTGATCATACTTGCTTGCATATCAAAGGTGTAGGTGATTTTCCCATACTCATGCATGATGGCATTGTTAGAATATTCACCAATGTTAAGTGGGTCCCAAGTCTTAGAAGAAGTCTAATGTCTGAATCTGATTTAGAAGAAATCGGATGCAATGTTAACTCTTCTGATGGTGTTAGAACGGTTTCCAAAAATGAAACTGTTATTGTTAAAGCTGTTAGAAAGAACAGGTTGTATTTTGTGCTTTCTTCTAAACCTGATGTGAATGCTGCTATTACTTCTGATTCCATGACATTATCTGAGACTAAAACATGGCACAATAGGCTTGGTCACATAGGCAACAAGGGCTTAATAAAGTTACATAAATCTGGCCTATTACCTAAGAAACTTGTTGATATTAAATTCTGTGAGCATTGTGTGCTAGGCAAGTCTGCCAAATTCAATTTTCTTATGTCATCATATGTTGCTAAGCTGCCTTTAGAATATGTGCACTCTGATCTTTGGGGACCATCCCATGTCCCTACTGTAGGAGGCATGAGATACTTTGTCAGCTTCATTGACCATTATTCCAGGAAAGTATGGGTTAGCCTTCTTAAGTCAAAGGATCAGGCCTTTGATGCATTTACAAAGTGGAAGGTAATGGTTGAAAGTCAATCTAACCAGAAACTGAAATGCTTAAAAACTGATAATGGATTAGAGTTTTGTAATACAGAATTTAATACATATTGCCAACAAAATGGGATTAAAAGACACTTAATTGTACTTGGAACTCCACGGAAAAATGGAACAGTTGAAAGGATGAATAGAACTTTGTTAGAAAAAGTGAGATGCATGTTAATTAGCTCTGGCCTTAAGAATACTCTATGGGGCGAAGTTGTATTTACTGCTGCCTATCTTATTAACAGATCTCCTTCTAGTGTTATTGATTTTCTCACTCCCTAGTTAAATGGACGGGTAAGCAACCCAGCTTGGGATACCTCAAGCCCTTTGGATGTGCTGCATAGCCACATACCAGTGATGGTAAGCCGCAACCAAGGGCTCTGAAGGGCATCCTGCTGGGTTGAATTTGAGCTAGTTGAATTTTATTCTATGAATGATAGCAGTTAAAAAATAAGGAAAATTATGAATATAAAGTTGAACTTCCAATTAAGTTGAGTTTAGCCTATGCGGGATTTGAACTTGCATCTTTTTGTGCATGAGCACATCGCTCTACCATTTGAGCTAATATGCTTAAATTTTTGTTATGTGGAATAAGAGCATAAAAATGTGATAATCATTAGGAAAATGCAAATATTCAATGATCATTGTGGCTAGAAGCTAGTAACCACTTCTTCCAATTAACTTCAAGTGAACTTTCACAACTAGTTCTATATGACAGACAAATTCATAACTATCTCTGCTGGATTTTTAGAGCTCCAATACCATTGATCTATATCTTCATAAAAGGCAGTATCATAGATCTAATGATTCTTTTTCCCCTGAGAAAACATGATCTATGACTCATGAGAAGATGGAGAAGGATTCATGTTGGACATACATGTGAAGATGGAGCTCCAATACCAATGATCTATATCTTTAGGTTACAGATTCACTTATTTTAATTGATACATAATTTTTTTGCAAATTACAAAATTTACAGCTTGTATAGGTTATAGATTTACAGATTTGAATTGATACAGATTTTTGTTTCAGATTACAAAATTTACAGCTTATACATATTACATTTTCTAGCTTGTTTTTTATATTGCAGCTAATACTTAGCCAAGAAGAAAAACTGAATCCTTAAAGTCCAGTTTCTAGCTTGTTTTTGACATGGCATGATAAAATATTGGATGACTAATTCGCTACTTCGCTCATGATAATCTTCAACCCCCCAATTAGTGAATGCAATAATCCATTTTTCTTAAACCTCTGGTTAATTAATGCAATAATCCATTTTTTTAAACCTTAAACAAACATTTCACACACCCATTACCATACATTGATAGATCCCTACAAAATTTTCTATCAATGTATGGTAATGAGTGTGTGAAATGTTTGTTTAAGGTTTAAGAAAATGGATTGTTGCGTTCACTAACCTCATGATTTTTGAATATTTGACCAAAATTTGCATGTACTATCTATCAATTTAGTTCTTATTGAGTGAGATTTGTGATATAGGGTGTGAAATTGAGCAAAAATCATGGTTTAAAGCTTCGAAATATTCAAAATTTTCAAAATTTGAAAACTGACATTAAATTGTAGCTCACCACCATTGACCGAGTCACCACACCACCATCAGTCACCGCCCAGGCCGACGCCATGCCTCTCACACCCTTTGCCGCCTCTGGAGCCGACTTGAGGTCCTCGGCCCACCTCTGCTACCGGCTTCTCTTCACCCAGTGATACTCTTCTCCATTTGCTCAATCCTTCATTCAGATCTATCTTTCAATGTTCATATTTGTGAAAATAATCCACAATTGTTTTTTAATATTACACTACTCATCCGTCTATAAATTAAAAATGATGTTTTTTGGCCAAAGTAAACTTTTTGGGCACGAGACAAATTTTTTCAAAACCTCGGGGTTACTAGGCAAAATATCAAAAACCCTTGTTTACCATGCGAATTATGCGTAACCTCAGGGTTACCTCGCGAAATTTTCATTTTTTTTACATTTTTTTTGCTGATATATTTTTTTGTGATTGTTGGTGACAGTCATTAATCCATGATATTGTAAACTTAAAAATTGTCACTATAATATAACATTTATCATTAAGATATAGATCATTGGTATTATAAAATAATGTCATCAACTATTGACACTAGTTATAGAATTTTATTTTTTAACAAAAACTAACACCAAAATAAAAATTATCACTATGACATTATTAACACCAACAATTGTCACCATAATATTATCCTCAACAAAAAAATATTTCTCACATAATCGCATATAATATATTTCATCAATACTTAATGCCACTAAATCATACAATGTAATCAATTTCATTAACAAATCATATAACATGACAATACCTATAGTAGGATTAAAATTGCCACCAAAATCAAATAACTAAACCATTCCAAACACACACATCTCCAAACCAGTTCCAATTTCAGTCACTCCACACACATCAATTTAAGTAAAGTGGAACTAATTCCAACCACGCAACTAAGATCGCTCGAATTCAAGCCCTCACGCATCTCCATCACACTAGACAGAAACTACTTTAATTCTAGGTGTCAAAATAGAATATATTATATGGGGGAACCTATTCTCTTTTTTGCACAAAAAGATCTTGGAGATTGTGTATTTGATTCGTCATCAACAGTGCTCGGTCCTCAAATTGTAGAAATGATGGAGAATAACAATAAACAATCCAAGTTTGTTACTCTAATGCCAAACTCCCAAAATAAACAACCGGTGAAACTCACCATTAGCACATGGGGAAGGTGTCAAATAGATAATTCAACAAGAAATGTAGAAATTAGAAGAATTAGGCAGCAAAAATAGTCGAATACTCGAATTAGAGCTGAAATTTCATAACATACCAAAGGAATCTCCAAATTTAGTGAAGATGTCAATACAAATTGACTGGTTAGTGCTAGATATGCTGATATATTCAACAAAATCGTTGAGAGGTTGTGACGACGATCCGTTGACGATGATTTGTTGGGCATCAACGGATTTTCTAATGATAAATCGGGATTTGAAAGCCGGTGAGTTGAAGCACGGTGAGAGCCCTACAACCCATGAATTGTAGAAGAAGGGCAACATTGACTAAAGATGCAGGATATGAAGTGTCAATTACAATCCTAAAAATTTGCTCGTTTTGCCAATTGGCCAGTGGGGATTAGAAGACTACAAATCAAATTTGGGAATTAGATGAAGGAAGTTGAGAACATCAATTGTACGAATATAGCACTGAAGATGGAAATGGATTTGTTCTAGTAGAAGGAACAACCAGAGAGAAAGGAGATGGAAGCCATGGGAGGTCAGAATAAAATGAGGGAAATGGATGGGGTAAGGGGAGAAAATTAAAATAGGGGTATTTTGGGTATTATGAAATTATTATGAACACTTACTTAATTACCGAATTAAAATGGACATTTACTTAATTATACTTTCTAAATGTATATTTCACCAAAATTCTCCAAAAATTATCTCTCTTCGAAAATCTCTATTTTATATTTTAATATAAATAAATTGTGGCTAATAAAAACATTGTACGTTATATTCAAATTCTCAACATATATATATATATAATAAAGGGGGATCTAATATTTGCAATTGGATTATACAATGACAACACAAGTAGAGGCATATCCACAGAGAGGCTCGGGGTGGCTGAAGTCCCCCTATCCTAAAAAAGGGTATGTATATATTTTTATATATTTGTTATTTTTGCAATATATATATATATATATATATATATATATATATATATATATATATATATATATATAAGTGAAGTATAATAAGAACAAAAAGATGATTTGGCTCAGCCGTAAGGACATAGAACACACGACTGGAGGAATTTAATCTTGAGTGAGTAAACCTTTGTTCGATACACTCCACCTTTTTTTGGTATTAAAAATAGTCAAAATCCCTCTTCTTTTTTTCTTTACATATACACAATAAACTCACCTTCTGTTTCACTTTCACACATAGAGATAGAGCGAAAATGAAAAGTAACCCCGAGCCACTCGAGTCCCCGAGCCTGCCTGCCGCCACCAGCTCCACTTCTGACCGACCCTGGCACCGACATACCACCATAACCTTCCCCTCGGCAGTTTGCTGTAGTCCCGCACAGTGTCTCCTGCGATCCCTCGACAGTCTACATTGTTCTTGTTCTTCACTCCTTTGATCTAGACTCGTTAGTTAGTTTTCTTCCTCTTCCTTTCAATTTGATTTTTGTTAAGTTCAATGGATTAAGATGAGAATTATTTTAGATTAGAATTTGTTGATTTGAGAATGAATTTGAGAGAATTTCGATTAGGGTTTTTGATTTGTGAGAAATAAATTTGTGGTTTGTGATCTGAAATTGTGGTTTGTGGTTGTGGCCGGTGAGAAATAAATTTATGAATTTGTTGTTTGTGATTTGGAATTGTGGTTGAGAAATGAATTTGTGGTTTATGATTTGGAATCGTGGTTTGTGAATTTGTGGATTTGAGAAACAATGATTAGGCTTTGCAATTTTGGAATCAATTTTGTCATTTAATTATTGTGTATATGTGATTTTGAGAATGGAGTTTATGAATTTGTGAATTGAATTTGGGGTTTGTAAATTAAATTTGTTATTTAGGGAAGTATTTTGTGGAATATCTGATGCATTCTGTTTCTTGTTAATATCTGGTGCGAGGCGAACGTCGTTGGCATTTTCGCCCTTTTGCCAAATAGTAATAATATCTTAACTCAAAGATCAAAACCAATAGATTAGTAAATCAATGAATTGATAAGCCAAACAACTACTAGTATAGCGATGAAGTCCGGAGTCGAACCCACAGAGAGCAGCAGATTACTATGCAATATTTCTAACAATGACTCTTATGATAAAAGCAATGACTTGTGACAAATTGATAACAAAGTAAAGTGAATAAAACTAATGAATGCAAAGTAATTGATAACAAAGATAGAAGAAGCGTTTCACCTGTAATTCTCTGACAATGGTTGAGATTCATGGTCCTAAGATTGATTCATCAATTATTTATAAGTTTATGTCTACTTGACTAAAGTTGAAGGATCCCCAGGGATACAATCATCTTATTCAATATTACTAAAGAATAGCATTAAACACTCAAGCTTTAGACCAATTGGGATATCGATTCGATCCAATTAAGACTCAACCAGAACAACCCTAATCGGCCCTAACAACATCTAACAACATAGATCAATCGAAATCATCCACTACAAAGACAAGGAAATATATCACCTTATTGATAGTTTGGTATTTGAATAGATCATTTACTTTGTCATCTCTTTTTTCTTTTATTTTGTGCCTTCACGAGCCTTCTGTTGCTTGTTTAGTTCTTGGAAGAGTTCCATTTGCTGTAAGATTACCGCCTATAAATGCAGAGGTGTCAATGGCTGATGCCGATTTAGCGGATTGTGTTGAACTTCAACCAAAGGTGGTGCTTTAGTCCATTTCACTTTGTCCTTGAAGGATTGTTCCATCAGTAGAACAATTGGGAATCTGACACGTTTGAGTATGATGGAGTGCTTACTGAATTCACATCTCAAAAGTGTGCATGAAGTTATGGCGAAGCCTGTTGTCGAGGTGTGTATGCAAATCAACATTTGGACTCTTATTACTTAAGTTTGTCTTTTTGTCATCAACTGTTTAATAATCTGATCAGATTATTGTTATGAAACTTTGATGTGATGTATGTCCTTCCCTTGATATTTGTTTGGTATGCTCTCTTTGGTTGTTTGGCACTTATAAATTATAATGTTTATTTTACATGATGCAGTTTTACATGGAGACAATACAAGATTTGTTTGATCCTAGCAACGACAACAAATCAGCGGGTTAGGATGCTTTTGATCACTTAGAATTCTTCCTTGATCGAGTTTTTGTGTTATAGGACTAAAATGCTTAGGATGCTTTTTAGTACTGTTAAGTGTCAATGGAAAACTATTGAGTGTCGATGGGGAAACTACTGGTGGCTACATTGCCTTATAAGATGTGTTTACATTTCAACTTTTTTGAGTATATTCCGTTACTCTTCCATTAATGATTTTTTATTTCGGTGCATTTATATCTATGTTATACTTGTTTATTACTGGTCTTTGCTAGACCATTTCATTTGACTTTGTTATTGGCAATTTAAAGCCTTTTAGCTCAAATTGGTAGAGCGTTGTGGCCAAGCACAAAGATGCGGGTTCAAATCCCGCATAGGCTATCATATTAAAAAAACTACAAATATATCATTTAACATCAGGTAAAAACCGATGCCTTTCAAAAAATAATAACGATGTCTATGTAGGTGATGTTAAAAGTAAAAAATGTTTAACATCGGCCAAAGCCCGATGTTATAACATACAACGACATCAACTTTAAAAATATAAATGATGTTATAAACTTTATAGACATCGGGCTATAGCCGATGTGAAAAACTTTTGACTTTTTACATCACCCATATAGACATCGATTTTTTTTAAAAGACATCCGTTATTACCCGATGTTAAATGACAAATTTCTAGTAGTGGGCATATCGATTTGATGTAATTAAGACTCAACCGGAACAACCCTAATCGGCCCTAACAACATCTAACAACATAGATCAATCGAAATCATCCACTACAAAGACAAGGAAATATCACTACTTCAATACCTTTGTTTGCTATCGAGAAAACAATAACGAATTCATAGCCTAGATGTCATTCCTAACATGGTGATCAATCATAGAAAGGAACACAAATATAATCAATAAGCACAAGATGATAAATAAACTCATAAATAACTAAATAGATGATGTATATATTTATATCTCCTCTTATTGCATCATTTGACTTCTTATTTCATTCGATTTCCAAAGAAAAGGGTCAAAAGTATATAAACTTGTGCACGAATGGGCTAAAATGCAAGAAATAGGGTCTGCACAAGTTTTGAGCTAACCATGTAGGAATTCGATGAAATCGGAGTCAAAACGAAGAAGCCAAGTGAAGCTGAGCAGAGGTAGATATCGACCTTCAACATAGATATCGACCTTCAACATAGATATCGACCTCTGGTGTCGATATCGACCCTCATATCGACCTCAACATAGACATCGAGTGGAGCTGGACAAGTCGAGCAGGAATAGAGACCTCGATATCGACCTCTGTGGTCGATATCGACCCCTTATCTCGACAGAAGATAGATTTGAGTTCGAGATGCGGATTGGAGACTTTATCTTCAAGGAGGCACGGAATTATCTTACACTTTCAAGATAGATGGCAGCTGAAGACTTAGCTATCTTTTACCTTTAAGTTTTATCAAAATAAAAGACCTATCCTAATTGTTCGGATAGAGTTCATAGTTTAGATAGAAGTTACAATCCTCGGATAGCAAGGATTAGTAGCCTATATATAAAGCCCTAGGGGGCTGGCATTGAAGCATCCAAGAAACAACCATCCAATCTTTTAATCATCAATCAAGACAATCAATAGAGTTAGAGTTAGAGAGAAGTTTTAGGGTTTGACGTTTGCGAAAGTTGACGTTGAGTTGTAAAGCTTCGGAGTTTATTTTAATGCAAGTTTCTTCTTTTCAATCAACAATGAGTTCCATGATGAGAAGCGAGTAGTTCCCCAAAGCTCTTAGGGTCGGGGTGAGCCCGACGTTATCCATGCGCGCTTGAGGTAAGTGTTAGATGTTGATATCGTTGTGTCTATCTCTCCTCCAACGATTCTATGTTTAGTCCTAATCGAAAGAAAAGGGATTCATGCTAACAACTTGAGTTATAAACATAAAATTGGTAGAGACAATTAGGTTTATTTGCAAGAGTAATCCTAAGAGTTGGTGTACGGCGAAAGCTTGTCCCTCGGGTGAAATAGCGCAATTGTCCGTCTTATTTATCTTATTGCATGCATTGGTTAACATTGTGGTAAACCCTAATCCTAGGAGTTGTTTCTTTTACATAGTTTAATTCACATAAACCACTGTTATTTCTGTTCATTGCTTCTCTCCCCATTCTCAAATCTTCGGCTTTTCTTTGCCGATGAAAAACTAACCCACTGCAGGAAGACATCGATATCGACCCCAGACGTCGATATCGACCACTGAGTTCGTCGACAGTTTTCTGAGTCGACGACGATCATCACTGCGGAGGTTGCTGAACATCGATATCGACACCCAACGTCGAAATCTACCCTACTGTGTCGACTGGCAGTCTTCTGAGCCAGTCGATTTCGTGACTAACATCGATATCGACCCTTCCAGTCGATATCGACCACTTGTTTTTGTCTCTGCAGGTCTTCTGTTATAGAGAACATCGACAGCCGAGGTCGACATCGAGGCCCAAGGTCGAAATCGAGGCTTCTGGTCGACGCAAGACGTGAGATTTCCAACGCTACTAGGATCCCGCTGACACGCCTCCTCGCGGATCGATCCTGACTACCCTTCCACTACAACGGGAGGAAGTCTTGTAATTATTTGCATAGGCTGGGAGTGGGTTTACATTTATACATCTTTATATTTGTATTTAAGATACTCGACACATTCCTCCTATCAACAATAGAATCACATCCTCACAATCTATTTAACCATGTCTTTGAATCACAGGCGAAACTATGAGTTTGCCAACTCATAGGCCAAAAACCTCTCTTCTCTCTCAAATCGTTCATTGTTTCGCTCTCAATCACTCTTTAACACCACACCTCACGCGACTCTCTACTGGAATAACCTAATAAAGAGTCGTGGAAACCCCTAGAAATATAATAATAATAGAATAGGAAATAGAATATTCGGATCCAAATCGGAATTGGTGAATACGGCATAATGGCGGGCGCCGCCTATGCAGTGACGACTTTCTTTCTTCTCTTCAATGTTGTGCTTCCTTGCTCCTTTGTAGCCTCTTCCTCAGCTCTCATATGCTCCAGAATATGTCTCCTAAGCTCTTCCAAGATCCCATCCAAGGTCGGAAGGTAAAACTGCAGAATAAACACTAAAAAGGCGTAGATTCCGAACTCGAATACTTCACAAGCAAGATATGAAACTAGACTAAAACATATGCAAAACTCCTATCTAAATGCAATAAGAAATACCTATAATGCCTATATGAAATATGCATTATCAAATCCCCCCCCCCCCCACAGTTAACTCTTGCTTGTCCTCAAGCAACCATAAGACAAAAACATCATCTATACATCCCACAGGAGATCCTTTCACAACTTTACTCATCAAAAACAACATCATCAATAGTGCAAATATAGTCAAGGAATATAAACGTCATAACATGTATATATGGGATCAAGTTGCTTGCATGCTCAAAAATCCAACCTCACCAAGGATAATGTGTATCTCTCACTCTCATGTTTTTAGGGTTTAAGCATACACTCCCTCAATTCCATATACAAGCATAAAATAAAATATTGACATTTATATCACAAAATCTCCACCGGATACATCAAAGCTAAAATAAGGACATCAAAGCTAAAATAAGGACATCAAGAGGACTTTCGCTCAATGGAAACCTTCATAGAAGATTCCATTCGGCGGGGTTGTAATGGGGCTTGGTAAGAAACATAAGGGCAAGGAATTGTATTTGGTCATGTGGTGCTAATAATTCCGGGAAAATAAGATTCCAAAAACTCCTAACATAACACAAATCAACTCAATAGTACATCAGGCTCTCAATAACACAACATCTCAAAAATATAGCAGTAAAGCCCAAAAATCCTCTATAAATCATCATCTCTTAATCATGTCATAATCATGCACAATATGCATCTACAACACCCAACCAATCTTTCCTTTCAACCAACATAAATCCAATCCTCCTCATAATGCAAAAATAAATAAACTTGGCTCTTATTATTCTTTTTTTTTTCTTTTTCTTTCGACATTTTTTTTACTTGAGCCTTATACATGAAATACAAATATAAGGGAAAATAAAACACATAACATTACATCTTCTCAAAACCATAAACCATAAACTCACACTTTAGCTTCTTTCCTCCACTACTCCAAAATAGATCCATAACCTAAGGAACTCACGCACCGAAGCAGGATATGTTGGCTTGGCTCTCGAGACAAAGTTGGCAAGACCTCCATTCTCCAGTAAGGAAGAGTCAGGACCAAGAAGACCAAGTCTTTGCAACGTTTCCAAATGAAAGAACCGAGTCGGTTGATAAGTAACCTCTTTCAACTGAAACCAAAATTCCTTCTCGACTCTAGATATATACTTAGGGGCCTCCATTGCGGGAGCACGAGACATAACTCATGAAAATAGAGAAGAACACGACAAAACCCACAACAACGACCAAAAACAACCTCTCTACAGGTGACGGCAGGCCCCGGTCTCTACAGAACTAGAATCGGTGCACGACATTGAAGAATCAACGTCCACAACTCCTCCAAACTTGAAACTTGACGACCAAACTTGGTTTCAAAGGCTTCTTTGGTGGTAGGTATGGAAATGGTGTGGAAAAGATTTGAATTTGATGGATGAAGGTAGTGATGAATGTGTTTGATGGGTAAGAACTCAATTGAAACACAAGGCTCTTAGGTTTTTGGAATGGATTCAAGTAGGATCTCTTGGGGTTTATGTGTTTTCTTGGAGACAAAGCTTTGATTGATCCAAATTAGGGAGTGGGATTATATGGTGGTTTGGAAAGGGGAATCTCCATCTATCAAAAAGAAAAGAAAATATTAGAAAATGATAAAAGAAAACAAAATAGATAACAAATTAAATTGTACTTCTAAAACAAATGGAAACTAATCCTAAAAAGAACTATCTAATCCTGAGATAGATAAAACATACAAAAGATAGATAAACTAACCTAAAATAAAATAAAATCTAATCCTAATAGATAAATAAAATGAATCTATTCCTAAAAAATAAAAAGATAGAATTAAATCTAATCCTAATGAAGATGGAAAATCAGATCTAACCTAAAATAACCGGAAATCAAATAAACAAAAAGATAAAGTAGGATAGAAACTACTCATTTCCAACGTAACCAAAAATTCGGGCGCGTCTGTGAACAGTTACCGGCGGCGGGCGCCGTGGTTGAGGTGGCGGGCGCCGTGTATACAGAACGTCACTCCGTCATTCAATCAAGCAAAATTGATCTACCAAAAAGGTTCTAACACTATACTACTCCAATGTACAGCAAAAAGACTTGTCCTACTTTATTGAATTGAAAAACTAAATGCGAAGTTGAAACAATATTACCTAATCTACTTGGGTTGCATCCCAAGAAGCGCCTTTGTTTCACGTCTTTGGCTCGACGTGATGCATTTCTTGATCAAGTTATCCCATCAAGATCCTCCACACTTGTCCTTTTCTTGACAAGAGGGGGAACCTTAGAAATTTCTCCAGTGTATCCATCAATTGCATCAATCAATTCTTTCTTAAAATGAGTTTCTCCTGGAGGTTGCCCTAAAATCGCAAAAACCTCAACATTATTAGAAATCGATTTCTGATAGGGAAGAACAATAGAATCATTTGAGTTAGACACATTCTCATATGATTTAAACAAATTCTTAATTTTCCTTTCAAGGTCATCTTTCCCTAAATCAACTTTCTGTTTGTTAGAAGACTCAATAAGCAATGATTCATTCTCAATAGAAGCATCTAATAACTTATTTGATTCATCCTTGTGATCGCTATCATTAGAGTCAAGAACATCCACAGAATCATTAGTAGAAAGAGTAGCAGGCTCAAATATAGAGAATTCAATCTTTCTACCATCAAACTCCATGGTTAGGGAACCTTCAAAGCAATCAATCTTGGTCTTAGCCGTTCGCAAGAATGGCCTTCCCAAGATCATTGGGGTTTCAAGCGTACCTAGTTCCATATCTAATATAAAGAAATGAGTTGGAAATATCAAATCTTTTACCTTTACCAAAACATCCTCAATAACTCCTCTAGGCTTAATGCTAGAACGATCAGTGAGTTGTATAGGAATACCAGTTTCAGACAAAGCATTGAGACCCAAAAACATGTACAAGTTATATGACATCACATTGATTGAAGCACCTAGGTCTAGCATAGCTTTTGTGAAGCTAGCATTACCTATTGCACATGGGATAGTAAACATAACTGGATCTCCGCACTTTTCAGACAATCTTTTCTAAAGAAAAGCATAAACATTTTCATTTAAACTTACCTTTCCCTTCCTTCGCATCCTTTGCTTGTGTTTCATCGTGCATAGCTCTTTCAAGCATTTCACATAGCGAGGCACAGTTTTAATCAAATTAAAGAGTGGAATATTTACCTCACAATGAGCAAAGGTGTCATAAAGGATTTGTTCATCTTCCCACTTACGATCAGATCTTAAGGCATGAGGAAAGGGTGGTGCAGGTCTTGAAACCTCATAAGACCACTCCTTGGATGATTTCTTTGGGGATTGCACAATGTCAACATTCGAATTTGGCGTCTGAGGTGGCAGCGGGCGCCGGTCTAGAGGGCGGCGGGCGCCGTCATCAACAGTGTGTGTCTCCGAGCTTTTGTTGTCTTCCTTTCCCAGGTCAATCACTTCCTTAGACCTCTCTTCAACATTCCTAGTGGGCACATTCACTTGTTTTCCTCCTCTAAGGATCATGGCACTCACATTCTCCTTCGGATTAACTATCACTTGTGATGGCAACTTCCTTGAATCTTTCGCTTTCAATTCTCCAATCTCCTTAGCCATTTGACTCATCAATTTCTCTTGAACACTCATCTTATCCAACAACAACCTCAATGTATAATCTCTATCCTCTTGGTGAGTGTTTCTTTGATGATTCTCAAATCGTCCTCTGCCATTAAATCCACTATGGTAATTCGAATTGTAGCCCTGATTGTAACCATTGTTACCAAAGTTGCGGTGAGGTCCATAATCCATATCACTCAAATCAGCGACATCCTCTTGAATCAAAGGACACTTATCATTCGGATGAGTTGGATCTCCACAAACACCACAAGGTCTAGGCTGCTGAGGTTGATTCATTTGCATAGCCATCTTGCTCATGGTCTCAGTAAGCCTATCTAAGTCATCCTTTTGACGATCTCTAGAATTATCTAACTTGTGAACTCCTCTAACTCCTTGGTGTTTCCCATATTATTGCGATTCATTAGCTAACCCTTCGAAAATCTGCATTGCCTCATGAGGTGTCTTATCCAAAATATCTCCTCCACTAGTAGCATTGATGAAACTCTTGTCGGTGTCAAGCAAGCTCTCATAAAGATATAGCACTAGATCCTCCTTGGGTATACCATGTTATGGACAACTACCCTTAAGCTTCTTGAACCGCTCAACATACTCATAAAGACTCTCCGTAGGTGATTGCTCAATACTAGATAGCTCCTTCTTGAGTTTGTTGAGGTGAGTAGCAGGAAAGTACTTCTGAAGAAAAGCTTTCTTCAATTCAACCCAAGTAGTAATGCTTTCGGGGGGTAGGTAATAAAGCCAATCGCTTGCAGAATCTTTCAGAGTAAAGGGGAACACTCTCAACATCAATTGGTCATCGGTAAGGCCTTGGGTCCAAGTCTATCACACACACTCACAAAGGTAGCAAGGTGTTTGTTTGGTTCCTCCCCCAGGCAATCCATGAAAGTAGGGTAAAATAGTAGACCAATTCGACTTGTACTCAAATCTTGAACCCTCAGGGAGATTAGGAAGTCTAATTGCAAGTGGTTGAGCACTCAAATTAGGTTCCTTTAGGTTTCTCAGGGTCCTTCTTGGCAGATTAAGAACTTCGTCTCCCATCTCTTTATGTGTGTCAAATTCGAGCCTCGTTTTTCAACCTAGAAAGAGATCTTTTAATCTCGGGATCAAACAACAAAGGCAATGAATTAGAAGATCGAGTTTGAACCATACAAGGACACAAAAGACTCAAAGAAAAAAAAAAACAAAAACAAAAATAAAAGAGAATCAATGGTAGAAATAAAGTAAAGCAAACTCTTTTCTTCTCCCCGGCAACGGCACCAAGAATTTGGTGCGGGGTCAACGTCGATAGCACTTTCTCCCTTTTGCCAAATAGTAATAATATCCTAACTCAAAGATCAAAACTAATAGATTAGTTAATCAATGAATTGATAACCCAAATAACTACTAGTATAGCGATGAAGTCCGGAGTCGAACCCACAGAGAGAAGCGGATTACTATGCAATATTTCTAACAATGACTCTTATGACAAAAGCAATGACTTGTGACAAATTGATAACAAAGTAAAGTGAATAAAACTAATGCTTGCAAAGTAATTGATAACAAAGATAGAAGAAGCGTTTCACCTGTAATTCTCTGACAATGGTTGAGATTCATGGTCCTAGAATTGATTCATCAATTATTTATAAGCTTATGTCTACTTGACTAGATTTGAAGGATCCGCAGGGATACAATCATCTTATTCAATATTACTAAAGAATAGCATTAAACACTCAAGCTTTAGACCAATTGGGATATCAATTCGATCCAATTAAGACTCAACCAGAACAACCCTAATCGGCCATAACAACATCTAACAACATAGATCAATCAAAATCATCCACTACAAAGACAAGGAAATATCCCTACTTCAATACCTTTGTTTGCTATCGAGAAAACAATAACGAATTCATAGCCTAAATGCAATTCCTAACATGGTGATCAATCATAAAAAGAAACATCAATATAATCAATAAGCACAAGATAATAAATAAACTCATAAATATCTAAATAGAATCACATCCTCACAATTTATTCAACAATGTCTTCGAATCACAGGCAAAACTATGAGTTTAGCAACTCATAGGCCAAAAACTTCTCTTCTCTCTCAAAGCGTTCATTGTTTCGCTCTCAATCACTCTCTAACATGAACTAATAAAGAGTCGTGGAAAACCCTAGAAATATAATAATAATATAATTGGAAATAGAATATTATGATCCAAATCGAAATTGCTGAACACGGCATAACGACGGGCGCCGCCTAAGGCACAGCGGGCGCCGCCTATGCAGTGACGACTTTCTTTCTTCTCTTCAATGTTTTGCTTCCTTGATCCTTTGTAGCATCTTCCTCAGCTCTCATATGCTCCAGAATATGTCTCCTAAGCTCTTCCAAGATCCCATCCAAGGTTGGAATGTAAAACTGCAGAATAAACACTAAAAAGGCGTAGATTCCGAACTCGATACTTCACAAACAAGATATGAAACTAGACTAAAACATATGCAAAACTCCTATCTAAATGCAATAAGAAATACCTATAATGCCTATATGAAATATGCATTATCAATATCTAATGCCTAATATGCTAAGTGTGATGCAGCAAGTTGGTGTGAGCCAAGCATCTTAATTATTTTTCATGTTATTCATAAGGATTGTTCAGCTTTTATGCCTGAAAATGTACTTTGCGATTTTTTTTGCTTTCTGTTGCAGTTAATTAAAGGTGATTGAAGCATTTTGATCAAAGGAAAAAACAAGTTGATAGGGTATGCTTTTTTTGCCCTTAGCCGGACATTGTGTAATGACTAAAAAAAGTTTGTTAAATCACAAGTTAATGGGTGTTTGTCTTATCATGACAAGATATCAGATGGTTCCTATAACATAGTAGGTATGAATCCTTATACGTGGGGATGTGGATGAACTTGAGGATGGTAGACGAGCCCTAAAATGAATTTTATTATCGTTCTGTATGATTTTCAACCCCCTCTAGTAAAAACTTTGGATCCGCCACTGAACACAGGTGAGAATTAGAGGTCCGCGCACAATCCAATTATGGGCAAAGGTAAGACATGAATTTGAATTGTATTAATTTGTAGGCTTGGGAAGTTCAAATTCATTTGTTAAACAGGCTGCATAAGCATTGCCCTCCCTAATACACTCACTTCACTAATCGGTAATTGTTCACCTTAATCAATTCATATTGTTTGCAGCAGGTTCTTTTTGGTGTGTTTTATTCGGGTGAAGTACGACTTCACTTTTGGTGGTTCAAGGCGATCTTTTTTTTTCATTGAGGTTCTGACGTCTGGAGTCAGGACTAGTTGGAGTCGAGGTGCTGTGTATGGGGCGACTCCATATTCGGCAGGGAGCTTCCTTAAATGTCCGTCTTCACTACCCACAGCAAATTCCTAATGTAACGCTGGCCAGTGGTGCTACTGCATGGTAGTGCTTGACTTTGTTCTTAATCTACGTCCTCAACTTGCTAGTTTTAGCTAGGTTTGCTTGAATTCATCATGTTGTTGAGTGTGTGCCACCTGTTTTATTATGCTATTTTCTTGTTCTCTATTGTATATATATATATATTATAACGGTTTTCCGTCTGTCAACTTGTCGGTCTATCGATTTTCAGGCCTATCTGTTCTCGAATGATTTCATTATAAAAAAAATTCATATTGTTCACAAGTGGCTTTGTATGTGTAGGTAGATTCAAATTTTTTTTTTGATTAGGAAAGAATTCGGGTGAGAAAGCTCTACCCGATAGCATCCTTATGGATGAAGTCTGAAAGAACGGAGTTTTTGTAGATATCGACCTCCCTGGCAGAGTGGCAAAGGTGCGCAACCTTATCAGCCACTCTATTGCCAATCCGGGGAACATGAAAGAAGGAAACTTCTTTCATAACCGATAGTAAAGTTTTAACGTCGGACAGAATGAGCTCAATTTCCCAAGGGCATTTAGTGCAGTTGTTTAAATTATTTATGATTATGCTGGAGTCACCCTCGATATGGAGTTTATCGATTCGGAGTCGGATAGCGTATTGGACTCCTAATTTTAAGGCTAGCGCTTCAGCTTTGATGGCGCATTGTTTTCCCAGTTTTTGGTAACAAATGGTTATAGGTCGACCTTCCCAGTCCCGAATAACAGCCCCCGCTGAGCTGTCCGAGTTTTTCAAGGTAGACCCATCGAAATTTAATTATAGATTTCCCGTTGGGGGTTTTCTCCATTGTGTTTTTCGGTTTGTGTGTTTCTATTTTGGTCGTGCAGGATTTTGCGGGCGAAGGGGTGGGTCCACATCAAGATCACTCTCTATCCGAAATGTTTTATTCCAATTGTGCATGTGAGTTTTATTCAAATGTATAGTATTGTCCCTACCTGGGACGAGAATATGTCTAAATATGTGTTGATTTTGAGTGTACCAAATTGTCCACCAAACAAAGGCAAGCTCCATCTTGGCCGTGGGAGTAAGATTATTCCCAAGGAAGGCTAAAACAGGTTTAATGTCCCGAGATTGGTTTGTCATGTTGGAAATGGTTGAGTCAATTGGAGAAGGAAACTTTTGAAGCGAGCGTACATAAGGACATTCAACCAAAAGATGCGTCTCATCTTCCACTGGCCCATCACAGAGGCAACAGGTGGAAGGTATAGACACCCCGCGAGAGGCTAACCTAGAGGTAGTGGGGAGGCCGTCCTGGCAGATTTTCCATAAGAAATTTTTTATCTTAGGTGGAACATTAATATTCCAAATCCAGGCATTGGTGTCAATGTTAGAGGATAAACGTGATGTGATTACCTTGTAGGCACTAGAAGTCGTAAACCAACCAGCCCTATTAGGCCACCAATATAACCGATCCTCGAACAAGGATATTGGCAGTTAAATGTCCATTATTTCTATGACTATGTTGGAGGGAAGCACTTTGTTGAGTTTCTCCATCCACCATCTCCCTCCTAAAATATAATCAGTAACTGACGGAGGGGAAACCTGTCGTTGATTCCGCCAAAGAAAACTCAAACCTATAGCAAGTATAGCAATAAGCAAGAGGTCGATCCACAGGGAAAATTATAACTCAAGTGTAATTCAGGTGTCAATCAAAGTAACCAGTTTGGGGGTTTTTTATGTGAAAATTTCGCCTTTTATCAAAGCGAAGTAAAGAAAGCAAAGTAAAGGAATTTGTTTTAGACAATTTAGGAGAAGCAATTCTACCTACAATTTTCCACTTTATTGGATTGAAGCGATCCTTGTAACTTCTTCTCGTCCTATTAAGGTTTCCTATGAATGCCCTTGTCCCGACCTAATATAGTTACTAGTCCAACCAGTCCTAGCAACCCTTATCAATCGAACAGTCCCTAAAGAAGGATTTAACCCAATTGATAGCTTTAAGTTCAGAGATTAGCCAAGGTATTTGCAGTCCCTAAAGAGGGATTTAACAACACATTCAACTTCCTACTCATTCAATTAGTTCAACCAGCCCTAAAGGAACAAGTTTGCCACTTAGGTTAAGGTTCACAACCAGGAATCTACAAAACCTTAGCAATTGAATTGATCTAACAAGTTGGCCAGACAAGATAGAACAAATCAATAATCAATCAAGCACAAAGAAGTTGAAACATTCAAATATAGGAAACAAGGAGCGAGAATTAGAAACTCACAATCAATCCGAATAAAGCTTCAAATTGCAGGCAGAATAGATGAGTTTAGTTCCTCATGGAAAACATTGCTCAAAATCTCTAAAGTGTCTCATGAAAGAATAGAATAGAAGAAGTGCTGTAAAAATAACTAAAAGTCGGCCTTTAAAACACCCAAGTCGGCTCTCAAACAAAATAAGAACATCTAGGGTTTTTAATCAAAATGACGCGTATCGCTGACGACCACTGCTGCGGGCGCAGCATATATGCTGCGGCCGCAGCACACTGTTTCTTCGTACCCCGCTGCAAATTGATTGGCGGCGCCCGCAGCATACATGCTGCGGCCGCAGCCAAGGGCTTTTCACGGAAAATATATCCCGAATTTGCTCTTCTTGTCAACAGGAAAGTTGTAGTTCTCTGAAAGAGCTTTCCAACGCATGGCCATAATAGTCAATCGGACAACCGAGGCCTCCAGAAAGTGCAAAACAAGTTCAGCATGTCTGACGACAACTTCTGCAGACTTGTTCTTCGTTTAGGTCCGCTTCTTCTTCTCAGGACCTCTTGAGATCTTCATATAAGCTTCTCCGATCAACTAGACATTCTCATCTAATGCGTTAACAACTCCTGTCTCATCATCGGATCCACGATTACCTGAAATAATCAATAAAAGTGTGTAGATTCCGACTCCACTAACATAGAGAACTAATATGCAAATCGTAATTAAATCATGCAGGAAATGCATCTTAACTAAGCTAAATGCAACCTATTATGCCTACCTAAATGCATGCTATCAGTAACCATCTCCTCGACATTGCCACCTAAGGGGCAGTCGTCCCTAGATCGCAAAGAGGAAGTTGTAATCCAATTATATGTCCAAAATTTGATAGATTTCCCATTCCCGACTGACCATATGAGGCCAGATTTAAATTTATCAATGAGGGTAACCATTTTTAGCCCATTGCTAGGACGAGTCGCCATGTTTCTTGTACTCAAGGATGTTAGAAGATCGAAGGTACTTATAGTTAATTAGTTTAACCCAAATATTATCTGGTTTAGCCAAAATCTTCCAAAGTAATTTCATTTGGAGCGCCTCATTCATTTCTTTTGATTTTCTAAGTCCTAGTCCTCCACATTTTTTCGGTCCACAAATCCTATCCCAACTGATAAGAAGTCGGTGTTGAAGATCTTTGTTCCAGAAAAACATTCTATTAATTTGATCAAGCTCTTTGTGTATTGAATTGGGTAATATAAATCTTTGCATTGTGTATAGTGGTTTAGCTGATAGGTTTGTATTAATAAGGGTTGCCTGCCCCTGTTGTGATAAGGCACTTGCACGCCATTTGCTTAGTTGTTCTTTAGATTGACAGGTGATATCTTCAAATGTTTGTTTGTTAACTTTACCATTAATGATAGGACAACCGAGATATTTTTCCAACGATTTTTCATTTGTAATATTCAGGCAGCTACAAAGCTCAGCAATCCTATAGCTTGAAATTTTTTTTGTTCCTTGGAAGCACGACTTATGATAGTTCACCTTTTGACCTGAAACTTTACAGTATGAATCAATTATTGTTCTGACTCTGTGGGCAGCATCCAAGCTTCCTTTTGAGAAAATGATAATGTCATCTGTAAAGGATAAGAAAGGGACACGGGGACCATTCCTACCGAAAGAGAAAATGATAATGTCATCTGCATCCAAGCTTCCTTTTGAGAAAATGATAATGTCATCCAAGCTTCCTTTTCAGTTTGTGCCGTCTTCCAACTTTCCCTTTGGTGTCTGATGTACTTTATCCATTCTTCCGGCCCACGATATATGTGGTCATTGAAGAGAATTTTATTCCTCAAGGATCAGATGCCCCAGAGAGAGAAAGCTAGGATTGATTTTTGTTCTTGAGTTAATTTTGTAAAAACGTCTAAAATAATTTCTTTATAGGTTCTGTTATTTTTGTTTGTATCTTGAACTATCCTTTCAATTTGTTGATCCATTTTTCGTATGATTGTGAGTGTGGTTTGACATTCTGTGAATAAGTGTATTGCATCTTCTTGGGGGTGGTTACAGAGAGCACATTCGACTGGTACATGAATTCCTTTGTCTCGTAGTCGCTATTTGGTAGGAGTGCCATTTAGAATGTTTTTCCATATGAAATTTTTCACCTTTGGAGGACAATCTATTTTCCATATCCATTCGAATGATTCAGTTGTGTTTCTTTGCGATCTAGTGGTATAATCTAGGGCACTAGCCGTAGAGAACCACCCATTTTTACTTGCTTTCCAGTAGATTCTATCTTCGAATTCATTTAGTGGTATATGGATGCTACAGATTTGTTCAATAATCTCCATGGGGAGAACTTCCTTTAGTTTTTGCACTTTCCAGGTTCTGTCTGGGTTTATATATTGGTCAACATTTTCCCATTCATTTATGTTGTCACATAGCCCATTTTCTAATAGATTTGTGTCATTGTTGATCCAACTGTCCTTCCAGAATCTAATGGTTTTCCCATTCCCAATCTGCCAAATCAACCCCGAGCAGAATTCAGGTCTTATATCAATGAGTTTTGTCCGTTGCCACGATGTATTTTTCGTTCTTTTATAGTCCCAATTTTTTTTTCCTTTTAGATATTTTTCTGAGATTATTTTTACCCATTCATTTTGCGGTTCAGCTAGGATTTTCCATACCAGTTTCATCTGTAGAGCCTTATTTATATCTTTTGTCTTGTATAGTCCTAGTCCTCCTTCCCTCTTTGGTCTACATATTTTATCCCAACCGATCAATGGTTTATAGTTTTGATCTTTGTTCCAAAAGAAGCACCTATTTAGTCGGTCAAGTTCTGTATGGATACTTGTCGGGAGCATAAAGTTTTGCATTACATAATTTGGTTTAGCTTCCAGATTTGTTTTAATTAGTATCGTTCTCCCCTGTTGCGTCAATGCATTTGCTTTCCATTTTGTTAGTTGGGTTCTCGTTTTTCCAAGTACCTCTTCAAATGTGTTCTTATTTACTTTTCCATTAATAATCGGGCATCCCAAGTATTTTTCTAGAGCTACTTGATTTGTGATTTGTAGTATCGTTTGGATCATTTGTTTTTTGCTCAAAGAGACCCCTTTTGTAACTTGAAAAGCTGATTTTTGAAAGTTTACTTTTTGTCCAGACATTTGATAGTACTCATCTAAGGTTTTTTTCACGGTTGTGCAAGCTTCTTGGTTCGCTTTGGCGAATATCATGATGTCATCCCCAAAAGATAGAAAGGGGATTGTTGGTCCCTTTATGGTCATCTTGAATCCAACTGTGTTTCTTGATTGGTCATTCTGTCCTTGAAGTTTTCGGGCTAGCACTTCCGCACCTAAGATAAAGAGGTATGAGGATAAGGGGTCGCCCTGGCGAATCCCCTTGGATAGCCTAAAGGTTTTGGTAGGTTCATCATTTACTAAGACTGAGAAGGATACAGTTTGGATACATTCTCTGATCCATCCACAAAACCTTTGGCAGAAGCCGAATTTATCCATGACTGCAAGAAGAAATTCCCAGTCAACTCTGTCATATGCTTTCTCCATATCCAACTTTATCGCAATCCATCCTTCTTTTTCTTTTCTGTTTCTAAAAGAATGAAATATTTCATGTGCAATAAGCACATTATCCTGAATTGCTCTATCTGTCACAAATGCTCCTTGAAGTGGGTGAATTATTTTTGTCATTGTTCTTTTCATTCTTTCTGCCAGTATTTTCGCTATAGCCTTATATATGGTTGAGCATAAACTTATTGGTCTATATTTATTCGTTGTTCGTGGGTTGTCACATTTAGGAATCAATGTTATAAAGGTTTCATTTATCTGTCGAAGTATTCTGCCCGATGCAAAGAACGCCTTGATTGCTTTTATAATCGATGGACCAACCAAATCCCAATA
The DNA here is from genome assembly GCA_963922045.1 of Persicaria maculosa. Classification (NCBI taxonomy): domain Eukaryota; kingdom Viridiplantae; phylum Streptophyta; class Magnoliopsida; order Caryophyllales; family Polygonaceae; genus Persicaria; species Persicaria maculosa. The sequence goes on from OY998268.1 coordinate 29,158,620, forward strand.
ATGTTGATAGAATTCAGTAGTCATGCCATCAGGTCCAGGGGATTTATTCTTCCCTATTGAGATGAAAGCATTTTTTACTTCTTGGTTTGTGACAGGTTTTATAAGATTTTTGTTGTCCTCATCAGTTATTTCTGTGGTGATGTGGTTAAGATAATCTTCTAAAAGCTCCCCGTTTATTTGTTGTCTTTTAAATCTTTTTTCGAATTCTTCTTTAATCTGTTTTCTAATATTTTCCTCCTCGTGGATCAGTGTTCCTTCTGGACTTGTAATTTCTTTGATTATTTTCCTATTCCTTCATCCAGAAGCCACCCTATGGTGGTATCCGGAATTGGTATCTGATAATCTTAAGTGCTTCACTTTAGCTCTTTGTCGCCAGTACGTGTTGTGGTATTGTATGAGCTTGCTTTTCTTTTCTATAAGTTTATGTTGTCTTTTATTGTTTTCACTTTGGTTTGTTTGGATATGATCATGTTGCAATTGTACTAGTTTTTCCTCAATTTCTTTTAATTGTCAAAAAATATTTCCGAAGGTTGTTTTGTTCCATTCTTTTGTTAGTCTCTTTAGTAGTTAGGTTTTCCTTACCACTTGGAACATTTGAGAACCGTCACATCTCATTCTCCATGCCTGGATTACTATGTTTCTATAGTCTTTTCTTTGGAGCCACATTTTTTCAAACTTAAATGGTCTCGCCTTTCTATTTTCATTTGATTCGATTTGAATCGATATGGGACAATGGTCCGAGGAGGAGAATGCATGGTTTCTGGTAGCTACGTTTGGGTACCATTGAAGTATTTCATCTTGCACTAAAGTCCTGTCAAGCTTTTTGTAAATGTTGGTTATGTCTGTTCTATTTTTTCTCCAAGTAAATTCATTTCCTATTGTCGGTATATCAAGAAGCTTGCAGTCATCTTTAAATTTTAATAATCGTTCAAATCTAGTTGGGTTTGTTTGAGATCGCCCCTGTTTTTCATTTATGTTATGTATCACATTCAGGTCCCCCATTACCATAGTAGGGATGTCTAGACCACAAATATGGGTAGTGATTTTATTCCAGAATTCATTTTTCTTGTTTTCTTGAGGGGGTGCGTAGACAAAACAGACAGCAAATTTTGTTGCTAAAGAAGTATCCTCAATTTTCATTGTAATGAAACGATCGTCTGTTGTCATTATTTCAACCTTTGCATTTGTTAATTGATAGTTTTTCCATAGGACACAAATTCCTCCCGACCTACCCATAGCAGGAGACCAGCAAATCGAATCGAAACCAGCTTTTTTCCAAACCGCTTCAGAAGGAGTATTCTCTGTTTTAGTTTCCATTAGAGCCATGATTTGTATGTTTTCTATTTTACAAAAAAATTCAATTTCTGTCCATAGATTTCTTTTTCCGATCCCACAACAATTCCATGTGCAGATTCTCATCCCGAATATTCTATTTTACAGAAATTTTCTATTTCAAGATTTTTGCTCCTTAAGCTGACTTTCGTTTGGTCTATTTTCATTCTCTCACTTTCCTTTGGTCTATTTTAAATGGCTTCATGATCTGTATAGTGGGTCAATTGTGTATGTTCAAAACATTGTAGAGTCAATCGAGTAGATTCAAAAATCCTGAGTTTCTGGCTTTCCTTGCCGATGTTTTTGCTTTGAGAAATAACATCTTGCATTTGGGTTCCCTAATTCATTTTCATCCAACTGATTCGTATAGTCGTGGGTTCAACAGTAGGGAAATTAGTTTGGGGTCTTGAGTTCATGAGCTCTTGAGTGTAACAATAGTGTTTCTCCATGTGCCAATGGGTTCCACCATATAAAATTAATACCATCAACAAAGTGCGCATGATAGGACTATATAAGATTAACACCACTGCCAAAAAAAAGGACGACAGAAAGTGTCTGTTCATGAAACTGATCCGTCAAGATCAAGGTCTGTGGGTTTGCAGGTGAGATCGAAGAGTCTTGATTTGGTGTTCTTTTGTCAGGTTGTCGTTGTTGTTGTCTTAGTATAGGGGGTCGCAAACGTATGGACCAAAGTGCATCACTAGCGCCCCTCAAAAGGGCATAGAGCATCCAGCCCGGCCACTTGGGAGGAGAGCACCACACAACACAAAGAACCTGAAAAGGTGTTATGCTATTCTCGTTTTCCATACGTCGTGATATTTGTTCAATAGGGGTTAAGTTCCATGATTTATTCAGAGCGTTCAGGCACCCTTGATAGTTCATGTGCTCTTTGTTCAGCTTGGACTTTGGCCTAATTGTTGTTTTCCTTTTCACCCAAGTTTTCCAGTTTTCCCTGTCATTATGAGGAGCATAAAATCGAAATGAAGAGGTAGACATTCTCAGAAATTAGAGCAAAGGAAACGGGAAACAAACTCAAGTCTCCAAAGCAAACACACAAACAGCTCCCGTAGTAGTCTAAATATGAGTCTTGATTTATCTTGTCATACTTTTTCATTCGGTTGCTCTTGATAGTACTGTAAATATCATTGATTCCTTGTTTCATTTTGTTCGGGTAGTGCCATCTGAGCATGAGCCGTGGAGGAGTCCAATTAATCAAGTTTTTCCAGGAATAGTGATAGATAATAATGAATTGTTTCTCAGTACATGCTAGCTTTCTATAGTCCTTGTGTGGTCTTTCAATTGCATAAACTAAGACTTTTTCCATGTTATCAAGTATGTAATAAGGCTGAAATTTCAGTTTTTCATGTAAAGGATCATACTTACTGTAGACAGTAGTGAGAGTCCACTTGTGGCGTGAGATCGACCGGGGGCAAGTACCATTGAGTCCGCAACAAATGAGGTCGGAGGTGTGTTCTTGTTCAATGAGTCGGTTCAACTTTCGGTTGACGCTCTTGTAAGGCCTCTTCCTGGGAGGAGTCATATAGAGAGAGCTGTGTGAGGGGGACTTCAGGATCCGAAGAAAGCTTGCGAGTCGGACATCGAAGGGATGAAACCAGACTACGAGGGTGTACACATTGGAGCATGTCGTCTGAAATTTGCCTAAGATGGAAGGCCAGGGATGGAGCCACCACCACCAAAACCGCCGCCAGGACCACCAGTAGAGTCGCCGAGTCCCAAGAAGAGAGCGAATTCAGGAGCAGACCGGCAACTCCAAACCAATTTTTTCAGATCTAACTTCCAGATTTTCTTTTTTTATACAAAGACTTCTTCTTTTCCCTTCTAGATCCAGATACCATGAATCAAGACCAAAAAAGACAGCAAGGAGGAGGAACCTTAATACCCCTACGAACCATGCTTTTGGCCATTTTTGAGAGCCACTCTCTTGTTCAGTGCCCGATTTGAGTCGTTGTCTACCTTCGGCTTGTTGATAACGGCTAATCTTGGGCCCTCGTTCAACTTTGCCGGAGTCTGAGTACCGGAATACAGCTTCTTCATGGTTGATCTTTGGCTTATGGTGGTGGCGGCGGGTCTTGGCTTTAGGGTTTCTTTTTTCCGTACTTTTATTCATTGATGACCTTTGTGATTACACTTCATTGATCTTAATAGTTTTTTATGACATTGTTTGTTAATACCATTTACAATGAGCCAAACAGTCAATAATTACACTATTGAAGTTATCTCCTCGAGAGTAAAAGTTGTCAAAATCTTGCATCACTACTCTCTCTTATGAACCACCTTTCTGATGTCAATTTTTTTTACCATAAAATCGATTTTCGACAGAATGAAAAAGTGATGTAATTTTTTTCAAGTAATATTTTGATGTCATTTTTTTCTTTAATGTGCGCAACTTATTCGAAGTAGTATTTTAATGCCCCTTTTTTAGTTAAATTGTTTGATGCCACTTTTTTAATTCAGTCAATTATATATCGATATAATTTCATTGATTCTACTTTTATTCATCGATGACACGTTTGTTTTATTACATTTTTATTAGGTTTGTGATATGACATTTTTATTACATTAATGAATTTACAAAGAACCTACTCACTAACTGAATATACATTTCCTAACTATATAAAACTCGCATTCTATCTAGAAGGTGCAAGATTAGATAAATGTGCTACGTCTTCCTTGCCCATGGAAATAGTAGATTTATCGGCCATGGGGACATTATACTGTTGGTAGATCCGAGCTCTGTTGGCATCCCACCAGCACTCTGCCTCCTTCTCACTGAAACGCTTTCGCCTGCATTAGAGCACCCATGACAGCATTGTTACCATGATAAGAAATGCAACTTGTAACCATAGAATTATAGATTAAATTACAATGACTCAAAAGTTTGTCATTTCCATCTAATTATATTATCAATTTTGCCCAAAACAAACCACCTTGTGTTTTCATTTTTAGTATTGAAAGCGCATACATGATGCAGCCAGCATACCCATATCAAGATAACCAATGACTAAAAAGGTACTTGATCGAAGCGAACACGTTTTAGAACTCTAAGGCCACCAGGCAAGGACACGAGGGTTATATACACGCCCGACTCATCCTGCTCCACCCATTCTAAACCATGATAGTTTTAGTTTAGCCTCGGTGACGGAGGGAAAGCCCGTCGTTGATCCGTCAAAATAAAACTCAAGCCTATAACTAGTACATCAATAAGTAAGAGGTCGATCCACAGGGAGATTTGTTGCTCAAGTATGATTCAAGTGCCGATTAAGTAACCAAATGGGGGGTTTTAAGAGTGTAAAAGATCCGCCTTTAATCAAAGCGGATTGACGAAAGCAAGAGTAAATGGTTTTGATTTAAACAATTGTGAGAAGCAGTTCTACCTACAATTTTCCACTTTATTTGATTGAAACGATCCTTGTAACTTCTTCTCATCCTATTAAGCTTCCTATGAATGCCCTTGTCCCGACCTAATATAGTTACTTGTCCAATCAGTCCTAGAAACCCTTATCAATCGAACAGTCCCTAAAGAAGGATTTAACCCAATTGATAGCTTTAAGTTCAGAGATTAGCCAAGGTATTTGCAGTCTCTAAATAGGGATTTAACAACACATCCAACTTCCTACTTGTCCAATTAGTTCAATCAGCCCTAAAGGGATAAGTTTGCTACTTGGGTTATGGTTCACAATCAGGAATCTACAGAACCCTAGCAATCGAATTGATTCAAACTAGTTGTGCGAGCTAGATAGAATAAAACAATCAAGCAATCAAAGCAAAAGGAAGTCGAAGCATTCAATAGCGGAATTAAGGAACGAGAATTAGAAACTCACGATCAATCCAAATAAAGCTTCAAATTATAGGCAGAACAGATGAGTTTAGTTCCTCATGGAAAACATCGCTCAATCTCTAATTGTCTGATAGAACGTGGAATAGAATCGAAGTTCTTGAAAACTAATAACAACCGACCTTAAAAAGTCTAAGCCGAACCAAAACGAGATAACAAACACTAGGGTTTCAATAAAATAAAACGCGGCGCTCAGGTGACCAATGCGGCGGCCGCGGCAGGGATGCTGCGGTCGCTGCACGTGAGCTCATCCAACACGCTACATCTCTTCTTTGCGGTGGCCGCGGCATGTATGCTACGGTCGCGGCATTCACCCCGCTGCATCCCTCGCTGCCAGAAGCCGAGAGCAGCTCCAATTCCTTGTTTCTTCTTTCTTCAAGTCTTTCTTTTTTTCTCTCCAAGATCATGCATCCCAATAGCGTTCGAATCTAACTCTGCAAAAATACTCACATATTCGCGCAAAATCCGAACTCTTCCAAAATAATCGTCAGATGCACTTTAACTCCAAATCATTAACTAAATGCAACCTAACTAGCCTAAAAATGTCTATAATGCCTATCTAGGATATGCATTATCGAATTCCCCCACACTTAGCCTTTGCTTGTCCTCAAGCAATGATAGAATGAACATAAATCAATGCATCCCACAGGAAATCCCTTCAAGTCTCAACCTCATCAAAAAGCAACATTATAGCAAGTGCAACCACAAACCAAGCAAACAAACGCCATAGCATGTAACCAAGTGATCAAAGCTTAGAAGTAGAAATCATCCAACCTCACCAGAAATTATGTGTTTCACTCATGCTCTCATATGTTTAGGCTTTAAAGTACAACTCTCAACTCAATCCAAAATGCACTAAGCTCATAGACATTGGCCACAATATCACCAAATCTCAACCGAATTGCATTACTTGCGGGACACAATAAAGAAAAAGAATAAGCAAAATGTGACTCTTTTTTTCTTTTCTTTTTGTTTCTTTTCTTCTTCTTTTTTTTTTATTTTTTTATTTTCTTGCCTTGGTGTCTTCCTTACGCGAGGCGCAAACATGGGTGTCATGAATGGCCCCGGTCTATCAACACCTCAACCTACTTAAGTAAAGTTCACTTGAACATCTTTTAACGCGAGCTGCAAACATGGGCGTCATGAATGAACCCGGTTACACAATGATCAAGCTTCTTTCATAGTGGATAGTTTTCAATACCGTTTTGCGCGAATCATATCCATGGGTGTCATGCGTAGACCCGGTTACTAAGTGTATCAACCATTGCCACTTTATTTCCCTAAATATGCACAAACCAGAACAAAAGACTCAAGATATAAACATAAACTCCACAAGCAACAACTATGTGAGTCGGTCTTGAAAAATAGATACTGAAGTCATTGCCAAGAGGTAGCAATACAAGGAGAGTAAATCACACTATTGAGCAAAAGAATTATAAATGATTCTAATAAGGCTAAAAATATTCTCACAAGGGTCATGTTTTATAGGATTTCAATATACTTTAGCTCAATCATACATGCTCAATTATATTTGCTAGCTCATGTTTCACAAAAAATCAAGAATATAGACAAGGCCAAGACATCCAAAACTCCATGGGATTTATATGATCATGCTGAAATTTAAATTAGAGGACAAACTAAGCCAGATGGGTATTTGAATAACACATATGGATGCAATGCATGATATTTTTGGATTTTGGATTTTTTTTCATATGCATAAGCAGACAGAAACTTAAACATGAGCACAGAAACTTAAACATGGTGCAGAAATGCAAATATGATCTAGCTATATGGACTATATACACATAATTCCCCTCCCCCACACTTAAACCTTTCATTGTCCTCAATGGAATATCAAAGACAACAAAACTAAATCAAATAAACGCAAGGGGAGGGTAAAGGAAATTAACCGCTCACTGAGGCGGAGGCTGGTAGGGCAGAAACTGGGGCCACCCCAGGCTATAGTAATACTCATGTTGCCTTCCCATATCCTCTATAGAAGAGGTCATATCACGAACATTGTGACCCAAGTCGCTGAGATCGAACTAAAAGAAGTCCTGGCGGATAGAAAGCTGGCGCATCTGTGCGAACATGTCCTCACGCCAAGTGGACTCAACATAAGAGGAACTGAGCCCAGCAGAAGGCCCTGCAGCAAACTGAGCACGACCCCCATGATAGTCAGGCATAGGATGATCTACGGGGGGAACCTGCTCAGCTGCATCCTCCTGCTCCTCCTCATCATCGTCATCAGGAGCATCATTATCATCCACATCGCCTTCAATGTAGAAGGCAACATCAGTAGGACCATAAGGAAGTGCCCTAGGTAATCTCAATCTGTGGACCCCTTGAGGTCCAGCCTTCCAGACAAAGCCCGTCTCCTGGGAGCCCTCCAACAAATAGGCTCGCCTCAGCTGATCCTCCGTATAGGTAAACCCGCCAGACATGCGAGCACCACCCTATGCTGGATCAATAAAACGCTGGGCAATAAGAGTGATCATGCCCCCCAGACCAAATCTCTCAGTCCTCTTCGTTGCAACTCTCTTACAGCTCTCCAAAAATAAATCAACCCAATCAGGAATGACATTTGACTGGGGCAACAAGCACCATAACCAAGCCAAATCAGCAGCGGGGACCTTGTTCACCTCGCCCTGCCCAATGATAGCCATGGCTAGGATCTTGTGAACCAGACGCAGATATGGATGGACGAACTTGTATTTATACTCACCTCTGTGTCCATCAAAGGCCTCGCCGGTCGCTGCTACCAAAAATCATGGGTCATCTGGTCATTCCCATGCTCGGCCCAATCCTCGGTGGGCTCCTCAGAAATACCAAAGATCTCCCTCAACTCAGCAAACATGAGGGAGTACGCATGATCAAGCAGATGAAAACTAATAGTCTCATCCTCCGACACCACCAATGTCGAAAAAAACTCTCGGACCAACTCCGGATATGTGGGCGCACTCAAATTGATGAAATTCCCCAAGCCCGCATGTGTTAACATCTGCTGCATACAAACTAACATGCCCAACCTATGCAACATCGGGACATTGAAGAATTTCATTTGCACGAACGTCTTCACCTCAAATTCGTCCCAGACTTCCCTCTGATGCCTATATAAGTTCCTCAACTGTCGCACCATACTCAATCAACACCCAATCACAATAATAGCACTCAATCTCAATCCTCAATCAAACAAATTTACTCAAGTCACCAAACACACTAAATAATGTGGCACAAAAAACCCACTCAAACACAAATATCAACCCCAAAACACAACCACATACCGAGTCTGGCGACGGGATGGATGCGGTAGCCGCTGCAATCAGGGGGCGGCCGCGGCACTGGTATTTAGCAGCAAGCAGACAGGCGGCGGCCGCTGCACAGTTGGGGCAGCCGCTCCAACGTTCTTCGACTCCTCCTTCGCCTTTGTCATCCACGGTGGACAGATCCGGTCCCAATTTGAACAAATGGCTCGACGGGGACAAAGATGGTCGTCGGTTAAACAATGACGGGTCGGGGTGAAGCTTGGGTGGTGTAAAAGGGGAGATTAAAGTCGGTTTGGGTGTTGATTTGAAGAAATTTAGGGTGTGGTAGAGGGGATGATGGTTGAAGAAAATGGGAGAATGTTGATGGGAGGTTAGGGTTGATGGGGGAGTGTTGATGAAAGTGATGGCTCTTTTGGTAGATTTGGATGGGTAGGGTTGCCTTTAGTGATGCGGTTGGTCCATATTTTTTTAAGAAAGGCAGAAAAAACAAAAGACGGTCAGAAAAAGAGGGTGTGGCGGCCGCTGCTTCTGTTGGTTGTTGCATCTGGTGGTAGCTGCACTGTGCAGTCCTGTTCGTCATGTTCCATTCGACCTTTTTCCTATTATGTTAGTGATCAAATCGAAAACAAACAAATGCAAAGCAGAATGAAAACTAACTAAATAAATTCAACGAAAAAAGAAAGAAAGACTTACCTCGGGTTGCCTCCCGAGAAGCGCCTTTGTTTCACGTCGTTGGCTCGACGTAATGGTCCTCAATTGGCCAAGGTTTCTTCACCAAGGTCACCTATACTAGTCATTTCATTGACAAGTGCGGGCACCCTCGGAAGATGCAACTTTCTGTCCAAGCATTCATCCAACACCATTAGCTTCTCTCCTTGAGCTAATCCTAGGGGTTGTCCTGAAATCGCAAAAGCTTCCACACCATTTGAAATAAGTTTCTCATAAGGTGAAAGTATGGGCTTAAGCGGATCAACATAACTTTCAACACCTATTTTGAGGTCTTCTTTTCGTAAAGATTGCAATTTGTTAGGGGGTTCAAATTTTAAGAAACTGTTTTCCTTAGGAGTTTCTAACAAATCACGAAAATCATTGTTGCGATCAATGTTTTTAGCAACAGGCATATCCAAAGAATTTGCAGGAGAAAGCTTAACATGATTAAAAAGAGAGAACTCTATCTTTCTTCCATCAAACTCCATAGTCAATAAACCCTCACAACAATCAATTTTCGTTTTCGTAGTTTTTAGGAATGGTCTTCCTAGTATGATGGGTGTTTCTGGGGCTCCCTACTCCATATCTAAAACAAAGAAATCAACAGGGAAAAACAAATAATCAACCATAACCAAAACATCTTCAACAATGCCTCTTGGCTTGATCTGTGATCGATCAGCAAGTTACAGTGTAACCCCAGTCTCAGTCAGAGCACCCAAACCCAAATATATGTACAAGTTATAAGACATAACATTAATTGAGGCTCCTAGATCTAACATGGCTTGTTTGAATCTAGTATTCCCAATTGCACATGGAATTGTAAACATACTTGGGTCTCCACACTTTTCAAGCAATTTCCTTTGCAACACAGCAGAGACATTTTCATTTAAGCTCACATTTTCCTTCTTTTTCAATCTTTGCTTCTTCTTTATGGTGCACAATTCCTTCAAGAATTTAGCATATCTAGGAATGCACTTAATCAAGTTGAGTAAAGGAATGTTTACCTCGCACTTGCTGAATGTCTCAAAGATCTCCTTATCATTCTCAAACTTTCGTGTATCCTTTAGAGCTTCCGGAAAAGGTGGGATAGGCTTTGGAATATCAAATAGCACAAGAGAAGGGGCAGAAGACTTACCTTGTTGGCGTCTGGAGGGATGCGGCTGCCGCTGCATTCATGCGGCGGCCGCTGCTCTGTCATAATGCAGCGGGTCGAGGTGCGGCGGCCGCTGCACTGTGCAATCAGCGTCCTTTCCCTCTTCGTCCAAAATCTCGATCTCCTCGTCCACGTTCTCCTCATCATCCACTTGTGGTGTGATAATCAGTTCCTTGCCACTCCTAAGCGTTATTGTACTGACATTCTCCTTAGGGTTCGCAATAGTTTGCGATGGAAGCTTTCCTGAATTGTTTGCCTCTTTTGCACTTAGGACTTGAATGAGTTGACTCATTTGATTTTCCAAATTTCTTATCCGATCTGATTGTTGCTTCTCCACCTTCAAGACTAGCCGTGTCAAAGTCTGCAGAGGATCCTCAGTAACCATGTCAAATTATTGTTGGGGCCTTGCCTGTTGCCCCCTTTGCTGATTGAAAGGGGCTTGGTAGTTCTCATAGCCCTGCTGATAGCCTCTGTTGTAATTGTTGTTGTTGAAGTACCCAGGATTTCCAAAATTGCCTTGTCTAGGCCTTTGTGGAGCAAAATTCCCAATGGCATTCACATCTGCAATAGGCTCTTGCAGAATTGGGCACATATCCATAGGATGAGTAAATTGATTGCAAAGTCCGCATGCCTTTATCTGCTGAGGTGCTCTGTCAATTATCAGCTTCTTCATCATCTCTTTCATTTCAGCCATATCAGTCTGTAATGCAGCTACTGGGGCCTCAATCGCAAGTACACCCCTAGCACGAGTGCTCTTGTTGAACTGCCTTGAGCCCTCAGAGAGCTCCTTGAACACCTCCCACGCTGCCGCTGTTGTCTTATTCAGCATGTTTCCCCCACAACAAGAATTCACCGTTCTACGCTCTTCATCAGTAAGCCCATTAAATAAGAATAGGACCAGATCCTTCTGAGAGAAGCCATGACATGGGCAGCTAGCGCAGAGTTTCTTAAAGCGTTCAAAATACTAATGAATAGACTCTGTAGTCTGCTGCTCAATGCTGCTAATCGCCCTTTTCAAGGCGTTAAGCTTAGTTGTAGGAAATTACCTCTCCAGAAAGGTTCTCTTCATTTTAGCCAGAGTAGATATACTCCCAGGTGGTAGATAGAAAAACCACTCATTTGCCTTATCCTTTAGAGATAAAGGAAAAGCCCTCAGCTTCATTTGTTCTTGAGTGACATTCTCATGTTTCATTCCAACCACCACAGTATGAAATTCAGAAAGATGTTTGTGGGGGTCCTCCCCACTCAACCCATGGAACTTGGGTAGCAGATGAACTACCCCACATTTCAGCTCAAAGTTCACTCCTTGCCCGAGTGCAGGAAATTGGATTGTCAGGGGTTGTTGTGCCAAGTCATGAGCAATAAGCTCCCTCAGAGTAACATTGGCATCGTAAGCCATCTCCACAGTGCTTTCTCCTTGATCAAAAGATGACTCGTGAAAGCGATCACGAGTTCCCCGCCTTAAGGCAGAGAGGGATTTTTCGATCTCTGAATCAAACAATAGCAAAGATGGATTAGTAGCATGGGTATGGACCATATAAGATGGTCCACACAAAAATTAGCAACAAAAACACACAAGAATAAATAAATCCCCCCCGGCAACGGCGCCAAATTTGACAGGAGGAAAACCTGTCGTTGATCCGTCAAAGTAAAACTCAAACCTATAACTAATACAACAATAAATAAGGTCGATCCAAAGGGAGATTTGTTGCTCAAGTATGATTCAAGTGCAGATTAAGTAACCAAATGGGGGGTTTTAAGAGTGTAAAAGATCCGCCTTTAATCAAAGCGGATTGACGAAAGCAAGAGTAAATGGTTTTGATTCAAACAATTGTGAGAAGCAGTTCTAGCTACAATTTTCCACTTTATTTGGTTGAAACGATCCTTGTAACTTCTTCTCGTCCTATTAAGCTTCCTATGAATGCCCTTGTCCCGACCTAATATAGTTACTACTCCAATCAGTCCTAGAAACCCTCTTATCAATCGAACAGTCCCTAAAGAAGGATTTAACCCAAATGATAGCTTTAAGTTCAGAGATTAGCCAAGCTATTTACAGTCCTCAAAGAGGGATTTAACAACACATCCAACTTCCTACTTGTCCAATTAGTTCAATCAGCCCTAAAGGGATAAGTTTGCTACTTGGGTTATGGTTCACAATCAGGAATCTACAGAACCCTAGCAATCGAATTGATTCTAACTAGTTGCGCGAGCTAGATAGAATAAAACAATCAAGCAGTCAAAGCACAAGGAAGTCGAAGCATTCAATATCGGAATTAAGGAACGAGAATTAGAAACTCACAATCAATCCAAATAAAGCTTCAAATTATAGGCAAAACAGATGAGTTTAGTTCCTCATGGAAAACATCGCTCAATCTCTAATTGTCTGATAGAACGTGGAATAGAATCGAAGTTCTTGAAAACTAATAACAACCGACCTTAAAAAGTCTAAGCCGAACCAAAACGAGATAACAAACACTAGGGTTTCAATAAAATAAAACGCGGCGCTCAGGTGACCAATGCGGCGGCCGCGGCAGGGATGCTGCAGCCGCTGCACGCGAGCTCGTCCAACACGCTACATCTCTTCTTTGTGGCAGCCACGGCATGTATGTTGCGGCCGCGGCATACACCCCGCTGCATCCCTCGCTGCCAGAAGCCGAGAGCAACTCCAATTCCTTGTTTTTTCTTTCTTCAAGTCTTTCTTTTTTCCCTCCAAGATCATGCATCCCAATCTATCCCCTTGCTTTAAAATCTGAGCCGCCTCCACCGTATTCTTCAGTCTCCGCCAACATCACCAATTACTCGGATCTATCACTCCACTCTCAACCTCCTAGGATTTCTCCTACTAACCAATTTGGGCCCAAATTAAAGTGAAAACGGATCTAGAAAAGCTAGGGTTTTGTATGGTCGAAGACTTAAAATCATCTATTTACGAATCAGAATCCTATTTGATAATATATATAGCTTAAATTCTTTAGTTGAAGGCTTAAAATCATCTATTTATCATAACCCCTCAACTAATTTCATCATTTAACCACAAATGATCGAGATTCTAAGAAATCTCTCATCAGTATACCATTGTGTCAATTTATTTTAAGAAACTTGCAACCATATCAGTATACCATTGTGTGAATTTAGCACAGATCTAATCGGCATAGACAAGGGCAAATCAAGTAGTATCAACCTTCAATAAATACTTGTCTCGCCACCTTTTGATCTGGATCTGCCTCCACCGTCAGTTATGAAGACGTACGATGATGAAGATTAATTTTCATTATTTTTTTTTTACCAAATTCTTTTTTCTTAATTAAATTTAGAGTCCAAATTAGATTTATAGATTTACATTTGTGAGTTTTGCCCATTATCATTATTAGTTTAATTGAAAATAATTTATATATAAATGTATAATTTCTAAGATTCATATTATTTTTTATTTACTTATAGTTAATACTCCCCCGTTCGACAAAACATGTCACTTTACTATTCACATTTGCTTTTTTAGAGGATAAAAACTATATAAAATATCTAGATTTTTAAAAAAAAATTTAACAATTCCGTAGTTATTATTAATAAGTATAAACTTGTTAAAAAATTTATAAAAAATAAATATTTTATATAGTTTTTATTATTATAAAAAACGTGCGTAAATAGTAAACGACATGTTTTGCTGAACAGATAGAGTATATATTTTTCTATTTAATTTATGCATTTTACGATTTCTTTGAGTGCAAAAAAAAGGCATTTTCGGTTAGCTGCCTTTTGACTAGTGGGTCCTGTGGGCTCGAGCCGTGCCGCCAACGGAAAACATAAATTATTCTTCACTTTGTAAGAAAAATGTACACATATTACAAGAATTTTTTTTTAAAATATTCATAAAAAAATATTTACGATAATATTCAAACGTCTAAACTATTTACAAAAATATTTATTTTTTACAGGGTAGACAGAGAAACGCGGTATGAGACCGTGTTTCATTCAAAAGCCCCTTAAATTTAAAACCGAAAGAAAATAAAAAATAGTTAAAGAAACGGGGTTTGAAACCGCGTTTTATAACCAATTTTAAATAAAACGCGACTTCAAACCACATTATATTTTTAAATATAAAAAAATTTAAAAAAAAAACAAAAAATAGTAAAAAGAGACTTGAAGCCGCGTTTTACTTTCACAAAAAAAAAAAGAAGCCTGCAGATGCAGGAGCTCTTCTTCTTCCCCAAATTGGAGATTAAAAAAAGAGAAGAAAGAAGCCTGCCGACTATTCACTACGAAGGACCGCGTACACGGCGGAGGACGAAGCTAGGTGACCACCACTACTTCCCCCTACAAGCCCACCCGCTCGCCCACCACCGACCACCACCATTCCACACCACCGCATCCCCTCGCTGCCACCCACCGCCGAATATTCACTACAAAGGACCACGTTCACGCCGGAGGACGAGAGACAAGAGCGACATATGCCGGCGGGGAGGAGGACGAGAGCGCGCCGACGGGGAGCTTCTGGTCGGTGGTGGTGCGGGCTGTTAATCTCCAATTTGAGGAAGAAGAAGAGTTCCTGCATCTGCAGGCTTCTTTCTTCTCTTTTTTTTTGGTGAAAGTAAAACGCGGCTTCAAGCCGCGTTTTACTATTTTTTATTTTATTTTTATTTTTTTTAAATTTTAAAATATATTGTGATATAAACGCGGTTTGATGTCGCGTTTTATTTAAAATTGGTTATAAAACGCGGTTTCAAACCGCGCTTCTTTAACTTTTTTTCGCTTTTCTTTCGGTTTTAAATTTGAGGGGCTTTTGAATGAAACACGGTCTGAGACCGCGTTTCTCTGCCTAACCTGCAAAAAATGAATATTTTTGTAAATAGTTTAGACATGTGAATATTATCGTAAATATTTATTTTTTATGAATATTTTAAAAAAAAATCATATTACAAAGTATTTTTTTGGGATTTCCCAATATTATTTTGAATATATCACTCCAGAAATGTTAATCAAAATATTATTTAAATATGTTTATAATTATAGTTATATTATAATTAAAATCGTACACAGTATTGTGTCATCTATATATTAATTAAAGTCAAAGCACCTACGCCACGTGTCGCTCCCTCACGCAAAGTTATTTTTGGCAATATTTATATTGAATATATTTAGAAATAACTTTTTTTAAACAATGGGATTAATTCAAAACTTTTTTTAAGAAAGTTAATATTAACTATACAATATTATTTCATTCTATATTAATTATACAATATCATTTCAAGCTATTTTCTTTAAACAATGAGATGAATTTAAAACTTTATATATATATATATATGTAGTACATTCCAAATATATGATTTTTTTGGAGCAACCAATCTATATATATATATATATATATATATATATATATATATATATATATATATATATATATATTGAAAACTATTTTTGTTTTTATCATAACCTTAATTTTTGTAATTTCACCTAACCAACCTAATCTACACAAAATTTCACATGATAAAATTTTTAAATGTTTTTTTGACCAATGGGATTTATTTATTCTAACTATTAAATGATAAATATTTTTTATTAATTAGATGTCATAATCACCTTAATTTTACAATTTCCACTCAATCAACTGAACCTAGAAAAAAAATCCAACTATTAAAATTTGGACAAGTTTCTTTAATTAATCTATCTATATCTAACTAATAAACTGTAAGCATTTTTTATTAGGTGTTATAACTTATAAGCACCTTTATTTTAGAATTTTCACTCAACCAACCTATTATACTTAAATCTTAAACTAATGTAATTTTTACACATTTTTCACAAATATTAATTTTTTACTTACTTTATCAAATCAATTTTTTTCTATTTTATGTTAATGTATGGTAATAGTTTATTTCATTTTATAGCAGTAATTTAATTTTTATACTTACAAAAATTTATTTTTATTTTTTTTAAAAGAAAAATATGCGCCGTGGCACGGGGACTTTATTAGTTTGATTTAATTCAAATATCCATCAACTAAAAAATTTCAAATATTCAAGTCACACTAAAACTAGGGTAAATTGCAACTAATATCCCAACCTTTAGGGATAGTTGCTTTTAATACCCTAACCTTGTAAAATTTCACAAAATATCCTAACATATACTATTAGTTGTACTTAACACCCTGGATGAGATTCTTAAATTTTAAAAATTACCCACATCATACGAAAATTACAAAAAATCACCCATATTCATAAAATGTTTTCAATAAACTCCTAATATATTTTAAAATTTGAAATTAAAAAAATCTCTTACAATTTCAGCCCACCCAAGTACCCAACCTACCATCCAAAAATAATTATAACAGGTATATAAAATCTACTCCTTTAAAAATATAATATAATTATTTTAGCATTTAATCATTTAATATTTTAATATAATTACTCAAAATAATTAATTATTTATCTTAAACATAATACTTTTACAAAAATAAAATAATGTAGATTTTAATAAATAAATGGTATGAGATATGATAACCATTTGTAATAAATAGTTACATAATAAAGATATATTAAAAATAATATGGTAAAATTATTATTTTTTAACATATTATTTTTAATATATCTTTATTATATAATTATTTATTGCAAATGGTTATCATATATTTTACCATTTATTTTTTTAAATCTACTTTATTTTATTTTTGTAAAACTATTATGGCAAACATTTCTTATAGAATCATTTTTTTTAATACCATGAAATTTATGTGTGATACATTATAAGATGTTATGTATTAGTTTTAGTATATATAACATACTATTAACCAAAAAGACATTATATATCGTATCCAATAATATACAAGGAATATATAGATGCACAAATCGGCATATATCGAGACAGACTTATAGTATAAATTTAGATTTTAATTATAATGTATGTTTTTTAGATAAATAATTAATTATTTTGATTGGTTATATTAAAATTTTAAATGAGTAGATGCTAAAGTAATTATATTATATTATAAAGGAGTATATATATATATTATAATTATTTTTGGATGGTGGGTCAGGTGGGGTTAAATTGTAAGAGATTTATTTAATTCTCATTTTTTAAAAAATGTATTAGGGATTCATTGAAAATATTTTATAAATATAGGTGATTTTTTGTAATTTTTATTTGATGTGGGTAATTTTTAAATTTAAGAAACTTATTTAGGGTGTTAATTGCAACTAATGGTATATGTTAGGATATTTTGTGAAATTTTATAAGGTTAGGGTATTGAAAGCAACTATCCCTAAAGGTTGGGATATTAGTTGCAATTTAAACTAAATCTAAGTATAAATATGTCGTAGTTAAGGTTGACTAATATATAGAGATTAAATTAGTACTGGTAATTAACGTAGAAAGTAATCAAATGATCACGTTGTTAGTAGCAATGAAGTAGGTCAAACCATGTACTGTAATCTTATTTAATGAAAGAAAGTCAAACAAATGAAGTACCGGAGTAAATGAAAAAAAATAAAAAAATAAAAAAAAAATAAAAAGGCGGGGAATGGGGATGGATGGATTGGAGTAGGTGATAATTAAGGTTGATTTTGGAGCTCCAAGATGCGGGCGGCCTATACGTTGGGGTGTGCAGCCTTACTTGCAAGTGCTAAAGGGAGCGATAATTAAACTCAACACACGCATGTTCAGCCGCAACTTACCACAAACGTCTCCTGTTAATTTCTGAATTTCATTACATATACTCCCTCTATCTTAAAATACATGTCTTTTAGCCCATATAATTTTGTCAAAAATACATGTATTTTTAGATTTAATCATTATACTTAATCTACTTTTTACATCTAATCATTACTCTAATTTTTACATCACCCCTACTCTCCTCCTTACAAATACTCTAATACCAAAGTGTAATCATTACACTTAACCTACTTTTTACATCTATTCCTTATACTTAACCTACTTCTTAATTCTCATGTTTAGTTCTAAAAATACATGTATTTTGAAACGGAGGGAGTAATAATAATAATAATAATAATAATAATAATAATAATAATAATAATAATAATAATAATAATAATAATAATAATAATAATAATAATAATAATAATAATAATAATAATAATAATAATAATAATAATAATAATAATAATAATAATAATAATAATAATAATAATAATAATAATAATAATAATAATAATAATAATAATAATAATAATAATAATAATAATAATAATAATAATAATAATAATAATAATAATAATAATAATAATAATAATAATAATAATAATAATAATAATAATAATAATAATAATAATAATAATAATAATAATAATAATAATAATAATAATAATAATAATAATAATAATAATAATAATAATAATAATAATAATAATAATAATAATAATAATAATAATAATAATAATAATAATAATAATAATAATAATAATAATAATAATAATAATAATAATAATAATAATAATAATAATAATAATAATAATAATAATAATAATAATAATAATAATAATAATAATAATAATAATAATAATAATAATAATAATAATAATAATAATAATAATAATAATAATAATAATAATAATAATAATAATAATAATAATAATAATAATAATAATAATAATAATAATAATAATAATAATAATAATAATAATAATAATAATAATAATAATAATAATAATAATAATAATAATAATAATAATAATAATAATAATAATAATAATAATAATAATAATAATAATAATAATAATAATAATAATAATAATAATAATAATAATAATAATAATAATAATAATAATAATAATAATAATAATAATAATAATAATAATAATAATAATAATAATAATAATAATAATAATAATAATAATAATAATAATAATAATAATAATAATAATAATAATAATAATAATAAGAAAACCAAATAGAAGAGGAAAAAAGAAAGCGGAGGTCACATGGGTGATGATGATGATGGAACAAAGTGTGGGGTATATCATATACATATATGATATCATATGATACGATGCAGGAAAGGAAAGGAAAGGAAAGGAAAGGAGAAGAGAAGAGAAGTGATTTGGTCGGTTGCCTAGTATTCATAACCTTCTCTGCAGCAAATTAATTAATTAAATATATTAGGAATTGTAAATGTGAAGCGAGGTGAGATTAACTGTTCTTTATAGGCTGATTCTTGTAACGATCCAAATATAAATAGAGAAAATTTGTCCAACAAGTACTTTTTTTGGCTAAATTGGTGAATTGTCCAACATTTTGGACAAATTAGCGAAATGTCCAAAAAGTGATGCATCGTCTGGCTTTCCTCGTCTGAGTAATCCACGGCTTCCCTCGTCTCTCGCTCTCGGTTGACATAGATGGAGAACAAATTGCTGATCATATGAATCGAAGAAGAAAGAAGGCAATGGAGGAAACCACCGATTCGGCGCTCCTCCTTCGTCCAGCTCCTCCCCCGGCCAGATCTGAATTCGAATTCCATGTCCAATTGATTCGGCGGTGGAGATCTGCAATTCGGCTAATTGATTCGGCAAATCAATTCGGCGTGGGGAGATCTGGTGAATTCGAGTTCCAATTAGTCGAATTACAGTTCCAATTAGTTGAATTCGAGACGGAGATCGAGAGCGCCGGAGAGGGAGAGTGCCGGAACGAGGTCGAGCGAGCGGCGGAGCGAGGTCGAGCGGCCGGAGCGTGGTCGAGCGAGCGTCGTGGATCCGAGAGAGGTCGAGCGAGCGCCGTGGATCCGAGCGTGAGCGAGGTCGAGCGAGCGCCGTGGACGAGCCCAGGACGAAGGTTGAAGAAGAAGTTTTGATTAAATTACAAAACTTACCCCATAAATATGGAAATTAAATAAAACTATCTATATTTTATTATGTGATCCATAATCTATATTTTCATTTTTATTTTTGCACAACAAAATGTTATACTTGCAGAACATATGGTTATATTTGCACAAGCACAACATACGGTTATATTTGCACGACAAATTGTAAAATAAAATTAAAAAAAAATAAAATATAAAAAAAATATAAAAAAAAACTAGACTTTGATCGTATTTGCACAACTTACGGTTATATTTGCACAACGTACTCTTATATTTGCACGAAAAAATATTAAAAATAAATAAAAATAAATAAATAAACTAGACTTGGGTCATATTTGCTCAACATACGGTTATATTTGCATATCGTACTCTTATATTTGCACGACAAAATGTTTAAAAAAAATTAAAAAATAAAAAAAACTAGACTTGGGTCATATTTGCTCAACATACGGTTATATTTGCACATCGTACTCTTATATTTGCACAACAAAATGAAAAAAAATTAAAAAAACTAGACTTGGGTCATATTTGCACAACTTACGGTTATATTTGCACAACGTACTCTTATATTTGCACGACAAAATGTTAAAAAAAAAACTAGACTTGGGTCATATTTGCTCAACATACAGTTATTTTTGCACATGCACAACATACTCTTATTTTTGCACGACAAAATGTAAAAAAAAAACTAGACTTCGGTCATATTTGCTCAACATACGGTTATTTTTGCACATGCACAACATACTCTTATTTTTGCACGACAAAATGTAAAAAAAAAAAGAAAGAAAAAGAAAAAAAAAAAGAAAAATGAGTGAGGCTATAGGCAAGATGATAAAATTGCTATTGGCAAGATGGACACTCCACCAATTTGTCCAAAAATGTGGACAATTCACCAATTAGGACAACTTTTTTGGACATTTCACAAACTCCCCCATATAAATATTCGGGTTACGTGTCAAAAGATTGGATACCTTCGTTCGGATCTTGCAATTCGAGTACGGGTTGAGTTTCAAAACAAAGTGTTAGTGCTAAAAGAAGGGATTTTATACCCTAAATTGACGAGAGGTCCATTGGGGACCATAACCTGTCCTACTTGACTAAGTCGCTCAAAACCATTTATAGTTCAAAACATAAAGAAAGGAAATTGACAATACAATTTGCCTCGACAGAGCCGGGTCAAAACCAAAATAAACGAGTGTAAAAATCCAAAGTGTCAAGTCTGGTGGTAAATCAGTCTCTTGGTCAGCTGAACGTCCCAAAAGAAAACCCTTGTCATAGAAGCACGGAACAAGCAAGGATTAAATACCTGAAACTATACCACGAGTCAAGGTCGAGCCACTCATGCGGGCCCTGAAGACCTCGCTGAGGACATATAATGTGCCTATACTTAAATAAAGGATGCTCTAATGCAGTGCGGAAATATTAAACACACACAAGCATGCTAACAATTTATATATATGCAGAAAGCGATTAAATGGGATCCCGCACAGAATGCCAAGTGGCATGTCCCTCTCCTAGTCCCGCACCCATGCTCGTTAGTGCGGGAACCGGTCGCGTTCAATACCATAACATAAAGTCTGACTCGATGAGGACAAAGCCTGATGTGACTGGACTGTCCTATGACCCTAGCAAATGACTCTAGGACTCATAATTTAACAGTCGTTCTACCATACGCAAAGAGAATACGGATGCTCGGTTAATTTGTGCAACCTAAGCATGATACTACATGAATATGCAGGATGTAACACCTACACACTATATGCCACATCAGATATGAGGTTCTAACTTGAGTAAGCCCCGAAGGACTTACCTGAAGAAGCGCAGGATCCAAGCAATATAGCAGCAAGATTAAGCAAGTCTAACAGATCAGATATCACCTAGTAAGTCAATAAATAACATAAATGAGTCTTAGTTTTAAATTACACAAAGCATAGATAACACACAAGTTACGCATAAAACATATAAGATACACATAAATAATATAGGTTAATCATCTCGTCATCATCAACATTATAATCTCATCTCGTCTCATCATCTCATATAAATTTTCATCATGTCAACATTCCGAGTTTCCAATACCAGTCAATCTCTCGGTTCAAGTCATATTCACAGTACAAGTCATACACCATCATCATCATTTATCTCAACTTAACTCAACATCTTATATTATCAGAATTCCATTCTCATTTACATAAATCATCTCAAATTTCCAACGTATCAAATCATGCTTTCAATTCATATAAATTCTCAAGTAGGATTTATCAGCCAATCTACCAAGTTAAGTCGAAATAAGTCGGTTCCAAAGTTAGTCAAAGTCATTTAAATCTCAAGGAAGTCAACACGATAATCAAACAATTCCTTTGAGATCATACATAGTCAAATCTCGACATTAAACATTTAAATCATTAAACCAATTTCCCAAAATTATATTATCATTAAAATAAACCCGACATTCTTCTATTTCAATAATCATTATCTAAATAATTTCCGACACTATAGTAATATTTCAAATAATATATTAATTTAAATATCACCAAATAATCACATCAACACTTAAATATTTTTAACACATAGAAAAATAGCCATTGGATAAATATTTGAACAATAATCGATTAAATAGCTAATTAAATTAGAATTGATTAAATAATAATTAAATAATTAGATTAATCCTTAAATAATAATAAATAAATACTAAATAATAATTAGTTAATAAATCATTAAAACACTTAAATAACAATCCCAACCTAAAACAATACATAGATAATTAAACAAATACCTAATAAATTTTAGAAATTAAATAATTTTCAAACAGTTAAATGATTAAATAAACAAGTAAATAATAACCAAGATAACCACCACCGTTCACCATCGCCGTTTGTAATGGTCTAGAATTTTGGAATAGAATAAAAATAATTTTCTTGAGCTATTCACCGTATTTACCTATGTTTATTCAAAATTTGGATTGATAAGAAAATTTCAAGATGTTGATTTTAGTAAGTTCAGATTTTAAACGTTTTGTATGCTTTTGTTAACTATAGATTGTTGAATTAAAATTTTATTTTATTTTAAATATAGTAAAATGGTTTGCCAGTTTTTATAGCATTTGTAATTTAAATAGAAACTTTTAGGTTGAATTACGTGAAGTCCGAGCCCTACAGCGCGAACTTGTGAGTCGACGAACCTCTGCAACCCCGATTTCCGCCAAAAAGCCATGAGAGGGCTTTGAGATGGAGAGGGTTTTTAAGAGAGCAGAGCAGATGAATTTGTGCTTGTGGAGAAGAAAAGATAGTAACTCGTAACCGATTCGGCAACGATCGTCTCTTTAATGGATTTGATTACCATTTTTCCATTAAGAGAGAGTGGGATTGCATGGAATGTAGAGAAAAGGTTAGGAAATTTAAGACCTTGGTTGCAAGTGTAGCGGTTATAGACCTAAGAAGAACTAAGAGAGAAGAGCAGAACGTGGTGAAGAAAAAATATTGAAACTTAAAAGAATTATTAGGATTTTTTTTTCTTGAATTGGGTGGTTCAAAGTTAGCCACGTGGCTCATTTTTTTGGGGAAGACTTTGCTTCTGATTTTATATGTATTAGGGAGAATAAGTTAATAATAATAATTAAACAAATGAATTAAATAATTTAACAATCAAATAAACAAATAGAATAACTTAAACCATTTTACCCAAATCTGAAATGAGAGGCCCAATACCCATACCCAATAGGCCCAAAACGAAGCCCTAATAACTCAGCCCAACCCGGATCTAATTAAAACACCCAACCCAACTCTTTTAAACCCAGTGAACCGGGTTGGGCTGAGTTATTGGAGTCCACGTATTCTAAATAAATTTTAAATCGAAATAAAAATCTATAATAATAATAATAATTAAAAATCTCGGTCTTTACATAATCCACCTCTAAAAACAAGTTTCGTCCCCGAGACTAAAATCATTTTTTTAAAAACAAATGAAGCCTTTCAAAACCCAAGTCATCTCTCCCTATATCAGTCAATCAGGTTTTCAAGAACTCGAGAGTTGACGATATCCACCTCTAAGAGCTACTCCCATATTCCACTTCCTATGTTCATTCTCAAGGTTGGTCTCAACATTTCCAGTTTAAGATATCACACATCAAGATATCAACATATCATATACTCATAGAAATTGCACACAACTAACAACCCGAGAGGTACAACCAAGCATAAATATATTCACTGAATCAAACTAGGGTAACATACTTCTCATATCGCAACATAATCAAGTCAGCCATCAAGGTTCATCAACATCAAGTTCTAGCATCACATCAAAGCTCAAAACATCGTCATCCCAAGCATTGATATACCAGAATATCACATAGCAACACATTAGAAGGTCAACGCATTACATATCATAGGATTTGCACGTCACTACCAATCATTCATCATTCATTTTCTTTTTCCTCAAGTACCGCATATCAACACATATCAATAGGCCATAAAACCAAGGGAATCTGTATATAGTTACCGGTTGAAACAAAACACAACCATTAACTTACACCTCACCATCGAGCTCTCGAAATCAAAATCAGGTCTAAGCTATGTCCATCAACTCAAATCAGATTGTGAATCCCCTAATGCATCCAAATCATGCATATTATATCCAAAACTCATAGATGTTCTCTTCAGTTTTTCCATATAAGTGCACAAGTTAAAGCCTAGACTCAAATTCATCCACTATATAGGTCGACGCTCTAGTCAACGAGTTTCTTAAAAAAAAAACAACTTACACACGACCTCGAGCTCATGATCACAAACTTTCCAGCTAACCAATTAATCCTCATACGTCTATATCCATTATCCTCCAAGTAATCACAGACCAAGTTTAATATCCCAAGTCCTCGTCAAGACCTCTATCAAGATCAATCTAGGTGTTCCTTACCAAATTCATTTATTCCTCCTATGTCCTCAAGAATCCATTTGATCATCATCGCTAAGAGCATATTCCCAAACCACTTCACTGTCCCTATTCTACTTCCCAAACCAATAAGCACACTCGTTTCTCATCCACCTCTAAAGAACCAACTCCTATAGCCAACCTCTTACAAGAGCATTATCACATCCTACATCCTCAATATTCATCGACAAGGTTCATCTCTTAAGCTAATCATGCATCCCAATAGCACAAGCGTCTCACTCTGTTAGCAACACCCAATCGTCTGCACTCGTCAGATGCTAAGCTAGAGAGCCAACTAGTGATAACCTATAACACGACCTATCCAGTCTCCTCAACCGCACCTATACCCAAGTGGTCAACATTCATGTCTTACCCAGTTAACTCATCAGATCAAATCTAACCAAAATCGTATCTCCCGTCAACCCAAAAAATCATAGCATCATCACTTAGTTACAACACCAATTCAACATTTGAAGTTCCATTGATTTCCCAAACAATTACAATCCCCCTAGTCGTCTTACTCTAATTCCTTATTGTTGCATACTCTTAATTCATCTTCGACCACAATCCTCAAACGACAATACCTTCCTTCTTAATGACCTTAATTAGCAACCATTCTCCTAGAAGTTTCTTTGCCATTCCTATCTGAATTTACCCAAGGCATCACAATTTACTCGAAATCCCATAATCTCATGACCATTAGTATCATCATGTCCTCCACCTAGACTAGTTCCCATATTCGCTCTTCAGAATCTTCCTATCTCTAAACCCAATAAAACTCCTGATCAACCTTAACGATACCTTTTTCTCCGCTATAGGCCTTTCCTCAAATCTCACTTTTCTTTTCGTAGCACCTCAATATTCAAATCACTATTACGCATACCAATTACAATTTCTTCCTAAAAAAACATCCAATCTCGCCTCTATTATTTCTCCAATTGCAATTTTAGCAAGTACCCTGAATTTCCAAGAGCAAACCTCAATATCGATCTCACATCCTGCCCCTTATCATAGAAACAACTCGAACCCCAAGGTCCACAAATTTACAAGCAGTCCTAGTCACTTAAACCTTAACGATATCCATAATTCATTCCTTACCATGGTCATTCCTACTTATAGTACGAATACCCTAAGTCCCAAGGTCTAAAATTTCTCGATCAATCCAAGTCACTCGAGCATTAACATCATCCACAATTCGCTATTCAACAACATTGCTACCACCCTGTAACGGCCCGGATATAAATATCCGAGATACGTTTCGAAGGTTGGATACCTTCGTTCGAATGTTGCAATTCAGGTACAGGTCGAGGTTTCAAACCTCTAAAGATCAATATTCAAAGCGGGGATTTCGAACCCCAAGCAATCGAAGTTGCAGAAATTCAATTCAAACGAAAGTAAAGCAGAAGCAAAGTTTAGATACAAGTGTCACGGTAGAGCCGGGTCAAAACCAAAACATAGTGGGTGATTGCCATTTATCGAGTTAGAATATTAGCCAGGTTCTTCGGTTCGCCAAGAGATTCCCGTCACAGAAGCAAGGAGCAAACAAGAGCGGTACCTAACACTATCCACGAAGTCAGGCCCGGTAATCGCCTGCGGGTCCTCTGACCGCGCTGAGGCCACATAACATGCCTATACCTAAATAAAAGATGACATATACAGTACAAGATTTAAATCACACTATCATGCCCCTAGTATATATAATATGCAGAAAAGAACTATAAAGGGCCCAAGAAAATGCCAAGTGGCATATCCCTCTCCTACCTCTACAAAAACTGGCGGTAATGATTTATTAATTGTGCAAATCTATGTTGATGATATATTATTCGGTGCTACTAACAATTCCCTTTGCAAGGAATTTTCGGATATTATGTGCAGGGAATTTGAGATGATTCTTATGGGAGAATTAACATTCTTCCTTGGACTTCAAGTACATCAAACAAAGAAGGGGATATTTCTCAATCAAGGCAAGTATATTAGAGATTTGCTCAAAAAATATATGATGGACCAATCAAAGGTTGCCAAGACTCCCATGAGCTCAACGCTCTCTCTCGATCAAGATAAGAATGGTAAGAGTGTGAACCAAAAGAAGTATCGAGGTATGATTGGTTCACTCCTCTATCTCACTACTAGTAGACCCGATATTATCTTTAGTGTGTGTATGTGTGCAAGGTTCCAGGCTGATCCAAAGGAGTCGCATCTTATTGCGGTTAAAAGGATTTTTCGTTACTTGAATGGAACTCAAGACCTTTGGTCTTTGGTACCCTAGGCAAAGCAATTTTCATCTTGTTGGCTATTCAGATGCAGATTTTACAGGTTATAAAGTCGATAGAAAAAGTACTTCAGGGTGTTGCCAACTCTTAGGATCTTCTCTCATAAGTTGGCATTCCAAAAAAAAATTTTGTCGCACTTTCAACTGCAGAAGCTGAATACATAGCTGATGGAGCTTGTTGTTCTCAAGTGCTATGGATAGCTCAACAAATGCGTGATCTTGGCTTTGACCTAAAAGGTATTCCTATTAAGTGCGATAATACTAGTGCTATATCTATTACTAAAAGTCCTGTGCAGCACTCCAGAACCAAGCACATCGATGTTAGACGTCATTTCATTCGAGACCATGTGGAGAAAGGTGATGTATCTATATCCTTTGTTTCAATTGATTTACAGCTTGCGGATATTTTTACTAAACCTTTAGGAAAGGTTTAATTTTATTCGTTTAGAATTTGGTATGCTTAATAGAGATGCATTGATGTAGGGGCGGTCATACTCTGCCAACCTTTCAAGGTCTTGAAATTTCATTCAAAGCCCTTGACTGTGTAAGCAATACATCAACAATTTTTGGATCATATCCGGTGGCTATTATTTTATTAAATATTCGTCACTTGATTTTTTTATTTACTGTTTTTTCCGGCATAGATATTTTTACATATTTTTACTGTAACAGAATTTCAAAGGTCGAAGGAGATTTTTTTACCGGATTTCAAATTTTCAGATTTTGTATTTAAATTTCTTTTTAGGTACCTTGTACTTACCGGTTTTGATTCAAACAGATTTGGTTCCGTTTTGAAGGGGATCATGATGACGAGTTGGGTTTTCTAGAAAAACCTTTCGCCTCCCTCTCCTTTATTTACTTCACCAGTCACATCTTCTGCACACTAATCACTATTCTCCCTCCATCTTCTCCACTTCTCATAACTCTCCTCCCATGGTGCCAAAGAAATCTACTCCAAGCTCTGCCAGTAAGGGAAAGATGCCGATGTCAAAGAAAAGGAAGGAGATTGAGGACGAAGACTCCATTAGCATCCACTCCAGTTCTTCAGACGAAGCCCCTCCTCCACCGGCGGCCTCATTTGTTCCTATGCCAAGCCTTCCGACCTCCTGGTTCATAAACATTGAAACTGCTGGTAAGTGGCTTGATTCCTTTAATGCACAGAAGCTTTGTCTTTGTGATTCGGTTGATCCAAACTTTTTAGAAACCCTAAACCTTCCTTGCATAACCCTACTCAAAGGCACTGCCCTCTGGTCTATCCTAAACCCTGGCGATGTCTACTTCCCTCATCTCACTCGTCTATTCTTTGTCAATCTTATTTTCAAAAGAGATTGGGGAAACTTGACTCTTGGAACCACTGTCTATAACACCAAAATAACCTTAACCCCCTATGTAATTGCCAAGATTTTTGGTCTTACTCAAGACACTTCCACCGACGGTCATCCCTCCAGGTCTTAGTGTGTCTCCTGGGAAAAAATTCAGTTCTTTCTTCCCGCATCATCATCTAGCACTGCTCGACAATTAACACATACTTTTCTTAAGCTTGAACCTAAAATCATATTCACGATTCTCACCCGTTGTGTCATTCCCAGATCCCACAGATGAGAACTTTTAACCGATAAGCTTCTTGAGCTTCTATACCTGGTAATGAGTGGATACGCCATTGATGTTCAAAATTTGATCCTTAATCACATGATTCACACCATCTCCTCTGCCCGGGTCATTCCTTTGCCTTACAACAATCTTCTCCCTCACATCTTCCGTTACTTTCGCCTAGACACTTCCCTTGACAAAAAATCTATTCACAATGGCAAGGTCGAGGTGCACTGCTTCCAGCATTTAAGGATTCACATAGTTGCCGATGGCCCCTGGAAACTGAAGTCTGACCTTACCCCTTAGGAATTGGCTGAGGTCCCTGGCATTCAACCCAATTCTGCACCCTGTTCCTCTATTTCTGAGTCTTGCTTGGAGGATTTGGAATGGGGTCTTGATGCTCTGCACAGGGATGTTATTGACTTCCAAATGAAGATATCAGATGAGCTGGATTAGACCCACGAGTTGCTCGCCATGGTCAACGCCAAGATCAACAATATGTTCCACCTCAATGCTCTGACGTTCACCTGTGCCGGCAACATTCTTCTTCTTTCAGAACATGCTACAGAGCATTGCAAAGCCAAGGCAGCAAGCATCATCTTTGACTGTAAGCAGATTGTGTGCAATCGGCCTATTCTGTATCCTGTCCTCCCGGGGCCTTCCATCATCACTGTCGAAGCCTATGGTGTCATCAAGCACTACAGGAAGGAGGCAGAGCGACGATGCATCGATGAGATGGTCCGAGACCAAAAGCTAAATCAGGCTCACAGGCGCTGGCAACGCAAGGCAAAGAAGGACGTCCAGGCTAAGCAGCGAGAAAAAGATGGTGGGATCCAGGCTATGGAAAGTGGCGCGATGAGTGACCTCAAGACCTTTGCCCTATGTTTTCTGTCCCTTTTGGAACTTGGTTGTTAACCTGTTTGTTGACTGTGATTGTGTTTTGAAAACAGCTACCCTCCCTTGTCGAAAGACAAAAAGCGGGAGACATGGTCTGTTGCTGGTGTTGGTTGGTGTTGATTTTTAGAATTGTTAGAATTTGCTAGTTTTAATTTTTTTAAAAAAAAAACATATGCTATATGATCCAACATGGTGCTTATTACTACTGCTATTGTTTTATTTTGCTGCTTTGTGACTAATTTGCAGGTTTGGTATGTCTCAATTTGTTTTGTCTTTCATCAAGGGGGAGATTGATGACTCCTTTGATGAAATTCATATGTATAAGTGTATATAACCTATGTTTTGCAGGTTGATTAAAGACAAAGTTGAAAGGCATTATGGTTCATACAAATTGGTTATATTCTTAGTCGATATTAGATTTAAAGTTTTGTTTAAATCTAATTTATTCGGTTATTTATTTAATCAAGTGGTTTAGTTATGCCTTAATCCGTGTTCACTATAAAGCATACATATCGCTGCTTCTAGAACTAACCTGTGTAGGATTCCAATTCAAATTGCAACATAGCAGCTCCGAAAATCCAATAGTATAATTTGAAGTTGTTACAAGCATCTCTCAGTAACAAGGTCTGATTTTCTGGGAGATAAAATCATGAGGATCATGATCAATAATTCAAATGGATTTAAGAGTTTTCAATTTCAAAAAGAGATTCAAAGCAAGCGAAATCTCAGGAAGAAGATCAGCAGTAGAAGAAGTGAAGCTGGGGTATAAATTCAGAGCTCTCCATGTTCATCGATAGACATCTCTCCAGCTCTCAAGTGCAAGAAAAGCTTTCACCTCTGCTTATCATCGTCACCTGCTGATCATTATTCTTTCTTACTCTTTTTGTAATCGCTTTATATTTTGAGCGTTAAGAAAGATTTGAGCGTTATAGGATATACTAAGAGTATCATATACTCAAACGTATCACACTTAGGTGTGAACAAGGGGACTTTTATTTCTCTGTATCTTGGGTTATCTAGATAGAAGTAGATAAGGCTTCAAGAGGTAGAAGATGAAAAGGTTTTCTAGGTTGTATCTAGGATTCATAAAGAAAAGAGAAATAAGAGTTGTTGAAATCCTAAGGGTTGGATAACCCTAGGGGAAGACGTAGACTGGTTTAGAGCCGAACCTCGTTATCAATTCCTGTGTTCTTTAATTCTATTTCTGCACTTATTTTTCAATATTGTAATTTCTCAACTCAACAGGTTTCTGTTCAATCTCAAGATTCTTGAAGTTTAGTTCAACACCTTGAGATTCGTTTCAAAGCCCTTGAAGTTGTGTCTGTAGAAAGTTTGCGAGAAACTACCATACTCTATTCAACCCCCACTTTTAGATTATTATATTATTATTATTTACATTACCTACTCTCGGTTCTTCAGAATCGATCTCGTATTTCAAATCACCGTTAACCGGCGCCCGCCGCTCCAACCGGCGCCCTCCGCTCCCATCAGATGCTGAACAGATGGTTGATTCTGAGCAAACCAGGAGGAAATCATCGGAAGAATGGGGTCCAAATGGTCACACATCTGAGCCACAATTCCCCAATGCGTTGAAAGGTTATAAGAAATGGGAGAATGAAAAAGAATTATTCGATACTTTCGCTAAATGTCAAGTAAACATTCCTCTCCTAAATCTAGTTGAATTCGGTCCTCGTTATGTAAATTTTTTGAATGAAGTATGCACATTCAAACGAACATAACGGGAAAAAGGAAAAGAAGGTAAGGAACAACAAGAAAAACTATCATTGGTATTTCAAAAGCGATTGCCTGAAAAATGCGAACACCCAAGTATGTTCACTATTCCTTGTACGATTGGTGAGGTTAAGTTTAAACCCGCTATGCTTGATCTTGGTGCATTTATAAATGTGATATCATACAAATTATACAATGATTTAGGTTTAGGACCTCTAAATGAAACTAGGGTTGTTATATAGCTTGAAGATCGCTTTCAACTTCATCGTAAGGGGGTAGTTGAGGATGTGTTGATTATGGTAGATGAGTTGATTTTTCCGGCTGATTTTTATGTTATAGATATGGTATGTGGTGTATCCGAAACACCTATTATACTAGGTAGACTTTTTATGTGAACTGCAAAAGCAAAAATTGATTGTTATGCTGGGTCCTTATCTGTGGAAGTTGATGGGAAAAAGGTTGAATATTTAATTCTTGACGGGAAATCTGCTGAATATTCTTTAAATTTAGTTGATGAAGTAGACGTTTTCACTAAGGATATTATGAATATTGATCGTTCTAACAAGTTACAAGTTGTTTTAGAAGCCCCTTTTGGGCGAATTATCTCACGATTATGCTTTTCCTAACAACTTGCAGGAATAATCTGTGGCTATGGATGCTGATTCAGGGAATTGGCCCCCTTTTTGTAAAACTGAACCGTTAAATCTTTCTTGTGAGAAACTTCTTCCGTCTGTAATTCAGGGACCTGAAGTTGAATTAAAACCCCTCCCTGATCATTTAAAGTATGCATTTTTGGGAGAGGATAATACACTTCCTGTGATCATATCTAATAAACTAGGGTGGACCATTGTCGATATCAAAGGGATCAGTCTTACATTATGTATGCATCGCATACTCATGGAGGATGATGCAAAGCCGACAAGATAACCTTAGAACCGATTGAATCCACCAATGATGGAGGTCATAAAAAAAGAAGTCCTAAAGCTCCTTCAAGCAGGTATGATCTTATCCTATTTCTGATAGTCAATGGGTTAGTCCTACACAGGTAGTCCCTACAAAGGGAGGTATCACATTCTCTGAAAACCATGAAGATGAAATGGTACATATGAGGGTACAAACAGGTGGGAGAGTTTGCATTGATTATCGCAAACTCAATGCCGCAACACGTAAGGACCACTTTCCCTTACCTTTTATTGATCAAATGCTTGAACGCCTAGTTGGTCATTCTTATTATTGCTTTTTAGATGGTTATTCAGGATATTTTGAAATTCCTATTACACCCGAGGACCAGGATAAAACTACTTTTACATGTCCTTTTGGTACTTTTGCTTATATTAGGATTTCATTGAAGTGTTTATGGATGATTTTACTGTGCATGAGAATGATTTTGACTCTTGCTTGCATAATTTATCCTTAGTACTTAAGACATGTGTTGAAACTAATTTGGTTCTAAACTCTGAAAAATGCAATTTTATGGTTGAACAGGGGATTGTCCTTGGCCACATTGTGTCCAAAAAGGGCATTGAGGTAGATAAAGTAAAGATTGATCTTATTCAATCTTTACCTTACCCTACTAATGTGCATGAAATCCATTCGTTCTTAGGACATTCAGGATTGCATCGTACGTTTATCAAAGACTTTTCTAAGATAACCTCACCCTTATGTGAACTTCTTAAGAAGGATATATCCTTTGTGTTTAAAGAGAGTTGTAAGAAAGATTTTCATGAGTTGAGAAACCAGTTGACCTCAACACTTATTATCCAAGCCCTAGTTTGGACGTTGCCCTTTGAGTTGATGTGCGATGCTAGTGATTATGTCGTTGGTGTTGTTTTAGGACAAAAGGTAGATAAAGAGTCTCATGTGATATACTATGCTTCTATGATGTTGAACACGGCCTATCAGAACTACACTACTACAAAGAAGGAATTGTTAGTCGTGGTGTTCGCTCTTGAGAAATTCCGTCCTTACCTATTGGATACTAAGGTGGTGGTTTACAACGATCATGCAGTACTCTGATACTTGATGACGAAGAAGAATGCAAAGCCCAGGCTAATTCGATGGATTCTACTTCTGACAGAATTCAATTTGGAAATCAGAGATAAGCAGGGAGCAGAAAACTTGGTAGACGACCACCTAAGTATGATATACAGAACCGATGGTAGGGTAGAGCAACCACAAAGGTTAGGAGAATTCCCTGATGAAGGATTGATGAGAATTTTGGCACATGTTGACACTGAGGAACCGGCACCCGCCGCTCTAATCGACGCCCGCAGCCCCGACGATTAGCCGATGTACAATTATCTTGATGAGGATAATGAGGAGCTACCGACTTGGCTTATGAGTGTGCAAACTAAGCAGCCATGGTTCGCAGATATTGTCAATTATTTGGTAGCTGAAATCTTCCTTTCAAATTGCCCAAAAGCGAAAAGGATAAGATTCGGCACGATGCGCGATACTATGTTTGGGATGATCCTTTTATATGGAAGCACTGCGCTGATCGAATCGTTCGTCGATGTCTTCCAAACAGTAAGGTAACCTCTGTTTTTAGATTCTATCATTCACATAAAAATGGAGGACATTTTGGACTACAATGAACCACTAGGAAAGTCCTTAAAGCGGGATTCTGGTGGCCTTACATCTTTTGCGACGCTCACGCTTTTCGCATAACTTGTGATAGATGTCAGCGCACAGGAAACATTTCAGGCAGAAATGAGATGCCATTATCTTCGATTATGATGTGTGAGATCTTTATTGTCTGGGGTATTGATTTCATGGGACCCTTTCCTAGTTCATTCGAAAATATCTACATATTGCTTGTAGTTGATTATGTATCCAAGTGGGTAGAAGCGAAGGCCACTAAGACTGATGATGCTCGCGTAGTCGCTAGTTTCTTGAAAAGCTTATTACTAGATTTGGGATGCCTAGAGCCATTATCAGTGATAGGGGAACTCACTTCTGCAACAGGATTGTTAGCGCTCTGTTGAGGATGTATAATGCGACTCACAAAGTTTCAACTACTTACCATCCGCAAACCAATGGACAAGCCGAATTATTGAATAGCGAAGTGAAAAGGATTTTGGAGAAGACTGTTGCACCAAATCGTAAGGATTGGAGTCTTAGACTGGAGGATGCTTTATGAGCATATCGTACTACTTATAAGACACCCATTGGGATGTCGCCCTTTCATCTGGTTTATGAGAAACCTTGTCAAACAGGCCAATATAGATGCTTTTAAAGCAGGAGAATTGAGGAAGCTTCAACTTCAGGAATTGGAAGAGATCCGTTGGGATGCTTATGAAAATGCCATGATATACAAAGACAAAACTAAAGCTTGGCATGACAAACACGCCTTGAGAAGAGAATTTCATCCAGGAGATAAAGTTCTGTTGTACGTTTTACGCCTAAGACTTCACCCAGGGAAGCTCAAATCTAGATGGACATGCCCTTACATCGTAGTCCATGTTTATCCCTATGGTGCGGTTGACTTACAAAACTCGATCGATGGTCATAACTTCAAGGTGAGTGGTCAAATGATTAAGAAATATCATGAGGACATCGCCAGAAAAGTTATGGATTCTTAGCATTAGGAAGATCTTTCTAAGGAGTAGCATTTGCTTCATTACGTCTAGCCAAGGACTTAAAACAAAGGTGCTGCTCGGGAGGCAACTCGAGGTAAGTTTTATTTGTTTTTCATTTTATTTTTATTTCATTTATGTTATTTAGTTAGTAGATCTATATAGTTTATTGCACTTTAGAGATGTTTGGAATAAAACTAGTAAGAAGGAAGTAGGTTTCGGGAAATAGAACAAAGGATACACAACAGAAGGAACCGGCGCCCGCCGCTCGGATTACTCAGCACGTAACCGGCCCGCCGTTTCGTTTGGGAGACTGGCCCACTTTAGTTTAAAAGCATATTTTATTCACTCCTCCTTTCTCCTTCCCTAACCTCCTAACCCTTCCTCCATAACCTCCATACTTCCAAACCCTCTCCTTCACCACAAATCTCCACATTCCGTCAAAACCGTTACTCCGATCAAAATTCTGACCACTTATTTGGAATCTACACACCCTGATCTACTAGATTTCTTACTCTTTCTTCAATTTTTATCACCTTCAAATATCACCATAATCACATATCACCACCTCCGACCACTTTTCGCTCGTTATCGGATTCCCCCAGCCTTAAGGAGCACTTTTCATGAAGAGAGAAAGCAAAACCAGGCTGATTTCGATGTCAGAGGAGGCTTTTTTGTGAAGCAGTAGCCGCACCCCACTGCCAGGAAAATACCGGTGCCCGCCGCTTGAAATCCGGCACCAGCCACTAGTGACGAACTCCGTTTTTTTTCCGGCTATTTCCTGTAAGTCTTGCTTAATTCTGTCGATTTCTCTCATCATGACTTCATTTCCAAACATGATTGAACCCATAGACCTTAGTGAGGATAAATTAGAACGGTGGAATAGTTTATGCCTTAGGAAATATTCAACGATGAAGTTTTTCGATCATCCGGCATTAGATCAGTTAGGTTTGACGGAACCGTATGCCGCCCTTTTGGACAAGGGTGGTCTTAGGCACTTTATTATCATGCATGGAATGACCTACCTAGATTTGATTAGAGAGTTTCTAGCCACTTTAGAGGTTGCAGATGATGGTTCTGTAGCATTTTCTATGTTGGGATGGGATTACAAGCTATCTAGATCGCGACTGATGAGTTATCTTGGTATTACTCAGCCTCCCACTGCTGACTGGAGGAGGAACCTTTTGAGGCCCAGAACTACTGACACCTGGGCCACAGCTACAGGCACCCTTTGGATTTTTGGAGGGGTAACTACAACCTCTCGATCACTCATCCTACGTTGCGTTTCTTCCACAAGGTGCTGAACAACACCTTCTTTGGGCAGAATGAGCTCAACAAGATCTTGTAGAGGAGCTGGGTTGCTATGTACTTTCTTACTCCCGAGGCGGAGGTCATTCCTGATTGGGTCCCGTTGTTCTTGGACGCGTGTGCTGATATGCTTGTCGGAGGTGTGTTCGCTTATGGGGATGTGTGTAAGGATTCAAATAATTCAAAATAAACAATTATCAACTAGACTACTCCCTGTCCCAAACAAATAATACAAGAATCCCCTCCCTTGTAGTAGTAGGGTAATTCAGGATCGAATCCACGATGAGGTATGTCAGCGCTTCCCTTGTTGTACTCATGATCAAAGCTTTCGACCTTAGAAGACACTCGATATCGATGAGTCTGGTCGATATCGACCTCAGTTCTGGTCGATTTCCAGTACAGTTCCTGCAGAAGACAAAAGCAGCAAAGTCGACGTCGAGCAGAGACCTCGATATCGACGTTAGACCTCGATATCGACCTTTACAGTCGATTTCGATGTTTGTCACAAAAATTGTAATTCGTAACCAATTGTCGGAAAAGAGTCCGAAGAAAGTAGAATGTTAAAGAAGGATGATCAGAAACAAAACTAAAACTTTCACATTGATTCAATTAATTAAAAGCTTCCAAAGTCGGGGTTTCATGCCACAACGATAACGATGCAAGTTTTATGCTAAAGTTATGAAATTTAATGCCTTTCCGTCAAATAACTTTCGTTATCAACACTTAGGTGATTAGAGGCTCTCGCATAGTTTCTAAGAGTTACTATCCAATTCACGAGCAATCCAAGTTCACAATATGAGTGGCTTTTGCTTCAATAATGCAAATAATGAATCTCCCTAACTTTCGCAAAGGATCATGCATAGGATAGAAGACGGAATCGCATAAAAGTCATACCTTTGATGCACTTACCCTACATCGTCATCGTCGGGCTCACCCCGACCCTAGAAGTGGGTTGACTACTCGCTCCTCATTATGCACATCATCATCATTATTATTGAAAGAAAACTACTTTGAATTAAACTTTGGAAGAAAGTACAACCGAACAAGCCAAAACTCCGCTCTCGCTTCTCTCCAACTCACTCGGCCTCCTCTCTCTCTCTCTAACTCGTTATTACTCAATGTAAAACTGGAATTGTATGTGCTTGGATGCCTAAACTCAGCCCTAATGGCCTCTAGATATAGATATCGAACTTTGCTATCCAAAGACTCGAAACTTTATCTTTATTCTCTAAGATAAAACTTAAATAAAGTAAAAACTAAAAGTTCTATGGTAAATCAGCCTTCATATGATAGCTCTGGTGTTGAAGATAAGAAATCTCGACTTTTGGATAGATGTGCAAGCTTCGGATAGAATTCTATCAAAATCTGAGTCGGATTCCTCTGTTGGGCAACATCGATATCGACCTTGAACATCGATATCGACCTCTGTGAAACTCTATCTCGAGCTCTCCTTCTCCTACTCGGACTGGCACTCGATTATCATTTAGCTCGATCTGGCAACATTGCTATCGACCTTCAGACGTCGATATCGACCTCTCTATGTCGACATGCTCTGCTTCATTTCCTGCTCGATTCATATGTCTCTGATGTACTCGATGTCGAGGTCCCTAGTCGATTTCGACCTCTTCAGAAGACTTCGAGTTCTTTTTCCGCTCTTCCAAATCTGTCCATTTTATCATTTTTTCTGTGAAATCACATAGAAACTCGTGCAGACCCATATATTTGACATTTAAGCGTAAACTACACTAATCCCATG
The DNA here is from genome assembly GCA_963922045.1 of Persicaria maculosa. NCBI lineage: Eukaryota > Viridiplantae > Streptophyta > Magnoliopsida > Caryophyllales > Polygonaceae > Persicaria > Persicaria maculosa. Next base: position 29,196,795 of record OY998268.1, read on the forward strand.
TTTTCCCATTAATATGCATGCAAAAGACGATAAAATGGACTTTTATGTGCATAGAAAATATGGCAATTTGCGCGCACATCAAACACCCCATACTTAAGCTTGCTTGTCCCCAAGCAATACCTTTAATGGTCATTCATGGGAAGAAAGTAAACCCTCAACATCATAGATTCATTTTTCATATGTCCCTACAATCAATTGCCATCCTCGATAAGGTACTTTTATCAACCAAGTCCATGCCTGTGCATAAAATAATTTCATACTCATAAAAGGAGGTAACATGCAAAAATAATTTTAGCGACATAGCATTAATAATCAAGAGGACTTTTGCAAGCTTGTGAGAAGTATATTGGTAAAAGGCTAAAGGTGGGCTAATGTTTGGCCATGTGGCGTTAAATCCGGGGGAAACATACTTTCTTTCCAAACATTCCACATTCCTTCTTCATAATGACTCACCTTTCACTCATCGCTTAATACTTTTATTCAATATAATGCTTTTACCTCTCTAACCTTAGCACTGCCTTCTCGCGAGTCGCAAACATGGGTGTCATGAATGGCCCCGGATACTTAGTACTTCGGACTCCTCACCTTGTGTCCCATCTCGCTGAACTAACATCTCAACGAGCAGGGTCGACCTACCTTTATCTCCTGAGGTGATCGGATTTTTTTTTCACTCATTAAATTTTCCATATTTCATGAATTTTTTTCATTCAGGCCAACAACTTCATAAATAATGCACAACTCCATATAACTCCAAAGATGCCATCCATTCTCAAACTTGTCCCCGGATAGGGTATAAGGTATAAAATAGGCAATGTGTATATATGTGGAGCAATAATGATAAGGCTCATATATGGCTTTGTGACTTTTGCAAATATGCATAGGTAAGGCTAGGATATGAACTTGTATATGTAAGCACTTGTATGGAATTTTATAAAAAGTCCTCCATCATCTTATCATGCACATGTCAAAAGCAACTTCAAGTTTTTCATCTCCTTTATTTTTTTTCTTTTTGCACTTCATTGGGACTTCCCTTAACTAGGCAATTTCATGTTATTTCTCTAATGAATCTAATTTTGCATCATAGAGCTCTTCTTTTATACTGACTCTTCTTTTTTTTTTCAAATTTTTGATGGGGGTCATTTCATATTTTTTTTCGAAAATAAAACTAATTATGCATTAAGATAAATATGCAAATCTAAACTAAGTATGAATGTGCAAGTAAGCTTTTCCCCCACCCCATACTTAATATTTACAGTGTCCTCACTGTTTTAGAACTAGGGTTAAGAAGAAAACTTACTAAATCGTCACAAATTTCAGGAGTCGAAGAAGATAGCAGGCATGGTCGATATCGATCTTGAACATCGATATCGATGTTTCTTATCGATTTCTGGCTCTGGCTTCAGGGTGATCCAGCCTCGACCACAAGCCCATCTAAGTCGACCTTAAGGTCGATGTCGATCTTGGACATCAATTTCGATGTCTTTTCTGTGTGCTTCTCTCTTTCCTGCAACTTGCTAAAAATAAAACCAAAATATGCAAAACAATAAAATGTCTCAAACCAAAGTAAAACTGTCTAAAACCCAAACTAAGTCTTTGTTACAAGCTCTAGATTTTTAAGTCGCTAGGCCGACTTCTTCCTTTGCGCTTCTCAAGGCGGCATCTGTAGAGCCCATGTGGCTTGGGCCTCAAATATGACTCCTTTCTCATCACGCAGCTGCATTCCGTCGGGATGGATTTAATTCACCATGAATGGTCTCAGATTTTTATCCTTGAATCTTGTAGGGAACCAATGGTCCTTGGATTTAGCAACATAGACTTTGTCTCCTATCTCATATTGGCTCGAATCATCATCGGATACCCTACATAAGCGCACATGCCAAGGCACACCTCTTTCAAATAATGATAAATCCTTGATTGTAATGGAGCAAGAGGAATCCGTACCTTGACTTACCTTCTCATCTGTCTATGGCTCAGGTCAATGTCAATGTTCAGAGGTCGATATCGACCTCTGTTGTACTCATGGAGGATCAGTCGATTTGGGGAGTTTCTGCTCGATATGATCAGGTCGATGTCGACCCTCAGAGATCGATATCGAGGTCTCCGTTCCTCCCTTCTCAGCATTGATGGTGGTCGATTTTGGCTGGGTATGGTCGATATCGACCTTAGACCCCGATTTCGATGTTTCTTTTTCTCCTCCGTCGACCCCATACTTATGACCTGGCACAGAATCTTGAACATTATTGGTCGATATCGACTTACCTGGGTCGATTTCGATGTGCTGTTGGGCCCCTTCGTTCAAGATTGCCACAACTTCCTCCACTTGGGATTCTATGGCCCTCTTTTCAAGCTCCTCCGGTGTCATACTTCTTACTTTGGCTTCTCCACATGCAATGTAGACACCATTGATGACTTTTATCTCCATTGGCCCTTGATTTTTTACCGTCTTGTTGAAGGCATACTCTATCACCTCGTCACTAATTGCGAATGAGAGCAATCCTTTCTTCATGCTAATGTTGGCATCGACGGTTTCTAGGAATGGCCTACCTAAAATAATGGGACAAGCAGGGTCCTCCGCTATATCAACAACTAAGAAATCAGTAGGGACAAAGAATTTACCTACTTATACTGGCACATCTGTCACTATCCCAGTTGGAATAACTACCGTATTGTTGGCCATGTATAGCCTTGCATCCACGGGCTCCAGAGGACCTATCTTTACCTTGTGCCAAATGGTTAGCGGCATCATGCTAACGCTAGCGCCCATGTCAACTAAAGCATTAAATTTAAATTGACCTAGACCTATAGCGATAGAAAACTTACCTGGGTCCGCCCGCTTTTGTGGTAGCTCCAATCTGTTGCATTCCTCTGTGATCTCAGAGAACGATCTCTTCTTACCTAAGATGTCTTTAAGGAACCTTACATAGGATGGCATCTCGTGAAGTGCCTCTGTGAATGGTATAGAGACAATAAGTCCTTGGAGCATCTTCACGAACCGCTGGAACTTCTTTTCCGTTGGGTCCTTAATTATCTTTCTAGTTGGGAATGACAACACCTTCTTCCCTCTCGCGGCTGTAGTGAGGTCGACATCAACATCAGTAGGGTCGACATCGACTGGAGGAGTCGATTTCTGTGGTGACGTTGCATCAGGGTCGACATCGACTGGAAGGTCAACATCGACGTCACCTTGGTCGATATCGACAGGGGGGTCGATATCGATGTCTGTTCTGGCTCTTGTTCCTCTGCTTTTTGCTCGGGCGTTTGTAATTGATGCCCACTCCTTAGGTTCATTGCCGCAATGTGTCCAGTGGTTTTGCCCTTTTGGTTGGGCACAGTGGATCCAGGGAATGATCCTGACGCCTTGGGTATTGCTTCCGCCAATTGACTCATTTGAGTCTCCATGTTGCGCTTCCAAACGTCGATCTCCCCAAGTCTAGAATTGATGCCCTGTAGCTGAGTATGGACGAAGTTGTTGGCTTGTTTGAACTCAGCATGGTTCCTCCGCATCTCATCAAGAATGAATTGCAGGTCATCTTTCCTTGTTTCCCGCTCAGGGTGCCCTGGTGCTCTATATGGTGGGGAATCCCTTTGTTGATAGAACCTTTGATCACCCCAATATTGTTGATTGCCCCCTCCATAGGAGCCTCTCGTCCACTTGACCTCCTCATGTTGTTCCGCCATGGATACTTGCTCAGTATGTGGACAGGCACTAGTCTTATGCCTGGTTGAGCCACACTCCTGACAAGTTTGATTGTTGCTCAAGAACCTGACTTGCTTTTGAAGGCGGCGTGTCTGATCGTTATGGAATTGTTGTCGCACATCAGGATCTATCTCCCTTAGAGGCTCATATAGTGGCATAGATGGGGCAGGCCTTGCATCATTGGCCGCAGTAGTCCCATAAGTGTTGTCAAAGTTCACGAGCCTCTCAATGGTCTCCCAGGCCTCTGTTGGTGTAAGCTCAATGTACCGACACGAGGTATATGAATTTATCCTCTCCTTATTCGGCGCATCAAGGGCGTTGTAGAAGATCTCCTGGATGACATATGGAAGTTGCCCATGCGTTGGGCATGATCTCAGCAAGTCCTTAAATCGCTCCCACGCCTGTGCTAGTGTTTCACCTGGCTTTTGTTTGAAAGTTGTGATCCTTTGTCACAGCATCGCCGTTTTAGAAGGTGGAAAGAACTTATTCAGGAATGCATCATTCACCTCCACCCATGTTCTCAGCGAGCGTGGAGCCAAACTTTCAAGCCATTGTAATGCCTTCCCTGCCAAAGACCATCGAAAAGATTATAATCGCACATACTCTAAATTTACTCCATCTGCAACTGTTTCACATAAGTCCATAAAAGTAGAGATGTGTTGCAGGGGGCATTCATTAGGCCTTCCTTCAAAAGTATTTCTTTTTATCTCAGATAGGAAGTTAATTTTTATTTCATAATTGGAGTGAGGAATTAAAATAGCGGATTTCGGAACATGAAGCGGCGGATGCATGTATTGCATCGCCGTCTGTGGATACTGATTTAGCCGCTCTTGGGCTTGTCTGCACGCATCCTCCTCCCTATCAGCATGGGCTCGCTCTGCAGCAGGGGCGGCCCTTTCAGCAGCGATTGTAGCGTTGTGGTCCTCGATCTCATTCCTCAACCGCTCTATGGTCTCAGCTTGCGTCTCGTTGTCAGCCATGATGTGAATTGCTTTGTTGCAAAGATGGTAGAAATGTTCAGGCTCATTGATTGGTTCCAGGATAGGTCCGTGATCAGAACGTCACATAAACCTGCAAAAATAAGCTTGACAAAGATCGTGATTAAACTTAGGTGGCGATTGATTGCCTCCCCGGCAACGGCGCCAATTTGTTCGCTTATGGGGATCTGTGTAAGGATTCAAATAATTCAAAATAAACAATTCTCAACTAGACTACTCCCTGTCCCAAACCAATAATACAAGAATCCCCTCCCTTGTAGTAGTAGGGTAATTCAGGATCGAATCCACGAGGAGGTATGTCAGCACTTCCCTTGTTGTACTCACGATCAAAGCTTTCGACCTTAGAAGACACTCGATATCGATGTGTCTGGTCGATATCGACCTCAGTTCTGGTCGATTTCTAATACAGTTCCTGCAGAAGACAAAAGCAGCAAAGTCGACGTCAAGCAGAGACCTCGATATCGACGTTAGACCTCGATATCGACCTTTGTAGTCGATTCTGATGTTTGTCACAAAAACTGTAATTCGTAACCGATTGTCGGAAAAAAGTCCGAAGAAAGTAGAATGGTTAAGAAGGATGATCAAAAACAAAACTAAAACTTTTATATTGATTCAATTAATTAAAAGCTTCCAAAGTCGGGGTTTCATGCCACAACGATAACAATGCAAGTTTTATGCTAAAGTTATGAAATTTAATGCCTTTCCGTCAAATAACTTTCGTTATCAACACTTAGGTGATTAGAGGCTCTCGCATAGTTCCTAAGAGTTACTATCCAATTCATGAGCAATCCAAGTTCACAATATGAGTGGCTTTCGCTTCAATAATGCAAATAATGAATCTCCCTAACTTTCGCAAAGGATCATGCATAGGATAGAAGACGGAATCGCATAAAAGTCATACCTTTGATGCACTTACCCTACATCGTCATCGTCGGGCTCACCCCGACCCTAGAAGTGGGTTGACTACTCGCTCCTCATTATGCACATCATCATCATTATTATTGAAAGAAAACTACTTTGAATTAAACTTTGGAAGAAAGTACAACCGAACAAGCCAAAACTCCGCTCTCGCTTCTCTCCAACTCACTCGACCTCCTCTCTCTCTCTCTAACTCGTTATTACTCAATGTAAAACTGGAATTGTATGTGCTTGGATGCCTAAACTCAGCCCTAATGGCCTCTAGATATAGATATCGAACTTTGCTATCCAAAGACTCGAAACTTTATCTTTATTCTCTAAGATAAAACTTAAATAAAGTAAAAAATAAAAGTTCTATGGTAAATCAGCCTTCATATGATAGCTCTGGTGTTGAAGATAAGAAATCTCGACTTTTGGATAGACGTGCAAGCTTCGGATAGAATTCTATCAAAATCTGAGTCGGATTCGTCTGCTGGGCAACATCGATATCGACCTTGAACATCGATATCGACCTCTGTGAAACTCTATCTCGAGCTCTCCTTCTCCTACTCGGACTGGCACTCGACTTCTATCATTTAGCTCGATCTGGCAACATCGATATCGACCTTCAGACGTCGACATCGACCTCTCTATGTCGACATGCTCTACTTCATTTCCTGCTCGATTCATATGTCTCTGATGTACTCGATGTCGAGGTCCCCAGTCGATTTCGACCTCTTCAGAAGACTTCGAGTTCTTTTTCCGCTCTTCCAAATCTGTCCATTTTTATCCTGTTTTCTGCGAAATCACATAGAAACTCGTGCAGACCCATATATTTGACATTTAAGCGTAAACTACACTAATCCCATGTTTTCCCATTGATATGCATGCAAAAGACGATAAAATGGACTTTTATGTGCATAGAAAATATGGCAATTTGCGCGCACATCAAGGTGCTCAAAGGGATACACATAGCATAGGCTTTGGTGGCCTCATTACACTCATAGTCATTCATTGTAGAGTTCGTGTTGAGGATTTAGTTCCGATGGCTGGGGATTCGCGCATCTTGATGGAGATGCTGGTGAGGATGAGTGATCTGAAGGGCAGCTTTGCCCCTTTCATCTGGCGCTCTGGTCGTAGAAATGACCATATAATCCGTCCTCTTGCTCAGCTTCTCATGGGACCGACGATTGCTGACTTCAATCTTCAGTCGAAGGCTGCTGATGAGTCCGATGATGGTTATGATGATGATTATGCCGATGTTGATTCTGCTGGGTAGAACGTGCCACTTTTTACTTTCATGAGGGGAGAGTCCATCCGGGCTATGGCTGAGGATTTTGACACTGACATGAGTTATGTCCCCTCCACTTCTTCTGGTCGTTTTGGCCAGTATGATTACCGACTGGATGAGATTCATCAACTGTAGATTGACCAGGGCATGGAGTTCAGACATTACCACTATGACTTCGTCAACGTCAGGACGAGCTCTAGCAGAGGCAGGAGGATCATGCCCGTGCACTCTCTGGACATCAGAGCAGCTTCGACTCATTTGTCCCGTAGTTCCAACAGTATTATCCATTCCCGCCACCGCCCTAGTGAGTCGTATCATACATGTTATTTTGTTTATTTATGCTTTTGTCCTTTTGTTGAAGCATTGAGGACAATGCCATCTTTAAGTGTGGGGGAGGGGAATTATGGATTTATGGTTTATGGATTTCGAAGTTTGGACATCTTTCTTGGACATCTTTCTTGGACATCTTACGTGGATAATCTTTATGTTTGGACATCTTCCTTATAGTCATTGTTATGTTTATGTTTATGTCTATTGCTTATAGTCATTGTTTTATTTCGAAAAAAAGACATATCATGCATTGCATCTATGTTATTATCGAAACACTTACCTTAGGTAAAGAAACTCTACAAGTTATTATGGCATGAACTTGTAAATCCTACGATGAATTTGAAGTGCTTAGCCTTATTGCATTAAAAAAAGGTTTTCTTAAGGAGCATGATTGGTGATGTAATTGAGCATGTATGATCAAGCTTGAGTATGATTGAAATCCTTCAAAACAGGCTCATTGTGAGTTTGTTTTGGCCTTATTGAAATCATTAAATTCTTTTTGCTCTTATGCGTGATTTACTCTCCTTATGTTTCTACCTCTTGATATTGATTTCATTATCTATTGTCAAGATTGTTTCACATGTTTGTTGCTTGCAGATGCTTATGCTTTTATGGTTGCATTTGGCTTTAGTTATATGTGAGATTTGAGTGAAATAATGTGGCAATGGTTGAGACACCTAGTAACCAGATATATGCATGACACCCATAGGTATGATTCGCGCAAAATAGTGTCAAAAGCTACCCACTAAGAAAGAAAGCTTGATCATTGAGTAACCAGGTTCATTCATGACACCCATGTTTGCAACTCGTGTCAAAAGATGTTCAAGTGGACTTTACTCTAGTAAGTTGAGGCATCAAAAGATACCAAAATCGAAAGAAACTTGAAAAGAAAATAGAAGAACAATCGGTAAAAAAAAAAGAGAAGCAATCAAAGGCTTAGACCTAGGGAGGACAAAATTCACCTAGGGGCAAAAGTAAGCTAGAAAAAAAAAGAGTTATGCTAGAGACAAATTGCTTATTTTTATTGTTTTTTCGCAAGTTATGACATTTCGATGGAGACTTGGTGATAATGCATATTTCAATAGGCATTATAGAGTAGAATTAGTTGCATTTCTTGGGTATTTGGTTATGTTTTATAGTTATTTCATATTATGTCCTTATGGTTGGAAAGTTCAAAAACTACACTATTTCGATTGTTTTAGGCAGATTCGTGGTTCCGACCTATGGTTAGAATGGGAGAGATCCAAATGGAGCAAATAAGAGGAAGAAAGCAAGGAAGAAGAATGATGAATAAAGAGGAAAGGCCGAGAGCAACAGATGCTGGAAAATAGCTGAGTCGGAGCCACGAGATCTTTCATTCCGCCATGGTGAAGCCCCGCGAGAAGCTGGCAGCGATCACCACGAGTGGTGGCCATAAGAGACATACTGCGGCGGCGAAAATCTGCAAAGAAACTTCGAATCAAGATCAAATCTTATCTTTTCGGAAGGAACTCGATCTAATCTTTTTAGTAGTTATTCCTTATGGTTTAAGGAAGTTAGATTAGGACTGATTTATTTATTATTTTCGGATTTATTATTTTTAGGATATTTAATTATATTTTAGGATATTTTCTACATTATCTTTTAGGAAAGTATCTAGGGTTTCAGAGTCTCTTTTCTCCTATATGATGAGGCAATGAAATTCCTAATGATTGAACATTTATTCTCAGACTTTTAAACAAAAATTACATTAGATTTTTATTCCATTCAAGGTTGCTTAATTTCCATCAGTTCGAAGGAGATTAAGGTAAGCCATGAGTGGCTAAGTTCGTTATTTATTTCACCTATGTTTCGGAGACTTGGTTGGTGATTTGTGAGGCTTAAATTTAGTTGTTTCCTACTAATTCTTTCGATTTCTCTCGCGTTTATTGATGTTATTATTTGTATTCGCGACCATAATAGTATCTTGCTAGGTTTTTGTTCTTTCATCATTGAATGAATTCCGTAGTAGCATGCTTAGGATTGTGAGAACCATGTTTGATCATGACTAAGTAGGGATTTCGACATATGTCTTAAACGTCGCTTACCATGTTTACTTGGTGTTATTCATATGCCTAGATTCTTAGGAATTTGTGCTATCTTTATCTTAAATCTTTGTCCGCGCTTAGGTTACATAAAGGTGTAAGGGATTAATTGTGCTCTAATCTATTCAAACTAAGATGGGGAAGAATGTATGTGAAGGGAATTATACATCTTGAATTTATGTCTAGGACCAATTAAGCCAACCATTGTCGATGAATGTGCAGGTGGAACTATTTTCTCTATTGAATTGATATCAAAACCATCATCCTTATGCTTTGTTATTTCATTTGCAATCGTGATCTTTAGTTTTATTTCTTATATTTATTTGATTATTTCCCACTTTTTAGTAAAGTAGTGTTTAGATTATTAATCTTAGATTTCCCTGTGGGTTCGACCTTACACTTATCGCTATACTAGTTATTTGTGTGGGAATTTCTTTGATGATCAGATGTTTTTGAGAGTCTTCCCCTTCACTCTGAAAGATGCAGCCAACGATTGCCTATACTATCTTCCTGCTGAAAGTATTCGCACTTGGATTGAGCCGAAGAAAGCTTTTCTGAAAAAGTGTTATCCCGCTAGCAGACACAACAAGATGAAGCGTGAGATCACTAGTATTGAGCAGTTGGCTACATAATCACTCTATGAGTATTATGAGTGCTTCAAGAGAATCATTGCACCATGCCCCTATCATGGACTTACGGAGGATGATCTAGTCCTTGCACTCTATAAAGGACTCACTGATAAAGATAGAGGGTCAATCAATAATGCGTGTGGAGGAGATATTCTGCTTAAGACACCAAAGGAAGCTATGGAGATATTTGAGTGGCTTGCAAATTCATCTCAGTAATACTCTAAGACTCTAGGATCTAGAGGAGTCTTAAGGATGCAAGCCAATCCTCCAAGGGATGATTTAGCGGAGATAAGGGAGCAACTGAGTAAGCTTACCATGGCAGTGCAAGGAGTCAATCAAGTTCAACATCCTTGGGGAGTCTGCGGAGATTCTTCACATCCGATTGACTTATGCCCGCAGATCCAGGAGAATGTTGTCGATGTCAATGCCTTGGGTGATTATGGTCCTCACTGAAACTATGGTAATTGTCCTTACAATCCTAACTTCAACAATTATCAAGGATTTGGCGGAAGGTTCAATCAGAATCAAGCTTCTTATCAAGAAGGGAGGCCTCAATTCCAACAAAGGCCCCTTCCTCAATCCAATCCAGACTACGGTGAGGCTCTCAGGATGATTCTAGATAAGATGAATGCTTATGAGAAAGCCATGGGACAATTGACTCTTGAGGTGAGTGAATTGAAAGCTAAAACATCGGGCAAGTTACCTTCTCAATCGGTCCCTCCTCTGCCACGTGAGAATGTCCATGCTATACATCTAAGGACTGGTAAGCAGCTGCCCTCTAACCACCAGGAACAAGATGGAATGGTAGAGAATTGGGAGGAAGGAAGCCCAGACGAAATTGAGGAAAAACAACTGACTGCAGAAATTTCGCCACCGCAAAATCGCCTAGCCCGGAAAATCTTGAGTGTTCTGACTCGCCACCGCAAGATGACCAACCCACCACTGCGAATCCAAGTCGCCACCGCGAGGAGGGTTCCTAGTCGGCCGTGAAAGCTCCAAACCCGAAACCCATGCCCAGTTTATACTCGCCGACGCGAGTCCCCTCACTCGCCGCCGATGAAGCTGTTGTTCCTAAGCCTATTCCCTAACTTGACCTTGATCCATACAAGCCTATAGCCTCATTCCCCGAAGCACTAAAGGACACAAGGAAGCCAAAAAATGACAAGGAGTTATATGAGACATTTGTTAAGTGTGAAGTCAATATTCCGCTTCTCAACCTCATCAAAATGGTTCCTCACTATGCTAAGTTCTTAAAGGAGTTGTGTACCATCAAGAAGAAGCAAAAGTTGAAAGGGAAGCAGAAAGTTCATGTAAGTGAGCACGTCTTCGCCGTGATAAAAAGGCGTATGCCTGAAAAATACAGCGATGCAGGTATGTTCACTATCCCATGTACTGTTGGTGAAACTAAATTCAAGCATGCTATGTTAGATTTGGGTGGATCTGTTAATGTGATTTCATACTCTTCATTTAAAACTCTTAGGCTAGGTGAATTACAATAAACTAGAGTAGTTATCCATTTGGCTAACCGTTCTCAAATTTATCCTAGAGGTTTTGTTGAAAATGTTTTAGTTATGGTTGATAAGTTAATTTTTCCTGTTGATTTCTTTGTGATGGATATGGAACATGGTGTTGTAGAAGCACCTATTCTCTTAGGTAGACCATTCTTAAGAACAACTATAATTAATATTGATTGTTGGGAAGGTAAGCTCGCCATGGAATTTGATGGTGAGAAGGTTCAATATTGTATTATGGATGCTATGAAATACCCTGTTGATGAGCAATATTTATTTTCTATTGATGTTATTGAGCCTATTGTTGATGATGTGTTTGAACTTAATAAGGAAGATGGTTTTCAATTAGCTTTGGAAGCTCCTCTAAATGATATTTCCCTTGATTATCTTTTGAAACCATACTTGTATGAGATTCTAGGAGCATTAGATGCACATCATTCGCATATAAGGAATGAAAATTTAACTCTAACTCTTCCTGAAGAAAAGCTTTTACCCTCTTTTATCAAGCCGCCTAAAATTGAGCTTAAGCCATTACCCGATCACCTTAAGTACGCATTCTTAGGTGATAATGAAACCCTTCTAGTCATCATTTAAAACAAGCTCAATCTAGATCAAGAGGGTAGATTAGTTTAGGTGCTTAAGGAATACAAGACAGCCTTGGGATGGACCATCGCAGACATCAAAGGGATAAGCCCAGCTACATGTATGCACCTGATATTGCTAGAGGAAGGAGCCAAGCCATCAAGACAGCCCTAGAGACGTCTCAATCCACCAATGATGGAGGTAGTGAACAAGGAAGTCTTGAAGTTACTTCAAGCTGCAATGATTTGCCCCATCTCTGACAGCAAATGGGTATGTCCGATGCAAGTAGTTCCAAAGAAGGGAGGTGATGTACATATTTGTAGCCTTTTTATTTGCATGTTTTGACTTCATATTCATTCAATTCATAAAGTAAAGGTTAAAAATAATATAAATTTGTGTAGAATGAGCTAACGTGCAATAAATAGAGTCTGCACAAGTTTTGGTCTAAATATGTAGGAATTAGAGCGGAATCGATGTTAAAACGTAGAAGCCAAGTGAAGCTGAAGAGAGGTCGATATCGACCAAACGGGTCGAAATCGAATGAAGACCTCGACGTGGAACTGAGCGTTGAGATTGACCAAAAAGACCAACCTAGAAGACCACTCGATATCGAGATGATTAGGTCGACATCGACTTTGCACTAGAGATCGAGTGAAGTGGATGAAACAGGTCTTATGGTCACAACTTTGCTTTCTTTTATTTTCTGCATTATATTCATGTTTAAGTTTATGTTCTTAGTTTTAACTTTCATAAAAATACAAAAATAAAAAAAAATTAGAAAACGTAAAAAAGAACAAAAAAAATGCATATTTACCTTTTTAAGTTTAATTTTTTAAAACCCTACTTAGATGTCCTATGATGAGAACTCAATAGCTGAATTGATCATGTAAATCCTATAGCATATTTGGATAGTTTAGCCTAAGTCTTTAAAATGGTTTTTATGTAGATTATGAACTTGTGATGAAATTGAGCACATATGATCCTAGGCTAAAAAGCAAAATCCAACAAAATTGTCCTTGTGAGAATTTTGGCATGTAGAGAGAACATTAAAAATCCCTCTGTTTTCTGGAGTGTATTTACTCTTCCTATGCATCTCTAAATGTTATGATAGTTATTTCAAAGCCAATACATATATATGTTTATGTTTATGAGAATTAAATGATGGATACATCTTTTAAGCCATTTTTATCCTCTCTTTACCTACCCTGCATTATCTCTGCTTGAACCCGGAACATTAGCATGAGCCTTATATTATAAACTCAATAAAATTATCCCAAGCCGAATTGAGCCTGACGCCCATTTAGGAATTGAGACTTAGATTGGTTAGATTAATGCATTGTGGAAAGAAAGCACATATTGTATAGTTTTGAGCAAGGAAAATTTATGGGTAGGTACATATTTGCATCTTGTCACATTTTGTAAAAGGATTTTTCGGCTCACCATATAAATGCACATTCTTTTTATTATTTATTTATTTTCGTGCAAAAAAATCCGAACAAACAATATTGTTATATTAGTGCATGAGCCAATTATTACTTTGTTCTTTTATTTTATACAAGATTTATATTTTTGGGAGCACATTAGGATTTGAAAGAAGGTTGATGATCATTATGGGAAGCAAGTTTGGAAAGTACATTAGTGTTGGAGATATGGTGTGGATATAGTTGTGATAAAGTTTAGGAGTCTTGATTCCCGAATTTTTACAACCCCGCCGAATGGAGTCTTCTTTGAACTCTTCCATTGAGCGAAAGTCCTCCTGATGGTTCTTGTTGCATTTACATAATTGGTTGCGAAGTGGATTATTATAAATTGCAATATTTTTGAGATTGTATATGGAATTGAGTTGAGAGTTGATCTTCATAACCTAAACACATGAGAGTTGAGTGCGAACATATTATCCCTGTGAGCTTGGACTTAAAATTGCATATGGCTATGGATCGCTCAAATATGTGTGATGATGTTAAATTCACTTGCTTTGCTTTGCTACCACTTATGATGTCGCTTTAGACAAGGGCAGAGACATGAAGGGTATTTTGTAGGTATTGGTTATTGCTTAGTTATTTCTTGAGGACAAGCAAGTCAAAGTATGGGGTATTTTGATTTACATATTTGTAGCCTTTTTATTTGCATGTTTTGACTTCATATTCCATTCAATTCCTAAAGTAAAGGTTAAAAATAATATAAATTTATGTAGAATGAGCTAACGTGCAAGAAATAGAGTATGCACAAGTTTTGGTCTAAATATGTTGGAATTGGAGCGGAATCGGAGTTAAAACGAAGAAGCCAAGTGAAGCTGAAGAGAGGTCGATATCGGCCAAATGGGTCGAAATCGACTGAAGACCTCGAGGTGGAACTGAGTGTCGAGATTGACCACGAAGACCAACCTAGAAGACCACTCGATATCGAGATGATTAGGTCGACATCGAATTTGCACTAGAGATCGAGTGAAGTGGAACCTGTCGAGCAGAAACAGAGCACTCGGTATCGACTGACTTGGTCGATATCAACTGGAAATTGATGCGGATTGGAAGATCTATCAACAAGGCCATGGTTTATCTTCTCAATTAGATAGAATATGTCTTAGGTTTATTTCCTTTTTACCCTAAGATCTTTATTAGTTATTTTAGATATTTACTTTAATAAAGATTTATCCTACTTGTTAAGGATAGATTTTAGATAAGAGATTAGATTTACATTCCTTGGCTAGCAAAGATTAGTAAGCTATAAATAAAGCCCTAGGGGGCTGGTTTTTATGCATTCCACAACACAACAACAATAGCTAGAGAGTTAGAGAAGAGCTTTAGGGTTTGGCATTTGCGAAAACCCGCGTTGAGTTGTAAGGCTTTGAAGTTTTAATGCAAGTTTTCCTTTTTCAATCAATGGTGTCTATTGCAATGAAGAGCGAGTAGTTCCCCAAAGCTTCTAGGGTCGGGGTGAGGCCGACGTTAGCCATGCATGTTTGAGGTAAGTATTTGTTGTTCATATCGTTGTGTCTATATCATCTCCTACGATTCTATGTTAAGTCCTTATCGCAAGAAAAGGGATTCATGCTAACAACTTAAGCTATAAACATAAATTGGTAGAGACAATTAGGTTTATTTGCAAGAGTATTCGTAATCGTTGGTGTATAGCGAAAGCTTGTCCATCGGGTGAGATAGCGCAATTGTCCGTCTTATTTGCCTTATTGCATGCATTGGTTAACGTTGTGGTAAACCCTAGCCATAAGAGTTGCCTTTTTATATAGTTTATTCAATCATAAAAATCTGTCTTTTCTGTCCATGTTTCTTCTATCATCCTATTCATCTTCAACCTTTCTTTGCCGACTCTAACAACTCGCAGGAACCACTCGATTTCGACCAACTAGGTCGATATCGACCACGTGCCCTAGGTCAATGGTTTTCTGTGTCGACTCCCCTTTGTTCCTTTTTTTGAGGTCGATTTCGAGTACTTTACTCGATATCGACTACCCTGTGTCGACTGGCAGTCTTTTGAGCCAGGTCGACCTCGTTGTTGACATCGATATCGACCACTTTAGTCGATATCGATAGCGTTTTTGTCTCTGCAGTTTTTTTGTTGCAGAAGAAATCGACAGCCTAGGTCGACATCGAGTCCCTTTGAGATCGAGGCTTCTGGTCAACATCAAAACGTGACTTTCAGGCTCTACTAGGATCCCGCTGACTCGATTCCTCGAGGACCGAACCTGATTCCTTACCACTACAGCGGGGAGTCTTAAATATCTTTGAACAGGATAAGGGTTGTGTTGTTTATATTTTATTATGTTATTCAATTCAATTCTCCCTAAATCAGGAGGCATCACAGTTGTTGAAAACAAAGAAGGAGAGCTAGTTCCCACGGGAGTTCAATTAGGATGGAGAGTCTGCATTGACTACAGGAAACTAAATGTTGATACTCGCAAGGATCACTTCCCTCTCCCATTCATTGACCAGATGATAGAAAGGCTTGCTGGAAGAGCCTATTATTGCTTTTTGGATGGATACTCAGGCTATTTTCAAATCGCAATTGCATCAGAGGACCATAAGAAGACTACATTTACATGTCCTTTCGGCACCTTTGCATATCACAGAATGCCTTTTGGTTTATGTAATGCACCAGGAACATTCCAATGGTGTATGTTCAACATTTTTTCTGAGTATATTGAGAACTTCATTGAAATCTTTATGGATGATTTCACTATCCATGGCGATGATTTTGATTCATGCTTATCTTATTTGGCACGTGTGTTGAAGAGGTGTGTTGACACCAATTTGGTTCTGAATTCTGAAAAGTGCCACTTCATGGTTGAGCAAGGAATTGTTTTAGGTCACATCTTATCTCGTAAGGGAATTGAGGTTGATAAGGCTAAGATTGAAATTATTTAGTCTTTGCCCTGTCTTACTAATGTGCGCGAGAGACGATCTTTCCTTGGCCACACCGGATTTTATCAAAGATTTATCAAAGACTTTTCAAAAGTCACCACTCCATTATGTGAGCTTCTCGAGAAGGATGTTACCTTTGAGTTTGATGAGAAGTGCAAGGAAGCCTTCCATACATTGAGAGATTGACTTGTTATTGTACCAATCATCCAAGCTCCTATTTGGACACTTCCTTTTGAGTTGATGCGTGATGCAAGTGACTACGCTGTTGGAGCAGTGCTAGGCCAGAAGATTGATAAGGCTTCTCATGTGATCTACTATGCCTCGATGATGCTGAATAAAGCACAAAGGAACTACACCACTATGGAGAAGGAGCTCCTAGCGGTTGTATTTGCACTCGACAAGTTCCGCTCATATCTTTTAGGAGCTAAGGTTATCTTTTATACCGATCATGTCGCTCTGAGATACCTTTTAAAGAAGAAAGAAGCAAAGCCAAGACTCATTCATTGTATGCTACTCTTGAGCGAGTTTGATATTGAGATCAAGGACAAGAAGGGCGCTGAGAATTGCATAGCTGACCATCTCAGTCAATTGATATATCCAGATAGTGTGGGGGAGAACTCTAGGACATTAGGACACTTTCCTAATGAGACTGTATATGCCATCTCTCCCATCAACACAACCACACCCCTATCCTTAAATGCATTAAACATCTATAGGCCATGGTTTGCGAATATGGTCAACTTTTTGGTGACAAGTGAGTTTCCTCCGAAAATGCGAATATGGTCAACTTTTTGGTGACATGTGAGTTTCCTCCAAAGTTCACCAGAGCCCAGAAGGACAGAATTCGCCATGATTTCAAGTTCTATGTTTGGGATGATCCATTCCCATGGAAGCATTGCGCTGACCGGGTAATTCGACGATGCCTTCCGGACAATGAGGTAATGTCTATCCTTATTATTTGTCATGCATATGCTTGTAGAGGTCACTTTGGACCTAATAAAACTGCTAGAAAAGTACTTGAATAAGGATTTTACTGGCCAACTATCTTTCGTGATGCAATTGCATTTTGTAAGTCATGTGATAAATGTCAAAGAACAGGGAACATTGCACCTAGGAATCAAATGACATAGGCTAGAATATTTTTTTGTGAAATTTTTTATGTGTGGGGTATTGATTTCATGGGTCCATTTCCTAATTCTTTTGGGAACTATTATATTTTGTTAGCGGTGGACTATGTCTCCAAGTGGGTGGAGGTAAAAGCCACCAGGACTAATGATTCTAAGACTGTTTCAGGTTTTCTTAAGGAATTGTTTGCTAGATTTGGTATTCCACATGCTTTGATTAGTGATAGAGGTACTCATTTTTGCAATAAAACTGTAACTGCAGTTCTTAAGTAATATCATATTACTCATCGCATATCCACCGCTTATCACCTCCAAACCAATGGGCAAGCTAAAATATCTAATAGAGAGGTAAAAAAGATTCTAGAAAAGACAGGGAACCAAAATCGAAAGTATTGGAGTCAACGCTTGGATGATGCTCTTTGGGCATACCGCACGGCATATAAGACACCTATTGATATGTCACCAAATTGATTGGTTTTTGAAAAGGTGTATCATCTTCCGGTGGAGCTCCAACACAAGGCTTATTGGGCGGTGAAGGAATGCAACATGAGGATTAATGAAGTTGGTGAATTTCATAACCTCCAAGTGTGAGAATTGGATGAAATTATATGGGATGCTTATGACAATGCCATCAACTACAAGGAAAAGAATAAGGCATGGCATGATAAGCATATCTTGAGGAAGGATTTCAAAGTTGGTGACAAAGTCCTTCTCTATCAATCACGCCTCGGACTCTTTTTGGGAAAGCTTCACTCAAGGTGGAAAGGTCCTTACACAATAGTTCATATTTATCCACATGGAGCGATGGAAATTAAGGATGAAAAGAGCGCTCAAGTGTTTAAGGTGAATGGTCATATACTCAAGCGCTACTTTGATGGTTTTTCGGATGAGATTATGGAGAATATGGCTCTAAATGAGCCTACTACAACTTGAGCAACAAGGGCGTCGAGCCTAGGATTGAAAACAAGGGCGCTTCTTGGGAGGCAACCCAAGGTTAGTTTTCTATTTTCTCGCTTTTAAATTTCTATTTGATTGTTTAGCATTTCAATTTCAATAAATTTTTGAGTTTTTTTTTCACTAGATAAGATGTTATGAATATGTGTGGAAGTTGTGTCGAGTTATATTATAAGATAGGTGGAAGAAAGGCGGAAAAAGAAAACAAATTTCTACTCGAAAAGAAATTCCGCCGCTGCGACCTTACCTTTCGCAGCCGAGAAAACATCCCACTTGCCCCAACGAGTTCCAATCTTAAACCCCCAGCAAAATCCCATTTTTCGTGGCCGTGACCCACAACTTGACATCGCGAAATTGGCCGTTCCAAAAATAATAATAAACTGTTGTTCGAACAGTGGACCCACTTTGCCCAATACCATTACCCGTTTTCTCCTATCCCCCATATCATCTTTTATCCTCTTCCAAACACAACATCACAACCCTAACACCCCCCGCCGCCATAGCCACCACTACCTTTCTACTCCATTGCCACCACAAATTGCTCCTCATTCAAATCCTCATTTTCGAGCACCAAACGAGATTCCCAACATCCCGATCTACAAAATCCAATCCAAACCTTTCTCCTTTCCATTCACATCCCATCCATCCTCTGCCTTCTCAATCCACTCAAATTCACCATATTTATCCTCCATCCATAGATCTACTTGTTCGAGTTGAAATTTTGTGAGGAAGGCTTGTGAATCTGACGTCGGAGTATCATCGGGGAAGGATTAGGAGGTTTGAGATCGCCACAACGAAGGGAGGAAATTGCCAGTGCTCTAACTCGTCGCCGCGAGATTCACTTTCGCCGCCGCGACGAAGAACACCTTCAACATCCCAGATCTGTACCAAGTCGCTGAAGCGACTCAACTTTCGTCACCGCAAAATTCACTCCAACGAAACCCACATCGAGTCCTTCCATTCGCCGCCACGAGCCTGCCTTTCGCCAGCGTGACCTCTGTAGAATCTCTTCTTTTTTAGTAATTTTCGATCCTTCTTTTGATTTACAATGGCTCATGTTGATATGCGATTGCCAAATGGAATTAACGGTTCTACTAGGGAGAAACAGAATAGGCTTGAGGGTCGGAAATATGCTTGCACGAAGTTTTTTGATCTTTCGACCCTCCGAACATTGGGATTAGAGGAGAATGTTAGATTTTTCATGGAGAAAGGTGGTCTCGTTGATTTTATTGATAAGTGTGTGCCCACTTATCTGGATTTTGTATGAGAGTTCTTAGCCACATTTGTCATGAGTGATGAGGAGTGCAGATTTCGCTTGGGAGGACATCGCATGAGGATGTCGTTTGAGACTATGAGGAGAGTGTTGGGCATTTCTAGGGACCCGACACTTGATTGGGATGAGCTTCAAACTTTTGAGTTGCTAGAGCAAGAATGGTTTAGATTGACAGGGTTAATTATGAACCCGGGCAATGATATGAACAATAGCATCGTCCATCCAGCAGTGAAATTATGCCACAAGGTCCTGAACAACACCTTCTTCGGGCAGGGAGAGGGAAATAAGGTGATGAGATGGTCTTGGTGCTGGATGAGTTGTTTACATACAGCTACAGATGTAACACCAGATTGGTTAGATCTGTTCTTCATAGCCTGCAGGAATGCCTCCAGCTCTACGAGCGCTAGGAAGGATTCCGCTACTATCGGGTTTGACGGTCTGATTACTTTTTTTTGCAATTGAGATGGGGATTGATTTTGACGCTTATGCTGCACTCCGCAATAGCCAATGTTTGGAAATCACCCTCCTGAAGCATGGGAGATTTATGACAGTTGAGGGAGAGGGGTACTAATGGTACTCCGGGAGAGACAAATCCCATATGATTCGGCTTCCTCGCCATGACCTGCCGACTAGCTCTACTATTGCTCATCTACTTCTTCCTAGTGAGCTGTCGGGCACTCATGCTCCACATTTTCAGCGGCAATAGGAGAATCATCAAGAGGAGGAGCTAGAGGACTACATGGAGTATGAACATGTTCCACCTGAGGAGACCGCCTATTCGAGCGAAGGCAAATACAATGGGGGTGCTAGTTCATCTTTTGGGGGCTACAGTACTGACTTTCCATCACAGATCTTCTTCAAGGGATTCTTTCGTCCTATCTAGGACCAGCAAACGATGATCTTCAACAACCAGTGCACGATGAGTCATCATTATCAGCGTATGGATAGCTCTATCGATCACATGTTCGCTTTTGTCAATCAGAGATTCAGTTCTGTCGATCAGCGGTTTGATTCCCTTGACAACCAACTGGCTGTCCTTCGTGATTCTCAGGCTGATATCAGGGCTGCTCAGGATGCCTAAATGAAGAGCTTTGAAGTTTTTTGCTCCAAGTTCAAAGCGATGTAGTTCCCACGCTATCCGCAATAACCACCACATCAGTGAGTATGTCAGTTTTCTCTTCCCTCGCCTCGAGTTTATTTGTTTATTTTTGTTGTCTTTTATATTTCATTGAGGACAATGAAAGATTTAAGGTTGGGGGAAGGATTTAGTGCATTTAGTTAAATCATATTTCAATTTTTGCATGCATTTCATGTTTAATTTTAGCACTTTAAATAGTTTTATTTTATTTTATTTTACCATATTCCTATATGGATTAGAAAATCAAAGAAAAAAATAGAAAATGTCAAAAATCCAAGCATATCTTGCATTGCACATATATGTTGTTATCTAAACACCCACCTTAGTTAGCGAAAACTCTACATTTTCTTATGGCATGAACTTGTAAACCCTATGATAATTTGAAGTGCTTAGCCTTATTTCTTTAAAATGTTTTCTTATGGAGCATGATTGGTGATGTAATTGAGCAAGTATGATTAAGCTAAAGTATGATTGAAATCATACAAAACATGACCCTAGTGAGATTGGTTTAGCCTTATTGGATTCATTTATAATCCTTTTGCTTATATATATGATTTACTCTCCTTATGTTTCTACCTCTTGATATTGACTTCATTATCTATTTTCAAGACCGACTCACATGTTTGTTGCTTACGGAATTTATGCTTTTATGTTTGATAGTTGGCTTTAGTTGTTTATTTAGAATAAGAGTGAAACAACGTGGCAATGGTTGATGCACTTTGTAACCGGATCTATGCGTGACACCCATGGGTATGATTCACGTAAAACGGTGTTAAAAACTATCCACTAAGAAAGGAAGCTTGATCATTGAGTAACCGAGTTCATTCATGTCACCCATGTTTGCAACTCGCGTCAAAAGATGTTCAAGTGGACTTTATTCAAGTAAGTTGAGTTGTTGATAGACCGGGGCCATTCATGACACTCATGTTTGTGACTCGCGTAAGGAATACACCAAAGCCGAAAGAAAGCAAAGCAAGAAAAGAAATAGAAAAGTGAAAAAGAAAAGGAAAGGAAAGGAAAAAAATAGAAATAATTAGAGCCAAAATGCTTATTTTTATTATTTTTTCGCAAGTAATAGCATTTCGGTGTAGATTTGGTGATAGTATTGTCAATTTCTATGAGCTTAGTGCATTTTGGATTGAGTTAAGCATTGAACTTAATTGCCTAAACACATAAGAGCATGAGTGAAACACGTTTTGCTTGTGAGGTTGGATGATTTCTACTTCTATACTTTGATCGCTGAATACATGCTAGGATGTTTATTCACTTGGTCATGTGCTCCTTTCAAATTGATTTTCTTTTTATTAAGGCTGTTGCATGAATGATGAACTCATAGGTATAATTTGCTTTTTTTTATTCGCTCAAGGACTAGCGAAGCTTAAGTGTGGGGGAGTTTGATAATGCATATTTCAATAGGCATTATAGAGTACAATTAGTTACATTCCATGGGTATTTGGTTATGTTTTATAGTTAATTTCATATTATGTCATTTTGGTTGGAAAGTTCGGAAACTACGCTATTTCGATTGTTTTATGCAGATTCGTGGTTCCGACATGTGGTTAGCATGGGAGAGATCCAAATGTAGAAAAGAAGAGGAAGAAAGCAAGCAAGAAGAAAGATAAATGGAGAGCAAAGGCCGAGAGCAACAGATGCTGGAAAACAGTTGAGTCGCGGCCGTGAGATCATGAGTCACGACCGCGAGATCCTTCCTTCCGCCATGGTGAAGCCACGTGATAAGCTGGCACTGAAAACCACGAGTTGCTGCTGCGAGAGACATGTCGCGGCGGCGAAAATGCACACAGAAAGTTCGAATCAAGATGAAATCTTATTTTTTCGGAAGGAAACTCGATCCAATCTTTTTGGTAGTTATTCCTTATGGTTTAAGGAAGTCGGATTAGGACTGATTTATTTATTATTTTCGGATCAAATGGGTTTTATGTAGATTGTGAACTTGGGATGAAATTGAGCACATATGATCCTAGGCTAAAAAGCAAATCCAACAAAAATTGTCCTAGTGAGAATTTTGGCCTATAGGGTGAACATTAAAAAATCCCTCTGTTGTCTTGAGTGTATTTACTCTTACTATGCATCTCTAAATGTTGTGATAGTTATTCAAAGCCAATACATATATATATGTTTATGTTTATGAGAATTAAATGATGGAGGCATCTTTTAAACCATTTTTATCCTCTCTTTACTTACCCTGCATTATCTCTGCTTGAAGTCAGAATATTAGCCTGAACCTTATATTGCAAACTCCACAAAATTATCCCTAGTCGAATTGAGCTTGACCCCCATTTGGGAATTGAGACTTAGATTGGTTAGATTAATGCATTGTGGAAAGAAAGTACATATTGTTTAGTTTTGAGCAAGAAAATTATGGGTTGGTACATATTTGCATCTTGTCATACTTTGTAAAAGGATTTTCGGCTCACCATATAAATGCACATTTATTTATTTTCGAGTTAAAAAAAATATATTGTTATATTAGTGCATGAACCAATTATTCCTTAGTTCTTTTTTTTTGCAAGATTTATATTTTTGAGAGCATATTAGGGTTTGAAAGAAGGTTGATGATCATTATGGAAAGTATGTTTGGTTGAGCATCATTGTAGAGATATGGTTTGGATATAGTAGTGATGAAGTTTAGGAGTCATGATTCCCGAATTTTATAAGCACCACATAGTCAAATAATTCCATACATTTTATTTCCTACCAAGCCCCATTACAACCCCGCTGAATGGAGTCTTCTTTGAAGTCTTCCATTGAGCGAAAGTCCTCCTGATGGTTCTTATTGCATCTACATAATTGGATACGAAGTGGATTATTATAAATCACAATATGAGTTTGTATATGGAATTGAGTTGAGTGTTGATCTTCATAGCCAAAACACATGAGAGTTGAGTGCAAACACATTATCCCTGCGAGGTTGGATCAGAATTGCATATGCCTATGAGTCGCTCAAATATGTGCTATGACGTTAAATTCACTTGCTTCGCTTTGCTACCACTTATGATGTTGCTTTTGACAAGGGAAAAGACTTGAAGGTTGTGTTGTAGGTGTTGGTTATTGCTTGAGGACAAGCAAGTCTAAGTATGGGGTATTTTGATGTACATATTTGTAGCCTTTTTATTTGCAAGTTTTGACTTCATATTTCATTCAATTCGTAAAAGAAAAGGTTGAAAAATAGTGCAAATTTGTGTAGAATGAGCTAACGTGCAAGAAATAGAGTCTGCACAAGTTTTGGTCTAAATATGTAGGAATTGGAGCGTAATCGAAGTCAAAACGAAGATGCCAAGAAACGCTGAAAAGTGGTCGATATCGACAGGACTGGTCGATATCGACTAAAGACCTCGACATGGACTCTGAGTGTCGAGATAGACCACCAAGACCAACACTGAAGAGCACTCGATATCGAGTGATGAAGTCGACATCGACTATGCCCCAATAGTCGAGTGAAGTAGAACCCGTAGAGCAGAAACAGAGAGGTCGATATCGATTTCCTTGGTCGATATCGACTGGACTTCGACACGGGTTGGACGCGCTTTTCGAGACACGGATTTTAGGTTTTATCACATAAGCCACAGATTATCATCTTAATTAGATAGATATACCTCATGGATATTCTCTTTTTACCCTAAACGTTTATTAAGTTATTTTAGATATTTACCTTAAATGAAGATTTATCCTATTTGTTTGGATAAAGTTTAGATAGAAGATAGGATCTCCTTTCCTTGGATAGCGAGGATTCGTAGCCTATAAATAAAGCCCTACGGGGCTGATTTTTATTCATTCAAGCACACAAGATACAATCAATAGCAATAGAGTTAGAGTTAGAGAGAAGCTTTAGGGTTTGGCATTTGCGAGAGCCGACGTTGGATTGTAAAGTTTCGAAGGTTTCAATTAATGCAAGTTTTCCCTTTTCATCAATAGTGTCTTATGCAATGAAGAGCGAGTAGTTTCCCAAAGCTTCTAGGGTTGGGGTGAGCCCGATGTTAGCCATGTGTGTTTATGGTAAGTATTTGATGTTGATATCGTTGTGTCTATATCATCTCCTACGATTCTATGTTTAGTCCTTATTGCAAGAAAAGGGATTCATGCTAATAAATTGAGTAATAAACATAAAATTGGTAGAGACAATTAGGTTTATTTGCAAGAGTATTCCTAATCGTTGGTGTATAGCGAAAGCTTGTCCCTCGGATGAAATAGCGCAACTGTCCGTCTTATTTGCCTTATTGCATGCATTGGTTAACGTTGTGGTAAACCCTAGCCCTAGGAGTTGCCTTTTATATATTTGAATTACATAAAAATCTGTTCTTTATTCTGTTCATCGCTCCTTATTCATCCTATTCGTCTTCGGCCATCTTTGCCGACCAACTAACGTTTTTGCAGGACCAGTCGAAATCGACCCAACAGGTAGACATCGACCACTTTGCCCAGATCGACGGTTTTCTATGTCGATCCCGATCATCCTGCACCAACTGCTGAGGTCGATTTTGAGTAACCCACTCGATATCGATTGCCCTGTGTCGACTGGCAGTCTTCTGAGCGAGGTCGACTCATTTGCTGACATCGATATCGACCACTCTAGTCGATATCGACTGCCATTTTTGTCTCTATAGGTCTTCTGTTGCAGTAGAAATCGACAGCCTTGGTCGACGTCGAGTACTTTGCTTGAGATCGAGGCTTCTGGTCGACATTCAAGACCTGGTTTCAAGACTATCTAGGATCCCGCTAACACGCTTCCTCGTGGATCGATCCTGACTACCCTTCTACTACAACGAGAGGAAGTCTTGTAATTATTTGCATAGGCTAGGATTCGATTTGTATCTATGTTTCATATTTGTTTTCGAACTCAATTTCTCTCTAGCAACAAATTGGCGCCGTTGCCGGGGAAGCAATCAATCGCGCCCTAGTAGTCTATCTCCAATTTTTATCTAGATTTGCTTTGCAGGTGTATGCGACGCACTAATCGCCCACCTGATTTTGAAGCTATAGACGACCCTGAAAGCTATCTTCACCTTTGCACTAGAATCCAAAGAGCCGTGGCAGAACAAGAGACCCAGGCTCAACAAATTGAGCGACTAAGAAGCAAGTCAAGGACTTCACAACTAGAGAGGCGGCACTAAAAGAGCGTGTAGACAAGGAGGAGGAAGCTAGGAGGCAAATAGAAGCCCAAATCAATACCCTCCCTCAGAATGCCAAGCAATACATGCACCCTGTGCTCTCAGTGCCTGAATCGGCCATTCTTATCCGTCCTTCTAATTTTGAGATTAAACCTAGCTTCTTAACTGAAACTAGGCGTCGTCAATTTGAGGGGAAACCTAATGATTGTCCTCTAGATCATATTTCTTTATTCCTATACTTGTGTGATATAATTGCAGATGGACAAAGCCTTGAATATGTTAAACTGAACGCTTTTCGTCGGTCTCTCACAGGGAAAGCTCTAGCATGGTTGGAGAGCCTAGCCCCCAGATCGCTCCGCACATGGGATGAAGTCAAGGATGCCTTTCTCAACAAGTTCTTTCCACCATCCAAGACAACGATGATACGCCAGAAGATCACGGCCTTCAAACAAAGGCCACATGAAACCCTGGCGCAAGTATGGGAGCGGTTTAAGGAGCTGTTGAGGTCTTGCCCTACGCATGGGCAACCACCCTATGTCATCCAGGGATCATCTACAACACCCTGGATGTAGCTACTAAGGAGAGGATCAACACCTACACCTCCTATGGGTATCTCGAGCTCCTACCACAACAAGCTTGGGATACTATAGAGAGGTTAGTCAAATTTGACAACACCTATGGGACTCCTGTGGCCTCCGACTCAAGGCCTGCCCCATCTATGCCACTCTATGGGCCCTCCAAGGAGATTGATCCCGACGTCAAAGATCAATTCATGCACGATCAACTCAAGAGGCTTCAAAAACAAGTTAAATTCATCTCCGTCAACCAACCCTGCGCCGAATGTGGCTCCGTAAGGCATATCACCACCGATCGCCCCCACATAGAGCAAGTACAACTAGCAGAGACTCACTAGGAGGCGCACTACATGGGGAATCGTAATCACCAGGGGTACCAAAACTAGGGAAATCAACCACCCCAATACAACCCCAGGGATCCTCCGCCCTATATAGAGCTCCAGTCCATCCGGAGAGAGAACCACGACGTGATGATGTTCAATTCATCCTTGATGAGTTAAGGAGGAACCAGGCTGCAAGTCAACAATCTAGCAACGCTATCTAGATCCAACTTCAGGGCCTCAACGCCCGAATGGGGGAGATGGATACTTGGAAGAAGATGATTGAGACCCAACTGGGTCAATTGGCGGCCCAAATCCCAAAGCCACCCGGCAAACTCCCTGGATAACCACAAGAAAATCCAAGGGGGCAAGCCGGGCACATTGCCGCTATCAACCTAAGGAGTAGACACACATTGCACGAGCCAATGAGCGAAGGAGAAATCGCTGAAGACGCAATCGATGTCGATACCCCAGTCGATATCGAGGGACCTATCGACGTCGAACACACTGTCGATGTCGAGTCCACTGCGAAGCATACAACGGAGCCAGAGAGGCACTCGATATCGAGTGACCCGATCGATATCGACCACCCCTTCGATGTCGACCCCTCTGGAAATCGACTACAACTTCATACTCCCCTGAGGTCGACCAAACCAGTCGATATCGAACACCCTGATGTCGATGTCGACTTGTCCAGAAAGCATAAATTAACAACTTTGCCTTCAAAGCCATCCAAAGCTCTACCTTATCCTTTCAAGGCGCTGAAAGATCTGGTAGACACCAAATTCAGGCGCTTTGTGAAGATCTTACAAGGTCTCAACCTCACCATCCCACTCACGGAAGCGCTCAATAAGATGCATGCATACATGAGGTTCCTGAAAGACATCTGATAACTCCACTCCCTTGATGAAAATCGGAAAAGGTTTCAAAGGCTTTGACACAAAGCCTGTGTCAAAGGTCTTGAAGCTATAGCTGTATTGATGAAATTCAAAACCTGTATTTTAGTTATTATCTTATATATATTATCTATGTATGGTTTCCAAATATTATTATACATATGTTATACTAACCATACAATAAAGATTTCTAAGAAATCTCCTTCCTTAAAGCTGAAAGACATGAAGATCAAATCAGGTGGATTGTGGCTTCGCAGTTTCCCAAAATAGAAGATTGCGAAGATCCTCCCTAAGTCATGATCTCAAGAAGCCGTTGGGTGAAGATTCTTGGAGCCGATTTGATCAAGAATAAAAGGAGATGAAGAAGAAGGAAGAAAATAGAGTTGGACACTGACGATCATTGATTTACAATGCACACTCAGCCCTCAAGTCAATCTTTCTTCTACGTGTACTCTCTGCTAGGTGTTAAGTGTTTTATCTTTTGTTTCAAAGCATTTGAGAGTTACACAGTGAGCTTATAGGATATATTCTGAGAGAGTGTTATACTCGAGAGTTTATAACTCAGGAAGTGTGCACTAGGTTATTGATTCACGAGTGTAAGAGGATTGTACTAGATAGCTGAGAGAGGTGGGGCTCTTCTAGATTCGTCTAGGACTCCAAGGGAACGAGAGTTGACTAGATTGCAATTGTATAGGAGAGAGGCTTCTCGGTGAGCTATTAGGATCCTATGTTTTGTGAATCAATAAAGCCTGTTGAATCCTAGGGTTGTGGAAGAACCCTAGGCGGGGACTAAGCCTTAAAAGAGCCGAACCTCGTTAATAATTCATCGTGTTCTTTAGTTATTGCTTTACCATTATTTCCGCACTTGTTTCGAATTGTATAACTTTGTTGTGCTTCAGGTATCCCAATCGAAAGAATTGAGTTTACTCCCAGAGGTTTGGAAAGCGTTTCAAAAGTCTTGAGATTGTCAGCGAAAAGTTGGCATACTCTATTGAACCCCCCCTTCTAGAGTATCTTTATTCTACTTTGTTATACATTATCGAACTTCAATTGGTATCAGAGCCTTACTCACTGCTTTTGATCTAACAATCTTGTGAGTTCTGATCATGTCTGGTGAAGCAAGCGGAGGATTTGCATAAGGGAGGTCTACCAATAGACCACCACTCTTTGTGGGAAACAACTTTGTCCACTGGAGGTCCTTGATGAAAATGTTCATTATAAATCAAGATCTGGAACTTTGGAACATTATAGAAAATGGTCCAAGGATTCCTGAGAAAGAAGGACCTAATGGAAGCAGAGTCGCGAAGACTGAGGACGAAAGCAGATCTTGAACTCGTCTCCAAGAACTATAAAGCCATTAACTTACTATATTGTGGTCTTAGTACTGATGAGTTTAATCGTATTTCATCTTGTAGGTCGGCTAAAGAGATTTGGGACAAGTTAGTTGTCACCTACGAAGGAACCAGTCAAGTGAAGGACACCAAGATCAGTATCTTCCTTCGAAAGTATGAACTTTTCAAAATGAAGCCTGATGAGTCTATCAAGGCCATGTTCACACGATTCACGAAAATCACGAACAACCTTGACTCTCTCGGCAAGACCTTTGAAAAAGTTGAGAAAGTAAGGAAGATATTGAGGTGCCTCCCAAAAGACAAATGGGGCCCTAAAGTGACAGCCATAGAGGAAGCCCAAAATCTCACCACTCTACCCCTTGATGACTTGCTTGGGAAGTTGATCACACATGAGATGATTCTCAATGAAGACGATGGAGAAATCCCAACAAGCACTAAGAACTTGGCACTCAAGTCTAAGAAGGATGACCCCAAAGATGTGTCTGATTCTGAAGAATAGGATGATGATGAGGATGATCCCTTTGCTCTCATTACAAAGGGTCTTTCTCGAATCCTCAAGATGAAGAAGCAATTCAACAACAAAGATAGATCAGAGTCTTCTAAATTTCGAGGTAAGTCTCAATACAACAAATATGACAAGAAGACTAAACCTTTGTCTTTCTTTTGAATGTGGTGAAATATACCATCTAGTGAAAGATTGCCCTCAAAAGAAAAAGAGACAGGTCAAGAAAGGTGATAGATGGAAAAAGAAAGCCATGGTGGCAGCTTGGAGTGATTTTGACTCAGGTGACTTAGATTCAGATGATGAGAAGGCCAACATTTGTCTCATGGCCTCAGGAGATGAATCCCACGATGAGCAACTTGAGGTAACTGTAAGAGAACTTATGGCAAGTCCAAAAGAGGTACTATCGGAATTCCTTTCTAATATGATTGCCAATGAAGAGAAGCTTATTGCCCAAACCAACACTCTTATTAAGAAAATCGTGGACCAGGAAAGAACTATTGAGGAACTGTCAATGAGGGTCAAAAGTCTTGAAACCTCTTATTCGGGTCTTGACATTAAAGTCAAGACTTTTGACTCAGAGAAATCTGAACTCAAGCAAGATCTCTCTTCTCTAAGAAGTGAACATCATGACTTAGAGAGCGAGAAGATCTCCCTGAATAAGAAGATTCAAGACCAGTAGACAGCCCTTATAAGTTTTACCAAGTCCAAGGGCACTCTTGATAGGATGTTGGGTGAGCAACAAAGCTCTCTAAACAGAAGTGGTATTGGTTACAACCCGAGGTTTTTAAAGAAGCAACACATTACCACTTTTGTAAAGGCAAAAGGAAGCAAATCCTCTCCTATATGTCACCACTGTGCAAGAAAGGGACATGTAAGAGAGACCTGCCCCTATAGAAGAAAGGATCCTCATATTATTCGCAATACATTTCCTGTTCACTTGAGAAAAGAACGGATAACGCAAGTTTGGGTCCCCAAAGGCACTATTTTACCAAATATGGTTTATCCCAATAAAGGATCTAAATTTGCTTATTGGTCTAGCCACAAAGGTTGATTTTTGTTTTGCAGGAGATCACCAAGGTGAAAGAGCAAAAATGGATTATTGATAGTGGATGCTTTAGACATATGAGTGGGAAGAGGTATCTCTTCCATGAACTGAAGAAGCAGTCCACTGGAACAATCACTCTTGGTGACAAAGGAAAGTGTGACATCGTTGGTCTCGGTAGTGTTGGGACTTGGGAGTGATCCTAACCACAGTATTAAAAATGTTTATCTTGTTGATGGTTTGAAGTATAATTTGCTTAGTGTTTCTCAACTATGTGATAATGGTAATGATGTTGTATTTAACAAGAAAAGATGTTTAGTGCGCAGAGAAGATACATGTGAAATAGTTCTAACTGCCTATCGTTATAACAACATCTATGCCGTGAATGCTGAGCAAGTGGCACAAGGAAGCTTAACCTGCCTAAAGGCTTTGACGGACGATCCAAAGCTCTGGCACAGGATACTCGGTCATGTAAGCCAACATACACTACAAAAGCTTGTGTCCAAAGGGCTTGTAAGAGGACTACCTGAGATGGACTTCAAAGGTATTGAGATGTGCAAAGCATGCACACGAGGTAAACAAACACGTAGCTCTTTCAAACCCAAAAAGGTTGTAAGTACTTCTAGACCTCTTGAACTTTTACATATGGATTTATGTGGTCCTATGCGAGTCAAATCTCCCAATGGTAAAAAGTACATGCTTGTTGTTGTTGATGATATTTCGAGATATACTTGGGTTGCATTTTTAAAAGAAAAATCAGAGGCTTTATTTGAGTTTTCAAAACTTTGTAAGGTGTTGCAAACTTTAAGAAATGAGCCCATAGTGTCAATTCGAAGTGATCATGGTAGGGAGTTTGATCAACTTCAGTTTGATTTGTTTTGTGCTAAATATGGCATCTCCCATAATTTTTCTGCTCCTAGGACACCTCAACAGAATGAGGTTGTGGAACGAAAGAACCGCAACCTAGAGGACATGGCCAGGACTATGCTTTTAGAAAATGCACTACCTAAAACCTATTGGGCTGAAGCTGTTAACACAGCTAACTATATTTTGAATCGTTGTCTTATTCGTTCCATCTTAAAGAAAACTCCTTATGAACTTTTCAAAGGCCGCAAACCCATTATATCGTATTTCAAACCCTTTGGCTGTACTTGTTTTGTTCATATCAATGGAAAAGATAACCTTGGGAAATTTCATGCGCGTAGTGATGAAGGTATATTTCTTGGCTACTCCACAAGTAGCAAAGCATATAGAATCTTCAACAAAAGGACCAAGATGGTTGAGGAAAGTATTCATGTTATATTTGATGAATGCAATGACGGTTCTTTAAGTGAAAGTGTTGCAGATTTAGATCTTAACAGCCATACAAAGAATGAGAATGGTGATGATATTGCTACTAAGAACACAGAGAAGAGGAACATGCAGGATCAGATTCTTAACACTGAGGAGTTGGCTCAAGGTCTTGAAGCTCAGTCCAAAGCTATTGAGACGTCAGATACTGCAGTAATTGAGCATAATGTATCCATGGAGTCAGATGGACCTCAAACAAATCCTGTTGATGTGATGAACCAGGGAGCTGAGACTAACAAGAGAAAGTTCAAATACTCCTCGTCACACCCATTACATGATATCATCTCTGACCCTACATCTAGTGTTCAAACTCGTTCTAAACTTAAAAATCTCTGTGCTTTTCACACTTTTGTTTCACTTGTAGAACCAAAGAAGGTGGATGAGGCCCTTCAAGAGCCAGACTGGATCATTGCAATGCAAAGTGAGCTTAATGAATTTGAAAGGAACAAAGTCTGGACCTTGAAGCCTAGGCCAAAGCATCAATCAGTCATTGGCACACGTTGAGTATTTCGGAACAAGCTAGATGAGAATGGTAAGGTCGTGAGGAACAAAGCAAGGCTTGTTGCTCAAGGCTACAATCAAGAGGAAGGTATAGACTACGAGGAGACTTTTGCTCCCGTAGCTAGGCTTGAAGCCATTCGCATTTTATTAGCATTTGCATCTTTTATGGGCATAAAACTATATCAAATGGATGTCAAGTGTGCATTTCTTAATGGTTTCTTAGAAGAAGAAGTTTATGTGGCTCAACCCCCAGGTTTTGAAAGTTTGGAATTTCCTAATCATGTTTACAAACTAGACAAAGCGCTATATGGTTTGAAACAAGCCCCAAGAGCTTGGTATGAGCGCTTGTCAAAATATCTTTTAGAAAATGATTTTAAAAGGGGGTTGATCGACAAGACTCTTTTCATCAAGACCAAAGGAAAGGACATATTGGTTATCCAAATATATGTTGATGATATATTGTTTGGTGCTACTAACACATCTTTGTGCAAGGAATTTTCCGATATAATGTGCAGTGAATTTGAGATGATCTTAATGGGAGAACTCAACTTGATAGCACCCAAGGTCCCATGACTCCGGACGACATTGACGACAAGATGAGAGTGCCATTTGATGGTCCGATCACTCGAGCTCGGCCCAAGATGATTCAAGATGCGACAAAGGCTCTTCTTGTTCGTTTGGGTGCAACCATGGACCAAGGACTCCGACCATCATGGGTCACAATGCTCAAGGTTCAACCAACGGTCCAAGGTCTTAGTCTGCGGCCCCATTCTACCTTGATGAAGGGCCGAGACTTGATGAGCTAGGCTAGGGCCGAATGGCCTTAAGTAATTTTTATTATTATTTCCTTTCCTTTATCTATTTAGGGAAATAAAAAAGTGAGGAATATTTATATCCTTGCTTAGTTGTAGTTTTATCTATTTTTGGATATTTTTAGATAGATAAAATTACTAGGATTTATTTAATTAATTTAGATAAAAGTGAGATGTCTAGGGTTTCCTTTGCATAGGAACCAATCTAACCATCAAACCCTATTTAAGTTGTATTCGTCATCTTTTATTCTCACGTTGAATTTAAAGGAGAAGCACTTGGCTAAGTGCTTTCTCTTCTTCAACCCTAGCAATCTTACGCTCTTCGTCAAGTTCAATTAAGTTCCATCATTGAATCCTTTAAGACCTTAAACACACATCCTAATCCAAATAAATCACACTCACAAAGATTCAAAGTCATCAAAGGCAAAATCGAGCAGAGAAATCAAGATGAAGTTGCGCAGAAATTCGTCCATCTCCAGGCCGCACCCTGGCCGCGCCCGCGGCTTCTACATGACAGCTTCTGCGACAGCTTCTCCGAAGGCTGTTTTCGGTGGTTATTTTTGTTGTTCTCCTTCCCTACCTTCAAGATCATCATTCCCTCATAAGATCCTTCAAAGACGAGTCAAGATCGGCCTTAAGACATCGCAAGATCCGAACTAAACGACTCGTTGGAGATCACAACGTATCAACTGGTATTCAGAGACAAGGTTATGCAAGTCTTAAAGACTTGATTCATTTATTTGAGTGATCTATTTCGTGCCTATTTTTCCAGCCCTGATTGCCGATTTTATTAGTGTTTATTTCTCATTATTTTCGCATTCTATTACCCTAAAATTGGCACTAGTTGGTGATTTGCGTTTTGGATCTATAACTTGGAAGATGTTGAGTTCTTAGTTGCAAGTTTCATTGATTTTCTTTTGCTATACATCATGCCTATGATTGAGTTCTTGGATGATTGCTTATTGATGATCTTGCACCACAAAAGAACCCTTTTTCTCCAATTTGTTAGCCTCTTGCCCTAGTTTGTTAATTTTGCTTACTATTAGATCATCTAGCCTTTGAATTTTTATTATTTTTTTGCTACTGTTGCTGTTCACAACAGCCCTTCTGCAGTTCCAGGGCTGTTTGCCATTGTCAAAAAAAAAATCAGAATATCCAGTCACCTACAAAAAAAAAGTTGGAAGAAGCTATCTTGTGTTGATATGAGTTAGTAACTCATCTTCTTTGTCATTTTGCTTCATTTACATCCTTCGCTACATATTGATGATCTATTAGGTTTTAAGCATCACAAAGAACCCTTGATTGTGTGATTTAGTGCCGTGCCGACACAGGGGCCTTGGTCACACCCATCTCTCTCCGAACCGTGTTGCAACCGTCGGATAAGAGTCGACGGAGTGTGTGCACTTCGTAACCCTTGTGATTGCTCACTGTTTTTGTTCCTTAGTTGCTGATTTTTTTAGCTTCACCTTGTAGTACTTATTGCATTCTATTGTTACTTGCAATTTCACATTCTAGCCGCTTGTCATCGATTGCATCTCCTTACTTACTCTTTTGTGGCTATATTTTGCATTTTTCTTTGATATCTTGCTACTTTCATCATTGCATAGTTCTGTGTCCAGGGTAGATTGTCAATTTAGTGCCTTGTTTTCCTCGCTTTGCTTGTTTTTCAAACTCTTCGATCACTCATAGGATCAAAGTCTTGCATCGCTTGTTTCGTTGCCTATTTGTTCGGATTACTTGTGTTGTTACATTGCTAATAGGAACATGGCCGACGACAAGTCTTCCAATTCTAGTACCCCTCCACCTCCCAGGGCTATTTCGGACGCTCAAATGCAATTCATCATAAACGCCGCCTCCGAGGTGATGGATAGACGGTTAGGAGCGATGTTCACATCCAACAACGCCAAGTTAGCCGACGACTTGATGGATGCGATGGATCGAAAACTTGCTGAAATTCAGCTTGATGGTCCTCCGTCTTCGGCTCCAAAACGGCATGGTAAGAATCATGTGGAAGATCATATTACTTTCATTCCTAAACATCAATCGAACCAATTTCCCGGCGAGCCCGAGGAGGACCCTTTAGCTTCTTTTACAGCAAATGCAGGCCATCAAGAGGGCCATAGGCCTACACCTCCCCCACGGCAGCAGCCCAGGCACACACGGATTCCCATTCGAAACCATGCGGTGTTCGACGATTGGGAAGAGCAACGGAATAATCAAGATGGGGACGGAATGCCCGTCCTTGAGGATCCGTTCCAAGAGTTCGATGAGCCATTTGATGATATTCCAGCCCCTAACTTTGGGCGCCCCCACGTGCCTCGCAGCAATGATCATGCCGCCCAACGTCGAGACGTGAAGGTAAAGCTAGACACCTTTGATGGCGCTAATGAGCCGGAGGCATACCTTGCTTGGGAGACTCACATCGACTACGTCCTCGACCACCTCCATTATGATGAGACGGAAAAGCTTGAGGTAGTAACTCTTCACCTTACAGGACTTGCTCGCTCATGGTGGTTCCGCACGAGGGACGTGCGACGGAGGCAAGGTAAGCAACCGGTGGAGACTTGGCCTCAACTACGCTATCTCTTGAAAAAGAGGCACGTACCCGAGGAGTATGTTGAGTCTATAAGGCTGAAATTAGCCCTTCTTCGCCAAGGTACTCGGACTCCCATGGAGTTTTGAGATGAGATTGAAAGAATCTCTCACCAGGCGAATGTTTTTCTTACCGAAAGAGCCCTTTGTCGACAATTTCTTGCTGATTTAAATGTTTCTCTTCGCAATCCTTTAGCTATTCATGGTTTTAGAGACATTAACACACTTTGTCACAAAGCGCAGCTCTTATATGATCAACACCAAGAGACAAAGAGGTCAAGCCAATCTTCATTTGGTCGAAGGTTTGTTCCTGCACCCACTTCTCCTACTCCTTCTAAGTTTACTTCTAACTCTTCCCCGCATCCCAAGGGAGTCTCCGACTCACCTAAGACAGGATTTGAGGTCCAAACACGGAGGGTTGTTGCGCCATCTCCTAATGCTCAAGCTCGAGAGCAACGTTGCTTCACTTGCAGTGGCACCGACCACATCGCTAGGAATTGCCCTCAAAAGAAGAAAGTGTTGCTCAACGACATAGGAGACTACTACTATGAGGAGGAAGCTTTCAAAAATTCCCCAAGTTCACCTGAAGTGGAGGAGTCGGCCTTTATGTCTCATGAGGACAACGTCGCAATCGACCCCAACTCCTTCGATGAGGCACTTTGCTTGGTCAACCTACGCGTTCTCACTCTTCAAAAGGCGCCTGCGGCTGACCAACGGGAGACCATCTTTCAAACCAAGTGTGTGGTTCGGGAAGCCACACTCACGGTCATCATTGATGGGGCGAGCTGTTGCAATTTGATCGATGGGAAGGTCGTTGATTACCTCCGTCTTGCTACTACACCACGTGCTACACACTACGGTCTCAACGGCATCACCGACGGTAACTCCGATACTCTTGTTACTAAACAATGCTTGGTGTCTTTTCACATAGGGTCTTATTGCAATCAAGTATTGTGTGATGTTGTTAAAATGGATTGTAGTTATATTTTGTTAGGCTGACCGTGGTTGTATGATAGGAGTGTCATTCATGATGGTCGTTTGAATACTTATTCTTTTAACTATAACGGGAGGAGGGTTACTCTCCTACCCCTTTCTCCTCAAGTTATTTTAAAGGATCAGGTACGAAAGCGCCAACAACAGGCCGAGAAGGCGGCCAATGCACTAAGGAACGACTGCAACAACAAAAGCAAGTGGACTGAACAGGCCGCGCCCGCGGCCAAGGGGGCCGCACCCGCGGCCACAGGAGGCCAACCTACTGGAATAGCCGCGCCCACGGCCAATAGGGCCGCGCCCGCGGCCTCAGCATCCCCACCTCCTAGATTACCCGCGGCCGCGGCTTTTTAGGCAGCACCCGCGGCCTCTGCATCGTCATTTTCTTCTTAATCTTCCTCCTCGACGATGTCCTCTTCTTCCATCAAGGGATCCGTGGAGAAGCGGGCTCTCACAACTCGGAAGTTGACACGAGACTCACATCGACCTTATATCCTTTTACTTCAAAAGGATGTTCTTGTCACTTATATTTCTTTCGATAGTTTCCCTGCGCCTATTTCTCGCTTATTGCAGGACTATTTAGATGTGATGCCCGATGAGCTACCCCCTGGTTTACCATCCGTCCGTGGAATTGAGCACCAAATCGATTTCATGCCCGGTGCCTCGTTGCCTAACCGTGCGGCGTACCGTGCTAGTCTGGAGGAGACGAAGGAGTTGCAATGCCAAGTCTCCGAGCTTATGGAGAAGGGATTTGTTCAGGAAAGCCTTAGTCCTTGCGCCGTCCCTGTCATTTTGGTACCCAAGAAGGATGGATCGTGGCGGATGTGCGTTGATTGCCGCGCAATCAACCAAATAACGGTTAAGTATCATCACCCTATACCTCGTTTGGATGATATGCTCGATGAACTCCATGGTGCTTGCATTTTTTCTAAAATTGATCTTAGGAGTGGCTATCACCAAATTAGGATGAAACAAGGGGATGAATGGAAAACGGCTTTCAAAACTAAGTATGGTCTTTATGAATGGCTTGTAATGCCTTTTGGTCTTACTAATGCTCCTTAGATCAAATCAGGTGGATTGTGGCTTCGCAGTTTCCCGAAATAGAAGATTGCGAAGATCCTCCCTAAGATATGATCTCAAGAAGCCGTTGGGTGAAGATTCTTGGCGCCGATTTGATCAAGAATAAAGGAGATGAAGAAGAAAGAAGAAAATAGAGTTGGACACTGACGATCATTGATTTACAACGCACACTCAGCCCTCAAGTCAATCTTTCTTCTACGTGTACTCTCTGCTAGGTGTTAAGTGTTTTATCTTTTGTTTCAAAGCATTTGAGAGTTACACAATGAGCTTATAGGATATATTCTGAGAGAGTGTTATACTCGAGAGTTTATAACTCAGGAAGTGTGCACTAGGTTATTGATTCACGGGTGTAAGAGGATTGTACTAGATAACTGAGAGAGGTGGGGCTCTTCTAGATTGGTCTAGGACTCCAAGGGAACGAGAGTTGACTAGATTGCAATTGTATAGGAGAGAGGCTTCTCGGTGAGCTATTAGGATCCAAATTTTTTCGAATCAAGAAAGCCTGTTGAATCCTAGGGTTGTGGAAGAACCCTAGGCGGGGACAAAGCCTTAAAGAAGCCGAACCTCGTTAACAATTCATCGTGTTCTTTACTTATTGTTTTACCATTATTTCCGCACTTGTTTCGAATTTTATAACTTTGTTGTGCTTCAGGTATCCCAATCGAAAGAATTGAGTTTACTCCAGAGGTTTGGAAAGCGTTTCAAAAGTCTTGAGATTGTCAGCGAAAAGTTGGCATACTCTATTCAACCCCCCTTCTAGAGTATCTTTATTCTACTTTGTTATACATTATGAAACCTTCAACATCCTGTCCAAAAAGAGGTCCATTTTAGAGATCGTCGGCGAATGCAATTCTATTGAGTTCCCTTAGAAGCGCAGCAATCCAGGCAAGTTCGCAGTAATGGTAGGGGTTGGTAAGCATCAATTCAAAGCCCTATGTGATCTTGGGGCTAGTGTTAGTTTGATGCCCCTATCAATATCGCAACAAGTGAGCATAGGAGCATTGGAGCCCGTCGACATGAAGCTCTACATGGCGAACAACTCCTTTGTGAGACCAACTGGGGTTGTGGATGATGTCCCTGTCAAGGTGGGAAAGTTCTTCATAACCATGGACTTCATCCTGTTGGACATGCCAGAGGATCCTATTGTGCCTATCATCCTTTGTAGGCCATTCTTAGCAACATCGGATGCCCACAGCAATGTGAGGAATGACACCCTTACATTCACAATCAGCAACAATGTCCTGGAGTTTTGCTTCAACCCCACAATGTGCAAAACAAAGCAACTGGAACAAGGTGCCCTCTCACCAGCAAATGAAAAGCTTCGCAAGTTTTTTTTGGCGAGGATGGAAACAGCAAAGAGAGTCGACATCGATTGGAATCAGTCGATATCGACTGCAAAACACTCAAAATCGACCATTTCGACTCGATATCGAGTGAACCAGCTGATCCACCGAGTTTCCAGGAGCTTAAATATGGGGTCCCTGACGTCGACATCGACCCTCACCAGTCGACGTCAACTTCTGCACTCGAAATCGACCACCTTCTATCGAGATCGACTGACCCTCAGCCTGAAGATCGTTGTTTCGGGCCCGAACAGGTTAGCCCAGGTATGCTCCCTAACCCTTCTCTGTCCATTACTGGTGATTCCACTAATGGGAGGGTCAAAGCTCCATGGTTTGCCCATATTTCTAATGTTAGGTCAAAAAGAGAAGGAAAGCGCCCATTGAAGAGGAGCCTAACGAAGAGGAAGCCTTGGTTACCAAACTTAGCTATTATCAAAAGGACCTAGATGATCCAGGAGAAGGCACAAGCTTGAGGGGTCCCTACCTTAAGTGTTCATGAAGCATTGACGGATAAGTCGGCCTAGCGACTCAAAAATCTAGAGCGTGTAGATAAACCTTTAAATTTTTCGCATAGATGGTTTTTAGTGTATTGGATTTTGGATTTTTGGATTTTGAAACTTTGATAATCATGGTTTTATCTATTATTCTAACAAATATTTCAGATTGCCAAGCAAAAGGAACGACGAGTCGCTGCCGCGAGAGACATGTCGCGGCGGCGAAAATGCGTACAGCAAGTTCGAATCAAGATCAAATCTTATTTTTTCAGAAGGAAACTCAATCCAATCTTTTTAGTAGTTATTCCATATGGTTTAAGGAAGTCAGATTAGGACTGATGAAGAGTGAGTAGTTTCCCAATGCTTCTAGGGTCGAGGTGAGCCCGACGTTAGCCATGTGTGTTTAAGGTAAGTACTTGATGTTGATATCGTTATGTCTATATCATCTCCTACAATTCCATGTTTAGTCCTTATCGCAAGAAAAGGGATTCATGCTAACAACTTGAGTTATAAACATAAAATTGGTAGAGACAATTAGGTTTATTTGCAAGAGTATTCCTAATCGTTGGTGTACAGCAAAAGCTTGTCTGATGCGTTGCTATTCCCGATCCTTCGCCTGTGGGCTTCGAATCAAGAATAACAACTTATTGACGGCCCAATCATGCAATAACTCCTTGATTTATCTTGATTTGGAACAAGTATAAAGTAATATGAGTGAATGAATTGATGACGACGGAAAACGAAGCAATCAAACCACAACACAAGCAAAGGCCAAAGCGACGGAAGAGCCGCGAGATGCAGCGACGGGGCGGCGGGTGCTGCAGCGGCTAGGCAGCAACTGGAGGCAGCGGCCGCTGCATGTTCGGGGGGCCGCCGCCTGGCCTTGGGCGTGGGTGCTCCGACGTTCCTCTATCTCTCCTGCGACGGTTCTTCTAGGGTTTCTTTGCGACGATTTCTATTTGTTTCTTTTGTGTTTGGGTTTGTGTTTGGATTAGGGTTTGGAATTCTCAATTGATTAATGAAATTGATAACAAGAAAGCAATGGTTTTGGATTGGTAATCGAAGAACCTTTTAGCCAAAAGGTTTCTTCAATTCTATTTCCAATCTGATTTTTATTGAATAACAAAGAAAGTCTAAATAGAAATCCTAT
Organism: Persicaria maculosa; assembly: GCA_963922045.1. NCBI lineage: Eukaryota > Viridiplantae > Streptophyta > Magnoliopsida > Caryophyllales > Polygonaceae > Persicaria > Persicaria maculosa. The sequence goes on from OY998268.1 coordinate 29,237,786, forward strand.
TCTGTAGAAACCTAAATGTGGTCAGGTCTATCCCTTGCAAAAGGATAGAATCTTGGCCGAGAATTAATTTAAAAATAACACAAAATTACCTAGATAAAGATCTCCTAACATTACTACTTAGTGGCCAAGGAAAATATCTTAAAGAGATAGACTTTTCATTTCCACTTTATTCACCTAACTAAGTATTGCTAAAAATAAGACAGTCCATAAATAGCTGATAGAGCTCATTTAGGTAGCCATAATAGGTTAAATTAAGCTTAGTTAAGGTGCATAACATGCATAAGTTAAGTATAATTTGCATATTTACTCGCCATGTTGGTGGAGTCGGAATCTACACGTTTTTATTGATTATTTCAGGTAGATGTGGATCCCGACAAGGAACGAGGAGGCTCATGGATTAAGGAAGAGTCAAGAAGATGAAGCTAAGAGAAGAGAACAGGAGCGGAATTGAAGTTCGAGAGCCTAAGTGAAGAACAAGTCAACAAAAGTTGTCGCCGGACAAGCTGAACTTATATCGCACTTTCTGGGGGCATTGGTGGTCCAATTGACTATTATAAGCATGCGTTAGAAAGCTCTTTTGGAGAGTTACAACTTTTATGTTGATGTCGAGACCAAATTCATAACGTAAAAATTTCTATCGACTGGAAAAGCCGCGCCCGCGGCCAGCATCTGGGCAAACAACGTTTATTCTGTAATAGCCGCACCCGCGGCTTGTGAGGCCGCACCCACAGCCTTGCTGGGCCTAATCAGCGCCGAATTTATCCGAGAACTCTATCTTTCCTTATTTGCATTCTATCTTTTGAGGACGTCTTCTAGGGTTTTAGGTCGTTTTTAGGCCTATTTAATGGCTTGTTTTAGGTTGTTTTAGGCATCCAATCTTTTGACATTCTCTTGACTATGGAGTGCTAAAATATTTTGTTCGCCTACGATTTGAGACTCCGTTTGTTTGAATTGTGAGTTTTCTATTCTTGTTCTTATTTCCATCATATGTTTCATCTTCTTTGTGCTTGAATGCTTTATGGTGTTTGATGCTATCTTGATTGATCACCTCGCTAGGATCTCATCATCGCTAGGGTTTTGAATTGTTCGTTCTGATTCTTAATCTTTCGTAGCAAACATGTTCTAGTGGACTTCGTTAGAAAGCTTGAATGTGTAGGAAGTTGACTTAGGTTAAATATTAGTTCTTTAGGGGATTGATATTGCTTATAAGCTTTATACATCTTGAGACTTATTGCTATTCCTAGGATTAAACCATAATCCGTGTTAAGATTGCCTAGGAGTAAGGGATTATTAGAACTCATAGGGCTAATAATCTATTCAAATCAAGATAAGAACATTTGATTGGAAAAGGAAAAGAATTTCAGTAGGAAACAAGGATCGAATTCACCAAATAGGGTTGAGAATTGTAGGTGAAACTATCTCTTAATTATTGATTCTCCTAACTTGTTAATATTTCTCATTCTCAACCACTCAAAACCAATCTTTTCTACAAATTGGTAAATACACTCTACATAGGAATTCTTGATTCTCTGTGTGATCGACCTCTTACTTGCTCACTATACTAGTTTGTAGGTTTGAGTTTTCTTTTGATAGGATACACAATGATTTTGTCCTGTCAAATTTTGGTGTCGTTGCCGAGGAATCTAGTTTATTTCTTTGTTTGGTGTATTTATCGATTTTTGTATATATATATTTCTAACCCTGTCGTGGACCTATCTTACGGTTCACGACACCCTAGCTACCAATCTTTCAAGATGTTGAGGTTGTTTCAATATCAAGGGGAAAATTTTCACCTTTATCTCATCAGAGTGGATAATTTATTAGACACCTGGTATGCACGGGGTTACCAATATAGTTTGCGAGATATGATTATTTGCGTACTTGAAGGCATGACTCCTGAGACCAAAGAACTTGCCGAGTCTATGAGTAACGGAGGCTTAACGAGTTTCGATTTATCATAGATGTGGGATTTCTGCTACATGAGTCACCAGGTGGAGCAGGAAGAAGCTTTCACACACCAGGTTTTGATGGAGGAAATGCTTGACATGATGGAGTGACTAGAGGAAAAATTGAACCAACGTGCTCACATGATGAGCGAGTTGGAAGCGGAGAAAAGTGTCATACCTCAAGTTGATGAAACTCAATACGCAAACTATGGTGGTTTGATTGAAGATGGATGATAGAGTCCGATGTTCTTTTACGTGGAGTCTCATAAGTGTACTGATAGAGCATGATTAGATATGCATATTAGGATTCATTTAGCATAGTTTGGTTGTAAATAGTGCATATTTTAGTTACAATTACATGTTTACCAGTTGTATTGGAAGAGTCGGAATCTATGCAATTTTATGTTTAATTTCAGGTAGATGTGGATCCGACGAGGAGTGAGAAGCTCTTGGATGAAGGAGGATTCAAGTTGAGGAAGAAAAGTGAAGAGCACGGGAGTGGAGTCGAATTTCGAGAGCCCAAGTGATAAACAAGTCATAGAAGTTGTCGTCAGACAAGCTGAACTTGTTTTGCACTTTCTGGAGGCCTCGGTGGTCGGAATGCCTATTATAAGCATGCGTTGGAAAGCTCTTTCCGAGATCTACAACTTTCATGTTGACATCGAGACCAAATTCGAAGAGGAAAAATCGCTGTGAACAGAATGGCCGCCCCGCGGCCGAGCTAGCCGCCCCGCGGCCCGAAGACTTGCCGAAGGATTTCGCTGATCGCCTGGCCGCCCCGTCGCCTGAGGTAGCCGCCCCGCGGCCTCAGCAGAAGCACCGATTCATTAAACAGGGTTTCTTTAGAATTGTTTTGGCCGACTTTCTTAGGTTTATTTAAGGACTATTAGGGTTATTTTCTTAGGCATCTAACTAATAACCTTATGCACTTTTGAGAATTGTTGAGAGCACGTTGAGCATGAGCAACTAAACTCTCGAAGATTTCGCCTACAGTTTGGATCTTGATTGTTGAATTGTGAGTTTCTTAATCTAGTTCTTATTCCTATTTGAATGTTTTGACTTCTTTGCGCTTAATTCCTTGAATGTGTTTTATTCTCTCTAGCCTGATCAACTAGTTATAGTAGATTCATTCAATTGCTAGGGTTTTGTAGATTCCTCGTAGCGAACCTTAACCCAAGTCGCAATCATATCCCTTTAGGACTCGTAGGACTAATTGGATGTGTAGGAAGTTGAATATATGTTAAATATCGACTCGTAGCTTGATATTGCATATACCTTGGTTAATTCATAGTCTTAATGCTATCTCGAGGTTAAATCTTAACCGTGTTAGGGTTATTTAGAGATAAGGATTGCTATGACTCGTAGGACTAGTAATTTACCTAAGATCTGGACAAGGACATTGATAGGAAAAGAAAAGAACTAGAGGCTGAAACAAGGATCAAATTCATCAATTAAAGTGACAAATTGTAGGTGAACCTATTTCTCTATATTGCATTCTACAACCTCCTTTACCTTGTTTGCTTCTTTCCGCTTTGACAAAAGGCGAATCTTTTTCTCATCAAACTCTCTTTTAGTGTCACTTGCGATTAGATTAACACTTGAACTTAATAGATTTCCCTGTGGATCGACCTCTTTCTTACCAACTATACTAGTTGTAGGTTTGAGTATTTCTTTGGCAGGAACAACGACAGGTTTTCCTCTTGTCATGTACGCATGAGGATCTACATGTTTTGGCTCCTAATTCATCTAAAGAAGTCATCCCTGACTTGCCTCTTAAGGAACCATGTCAAGAGCCGATTTCTGTGGCTCCTAAGCAAGGTACTGACATTTCTTACATTTTTGTGGATTTTGGTGAATATGTAGATCCTTGGGAGCATTACTTTGACAAGCCACCAGCGGAACTGTGTTGGTGGTCTTACATACCCTCAACTGAAAGTCAAGCTCATGAATATGATGAGTTGGTAAGATTCTTGAACGCAGTACTATTTTCTATCAACTTTTTCATATTTTGTATCCATTTATCTTTTGGATGGGCAAGAGAGTTTGATTTACTATTGAGGGCCCTAACAATGTCCGAGTAAGTCTTGAATGCGCGGAAGAATAAACCGTCGAGTCTATGACGTTAACCAATGACGCTTCTCGGGAGGCAACCCAAGGTAAGTGGTTAGATAAGTTTTGACTTGTTTTTCAATAAATAAAGAGTTGGATTTTTGTGTTTTCGGCTAACCAACAGGGGAAACAATGAGAAACAGAGTTGCTGAAAAAAGCCGCTGGTGAAGCCGCACCCGCGGCCACCCTGCGGCCAAGGCACCCTAAAAGGCCGCACCCGCGGCCATATTGGCCGCGCTCATGCCACCTGCCCAGCCAGCTCCGTATGCTTAGCTCGCCTCTTCTCTTGGCTCATCTATCGTTGTCGTTGTTCGCGGCATCTTTTCTTTTGATATACACCATATTGTGAGTCTTCGCATCACCTTTTCTCTCATGTTTTTTTCGTTTCTTGTCTTTGATTTTCATTGAGGGCAATGAAAGGTTTAAGTGTGGGGGAGGGTTCTATTCATGTAGTTCGTGCATTCATGTTTAATTTCCATTTTCTTTCACGTTTAATTTTCATTCTTATATTGCATTGAAAAAAATTTAAAAAATGAAAAAGATCCAAAAACATCATGCATTTAGGTCTCATCTCCTCTCATGTAGACCGCTTGTCCACATTAAGTGTTATGTATAGTCTTGTCATGAAATCGCATAACTTGTTTGAGATGTTTAAGCCTGTATTCCTTTATAGAGCATGATTTGATGATATTTATTGAGCATGTATAACTCATAGACTTTGTAATATTGAAATCCAACAAAATACACCCCTGTGAGTATTTTTGGCCTTATTGGGACGATCTTCATATTCATGTCCTCTTGTTTTGTTGTGTGTGATATTCGTCCATGTTACGACCTCTTAGAATTGCAAATGACATCTATGTTGAGGCCGTATTATACTGATCATTACTTGTGATTTTCATGTGATTGAGGCATTACTTTTTCTTAAGCATGTTATTCCCTTTCCACCTTACATATTATCCTTTGCTTGAAGCCATTTTGAGCCTTTCAGCCCATTTTTTGTAGCTCCACAAAAATATTTCCTAGCCAATTTTATCCTTACCCTATCTGGGAATTAGGGAGAAGATTGGTGAAAATGTATATTAGTGGAGTGTCTTGAGCATTTTGGGTATGATGTTGGGTATTATTTCTTTTTGGTACTTCATATGTGATGTGTTGCAATTCCCGATCCTTCGCCTGTGGACTCGAAATCAAGAACAACGACTTAGATTTATCCCGATCTTGCAATTATCCTTGCTATATTCTCGATGTTTACAATCAATTACAATAAAGGTTTTGAACTATTGTGGAAGAAACGAAAACAAACAAATAAAAACCAAGCCAAATGACAACAAAGAACTGTAGCAAACACTTATGCTCTTGTCGATTCCACATTCAAAGATCCAAACCCTAATCTCAAACACAAACCCACGAACACAAAGGAGAAACCCATCCTGAGAAACCGTTGCTGAACCAGAGTTCCTGTCGCTGAATCTGCCCAGAACCGTCGCCAGCGTCAGGGCCGCGCTCGCGGCTTCCTTGGCCGCGCCCGCGGCTTTTCCAGCAGTGTTGCAGTTGCTCTTTTTGTGTTGTTGCTTGTTTTCTTGTTTTGCTTCCGCCATCCCCACACCTTTCCTACCTTCAAGAAACTTGTTTGCCTCAAGAGAAATCAAGGAGTATTGCAAGATCGGACAAATATACGACGTGGTTCTTGATTCGAAGCCCACAGGCGAAGGATCGAGAATTGCAACACATCAATATGAATGATTATTGTGCTTAATATTCGGGGCCTAAGGAGGATAAAATTCACTTAGGAGTAAAAGTCAAGGAAAATTCATAAAAAGAAGAGAAGAAAAAGAAGAAAAATCATCGAACAAATCAAAAGAGAAAAAGAAGAAAGAAAGAGTGATGTTGTAAATAAGAGTTGTATTTAAGCTTGTTATGAGTTTATGGAGTTGAGATTGATATCATTAGCAGTATAAGAAGTGTTTAGTTTTGGTGTTCTTCCAGTTGTATATAGTACTAACTCTTTTTCTGGGATTTTTAGTACCACAAGCCTAAATATTTCCTTACCTTGATGTTCTTACCAAGCCCCATTACAACCACATGCAAGTCTTCATGATGTTTATTACTTGTAATGTCATTCACAGTGGAGATTGGTGATGTTAATTTCAATTTTTATGTAGCATAGCTTCATGGATTTGAGTTTGAGCGATATTGATTTATCATAAACACATGAGGGAGAGAGAAACACTTCCCAGTGAGGTTAGATGTAGATATACATTGTTCTTTGAGTTTTAAAATACATGTTATGATGTTATGCATTATTTTATGTTCTTATATTTCCAAACCTCGTATTTCATAAGGTGAAGATGTCAATAACTTGTTTGTGGGATAAGTGGTTTGATTTGGTTTTGTTTGCTTGAGGACAAGTTCAAGTGTGGGGGATTTGATAGAGCTCATTTAGGTAGGCATAATAGGTTGCATTAAGCTTAGTTAAGGTGCATAATATGCATAAGTTAAGTAGAATTTGGATATTTACTCGCCATGTTGGTGGAGACGGAATCTACACGTTTTTATTGATTATTTCAGGTAGATGTGGATCCTGACAAGGAACAAGGAGGCTCATGGATCAAGGAAGAGTCAAGAAGAGGAAGCTAAGAGAAGAGAACAGGAGCGGAATTGAAGTTCGAGAGCCTAAGTGAAGAACAAGTCAACAAAAGTTGTCGCGCGACAAGCTGAACTTGTATCGCACTTTTTGGAGGCCTCGGTGGTCGGATTGACTATTATAAGCATGCGTTGGAAAGCTCTTTTTGAGAGATACAACTTTTATGTTGATGGCGAAACCAAATTCATAACGGAAAAATTTCTACAGACAGGAAAGGCCGCGCCCGCGGCCAGCATCTGGGCAAACAACGTTTATTCTGTAAAAGCCGCACCTGCGGCTTGTGAGGCTGCGCTCGCGGCCTTGCTGGGCCGAATCAGCACCGAATTTATCCGAGAACTCTATTTTTCCTTATTTGCATTCTATCTTTTGAGGATGTCTTCTAGGGTTTTAGGTCGGTTTTTAGGCCTATTTAATGGCTTGTTTTAGGTTGTTTTAGGCATACAATCTTTTGACAATCTCTTGAATATGGAGTGCTAAATTATTTTGTTTGCCTACGATTTGAGACTTCGTTTGGTTAAATTGTGAGTTTTCTATTCGTGTTCTTATTTCCATCATATGTTTGATCTTCTTTGTGATTGAATGCTTTATGGTGTTTGATGTTGTCTTGATTGATCACCTCACTAGGATCTCATCATCTCTAGGGTTTTGAATTGTTCGTTATGATTCTTAATCTTTCGTAGCAAACATGTTCTAGTGGACTTCGTTAGAAAGCTTGAATGTGTAGGAAGTTGACTATAGGTTAAATATTAGTTCTTTAGGGGATTGATATTGCTTATAAGCTTTATACATCTTGAGACTTATTGCTATTCCTAGGATTAAACCTTAATCCGTGTTAAGATTGCCTAGGAGTAAGGGATTATTAGAACTCATAGGGCTAGTAATCTGTTCAAATCAAGATAAGAACATTTGATTAGAAAAGGAAAAGAATTTCAGTAGGAAACAAGGATCAAATTCACCAAATAGGGTTGAGAATTGTAGGTGAAACTATCTCTTAATTATTGATTCTCCTAACTTGTTAATATTTCTCAGTGAAACTATCTCTTAATTATTTATTCTCCTAACTTGTTAATATTTCTCATTCTCAGCCACTCAAAACCCATCTTTTCTACAAATTTGTAAATACACTCTACATAGGAATACTTGATTCTCTGTGGGATCGACCTCTTACTTGCTCACTATACTAGTTTGTAGGTTTGAGTTTTCTTTTGATAGGATACACAACGATTTTGTCCTGTCAATACCTCCAACTAACATAGGAGTTACTAAATATGGAAAGAACTAAAAACTAATAATAATAATAATAATAATAATAATAACTAAATAATAAAATATCTTTGGCCTAGTCGTCGGCCTATTCAATGTCTTCTTCTCTTCAAGCCATGGTGACGCCTTCTTCTTCTTCTTGAGGAGGACATACTCTTCCTCCAATAGCCCTCGAATCGATCTTCATAGCTCGCCTGGGTCTAGGTCATTGTTCGACCCACGGAAGGCCATCTTGATCCTCATCATTGTCCCTCGGGTTAAATAGCGCAACTATCCGTCTTATTTACCTTATTGCATGCATTGGTTAACATTGTGGTAAACCCTAGCCCTAGGAGTTGCCTTTTATATATTTGAATTACATAAAAATCTGTTCTTTATTTTGTTCATCGCTCCTTATTCATCCAATTTGTCTTCGGCCATCTTTGCCGACCAACTAACGTTTTTGCAAGACCAGTCGAAATCGACCCAACAGATCGATATCGACCACTTTGCCCAGATCGATGGTTTTCTGTGGCGATCTCGATCATCCTGTACCAACTACTGAGGTCAATTTCGAGTAACCACTCGATATCGACCGCCCTGTGTCGACTGGCAGTTTTCTAAGCTAGGTCGACTCGTTTGTTGACATCGATATCGACCACTCTAGTCGATATCGACTGCCATTTTTATCTCTGTAGGTCTTCTGTTGCAGTAGAAATCGACAGCCTAGGTCGACGTTGAGTACTTTGCTCGAGATCCAGGCTTCTAGTCGACATTCAGGACGTGATTTCAAGACTATTTAGGATCCCGCTGACACGCTTCCTCGTGGATCGATCATGCCTACCCTTCTACTATAACGGGAGGAAGTCTTGTAATTATTTGCATAGGCTAGGATTTAGTTTGCATCTATATTTCATATTTGTGTTCAAACTCGATTTCCCTCTAGCAACAAATAACGACCGAAGAATAAAAGGATATAAAGGAAGATGTGGATAGAAAAGATAAGGGTTGTTGAGTTTTTTGCTTACTCAACGAACGACGAAAGCAACAACTAAAATAAATAAAGATAAAAGGGAAAACGACCTCCTAGGATTAGGGATCACCACAACGTTAATCACGCATGCCAAAGATAGAGCAAGACGGACATTTATGCTTTCTCATCAAAGGGATAATCTTTCTCTGTACACCAACAACTAGCAGTATTGGCTCACGCCGTCAAACCTAGTTTTCTTTACCTTTTAGTTGTTTTGACCAAAAGTAGGAGATGATCAAGACATAACAATATCAACATCAAAACCCATATCCTAGGCATGCATGGCTAACACTGGGCTTACCCCGACCCTAAGTGCTTAAGCGACTACTCGCTCATCGTTGAAGTAGAAATCGTTGTATAAAAGGAAATAACTTGCATTGAATAGAAACTTGAAGTCTTTATAACCCCAACATTGGCTTTCACAAATGCCAAAACCCTAAAGCTTCTCAAAACGTAAACCCTAAAACTACAACTTTTCTCTTCCTGAGATTCAATTGTTGGATGCTTGGATGATCAAAACTCAGCCCCTAGGGCTTTATTTATAGGCTCTCAATGCTTGCTAGCCAAGGAAAGGAGTTAAAATCCTAGTAAAACTACTCTATCTACATTTTATCCAATAACAAATATGATAAAACATTATTAAGATAATTAATAAAAATCATGGGGTAAAAAGGAAAGTACCCACAAGAAGTAATCTATCTAAAATCTAAGATAAAATCGTGGCTTTATTATATCTCTTCAATTCGGATTCGTCAAACTACGTCTGAACCACGGGAATCTTCAGTCGACATCAACATGACCAATCAATGTCGAGTGCTTCACTTCGTTTCGACATCTTTTGATTCTACTCGACCTCGGGCAACATCTCGATGTCGAGTGGTTCACTCGATCTAGGGTTGTGTAGAGTGCTTTTCCAGCAGCTTGCGTTTTCTTGGCTCTCGGTACTTAGTCTTTGCACCACTGTATCCAGTCGATCTCGAGCTATCTAGTCGATCTCGACTGCTCTTCAACGGTTCTTGGCTTCTTGTTTTGACTTCGATTCCGCTCCAATTTCTACCCATTTTAATCAAAACTTGTGCAGACTCGGTTTCTTGCACGTTAGCACATACTATACAAATTATCAATGTTCTCAACCTAGAATATATGAATTCAACGGAATATGAAGCTAAAATATCCATAAAATATGGCTAGAAATATGTACATCATGGTGTAAGCTTAAGGTAGTGGTAGGTGGTGTAGATGTTGATCTGCTCTCTAGTTGGCAGGTCCAGGGCATTGTAGATGATCTCTTGGATTACATAAGGCGGCTGCCCATGCATAGGGCAAGATCTAAATAGGTCTTTGTAGCGCTCCCATACTTGCGCTAGCGTCTCTCCTAGCTTCTGGTTGAAGGATGTAATCTTCTGGCGAATCTACGGCATCTTCGATGGTGGAAAGAACTTGTTTAGGAATAGAACTATAATTTCTCTCCATGTGCGGATGGATTGTGGGGGCAAGCTTCCCAACCAATGCAAAGCCTTTCCTACAAGTGACCATCTAAAAGCTTTCAAACGCACATAGTCTAGGTTAACACCGTCAATAATGGTGTCACACAAGTCAATATAGGTAGTAGTATGTGCCATAGGGCATTCGGAGCCCTTTCCCTTGAAAGTATGTCCCCTAATCTCCGCTATAAAACTAGTTTTTTCTCAAAGGATACGTTAGGGAGGATGATAGGAGATTCCGGCACCGCCAGCGTTGGGTGCAAGTATTCTTTAGCATTCTGTGAGATCTGGCTTAGTTGCTCCGGGGCTTCTCTTCGGACATGGACCTCTCGGTCATACATAGCCTCCATTCTTTATTGTGCACGAGTGTTGAGTGCACTCAGCGTTGAACTCCTCAACTTGTTTCCTAAGCCTCTCAAGCTCTTTCTGCATTGTCTCTTCGTTAGCCATGATCCTCTTTGCTCTTTCTTATAGACGAAGGAAGCGTTCCGGTTCGTCCAAGGCAGAAAATTCAGGTGTGCGATCAGCGCGTCGCATACACCTTCAAAACAACACTTGAAAAAGTAGATTAGAAAGACTAGACAGGGCGCGATTGATGCCTCCCCGGCAACGGCGCCAAAATTTGTTAGGAGGGAAACTAGATATATAAATAAAACTCAAAACAAACCAACTCTTTTTCCTAGAAAATAAATTCAAGACTCCCTCCCGATGCAGTAGTAGGGAATCAGAATCGATCCTCGAGCAGGCAAGTCAGCGGTTCCTGAATAGTCTTTGAAAAGTTCTTATACATCGAACAGAAGCCTCGATATCAATTGCAGTGGTCGATATCGACAGGGGCTGTCGATTCCTAGTGCTTTTCACTCAATCTGCATAACCTACAAACACGAACAAAGAGGTCGACGTTGACTGCAGAGGTTGATGTCGAGTGCACTTTTTGCGTCGGTTGACTTAGAAGACTGTTGACTTGAATCTCAGTAGCAGGGGTGGTCGATCTCGATTAGATTGGTCGATCTCAACTGTAGTTTCAGTTTCGTAACAGTAAACAGAAAATAGTAATAAAAGCAAATATTTTTGGGGATTTAAAACTTATATAAACTAAAAGCTTCCAAGGTAGTAATTAACCACAACAATAACCATGCATGCATGCACACACACTTAAATCACATAAAGTTTTTGTTTTTATCATCCTATGACAACTTTCCTAATCACCAAATATGAATATAGAGGCTTTCGGATAAATACCTACTTATTTCTATCCTTTTCATAACTAGGGTTTAGTCAACTTTCGCAAACAAATCCTAATTACTATCCAAATTCATAAATAATCCACTTTCGCTTCATATAATGCAAATAAGAATTATCCTAAACTCTCATAAAGGATTAAGTACAGGATAGAAGATGAAAACACATAAGCAAATAAAGCCGCCTATTCCCCAAAAATCCGCCAATAAAGCCGCCAAATCGTCTTGGCGCTTGATGGTATATTGGTACCCCACCGTCAAGCATCCATCAAGCGTCTTTTAGAACATTGATTATGATATATATCAGAAGTATGCTTCCTTTTTCTTATTGACTATTGCAATTTTAATCCATTAGATTTGGACCATTTTATTTTTAGCACAACTAACAGCACAAGGCCCATCGGAACAACGGCACGGCCCTAACCCTAAAACATTGATGTAGGAGGATTTTCAGGATAAAATTAGGGTTTTCTCATTTTTTTTAGGTTTTTAGGTATTTTAGGAATTTATATCTTTTGTTTGCTATGTTTTATCTTTTTTTTTAAGATAGGTTTTAGTTTGCCTTAACGCATAAGTTAGGAACTAGGGTTTTTCTTCTATTTAAGTAATTGTAGGCATGAGCCATAATCAATCTTTTCATATTATTAATCAAATATTGGTTTAGAAAATTTTCTCTTTATCTCTTGGTGGATTCCAAACCCCTTTTCTAGTGAATTCCAGGCATATTTCCTAGCATTTCGACGCTTGTGAACCCTTTATCATCAAAGGCTCGCGCTTGTGTGCCTTCCACGATTTTCTACTGTGTCAAGTGATATCAAAGCAGGTTTCTCCTGTTTGTTTTCAATTTGAAGTATGATGAGAGATCAATGAGCTACTAAGGTAGACCTTAACGATTTTTTCGTGGCCAAAACCATGGCTCTTAAATGCCGAAAGGATCAATTGAGGACATTGCTTGTCAACAAAATCAACGACAACAACAACAAACGCGCCTACAATGCCATATATACCATTCGCCACATCCATGTTAATACCATCAACAATTTTTGCACCGTCGACACTAGCAACACTCGCACCGTTGACACCAACACTTCCCTCAGCAACGCTAACCACAAACAGCAGTAGGTGGCCAAAGATGCAGATCGAGATCATCATCCACAGGATGAGTGTTTCCATGATGAAAGAGATTCCCGTTCCAAGGAAGAGAAGGTCTTTAAAGGTGACGCTCTTGAGGAGGTAGTCCTTCAAGAAGATGACATTCAAGAGGTCGTCCTTCAAAAGGAGATCCTTCAAGTACTTCAAGAGGATGTCATTCAAAAAGAGGTATTTAAAGAATGTGTATCAAGGGGAAGTCTTTGCAAAAGAAGCCTGTGAAGGATGCCTAGACCAGCCAAGAAGTTTTGCAGTCGTCATGGGTATTTAGAAAGACCAACTCGTAAAGAAGTTGACGGTTGCTTCAAGGCTGAGTCTAAAGGGTAATATGATGGTGAAGTATCCTAGGGATTTCCAATCGTTCAGCAGGTATCTTCAAAAAAATAATTATGAAGCCATGAATGAAAATGATGAAGATGTAGCATACAAACAAATGAGCCCGGTAGTTGATACGGGACAGCAGAGCTATACCAATGGGGTCTTACATCTAGTAGAGAACTCAAGGCGAGTTCTTTTGAAGTAGAGAAGTCTCATGTAGGAGGATTTTTAGGAGAAAATTAGGGTTTTGTATTATTTTTTTTTAGGTTTTTAGGTATTTATATCTTTTATTTCCTAAATGTTATCCTTTTTTTATAGGTTTTAGTTTGCTTTAACGCATAAGTTAGGAACTAGGGCTTTTCTTCTATTTAAGCACTTGTAGGCATGAGCCATAATCAATCTTTTCATATTATTAGTCAAATATTTGTTTAGAGAACTTTCTTTTTATCTCTTGGTGGATTCCAAGCTCCTTTTTGGTGGATTCCAAGCATATTTCCTAGGGTTTCAACACTTGCGAACACTCTATCATCAAAGGCTCGGGCTTGCATGCCTTCCACGACGTCCTACTGCGTCACACATATATGAGATTCTTTTCGTGAATACATGTGTTTCTTGTCTCGTTGAACACATAGTTCCCCATTGTTCGAGAATACATAATTAACCTCTAAGACTTATGCCCGAACTATTACTTGGCTCCTTCCAAACTCTCATTCTAGCTTCTTTGAAAGGTTTAAGGACGTACGTGTTGGTGGCTGGAGGTGTGATTAAACATGATAGCACACATAGCGCGCTATAGAATTGGGAATAAAAAGGCTCTCTAACATTAGCTTGGGGGACAAAAACAAATAACAAAATATAAGAGATGGTAAAACCTCTACATATTAGTTTAAGCTTCTGTGTAAAAATAGTTAATTATGACTTTATAATCAAAAATAAAATAAACCCAACTCAATTCTCATTTCTTACAGTCCAATCACGATTTCTGAAATTTAACATACAAGCTATAAGCTACAAACTATTGCTTGTTGAATAGAGTAGTTGATCGATGTCGAATTTTTTAGCATTAATTCTAACAATTCAATGATCGAGGTTAAATTCTTGTATTAAGAAACAACAAATCAAAGGGAAAAAAAGACAAAAATTTAATTTGACAATATGAGTGCTGACAAACGGCGAATCTAGATAGAATGAATAATGAAGTGTTACGAATTCCTTTTGTACTTGTTTGTGGTTATCATAAGATTTGGTCCAAAGCCATAACGGAGGAAGGAAGGGGTTTAGAAATTTCTTCCAATTGGCCTCTTCCACAACAAATAACGAATAGTTCTGCTCATGTAATTTCCTACCGTTTGAAACCAATTGTCTCTTCCCCCTCTTTTTTCATACACATGTTTTATACATTGGTATTATTTACTTGCACAAATATATACATTACTATTTACTAGTATAAGATCCCATATTTGGTGTTCTAACTGATTTTTCAAATCTATAAGTATTTTTATATAAATTAATATAATTGTAAGAAAATATTATTTCAGATTTATTTTTATCATATGTTTGTTTATTATAAATAGTTACTATATCCTTTACTTTGCAAGAAGATGATTTTTTTTAATTATAATTATTTAACCTATATTTATCATAAATAGTTATCATATCTTTTATTTCTTAAAAATAAGATTTTTTTTCACTTATTATTTTACAACCTATATTAAAATATCTTTATTTGTCATAAATAATTACGTTATCATATTTCTACAAATGAAATAAATAAGATAAATAAAGTTTAGGCAACTTTTTTCTCAATGATATGAATAAATCCCAATAAATAAAACTTCTATGGATAATAATAGCAAAACTAGATAATATATGGGTGAAAATAGTGAAAAATAAATATGAACGATTTTTCTATCCTATACCCTTGAGGAATAGAATAAGAAGTCAAATTGAGATATATTTTCTCTAGATATACCCGGTTTAGCCATTTTTAAATTACATTATGGGGTTCACTCATTTTCTTTTAGGATTTTCTTTCTCAATAAAGTATCTTTATCATGTGCCCTTATGACACACAATAGACAAACTAATATACGAAAGACCAATAACTTTGGGATTACCAAAAGAAAGCTAGAGCACCATGTTAGTGGAAAAAACTAATGGAGATTAACGATCAATTTTGCAATAGAGTTATTTTGGCAAGTTGAAAATGGAAAAAACCATCAGACTCTAGAAGGGTTGTTGGTTAGGGGCTTCAAAGCTCCTTGACCATTTATTACCTGACTTTTATGTTGATGAACAAGAGAAACTACAAAAATACTTAAAACCAGATAAATCGTGGAAAATACAGGAAATGAGAAAGCTACTCCCGAAAGAAATCATTATACATATAGAATCCATAAAAACTCCTTTAAATGAAATCCACGAAAGATTGTATTGGAAAAGCAACAAAGAGGGCGTCGTGGGACTTTGGAGGTGTCCCTGGCAGATTGAGATGCTGATCTCGATTAGATGTCCTTCTTCAATTCCAAGATTTTGAGACGGTGGACATCCTTCACATTTTTCAGGAGATCAACAGTCTACCAGATTGCATTACTCGACTTTGTCATACAGTGGATCCTCGACTATTGATGGCATATTCATAGTTCCAGACTCTCGTCTTTTGGGATGCTATTGGGTCTGGAATAATAATATAAAGTATGCTAGTTTAGTACCTACAACTTGTGCGGTTTTTTAACATCAATATTAATGCGTTTGATATGAAAAAAGATGTATAAAAACTTTACAACTAGCCCTTAAACTCTTACTATTGCTATAATATACATTTTTCAATTTTTTGAATTTAAATAAATTTTGTATTAACACACATTCAACTAATTGATTTCTTTTATTTTTTTATTTTTATAAACATAAAAATAATGATCAAAAGAGAAGAAATTTTTTTAATATTTTTTAAATTTAAGTAATTTTTTTATTAAAACCTATTCTACCTAATTCTAAAATTAACCACAAGGTATAACAAACATATTAGTAAAATAAATTCAACTAAATTATATTAACGAATTTAGATAAAAATTGAGTAAAATATTATTTTTATAATAGAATAAGATATTTAAAGAAAGTGGATAAAATCTTGTAAAAATATATCGATATCTAATGAAATTGGGTAAAATTTTATTTTGAGTATATAATAATATATAGATATCTAATAAAATTTGTTAAGATCTTATCTGAATCATAAAATGATATTGATTAAGTGAAATTCGATAAAAAAAACTTATCTTTAGCATAGATATTTAACGAAGTTGGAGAAAATCATGTAAAAATATGTCGATATCTAATGACATTGGATAAAATCTTACCTTAAATATATAATAAGAATATAATAATAGATCGATATCTAATGAACTTGGATAAAATTTGATGTTAAGTATATAATGTTATATTGATTAATTATAGTCAAATTTGGTGAAATATTATCTTTACCATATATTGCCATGTTTTATTGATTAATAGAAAAAAAAACAATTGGTTAAAAATACTATGATTAAGGAGAAGACGTCACTTGGCATACACAACTATTGTTTTATTACATATATATATATACTAGTTTGTCTCTCGTCCCATGTATGAAAATATATTAACACAATATTCTAAAATTACATCTATTATCTAAGAAAAACCTATTAAAATATGAACAAAACAATAAATCTAGATTACAATGTGAGAATTAAACTAATAACGATCAAAGTGTGCAAGAAATGTAAAATAAAAATTAAATAGTTATTACCAAAATAATATGTCTATACTAATTAAATAAAATTTATATCTATATTATATATTTTCACAAGAAATATATTTTTAGATAATTAGATAGCTATTACCAAAATGATATATGGATTATATTTAATCAACGAAAATATATATAGATAGATAGTGACTAGTAATGATTTTTTTATAAATTATATCAACATATTATTTTAATAATTTTTTATGAAGAAAAATTTCCAAAAATCAACCACATGCCACGTAGATAGATATTTAGACTTAAGTACTACCCTTTCCTCTTTTTTTTTACAGTAGGCAAACAGTAGTATGCCTTGCCAAAGTAAGGTTCACCCTTGATCATCCCGAAGAATGTTGTTATATAAATCCTTGTGCAAGATTCGACACATTACAGACACCTCTATACTTTGCAATGTAGTCTGCTGCTGCGTTTGATTATCTGAAGCAATGTCAAAATTCAATTTTGTCAAAGTTTATCTTCATCAGCTTGATCTTTTCGATTACTCTATCGATTTCCCAATCTACTCTGGTGCCTTCATTAATAGCTTTCACAAGTTTCAAACTATCACCTTCGATGATAACATTCCTCGGCCTTTTATCCATGGCGTGCTGAACCCCTAGACAAAAAGTTGTTGCTTCTATTTGAAGGACGGATCCCGCTCGTCTTCTATGCTGGAAGATATCTATCACCTGACCCGCACAGTCCCTAATGATGCCCCCGATTTAGTAGTTTATCGCAAAGAATTTGTAGAGAAAGAGAGGAGAGCCGATTGAGTTGGGTGTGAAGCGAAAGCGGAGATTGGGCTTGGTTCATTTGTAATTTCTTTCTTTTGCAATATAAAGTAGTTTTCTTTTCAATGATGATGATGAGTTGCATGATGAGAAGCGAGTTGTCAACCCACTTCTAGGGTCGGGGTGAGCCCGACGATAGCAACATAGAGTAAGTGCATCAAAGATATGAGTTTTATGCGATTCCGTCTTCTATCCTATGCATGATCCTTTGCGAAAGTTAGGGAGATTCATTATTTACATTATTGAAGCGAAAGCCACTCATATTGTGAACTTGGATTACTCATGAATTGGATAGTTACTCTTAGCAATTATGCGAGAGCCTCTAATCACCTAAGTGTTGGTAACGAAAGTTATTTGACGGAAAGACATTAAATTTCATAACTGTAGCATCATACTTGCATTGTTATCGTTGTGGCATGAAACCCCGACTTTGGAAGCTTTTAATTAATTGAATTTGATATAAAGTTTAAGTTTTGATTTCTGACCATCTTTCTACAACCATTCTACGCTCTTCGGACACTTTTTCCGACACATAGGTTACGCATTGATGTTTCTGTAATAGACATCGAAATTGACTGTCAAAGGTCGATATCGAGGACTAACGTCGATATCGAGGTCTGTCTCGACGTCGATTTGGTTTGCTTTTGTCTTGTGCAGGGTTCTAGTGGAAATCGACCAAAACTGAGGTCGGTATCGACTAGACACATCGATATCGAGTGTCTTCTGAGGTCGAAAGCTTGATCGTGATTAGAACAACGGAAGCGCTAACATACCTCCTCGTGGATTCGATTTCAGTTAATCCAAGCACATCGAGTTTTAGTAGTTTATTGCAGAGAATTTGTAGAGAGAGAGAGGAGAGCCAATTGAGTTGGGTGTGAAGCTAAAGTGGAGATTTGGCTTGGTTCGGTTGTAATTTCTTTCTTTTGCAATATAAATTAGTTTTCTTTTCAATGATGATGATGAGTTGCATGATGAGAAGCGAGTTGTCAACCCACTTCTAGGGTCGGGGTGAGCCCGACGATAGAAACGTAGGGTAAGTGCATCAAAGGTATGATTTTTATGCGATTCCGTCTTATATCCTATGCATGATCCTTTGCGAAAGTTAGGGAGATTCACTACTTGCATTATTGAAGCGAAAGCCACTCATATTGTGAACTTGGATTACTCATGAATTGGATAGTAACTCTTAGCAATTATGCGAGAGCCTCTAATCACCTAAGTGTTGGTAACGAAAGTTATTTGACGGAAAGACATTAAATTTCATAACTTTAGCACCATACTTGCATTGTTATCGTTGTGGCATGAAACCCCGACTTTGGAAGCTTTTAATTAATTGAATTTGATATAAAGTTTAAGTTTTGATTTCTGACCATCTTTCTACAACCATTCTACGCTCTTCGGACACTTTTCCGACACATAGGTTACGCATTGAAGTTTCTGTAATAGACATTAAAATCGACTGTCAAAGGTTGATATCGAGGTCTAACGTCGATATCGAGGTCTGTCTCGACGTCGATTTGGTTTGCTTTTGTCTTGTGCAGGGTTCCAGCGGAAATCGAACAAAACTGAGGTCGGTATCGACTAGACACATCGATATCGAGTGTCTTCTGAGGTCGAAAGCTTGATCGTGATTACAACAACAGAAGCCAGATGAAACATTAGCAAAGGCGTGGGAGCGCTTTAAGGACTTGCTGAGATCATGCCCAACGCATAGGCAACTTCCATATGTCATCCAGGAGATATTCTACAATTCCCTTGATGCGCCAAATAAGGAGAGGATCAATTCATATACCTCCTATAGGTACATTGAGCTTACCCCGACGGAGGCTTGGGAGACTATTGAGAGGCTCGTGAACTTCGACAATATGTGTGGGACTGCTGCGGCCTATGATTCAAGGTCTGCCCCATCAATGCCATTATATGACCCTCCAAGGGAGATAGATCCTGATGTGCAGCAACAATTCCATAACGATCAAACACGCCGCCTTCAAAAGCAAGTCAGGTTCCTGAGCAACAATCAAACTTGTCAGGAATGTGGCTCAACAACGCATAACACTAGTGCATGTCCACATACTGAGCAAGTATCTATGGCGGAACAACATGAGGAAGCCAAATGGACGAGAGGCTCCTATGGAGGGGGCAATCAACAATATTGGGGAGATCAACGCTTCTATCAAAGGGATCCCCCACCATATAGAGCACCAGGGCACCCTGAGCGGGAGACAAGAAAGGATGACCTGCAGATCATTCTTGATGAGATGCGGAGGAACCATGTTGAGTTCAAACAAGCCAACAACTCCGTCCATACTCAGCTGCAGGGCATCAAATTTAGACTTGGGGAGATCGACGTTTGGAAGCGCAACATGGAGACCCAAATGGGTCAATTGGCGAAATCAATACCCAAAGCGTCAAGATCATTCCCTGGATCAACGGTGCCCAACCAAAAGGGCAAAACCACTAGACACATAGCGGCGATGAATCTAAGGAGTGGGCGTCAAGTCCAAACGCCCGACCAAAAAACGGAGGAGAAGGCCTCAGAAGGAACATCGATATCGACCCCCCTTGTCGATATCGACCAAGGTGACGTCGATGTCGACCATCTAGTCGATGTCGACCCTGCTGATGAGTCACCGTAGAAATCGACTCCTCCAGTCGATGTTGACCCCCAACTTATCGATGTCGACCTAACTCCAGCCGCAGGGAATAAGAAGGTGTTGCCATTCCCAACAAGGAAAATGATTAAGGACCCAGCGGAAAAGAAGTTCCAGCGGTTGGTGAAGATGCTTCAAGGGCTTAATGTCTCAATACCATTCACCGAGGCCCTTCATGAGATGCCATCCTATGTAAGGTTCCTTAAGGACACACTAGGTAAGAAGCGATCGCTTTCTGAGATCGCAGATGAGTGCAACAGATTGGAGCTACCACAAAAGCGGGCGGACCCAGGTAAGTTTTCTATTGCTATAGGCTTAGGTCGATTCAAATTTAATGATTTAGTTGATTTGGGCGCTAGAGTTAGCATCATGCCACTAACCATTTGGCACAAGGTAAAGATAGGTCCTCTGGAGCCCGTGGACGCAAAGTTATACATGGCAAATAATACGGTAGTAATTCCCACAGGGATGGTAACTGATGTGCCAGTACAAGTAGGTAAATTCTTTGTCCCTGCTGATTTCTTAGTTGTTGATATAGCGGAGGACCCTGCTTGTCCCATTATTTTAGGTAGGCCATTCCTAGCGACCGTCGATGCCAACATCAGCGTAAAAAAGGGATTGCTCTCATTCACAATTAGCGATGAGGTGATAGAGTATGCCTTCAACAAGACGGTGAGGAACAATGAAGGGCAAATGGAGATAAAGGCCATCAACGGTGTCTACATCGCACGTGGAGAAGCCAAAGTAAGGAGTATGACATCGGAAGAGCTAGAAAAGAGGGCCATAGAAGCCCAAGTGGAGGAAGTTTTGGCAATCTTGAATGAAGGAGTCAAACGGAACATCGAAATCGACCCAGGTAAGTCGATATCGACTAACAATGTTCAAGATTCTATGTCAGGTTATAAGTATGGGTCGACGGAGGAGGAGAAGGGACATCGAAATCGGGAAGCAAGGTCGATATCGACCATGCCCTAAAGCTGAAATTGACTGCCATTGAAGCTGAGAAAGGAGGAACAAAGACAACCTCGATATCGATCTCTGATGGTCGAAATCGACCTGATCATGTCGAGCAGAAAGCCTCCAAATCGACTGAACCTCCAGAAGCACAACAGAGCTCGATATCGACCACTGAATATCGATGTCGACCTTAGCCACAAACAGAGAAGAAGGTAAGTAAAGGTACGGATTCCTCTTGTTCCATTTCAATAAAAGATTTGTCATTATTTGGAAGAGGTGTGCCTTGGCATGTGCGCTTGTGTAGGGTATTCGATGATGATTCGAACCAATATAAGAAAGGAGACAAGATCTATGTCGCCAAATCAAAAGATCAATGGTTCCCTACTAGATTTAAAGATAAGATGATGGGACCATTCACGGTGAATCAAATCCATCCAGGCGGAATGCAGCTGAGAGACAAGAAAGGAGTGTTGTTTGAGGCCCAAGCCACATGGGCTCTGTAGATGCCGCCTTGAGAGCACAAAAGGAAGAAGTCGGCCTAGCGACTTAAAAGTCTAGAGCGTGTAACAAAGATAATTAGTTTTTGGTTTTGAACATCTTTGGTTTTGGTTTGAGACTTTATCATTATTGCATGTTTTGGTTTTTGTTTATAACAAGTTGCAGGAAAGAAGGAAAAGAGCACAGAACAGACATCGAAATCGATGTTATAGATCAATATCGACCTTAAGGTCGATTCAGATGGGCTTGTGGTCGAGGTCGGATCACCCTGAAGCCTGAGCCAGAAAATCGATGACAGAGATCGATTTCGATATTGCAAGGTTGATATCGACCACCACTGCAGTCTTCTTCGACTCTTGAAATTTGTGACGGTTTAGTAAGTTTTCTTTCTAACCATAGTTCTATTACAGTAAGGACACTGTAATCTTTAAGAATGAGGTGGGGGAAAAGCTTACTTGCATATTTTAGCATATTTTAAGCATTTTTGATAAGTTTTTGCATATTTTAGTTACATGTTTATGCATATTCATACTTAGTTAATATCTTTATGCGTACATAGTTTTATGTTTTGAAAAAAAACAGAGAAAAATGACCCCCATCAAAAATTGAAAAAAAAAAGAGTCATGGAAGTATAAAAAAGAGCTCTACGATGCAAAATTAGATTCATTAGAGATATAACATGAAATTGCCTGATTAAGGGAAGTCCAAATGAAGTGCCAAAGAAAAAAAATAAAGGAGGTAAAAATTTGAAGTTGCTTTTGACATGTGCATGATAAGATGATGGAGGACTTTTATGAAATTTCCATACATGTTTTTACACAAAAGAAGTTCAGATCCTAGCCTTACCTATGCATATTTGCAAAAGTCACAAGCCATATATGAGCCTTAATATATCATAATCATTATTGCTCCACATATATTATATATTGCCCATTATTTATACCTTATACCCTATCCAGGGACAAGTTTGAGAATGGATGTCATCTTTGGAGTTGTTATATGGGTTTGTGCATATTATGAAGTTGTTGGCAGGAATGAAAGATTTATGCAATATGGAAAATTTAATGAGTGAGAAAAAATCCGATCACCTCAGGAGATAAAGGTAGGTCGACCCTGCTCGTTGAGATGTTAGTTCGGCGAGATGGGACACAAGGTGAGGAGTCCGAAGTACTAAGTAACTGGGGCCATTAATGATACCCATGTTTGCGACTCGCGAGAAGGCAGTACTAAGTTAGAGAGGTAAAAGCATTATATTGAAAAAAAGCACTGAGCGATGAGTGAAAGGTGAGATATGATGAAGGAATGTGGAATGAAGGTTTTGGAAAAAAAGTATTAATTCCCAAGATATAACACCACATGGCCAAATATTAGCCCACCTTTAGCCTTTTACCAATCTACTTATCATAAGCTTGAAAAAGTCCTCTTGATTATTAATGCTATGTCGCTGAAATTGTTTTATGCATATAAACCTCCTTTTATGAGTATGAAATTGCTTTTATGCACAGGCATGGATTTGGTTGACAAAAGTACCTTATCGAGGATGAAAATTGATTGTAGGGACATATGATAAATGAATCTATGATGTTGAGGGTTTAGTTTCTTCCCCTGAATGACCATTAAAGGTATTGCTTGGGGACAAGCAAACTTAAGTATGGGGTGTTTGATGTGCGCGCAAATTACCATATTTTCTATGCACATTTAAGTCCATTTTATCATTCTTTTGCATACATATTAGTGGGAAAACATGAGATTAGTGTAGTTTATGCTTTATTGTCAAATATATGGGTCTGCACGAGTTTTTATGTGATTTTGCAGAAAACAGGATGAAAATGGACAGATTTGGAAGAGCGGAAAAAGAACTCGAAGTCTTCTGAAGAGGTCGAAATCGACTGAAGAACCTCGACATCAAGTGAAAAGTGAGGCAGGAATCGAGCAAGAAGAGAACAGAGCATGTCGATACAACCAGGTCGATATCGATGTCTGATGGTCGATATCGAGTGCCTAGATTGAGCTTATTGATAGAAGTCGAGTGCCAGTCCGAGAAGAAGAAGGAGTGCTCGAGATAGAGTTAAACCGATGTCAATATCGATGTCCTTAGGTCGATATTGATGTCCTTAGGTCGATATCGATGTTGTCCAGCAGAGAAGTCCGACTCAGATTCTGATAGAATTCTATCCGAAGCATGCACGTCTATCCTAAAGGCGAGATTTCCTATCATCACTGCCAGAGTTATCACATGAGATGTTTTACCATGAAGTTTTTAGGTTTACTTTGTTTAAGTTTTATCTTAGAGAATAAAGATAAGTTTTCGAGTCTTTGGATAGCAAAGTTCGATATCTATATCTAGAGGCCGTTAGGGCTGAGTTTAACCATTCAATTTCAGTTAATCCAAGCACAACGATTTTAGTAGTTTATCGCAGAGAATTTGTAGAGAGAGAGGAGAGCCGATTGAGTTGGGTGTGAAGCGAAAGCAGAGATTTGGCTTGGTTCGGTTGTAATTTCTTTCTTTTGCAATATAAAGTAGTTTTCTTTTCAATGATGATGATGAGTTGCATGATGAGAAGCGAGTAGTCAACCCACTTCTAGGGTCGGGGTGAGCCCGACGATAGCACATAGGGTAAGAGCATCAAAGGTATGACTTTTATGCGATTCCGTCTTCTATCCTATGCATGATCCTTTGCGAAAGTTAGGGAGATTCATTATTTGCATTATTGAAGTGAAAGCCACTCATATTGTGAACTTGGATTACTCATGAATTGGATAGTAACTCTTAGGAATTATGCGAGAGCCTCTAATCACCTAAGTGTTGGTAACGAAAGTTATTTGACGGAAAGACATTAAATTTCATAACTTTAGCACAATACTTGCATTGTTATCATTGTGGCATGAAACCCCGACTTTGGAAGCTTTTAATTGATTGAATTTGATATAAAGTTTAAGTTTTGATTTCTGACCATCTTTCTACAACCATTCTACGCTCTTCGGACACTTTTTCCGACACATAGGTTACGCATTGATGTTTCTGTAATAGACATCGAAATCGACTGTCAAAGGTCGATATCGAGGACTAACGTCGATATCGAGGTCTGTCTCGACGTCGATTTGGTTTGCTTTTGTCTTGTGCAGGGTTCTAGTGGAAATCGACCAAAACTGAGGTCGGTATCGACTAGACACATCGATATCGAGTGTCTTTTGAGGTCGAAAGCTTGATCGTGATTACAACAACAGAAGCGCTGACATACCTCCTCGTGTATTCAATTTCAGTTAATCCAAGCACATCGAATTTTAGTAGTTTATTGCAGAGAATTTGTAGAGAGAGAGGAGAGCCGATTGAGTTGGGTGTGAAGCGAAAGTGGAGATTTGGCTTGGTTCGGTTGTAATTTCTTTCTTTTGCAATATAAAGTAGTTTTCTTTTCAATGATGATGATGAGTTGCATGATGAGAAGCGAGTAGTCAACCCACTTCTAGGGTCGGGGTGAGTCCGACGATAGAAACGTAGGGTAAGTGCATCAAAGGTATGACTTTTATGCGATTCCGTCTTCTATCCTATGCATGATCCTTTGCGAAAGTTAGGGAGATTCAGTACTTGCATTATTGAAGTGAAAGCCACTCATATTATGAACTTGGATTACTCATGAATTGGATAGTAACTCTTAGGAATTATGCGAGAGCATCTAATCACCTAAGTGTTGGTAACGAAAGTTATTTGATGGAAAGACATTAAATTTCATAACTTTAGCACCATACTTGCATTGTTATCGTTGTGGCATGAAACCCCAACTTTGGAAGCTTTTAATTAATTGAATTTAATATAAAGTTTAAGTTTTGATTTCTGACCATCTTTCTACAACCATTCTACGCTCTTCGGACACTTTTCCGACACATAGGTTACGCATTGAAGTTTCTGTAATAGACATCGAAATCGACTATCAAAGGTCAATATCGAGGACTAACGTCGATATCGAGGTCTGTCTTAACGTCGATTCTAAGCCCACAGGCGAAGGATCGGGACTAGCAACGCATCATATGGAATGCGTAACGACTGTTTCCTTTTCAGTGCTAGTGAACAATGGCCCTACTGATATGTTCCTCCCCTCTCAAGGGCTTCTCCAAGGGGATCCTCTATCTCCTTTTCCTGTTCATTCTAGGAGCCAAAATCCTAGCTAGGAAACTCGAAGCCGAAACAAATGTGGATAAGAGTCCAATTGGGTTCACCTTTGGAAGGAACGGTCCTCAGGTCCCTTTCCTATCTTTTGCTGATGACATCATCATTTTCTCAAAGGGTAGTGTTGATGCAGGACAAAAAGTTAGCACAATAATTGATACATACTGTAAAATTTCAGGGCAAAATGTTAATTATCATAAATCGAGCTTCCAAGCTATAAAAGGCATTTCAAACACTAGGATCTCAGAGCTTAGTAATTGCTTGAATATTACAAACGAAAACTCATTGGAAAAATATATCGGCTGTCCAATTATTAATGGTAGAGTAAACAAACATACCTTTGAAGATATCATCTGTAAATCTAAAGAACAACTAAGTAAATGGCGTGCCAATGCATTATCACAACAGGGACGTGCAATCCTAATCAATATGAACTTATCAGCTAAACCGTTGTACACAATGCAAAACTTTCTGCTACCCGCTTCCATACATAAAGAGCTTGATCAGATTAATAGAATGTTCTTTTGGAATAAAGATCTTCAACATCGACCACTCATTAGCTGGGATAGACTTTGCAGATCAAAAAAGTGTGGGGGATTAGGGCTTAGGAAATCAAAAGAGATGAATGAAGCCCTTCAAATGAAACTGCTCTGGAAAATATTGGCTGAACCAGATAATGTCTGGGACACTCTAATTAAATATAAGTACTTACGTTCTGTTAACATCCTTGAATACAAGAAATGTGGTGATTCCTCTTGGCAATGGGCCAAACTGACCACTCTCATTGATAAATTTAAGTAGGGGCTTATTTTGTCAATTGAAAATGGGAAATCTATCAAATTTTGGACAGATAACTAGATTACAACTTCTTCTCTACAGTCTAGAGATGAGTGCCCCCAAATTGGTAACAAGGAAGAAACCGTGAGTGACTACATCATGGGAGGTAGATGGTGGTTGGAGAAACTAAACAAGGTGCTACCTATTGACATAGTCAAAGAAATGTTGGACATTCCTCTTCCCATTTCTACTTTTGAGGATCGGCTATATTGGTGGCCTGATAGAGTGAGTTGGTTCACCACTTCGAGTGCATACAAACTAATCACATCTCAATCCTCTCTAAATTTAGACAATAACGCATGGATTTGGAACTTGGACATTCTGCCCATGGTCAAAAATTTTATGTGAAATGTTTGCCAGGAAGGTCTCCCAACTGCTTCTAGGTCGGCCTCTTGTGGGGTCTTTGTACCTTCTACCTATAGCTTGTGCAACTATGCGGCTGAAGATGATACTCACCTCCTGTTAGAATGCCATTATGTGTGCTCTCTGATTCGGTTCCCTTCTCGCATATTCTAAAAAAATATCCAGTATGATAAATCATTCTCGAGATATAAAACCTATCATTTCTTTCATCGGAAACAACCTTAATGCAGCAGCCAAGGTGGAGCTTGTTTTTGTTTGGTGGTCTGTTTGGTACATTCGAAACCAACACATGTTTAGGTAGGTCCCCATCTCGTCTAGAGATACGTCGCTACATATTATTAAAACCCACAAGGAGAACTGGAGTAAAACAGTTCAGATAGAGCGTAGCTTAGATGAGAACTTCCTCTTACACATTCAAAACTCTAATCACCCAAAGAAGAAAAATAAGTATGGTGAGGTTACGTGGCGTAAACCCCCAAGGGAACCTCTCATGTTAAATTTTGATGGATCCACAAAAACAGACAACGACATCTCGGCATGAGCTATTATTCGGGATTGGGAAGGACGTCCAATTCTCATATGTTACCAAAAACTTGGTAAACAAAGTCCTTTGAAAGCGGAAGCTCTTGCTTTAAAACTGAGAATCCAACACGCTACTCAACTCCGTATCGACAAAATCCACATCTAAGGCGATTCTAGTATAATCATAAACCACCTTAACCGAAAATCTAAATGTCCTTGCAAAATTGAACTGATCTTGTCAGATGTTAAAGTTCTTCTATCGACTTTGAAAGAAGTTTCCTTCTTTCATGTGCCTCGTTTAGGCAATAGAGTGGTTAATAAGGTTGCACATCTTTACCACTCTACCTGGGGTGTCGATATTTACAACGATTTTGGTCTTTTAGACCTCATCCGAAAAGATGCCGTCGGGTAGAGCTCACTCGCTCGAATTATTTCCTAATAAAAAAAAAATTCAAATACATGAGTTTGAATAATTCGTGAGAAGAAGAAGAAGAAGAAGTAACGAGGAAAACCGCGTTCAGATTTCATTGTGTGAAACTGAAAACAATACACAAAGAGAGATGAAACACATTGAACCGTGTCAACCCCGTTTCAACCCGCACCCTCCCGTTTATTAATTTCAGACTTACGGAGTGAAGTATTTCTTTCCCCGTTCTAATTTCAATATAAAAATAAATATTCAATTAACCAATAAAAACAGAGCCCAATTCCCAAACAAATGCTTAATCACGTGCTCTGCAACCCCCCCTCCCCCCCCCCCCCCCCAAAAAAAAAACAAAACAAACCTCCCAAAACCCCCCAAATTCCTTCCCCTATATATACACCATCAATTCGCCCCCTTCCTTCCAAACTCCCAAATCAATCAATTTCACAATTCTCCAGAGCCACCAACAAATTTCTGAAATTCGTCAACCCTAACGTCTGAATTCGCTCCAATGGAGTGGATACGAGGGATCCTCTTAGGTAGAGGCAGCTTCTCCACCGTCAATTTAGCAATTCCGATGCGGCGGGATTCATACGCCCCGTCATTGATGGTGGTCAAGTCCTCCGATGTCTCCACTTCCGATTCATTAACCAATGAGAGAGAGGTCCTAAGGCGACTCGGCAACCGGTGCCCACAGATTACCCGGTGTTTCGGCGACGACACAAGTTTGGAGAACGGCTGCCGTCTTTATAACCTATTCCTCGAGTATGCCTCCGGCGGGAGCCTCTACGATCACCTCCAGCGATCTCCCGGTAAGAGACTATCGGAATTCGAAGTGAAGAGGCACGTGAGCTCGATTTTGAGAGGGCTCTGTTTTATCCACGGGTCCGGATTCGTTCACGGCGACATCAAACTGCAGAACGTGCTCGTATTCGACAACGGCAAGGTGAAGATCTCCGATTTCGGGCTCGCGAGGGAGAGGCAGAGCGGGAAAAGAGGGGGTTTTGAATTGAGGGGGACTCCCCTGTACATGGCGCCGGAGTTGCTCGCCGGCGGCGAATGCGATGCGGCGGCGGATGTGTGGGCGTTGGGATGCGCTGTGGTGGAGATGATCTCGGGGATGCCGGCATGGAGGTGTGAGCCCGGGTGCGGGGTGCCGGAGCTGCTATGCAAGATCGGCGCCGGAAAACAGTCGCCGGAGATTCCAGAGGGTTTGAGCGAGCAAGGCAAGGACTTTGTAAGCAAGTGTTTCGTGAAGGATCCGAGAGAGAGATGGGCGGCCCGGATGTTGCTGGATCACCCGTTCGTTTCGGGTTTCGGCGTCCAAGATTCCGCCGACATGAAGGATTATGATTCGCCGAAAGGGCCGTTTGATTTCCCTGATTCCACGCCGACGGCTCAAGCATCGGACGCGTTTTATTCGCCGGAGCCCTTCGAGTGGGACGAGGAGTGCTGGGAGGAGGAGGAGGATGACGATGGTTCGGTGGCAGAGCGGGTTGGGATTCTTGCGGGTAACCCCAAACAGGTTCCGGATTGGACCAATTCTGAATCGGAGGGGTGGATCACGGTCCGTTGATCTTGATATTCCGGCGATCAGACAGGGGCTGCTGGGAAGATTTTATCTTGGATATTTTCCCTATACCCAATCACATTATATATATATATATATATATATATTTTGGGTAGTAAATGTAATAGGACGGATGAGATCCGGCGGCGATCAAGTAACATGATTTTGTAGATGGAGTAGATAGTAAGGTTTTGTGTAGATGATTCTTTGGGTCAGAAAAGATTTTTTTGTATAGAATAAGATTTTAAGCAAATTATTTGATTGAAAAAAGGAAGGAAATTCTGGTTGAATTTTGAGATGCTCTGTATTTTAGGCAAGTCCTTGTGTTGCAATCTTGCACCTTCCAGGATCAAACATTACTTAAAATTCGTATGAAGTTAGTGATGGTTGATTTCAGACCGGTGCTTCTCTTTCTTTTATTTTAGGAAACTGTCTCAACAATGGATTAGATTAAATCTTTTGTTTTAATATTGTGTTTGCTTTTGTTCCAATGGTTTTAGCATAACTTAAAACTAGTGTATATTAAATATCAATTTATTATAACAGAACATCCAATTTAATTTAATTATAACCAAAACTCTTAACTTAATCTATCTATCTATATACATATAATAAAATTGATGCATAACGTTCAACATGACGTAATGTAGTTGATTATTAGGAAAAAAAAACTCTCACTTACTTTTTTTTATTAAAATAATATGTTATAATAATTTATATAAAGTTATCCTAAGACAAATTTTAAGTATGACTATAAGTTAAAACTACTTTATAATCATACCTAAAATTTGAGAAATATTTTCAATTAAGGCTCTTGTACAAGGGGACCATTAGAAAAAACAAATTAACGTCAAAAATACAATTACATGATTTTCATGGATGATATGAAATCTGTTAGGAAGGAAGGTATTGTTAGATGATATCTCTTTGTCTTAATGATGTTTGAAGTTTAATCAATTTGAAATATATTTACGTGGGAATTAATATCTACGTTAGCATAGTAGTGATTAACAAGGAGGGGATGACCCTGAAGAGGACCAAGCCAAGCAACTAAGTTTCATATGACTAAGCTTTTGAGAAGAATTGGGAATTTCTGGCAGTCTACTAAAAACTTCAAAACTAATCCTTTTGCTCAAAGTTTTTATCCCAATTCTTGCCAAAATCTTGTATCTCTTTTATCTAAACTTGCAATGTTACATGACCTCCATCTTATTGGTTGTCATGCTCTAAATAATTACCCTAATGATGCATGTATGTTCAGTTCTTCCAGCTGCTGTACTATTATGGATAATGTGAAATATAACTATTTATCCTATGATAAAATTGTCTCCTGGCTTTACCAGCATTGGATTACTAACATAGATCAAGCAAAAATCCACAACATTAGATGGCTAAAGGATAATCACTATCTACACATCATTAATAATCACAATCATCCCAATAATTGGAAAAACAACTATATCAAGCACTTAGCTGTTAAATACCAATTGAATTCATATAATCTACACTCTGGAACAACCAAAGGCCACTATAACAGCTACAAGGCTGAGGATCATAAAAATAATACACAAGCTAACTGTAAAAATGATTCTATTACTACTAGAGAATGTATCTTGTCTAACCTTGCTCGAGTGATCATGTCACTTGAGCAACATGACTCCTACTGGCATATGCAGGGATTACACTGGGAATACAACCACCATAAGGGCTGCTGGGATCAGCTACATCATGTCAAAAATACAAGTTATATGGAACTGAAGACATACAAGCATCAGAAACAGGAAGACATCAAGCTGCTCAATAATTCCTTCCCTCTTGGTGTTTATCTGTATCCTCATAAATTAAAAAATACTACATGTAAGGGCATTTACTCTGCTACACATTTGCACTCACTTGAACTGAACATGTGCTTAATGATACATACTACTATCTTATTAGCTCAGACTTGGTTACAGATTCATCTACAACACTATTTACATCTTTACAAATGCAAAGTTTATGGCAATTATCAAACCAGTAAAAATAATATAACATATTGCATTCTCAGCACAAAATACTGTATCAATTGGAGTATATCCAGTACTAAGATTACAAATTGGAAAAATACAACAGGTTCATCTTATATGAAGCACACCTTTTATAAATTGAATATCAAAATGGTTACTCCACCTAGAACTAAAATTAGCCCTCCTAAACCACACATAAGTAATAATTATAACATGATTGAGTTTGTCTCAATTAAATTTGCAATACATGTATATGACATGAATATGACTATAAGAGATCCTAGGACTACGAAAAGTTTCAAATGAGAATAAGCTATTGGAATGTGCGCGGACTAAGCCGCAAAAATATTTGGACTCAAATTGAAATCACAACTAAAGTAGAAAATATTAGAGTCCTAGCTTTAGCTGAAACTAAAATTAATACACCCCCCTATGAACCTATTTGGAGGAAAGCTGGCTTCGATCGGATCCATTTCTGTCCCTCGACTGGGCTTTCTGGGGGTATATGTTTACTCTGGAAGGAGGCACTATTTCAAAATGAACAATTCGAAGTGAATTACTCAAATGATAGAATAATCCTTGCATCCTACACAAATAAACAATATGACACCAAGACATCTATTGTATTTGTTTATGCTCCTCCACAAACCATAGATAAGGATCAATTTTGGTTTGATCTCTCAAACATTATCTCTTCGATAAACAACCCATATTTAATAATTGGGGACCTAAATGAAATATTTAAAACTTCTGACAAACAAGGCGGAGCCCCCCCCCCCCCCACTAGAGTTCGATTGACCAGGCTAACAGAATTCATAACAACTCATAACTTAATAGATATTCCTTCCACAGGAAATAAATTCACGTGGAGAAAAAGGAAAACTAGCAATGATAACACTTTCGAAAAACTAGATAGAGCACTAGCCTGTACTTCCTTTCTAAATACCTACCCCAATATAACTATCAAAAATTTCCCTTTCACCACATCTGACCATGCGCAAATTTTAATTGACCTAAATGAGGGACAAAGACCTAAACTACAACCATATAAATTTGAAATGGCATGGACAAGCAGAAAGGATTTTGAAAGTCTAGTACTAAGTGCCTGGAGACTTGATATGCCCGGGTCCAATCTCTATAAACTCACAAAAAAACTACAAGAAGTAAAAAGGAAAAGCAAAATTTGGAGTAAACTAAACTATCAAAACATTACTCGACAATTCTTGCAAACATAAAAAAGGATGCAAAATCTACAGGCAAAACTGTACACACAATACGACGAAAAAATAGAAAAAACTCTATCTCAACTAGCAAAAAAGCATGCTGCATTAATAAATTTTCAAAAGACCTACTGGGGTCAAAGAGCAAAACGCACTCACATCAAAAATGTTGACGCCAACACGAAATATTTCCATAAAATCGCCACTGGGAGACGTAACAGAAATATTATTAAAACACTACAGACAGCTGCTGGAATCTCCATCACTCAAGAATCGGAAATTAGGGAACAAATTAAAAGGGACTTTCAAGATAGGTACACTCAAACCACACGACATAATGTAAACAACAATCTACTAAATAACATAACTACTGAAATATCCAATTCTGATAATATATTACTTACCAAACCACCATCAAATTCAGAAATAAAAGATGTTGTCTTTGGCTTGGCAAATGACAAGTCTCCAGGACCTGATGGTTTCCCGGCAGGATTTTTTAAAAGGTACTGGCACATAGTTGGACCATCAGTAACGAAAGCTGTAAAAAGCTTTTTCCTTAGTGGAAAAATTTTAAAACAAATAAATCATACCTTCATTGCTCTAATCCCGAAATGTGAAACACCAACTACAACTGCTCATTACAGACCTATAAGTCTCTGCACGACCACATATAAAATAATTTCAAAGGTTTTAGCCAATAGACTAAAGAAAATAATGCCTAAAATCACACACCCCCTTCAAAGTGCATTCTC
The DNA here is from genome assembly GCA_963922045.1 of Persicaria maculosa. Taxonomy (NCBI): domain Eukaryota; kingdom Viridiplantae; phylum Streptophyta; class Magnoliopsida; order Caryophyllales; family Polygonaceae; genus Persicaria; species Persicaria maculosa. The sequence goes on from OY998268.1 coordinate 29,271,495, forward strand.
GTCAGGAAGGGCAATACAGGACAATATATTAATCGCACATGAAATATTCCACTCATTCCAGAAGAAAAAAGGGCAAAAGGGCTGGATCGCGATTAAATTAGATATGGAAAAAGCTTTTGATATGGTTGACTGGAACTTCCTATTAGCTGTTCTACAAAAGTTTGGTTTCTCAGATGTATTTATCAACTGGATAAGAGAGTGCGTCACCACTGTCACATACTCCGTCCTAGTCAACAATGAACCTACCAGTGTTTTTTACCCTTCAAAAGGAATTAGACAGGGAGATCCACTATCCCCTTATTTATTCCTTATTATTTCAGAAGTCCTTGCAAGAGCTCTACAACAAGAATCTCTAACTCACTCTAGTCATCTGGGGATCTCGATCTCTAGAAGTGGACCAAAAATCCCTTTCCTAGCCTTTGCGGACGACATAATAATATTTGCTTCATCCACCAAAACAGCATGTGATAACATAAACAACATCCTCAATCAATATTGTGCCCTCAGTGGGCAACGGATCAACAAGACTAAATCGTTATTCCAATCTTCCAATAATGTCAACGCTAATGGCAATAGATTACTACAAAGTGTACTTGGAATAAACCATACGGATAACTTAGACAATTATCTAGGTTGCCCTATCTTTTCAACCAAAGTCTCCAAGGATTCCTTTAAAGATCTGACTACAGCAACCAAAAACCAACTGGATAGGTGGAAGGCATCTTTGCTATCTCAATCGGGGAGATGTACTCTCATAAAATCCACTTTAGCTGCAAAACCTGTTCATCTTATGCAATGCTTTATGCTACCTTCTTCGATACATAAAGATCTGGATAAAATTAATAGAAATTTTCTTTGGAACAAGGGCACACGGCATAGACCACTGATTAGCTGGTTTGAGGTCTGTAAAACAAAAACTAACGGAGGACTTGGTATTCGAAATTCTGAAGATATGAATAAAGCTCTTCAGCTTAAACTAATATGGAAAATTCTAGCAGAACCTAATAACCCCTGGGTACAGATAATAAAGCATAAATATCTCAAGGATCAACACATTCTAAATTACAAAAGGAAGGGCCCTGCCTCGTGGCAATGGGCGAAACTGAGTAACCTGCTAACTTTATTCAAACAAGGACTCAGATGGGGCATTGGGGACGGGAGTTCTGTCAATTTTTGGACTGATATCTGGTGTGACTCCTCTCCGCTCATTGAAATGGCCACTAACGCACACTTGATAGACACAACAATAAAGGTTAAACATTATATAACACCGACTAAAAATTGGAATATTCAAAAGCTTCAACGCGACTTGCAAAACAGATTAAACAATGACATTGTTCAAACCATCATTAACATGCCCATCCCAAAACACATCCATCAGGATCGCTTATATTGGAAACACAGTAAAAATGGATGGTTCTCAACAGCATCGGCTATCGAGCTCATTAACATCCAGAAAAACATGACAAATCACATCTAAACTGGATTTCGGGATTAGATACGAGTCCCAAAGTTAAAAATTTTCTTTGGAAAATAACAAAAAATGGAATCCCTACTTCGGCTACACTGGCCTGCCGTGGAATTGAAATTCCGACAAATTGTCCTCACTGTGAATCCTGTTATGAGGACACGCCCCACCTACTTTGGAATTGTCCTATCACACTAGCAACTGTCAGGACAATTGATTACTCAATTCACAAAATAATTGAAAATGTGCAAAATTGGGACCTAGACACAAATGAATCACTACAACAAATCAAAAACAAATTAGGAAATGAGAAGTTTTCTAAACTTGCAATGTGCTGGTGGTGTGTTTGGTACTCTCGTAACAAAGCAATCTTTGAAAATATACACCCAAACCATAAATCAATTGCCTCTATTGTTAAACAAAACCTCATTTATTGGCAAACGGCTAGAATAGACGATTTGGAAATCCAGGCACAAGAAGCAGGAAAACCAAAATCAAAAAGGAAGAGAATTGAAAAATGGAGCAAACCACCATCTGAAGTCTATAAACTAAATTTTGATGGTGCTCTATCCACCTCTGGGGTGGCTTCTTTCGGTTTCATTATTCGTGACTCTAGTGGCGCCCCAACTACCATGGGTGCTGGCCCATCTCCTATCAAATCAGTGATTGGTTCTGAGGCCTTTGCCTTGTGGAAGGGTCTCATGGCAGCTGCTGATATAGGAATCTCAGACATAGTAATTGAAGGAGATAACCTTACAATCATAAACTGTCTTTTAGGCAGTGGATCTATTCTATGAGAGGTTGAGATGATTATCTCTGACGTTCTTTTCTCTCTTAGACAATTTCATTCTTCCCTGATTCTTCATGTTTACAGAGAAGCAAACCAAGCTGCGGACTTCCTCTCGCATCTCAACTTTGCTTTCTCAGGCACACACTATGATGACTCAGAGTTTGCTTCTATCATCCGTTCGGATGCACTTGGCAGATGATTTGGTCTTCTGGCCAAATTCTTTTCGGTTAAAAAAAAACAAGGAGGGGATGGAGTGGTAATTATTCACTGACATTCCTGGTTAGTTCATCGCCATTAAATTATGATTGGAGGAACTTGAGTAACATTTACATCATCTTTTACTTTTACACTAGTTGACGTGCCCGTGCTACGCACGGGTTTTGTAATAGTTCATCCAAATAGCTTAACTACTATTTTATGGTTTTGTGTTGTTAGAGTTGGAAAACAAAATTAGCTTAATTACTATTATATGGTTTTGTTTTGTTAGAGTTGGCAAACAAAATTCGGCTGAGTTATATGAATTAAATTTATTTATATTTTCATAATTTTCGTTAACAATTGTTTTAGACACGTAAATGAAAATTATGATATATTTAAGCCAATAATTTGACATATTTTATCCACATGTTATCTTTTGTGTTAACTTGAACTGATAACCGTTATTAATTTTTAGAACTTAAAAAAAGTTAAAAAATATTATTTTGTAATTAGTATTTGAGAATAATATCATACTTATTAGTAATGAATATGATAATATGTAAAAAAAAGTTAATTAAAAAATTACTCCATCCCTTTGCAAATAAATAACTTTTTCAAGTGAAACATGTATTTATAGGAGAGTTAAAATTATATAAAATATTAAAATATTAATTAATTCTATTAATAATATTATACTTATTATTAATAAGTATGAGTTTATTTTAAAAAATAAATATTTTATATTGGTTTTTTCACCTTAAAATACGTTTAGGAAGGAATAATATTTTTATCTAATTTTTCCCGTCCTAAGGAATGTGCCTAACTTTAAAAAATTAAGGAGTATTAATTACAAAGGGGGGAGTAATATGAATATTCAGCCACGTATTGCTAAACTTGTTAATTTATAATAATCCTACATATTTTTACACTAATTTTTACTTTGGCGTGTGGATAAGTAACTTTCTTGAAAATAGTGCAATATATATATATATATATATTTTTTAATCACTCTATTTTAGAATTGTCGAGAGAGAATGACATGTCTCCTTCTTCTAGCTTTTCCATTTGCTTTTCCATTTGTTTTTCTACTGGTACATGATTCAACTCTCAAATGGTCCAGGTTCTTCATTTCCTAGTGCTATGCATGCTTAACTTATCCGACTTTTAGTTTTCAATTGTTTTTGGGGCTGAATGATTTCTAATTTGGGCAGCTGCTTGCTGGAATTGCAGGGTGAATGCGACGCAGTTCGTCGGGCACCTTGCATGTGTAAGACCATTGAAAATTGGAGGTGTGTTCTTTAATCCTTGACATCCTATTGTTAGGGGTTTTGATTGCGGGTGTATTGTGACTTAGATGTTGAATGAATTTGGGTTTTTGGAGTTTTGTTATTATTTCCCCTCAATTTCTTTCTCTAAAATGTTATGGAATGAATATGGGTATCGTACTTTTGCCAGAAAATTAATAATAATAATAAGTGATTGGAGATTTTGAGTTGGTGTTTTCATTATAAGGTTGTCTAAATTGGAAGCAATTAAGAAATGCAATGTGAATTAGATTTGATACTCTGCTGGGGTTAAGGGAACTTAAGGAATCCTGAACTGATGTTAATAAAAATGGAGGAGGTGAAAAGTGAAATTAGGAAATGCATGTACCGATGGGAAAATACTTAATTATTGTGTCTAAGTGGTACATGAAAGGCAATGATTCATGTTAACACCTTTTCACGTTTTCTTGTAGCTGAAGTGGTTAAGTTGCGATTTTCTCCGTTTTCGTTCGAACAACATTATTGTAAGGGAAAAGTTTATTATGTAAAGCTAACTTTGGCCTCTTTTATTGAGAGAATGTGTAGGATCTTCTGAAGTGCAATTGGAGGTTGCACCTTTTTTAGAGTTGTGAAGGAGTGGATCATATGAACAACATGTTAGAGGTTTAAATATCGAATTTTCAAGGTGATTAATCCAGGTGATTTATTATTTGTGATTACTTATTTAGGTCATGCATTTTTTTCGGCTGTGTGTTAAATATTAGACAGATTGTAGATCATCTTGCATTTGTTTATTGTGTGTCATTAGTTACTTGGTTCATGGATTTGATTAGAAGAGTAATTTTTTGTAGATGGAATGTTAATAGGTTCAAAAAATTGAAAGAAATACCACCTGATCATAGTTATTATATGTCTTATGACTTCAAGAGAAGCGTACAGTAGGAGAGTGAACAAAAATAAAACTTACCTTATGTTCGAATAAAAGTTATTACATGTTATAGCATCAGTAGACTGACCCACTTAATCATAGTTTGCGGTTGAATCTCCATGCTGGGATGATTGTGTGTTGATAACAATTTCAACATATTATGTTCCTACATGTATAAGGGTCGAAATATTAGTATAAATAATCCTTTTTGCTTGGGTGGTGAGAAAAATAGAATGAATTAAATTCAATATATAGAAATTAATATGGTGAAATCTCATGTGTGAGCAGTTGTCACACCTTGATTCAAGTTGTTAAATGCTTCCTTGAAAACAATGTTTCTTGTCTTGTTCTTTGAGTGTCTTGCTTCGTCCAACATGATGATTTTCAGTCCTTTTGGGTCTGTGACTCTTGATATTGCCACATACAACTGTCCATGGCTGAATACAGGCTTCGGTAGATACAATCCTACATGATGGAGAGATTGTCCTTGACTTTTGTTTATTGTCATCGCATAGCATGGTTTGATTGGAAACTGCCGACGCTTCATGATAAAAGGCCATTTTGATTTTGTGGAAGTCATTGTGATCCTTGGTATTAAGACTTTTTTCCCAAGGTTGCTGCCAGTAATTATTGTAGCCTCAATAAACCGGTCACCTAGGTGGGAGATAATCAACCTCGTTCCATTACATAGACCTTGATTGGGATTGACATTTCGAAGAAGCATAACTGGCAATCCTTCCTTGAGGTTTAGACAGTGGGGTGGCATACCAGGGAACTGAAGACCATTTAGAAATTCTGTAGGATACATTTGGTCCGGTTCGGGTGCATCAGTTGATGCTTTGCAAATTTCATCAAAACTTCTGTACACTTTCATTTCCCCTTCTAGCATATTGAACATATATTCATTGATTGCATCAGCTTCTTCATTTAGAGGCGTGAGAATAGCCCTTTCTCTAAGATAATCCCCATCATTTTGGTTAGCTATGAAATTTGGGAATATCTGTTCAACAATCTGCTGCACTGGAGAATTGGTTGTCTCGAGAATGAACTCTTTAGGAATTTCTATCCATGTAGGTTCATCCTCTTCTTGTTTTGCAGTAGCTTGGACATCTCCATCTCCGACTTTAAGGACCCACTGATTGAATCTCTGTTTAATAATGTCAATATTCCCATTTGCAACCACCTCATTGACTCTCATGCTTCGTGCTAAGTGTAGGACTTGGCAATGTTTCCATAAAGGGGAATTGTTGATGCATGCTTCTACAATATCTGGCCTTCGTCCCTTTGGTATGACAGGCAAGATTTGTCTAAAGTCTCCTCCTAGTAGAAGTGTAATTCCTCCAAATAATTTTTTCCTGTTTGCCTCATTCTTGAACCCCCGTGTGTCTCTCAAAGTTCTATCAAGTGCTTCAAATGCAAATCTTTGAGTCATTGGAGCTTCATCCCATATTATCAATTTCACTTCATGCATCAACTCTGCCAAATGCGTGTTCTGCTTTATGCCACATGTGCTATTCTCCATTAATTCTATAGGAATGACAAATCTGCTATGAGTTGTTCTTCCCCCAGGTAGTAGTAGGGATGCTATACCTAAATGATGTTGCCATTGCAAAGTAAAATTAGGTGTAGTAGTATATTTCCGTGAAATGATATTTTAACATGAAAATACTATTGTTGATTAAAAATTACCTGAAGATGTAACTGCCAGAACTATGCTTTTGTCTGATCTCAGTCGAGCTATTAAAGTTCGATATAAGAAAGTCTTCCCTGTACCTCCTGCACCATAGACGAAGAAGAACCCTTCCTCGTTGTTCTCTATTGAAGAAAGCACCTTGTCATAGATGAATAGTTGATCTGAATTTAGAGATGCACGAAGCTGTTGATGTTCGAGTGCTTGGTCATGGAAATTATAGTTCATCTCTTCTAGAATGAGCCGATTATCCATGCTTGTGAACAATGTTGTATCTGGCATCGGGAGATCTGGGTAATCTGCTAAAGATTTGCCATTCCTGTTCAGAATTTGTTGAATATGTAGCAGGCAATAGTTTTTGATTTGGTGTTCTATGAGCTTTAAACTCGGAAAGTTAAACAACTTTCTTTTTTCATAGACAATATCCTCTGACAATGTTTCCCAATTCTGATCCCATAGGTTCTTAGGACTGGTGACTTCACAGAATAATAATACTGTGACAAAAAGTTCACGAAGTTGAAGTGTCGTTGCGCATAATTTGGCCTCTGAAAGTGCATCTGTCCATTCTTTGTCATCATTGACCATACCCAGAGCATAGCAAGCCTCTCTAAAAGTGTTGAACAATCTGCCATTAACTGTTCTGATTTCTTCAAAAGACCATGGGCCTTTGACAACATTTAACAACATTCTCAAGTAATATCTTTCACCTGATGTAGGATGAGTATAGGTTATCCTGCCAATGCTTCTTCCCTGTTTTCTGGTAGTCCACCGCTTCTCTTTTGCATTCCATATGAATGCCATTGGTATCTGTCCGTATGATAATTTCCTTGCTTCTGCATCAGCTGCATTGAGTTTGAACCATTCTGTGAACATAGTGTCTTGAATACCATTTCTACGAAGTAGTGCTGGGAGGCTTTTAGAGTCTCGAAGTGTGACAATGTTTTGATCCGGCAAATGGAAGGTTAGCCTCATGACTGATGGTGTGCAGTGGTGAATGTCAAAACCAAATATACGCCATGAAGCTTCACAGGCTGATAGATACCGACAATCTAGATATTGCTTTATTTCATCTACTTCAATGATGTTTGCGGGATTTGAAGTCTCTGTAGGGATGAAGTTTTCTTGTATTATTACAGATGTCCTATCAGGCCCTTTAGTCAAATATTTAAAGAGATACTTGATAACCCTTGATTTGTTGCACCACTCGACATTGATATGTACTTGGTACTTGATTAACAAATAACGATTATAAGGCACAACATGTCTGTTATCCAACCTTACTTTCTGCTTCATGACATGTTGTCCATTATCTCGTCTCTGGTAGGTTGGAAAACCATCATCATCAATTGTTGTTTCTGCATGATATGACTTAGGGAAATGCTTAGTGCATACACCATCAATTGTGCATGGAGATTTTTTGTTGGCTTCCCCGCAAGGTCCATGCATCATGTAGTCTGTGACAACTTTATATCCAATTGGATCTTCATCCTTGCATGGGATTTCTGCTGAAATGATATTGTCAATATCACTTGGTGTTTGACATTTGTATTCTTCACTCACCCATAGTAATATATGTGCATATGAGAGGCCTCTTTTCTGGAATTCAATGGTGTATACAACTGCAAAATATGCATATGAGATAAATAGTTTAGAATATATGTTTTATATATATGAGATAAATAGTTTAGATTGTATGATGGTTTGACGTAATCTTACCAACAGGGCTTTTTCCAAAAATTGAATTCTTTTGAATATCCGTCATCAGTTGCGATAGCTTGATTTTGAAAACCCTGGTGATGATGTCTGGTCTATCTTGTGGTTGTTGTCCAGGTAATTCAGACAACATTTCTTCTATCTCTGGCCAGTTTTGGTTTGCTGTAAAGGTGATGAAGAGCGATGGATTTCCAAGTGTGCGAAAAATCGCCATTGCATCTTGGTAGTTTTAAATCATATATCTTGGACCACCGATGAAAGATGAAGGTAGAACAATTCTCTTCCCTACTGCAGTTGCTTTTGTGTCACCTCTAGTCACTGCATCACATATGTTTTGATATAAATCTGCACGTAGGTCATCTTGATTTAGTCTCAACCACCTTAGTCTTTGCTCCTCAATTGCAGTATATGCATCAACTAAATACTATTGGAATAATCTCCCACCTCTTATCACCGTTAATCCTTCATTCAATCTCTGTTGGATTCTGTAGCAATAGAACTCCCTCATTGTGACAAAACATCTCTTTGTCTTCCTTCTTCCGGTGTTGTCATAGTATTCTATCTTCTCATGGTATCCGTCTTCACCATAAGGAAAAAGTAGAGGATATTGCAGTGCCATGTATTGCGGGTGTAGGTCACTTATTCTTTGCAATCCAGATGTTTTGCTATGAATTACAACATCTCGGGATGAAGCGGTTTGGCCAAAATCTCCTATAACCAATGCTGCAATTTCAGACACTTGCGGCATGTTATATTCTCTCCCAGTTGATTGTCTTTGTCCTATGAGCCTTAGCTTTAACTCATATGAATTATTGTGGGAAATCCAATCTCTTGCCATTCTGAATGCTTTTGCAACACAACTATGTCTGTTGAGCATGTCTATGAAGTCATTGACTATTGATTCATCCACTTTATTTGCATCTTGTCCCATGCACCCCATTCTGTTTTTTAGCTCATTTTCTGTATCATAAAAATACATTTGTGCATACCTTGGCTGGGCTCCTTCTATGGGCAAAAGAGAGCCAAACCTATGATAGTTTTGCCCTGAAATTCTGAATGTATACGGGCCTCTTGATTTATTAATAGATTTGTCAATTTTCCCTCCAAATGATGTGAAAGAAAACATGCTGTTGTAAACTCTGATTTGTTGACGAAACTTTGCGGCCTTTGAACCACTATTATACTGAAGTAGTTGATTCAAGGGTGATGGAGTATGTTGGAGCTTTTCCAATCTAACCTTTCCTTCTTGGCAGCAAATGGAGAATGTGGGATTTCCATATTTTTTTTGATCTTGAATTCTTCTCATTCAGCCACATTATTGCATTGCAAAACTGACAATTATATGATGGGGGGTCAAGTTTCTTATATGAGACTTGTGTTCCTGTTACACATTGACAATATTAGTATATAACTCAATATTTTAGAAAGTGAAATGACAATATTCAAAGGCCAATGTACTTACTGCATGAGTTGAATGCTTCCCCTACAGTAGAAACCTTGAATGTCGAAGAAGACGCTTCATTGCCTGTGGTTATTTTTCATGCACGATTTATATAAATGTGGTATATATGTTTATAGTGAATAAAAGAAGTACAATTGGATATCACTATATTTTAAATATAGAAGGCTAAAGAGATTGTCTTTTAAATACCTCTAATTTGTGAGTGTTCGGTGAGTTTTAACCCACATAAGGTCTGTGTTGTGCCATCATTTCTTAAATATGTTTGAAAGGCAACTGTTACTGAGTTGTTAGAGGTGTGTATGGGTGGTTTTGATGCAATAAACCTTCTGAATAAATCTGTAATGATGTTAATGAGTATGTTATATACTTAGAACTTTATATAATAAGGTAAATAACAGTGAATTTTATCAACAAACTATCTTTTTTGAACTTAGGTTTGCAATTATGCATAGTGTGTTTTGTGGTTTGATAAGATAGATGGAACTATGCTTTTATATAATGCTATGGTGTGAGTGTTTTTGCAATATTATACTATATAATAACTAAATATTTTGTTGCAGATTTCATAGTGGTGTGAAATCATAATACATGTACCTTCATCCATTTCTGATTTGGTTTCTTTGATGTATTCCCTGCACGTAGTAAGAACAACACATGATGCAAATAAACTTGCTGGAATAGGTGATAATGTGATACATATGTAGTTTTATATTACCAACAATGAGTTTATTAATCAGCATACAATGAGTTTAAGTAGCTACCTTAATTGCTTCTTCCGGTTTTGTTTTTATTCTAGGAGACAATTGTAGGTTGAAGATGATGCACCATAGTCACCTGGAAACATATGAAAATATTAGTACGAATGAGTTCAATCTAATCTTCTCTATTCCAATGGAGAATGGTATTTATGTACCTTAATTTATATCCTGTGATTTGTGTTATGTAGTTTTGGAATATGAAATCTACCAATGGAATTGGTTTGTTTCGTTGAAGCTGATGGTTTTATGGTTTGATTGGATCAGATGAGATATAAATCGTACCCAAATGAATAGCTTTAGAAAACTTCCAAGGTAAGTATTTCAAATGGTTGTCTTTTCAGTTCTTCATTTAATGTTAATAAAGTTACACGTCTTTGTTGTCATTGGCCTTTAATAATTTATTTTGGCAATGAATTTTCTGTGAGTTTTCTCTGCGTATGTTGAATTAGTTCACTTCATTTAATATTTTCTTCTCTTTACTTAATGCAAATTAGAATATATTAAAATATTCACTTGTTATGGTTTTTTTTTTGCATCGTACAATAGCTATATCTATTAACTTGTTATTTCTGTATGGCTTTATTAATCATATCTATTTATGTTTTGTGGAGGCCATATGCAAGCAAAATCAGCAAAATAAGACCAAGAATCCCAACCTGATCAATGACCACTCAGGGTCCAAACTCCACTCACAGAGAAGAAGATTATGCGAAGGAGGGTCATCCAACATCATTCATCTAGGTAGGCCTTGATGTGTATCTCCCAAGTATGAATGCGAAGGAGAAAGTGGTGAGATATTGACCTTGATTCCCATTCTTGGTTTGTCTTTTCTCTTTGATAACAATTATTATTAACCATGTTTCTCATTTCTATTTCCCATTATTTGTCTTTACCTTGACAGGAGAGCTTGAAGAGATCTCTTGACGAAGCTGTCTAAGGTCAGGAAGGTTTGGAATCGGAGAATGGCCAAGCAGAGCCACTTTCCATCAAGGAACAGGCCCAACTTGTTATCAACAACTTTGGAGAACATAGAGGAACTGAAGTGAGGTAATCCTAACTTCACCTCTTAATTTCTTTCCTTTAGCTTATGTTCTTTATGAAATTTGCATTTCTGTTGGTTGGTCTTCCTGAAATTTTGCCACTTTCCATCAAGGAATAGACCCAACTTCTTATGAATAGATTTGGAGAACATAGAGGAACTGAAGTGAGGTAATCCTCACTTCACCTCTTAATTTCTTTCCTTTAGCTTATATCCTTCCTGAAATTTGCATTTCTGTTAGTTGGTCTTCCTGAAATTTGAATTTATGTTATTTGGTCATTCTTGAAATTTGCATTTTTGTTATTTGGACATTTCTGAAATTTGCATTTACGTTAATTGTAATGATCAAATCCGCATATAGAATAATGTATATGCTGAGATAATTTTGAGAACAACCAATGATACATAATTTTTGTTATTTGGGCAGAAAAAATTTACATGTGCATGGAATTTCAAACCTATGGGTGAAGTAACTTCTTGATATGCAACTATCTTGAGATATTCTCAGAATACTGAATTTTAGAATCAACCTGTTCATGTACCTAAATATGTACATAATTTCTGAATATGGCTTTGAGCAAGTCTGATTTCTCAGGATGAAAATAATTTGACATTTTTATGGTATTTGCTTAAGACTTCAGGGTGTGCTCTTAGAATAGCTGTAACAATAATGCACTTGCAATATGACTTCCCGAAGCAGCAGGCAATCATACAATTTGTTATGAAAACAGAGTAGAATGATTCACTTCCAACCAAATGCAACATCCTCATTCCACATAGGCAAATCCCTCATTTACATCTCTACCAAAACCTAGGGACCAGATAGTGGAGTCTTTTAGGAGGAGGGTTTCATGTTTTTTTTTAAATAAAATTATTCACCCTTTTTGCATAGCTATATATATATACATTATACTGTTATAGTTCCGATGTAAGCTACCGTTATATATTGTGATTTTCCACAGATAATTGGCATTTTCAGTGGCTGAAAACTGTAGCTCCGAAGCTTTATGTGCTTGTTTTTTATGCTCTGAATGTGTGCATATACGAAGTCCCATATAGTGAGCATAGCAGCTTTACAGAGCTGAATTATGTTAAGATAATTTTCAGAAGAACCAATAATACATAATTTTAAAATTTCCATCCAAATACAACATCTCCATTCCACATAGGCAAATCCCTCATTTACATCTCTACCAAAACCCAGGGACCAAATAGTGTGGTATTTTAGGAGGAGGGTTTCTGATGTACACATTTGCACCTTTGTTTATTGCATCTTTTGACTTCATATTTCATTCGATTTCCAAAGAAAAGGTTCAAAAGAATATAAACTTGTGTAAGAATGGGCTAAAATGCAAGAAATAGAGTCTACACAAGTTTTGAGCTAACCATGCAGGAATTCGAGCGAAAACGGAGTAAAAACGGAGAAGCCAAGTGAAGCTGAGCAGAGGTAGATATCGACCCTAGACCCAGATATCGACCTTTGGGGTAGATATCGACCTTCAACACAGATATCGACCCCCATATCGACCTCAACATAGAAATCGACCAGAGCTGAACAAGTCGAGCAGGAACAGAGACCTCGATATCGACCTCTGGTGTCGATATCGACCCCTTATCTCGACAGAAGATAGACTCGATTTCTGACGCGGATTGGAACTATATCTTCAAGGAGGCACGAAATTATCTCATACTTTCAAGATAGATGGCAGCTGAAGTTTATTTATCTTTTACCTTTAAGTTATTTAAGTTTTATCAAAATAAAAGACCTATCCTAATTGTTCGGATAGAGTTATTAGTTTAGATAGGAGTTACAATCCTTGGATAGCGAGGATTAGTAGCCTATAAATAAAGCCCTAGGGGCTGATTTGTTAGATCATCAACGAGAACAATCGAATCACCCAAGACATAGACAATAGAGTTAGAGTTAGAGAGAAGTTTTAGGATTTGACGTTTGCGAAAGTTGACATTGAGTTATAAAGCTTTGAAGTTTATTTTAATGCAAGTTTCTTCCTTTCAATTGACAATGATGAGTTCCATGATGAGAAGCGAGTAGTTCCCCAAAGCTCTTAGGGTCGGGGTGAGCCCGACGTTAGCCATGCGCGCTTGAGGTAAGTATTTGATGTTGATATCGTTGTGTCTATCTCTCCTCCTACGATTCTATGTTTAGTCCTAATCGAAAGAAAAGGGATTCATGCTAACAACTTGAGTTATAAACATAAAATTGGTAGAGACAATTAGGTTTATTTGAAAGAGTAATCCTAAGAGTTGGTGTACGACGAAAGCTCGTCCCTCGGGAGAAATAGCGCAATTGTCCGTCTTATTTATCTTATCGCATGCATTGGTTAACGTTGTGGTGAACCCTCATCCTAAGAGTTGTTTTTACATAGTTCATACACACCAAAACCCACTGTTATTTCTGTTCATTGCTTCTCTCTCCATTCTTAAATCTTCGGCCTTTCTTTGCCGACAAAACCACTAACTCACTGCAGGAAAGACATCGATATCGACAGCAGAGGTCGATATCGACCAAAACTGATAGATCGACGGTTTTCTGAGTCGATCTCGAGACTCCTGGAAACTTCTGCAAGCATCGATATCGACCCCTTGTGTCGAAATCGACCCTTCTGTATCGACTGGCAGTCTTCTGAGCCAGTCGATTTCGTGGACTGACATCGATATCGACCCCACCAGTCGATATCGACCACTTGTTTTTGTCTCTGCAGGTCTTCTGTTGCAGAGAACATCGACAGCCGAGGTCGACATCGAGTACTGAGGTCGAAATTGAGGCTTCTGGTCGACGCAGACGTGAGATTTTCCAAGGCTACTAGGATCCCGCTGACACGCCTCCTCGTGGATCGATCTTGACTACCCTTCCACTACAACGGGAGGAAGTCTTGTAATTATTTGCTTAGGCCAGGAGTTGGTTTACATTTATTTACATCTTTATATTTGTAATTACTTGACATATCAAGCTTCCTGCAACAACAAATTGGCGCCGTTGCCGGGGAGGCAATCAATCGCGCCCTAGTAGTCTATCTCACGTCTTTTTCTAGTTTGGTCTTGCAGGTGTATGCGACGCGCTGATCGCCCACCTGAATTTGAAGGAGTAGACGACCCTGAGCGTTATTTCCATCTAAGGGCCCAAGCTCAAAGAATCATGGCGGAAAACGCGAACCAAGCAGAACTTATTGAACAACTAAGGAAGCAGGTTGAGGACTTAACGACTAGAGAGGCGGCACTTAAGGAGCGCGTGGACAGGGAGGAGGAAGGCCGGAGGCAAATAGAAGCCCAAATCAATGCCCTCCCTAGAAATGCCAAGCAATATATGCACCCTGCGCTCACAGTGCCTGAATCGGCAATTCTTATCCCTGCCTCTAATTTTGAAATAAAACCTAACTTCTTAACTGAGATTAGAAGGCACCAATATGAAGGAAAACCTAATGAGTGCCCTATGACACATATTTCTACCTTCTTAGACCTTTGTGATACTATTGCTGATGGACGAAGTCTTGAATATGTCCAACTAAAAGCCTTTCGATGGTCTCTTACAGGTAAAGCATTGCAGTGGTTGGAAAGCTTAGCCCCAAGATCGCTCCGCACCTGGAATGAATTCAAGGACGCGTTTCTCAACAAGTTCTTTCCTCCTTCCAAGACGGCGTTGATCCGACAGAAAATCACGGCTTTCAAACAAAAGCCTGGTGAAGCTCTGGCGACTGTGTGAGAAAGGTTCAAGGACCTCCTACGATCATGCCCGACGCATGGCCAACCACCATATGTAATTCAGGAGATCATATACAATGCTCTTGACGCTGCAACTAAGGAGAGGATCAACACCTACACCTCCTATGGCTACCTTGAACTCGCCCCACAAGAGGCTTGGGAGACCATAGAAAGGTTGGTGGAGTTCGACAACACATATGGGACTCCTGAGGCTTCCGACACATCATCATCATCGAGGCCTGCCCCATCTATGCCCTTATATGAACCCTCCAATGTAATCGATCCGGACGTGAAGGAGCAATTCCATAGAGATCAACTTAGAAAGCTCCAAAAGCAAGTGAGGTTCCTTTCAGCGAACCAAGATTGCATCGAATGCGGATCGCAGCGGCACACCACCATCGAGTGCCCACATGCCGAACAAGTACACCTAGCGGAGACTCACCAAGAGGCGCGCTACATGAGGGGTACCAACAACCAATATTGGGGAGACCAAAGGTTCCATCAACCACAAAGGAACCCGGTTAACCCTAGGGACCCTCCGCCTTATAGAGCTCCTAGGCACCCGGAGAGAGACCAAAAGAAGGATGATCTTCAACTAGTACTGGACGAGATAAGGCGGAACCAAGCTAAGAATGATCAATCCAATAATGCAATCCACTCTCAACTCAATCACCTACCACAAGGATAGGGGAGATGGATATTTGGAAGAAGAACGTAGAGACCCAACTGGGTCAATTGGCGGCACAAATCCCTAAACCATCCGGAACACTCCCTGGGCAACCCATTACAAATCCTAAGGGACAATCCGGGACTGGCCATGTCGTAGCCATACAATTGAGGAGTGGCACCAAAGTACATAAGCCACGAACGAAATCGGAGAAAGCAGCAGATCCAGTCGACATCGACAGACTAGTCGATGTCGAGGATGAGGTCGATATCGACCCCCATGTCGACCCACGGGTCGATATCGAGGCCGCTACAGAGCCATCAGAGCCACAACAGAGGTCGAAATCGACCATTCCAGTCGATATCGACCAGAGCCCAGTCGACATCGATGTCCAGCAGGCCCCTCCGACCTCCGTTTTGGCCCCTACTCCAAAGAAGACGTTGCCATTCCCTTCCAAAGCATTGGAGGATCCCACCAATGGTAAGTTTAGGCGCTTCATAAAGATACTTCAAGGTCTCAACATCACTATCCCTCTAACAGAAGCCCTAAGCGAGATGCCTGCCTATGTGCGATTCCTGAAAGACATCCTAAGCAAGAAGAGATCCATGGCAGAGATCGCAGAGGAATGCTCAAAGATGGACTTCCCTGAGAAGAAGAGTGATCCAGGGAAGTTTGCGATCACCGTGGGACTTGGCCAACATCGCTATAAAGCCCTATGTGACCTATGGGCAAGTGTAAGTCTCATGCCTCTCTCTATTTGGCAGAAGGTGAACATTGGTGCCCTTGAACCTGTGGACATGAAGCTCTATATGGCTGACAACTCCTTCGTCCGGCCCACAGGTATAGTTGATGACGTTCCGGTAAAGGTAGGTAAGTTCTTTGTGCCTACCGATTTCATTGTATTGGAGATGCCTGAAGATCCTGTAGTGCCTATTATCCTTGGTAGGCCCTTTTTAGCTACTGCTGATGCCAATATCAATGTACGTCGAGGGTTACTAACCTTTACTATAGGGAACGAAGTGATAGAATTCTCTTTCAACCCAACCATGAGCGAAACAAAGCACCTGGAGCAAGTAGTCCTCTCGCCGGCCAAAGAAAAGCTTAGAAAATTTTTGTTGGCGAGGACGGAAACAGCAAGCAGGGTCGACATCGACTGGAACCAGTCGATATCGACTAAAAACATCGAAATCGACCCCCCTTGGTCGAAATCGAGTATGCCAGATCGCTGCCAGGAGCTTAAGTATGGGGTCACAGAGGTCGATATTGACCCCCACATGTCGATATCGACCTCAACACTCGAAATCGACCGTCCTTGGTCGAAATCGACCACCCCTCAGCCCGAAGATTTCTGTTTCGAGCCCAAACAGGTAAGCCCAGGTAGGACTCCTAACCCTCCTCCGTCCATTATTGATGAATCAATTAAACCCATTATTGATAATTCTACTAAAGAGAGGGTCAAAGCTCCATGGTTTGCCTATATTGCTAAAGTTAGGTCAAGAAAGAGAAGAAAAGCGCCCAAAGAAGAACCTAACGATGAAGAAGCCTTGGTTGCCGAACTTAGATGCTACCAAGAGGACCTAGATGATCCAGGAGAAGGCTCAAGCTCAAAGGGTCCTTACATAAAAGGGTCATAAAGCATTGACGGAGAAGTCGGCCTAGCGTCTCAAAAATCTAGAGCATGTACATAAAACATTTAAATTTCGCATAGATGGTTTTTAGGATTTAATTTTTGGCTGTTTAAAACTTTTAAAACTGAGATAATTCGTGCTTTATCTATATTTCTAACCAATATTTCAGGTTATCAAGCAAAAGGGACGACGAAGAAGAAAAGAAGCTTCTGCAGAGGCAGTCGAAATCGACCAGGCCAGTCGAAATCGACCCCCCCCAGGGTCAAGCCATCTCCTGGAGTCGACATCGAGGACTCAGGAGCGAAAAGCAGAGGTCGATATCGACCCTAATACTCGATATCGACCCCAATCAGGCAGCCCTCGTCTTCACCTTCCTCCTCGAATTCGACAGATGCAGTCGACATCGACCTCTGACCTAGATATCGACTTCTGGCATCGACCAAACCTGAAATCAACCTGAATCCGCAGGTTGCACTGTGAGTTTCTCTTACCCTTGTTCTTCTTTTTAATACAGTGAGGACACTGTATATTTTAAGTATGGGGTGGGGGAAAAACATGTCTTATGGTCATAACTTGGTTTTCTTCTTCGCATTGCATTCATGTTTAAATTTTTGTTCTTAGTTTTACTTTCATAAAATGTCAGAAAATCCAAAAAAAATAGAAAAAATGTCAAAAATACAAAAAAATGCATGTTTGTTTTTTAACCCTACTTAGATGTCCTATGATGAAAACTCAATAGCTGACTTGATCATGTAAATCCTATGGCATATTTGGATGGTTTAGCCTAAGTCTTTAAAATTTTTATGTAGATTGTGAACTTGTGATAAAATTGAGCACATATGATCCTAGGCTAAAAAGCAAATCCAACAAAAATTGTCCTTGTGAGAATTTTGACCTATAGGGAGAACATCAAAAATCCCTCCGCTTTCTTGAGTGAATTTACTCTTCCTATGCATCTCTAAATGTTGTGATATTTATTCAAAACCAATGCATATATATGTTTTTGTTTACGAGAATTAAATGATGGAGGCATCTTTTAAGCCATTTTTATCCTCTCTTTACCTACCCTGCATTATCCCTGCTTGAAGCCAGAACATTAGACTGAGCCTGAAATTGCAAACTCCACAAAATTATCCCTAGCCGAATTGAGCCTGACCCCCATTTGAGAATTGAGACTTAGATTGGTTGGACTAATGCCTTGTGGAAAGAAAAGAACATAATGTCCAGTTTTGAGAAAGGAAATTGTAGGATGGTACATATTTACATTTTGTCATATTTTGTAAAAGGGTTTATGGCTCAACCTATAAATGCACATATTTACTTAGCACTTTCGGAAAAAAAAAAGATATCTATATATAGTGCATGAGCCAAAATCCTTAAGTCTTTTATATTTATTCATACAAATGTTATATTTTTTAGTGGAGTCTTTTAGGAGGAGGGTTTCATGTTTTTTTTTAAATAAAATTATTCACCCTTTTTGCATAGCTATATATATATACATTATACTGTTATAGTTCCGATGTAAGCTACCGTTATATATTGTGATTTTCCACAGATAATTGGCATTTTCAGTGGCTGAAAACTGTAGCTCCGAAGCTTTATGTGCTTGTTTTTTATGCTCTGAATGTGTGCATATACGAAGTCCCATATAGTGAGCATAGCAGCTTTACAGAGCTGAATTATGTTAAGATAATTTTCAGAAGAACCAATAATACATAATTTTAAAATTTCCATCCAAATACAACATCTCCATTCCACATAGGCAAATCCCTCATTTACATCTCTACCAAAACCCAGGGACCAAATAGTGTGGTATTTTAGGAGGAGGGTTTCTGATGTACACATTTGCACTTTTGTTTATTGCATCTTTTGACTTCATATTTCATTCGATTTCCAAAGAAAAGGTTCAAAAGAATATAAACTTGTGTAAGAATGGGCTAAAATGCAAGAAATAGAGTCTACACAAGTTTTGAGCTAACCATGCAGGAATTCGAGCGAAAACGGAGTAAAAACGGAGAAGCCAAGTGAAGCTGAGCAGAGGTAGATATCGACCCTAGACCCAGATATCGACCTTTGGGGTAGATATCGACCTTCAACACAGATATCGACCCCCATATCGACCTCAACATAGAAATCGACCAGAGCTGAACAAGTCGAGCAGGAACAGAGACCTCGATATCGACCTCTGGTGTCGATATCGACCCCTTATCTCGACAGAAGATAGACTCGATTTCTGACGCGGATTGGAACTATATCTTCAAGGAGGCACGAAATTATCTCATACTTTCAAGATAGATGGCAGCTGAAGTTTATTTATCTTTTACCTTTAAGTTATTTAAGTTTTATCAAAATAAAAGACCTATCCTAATTGTTCGGATAGAGTTATTAGTTTAGATAGGAGTTACAATCCTTGGATAGCGAGGATTAGTAGCCTATAAATAAAGCCCTAGGGGCTGATTTGTTAGATCATCAACGAGAACAATCGAATCACCCAAGACATAGACAATAGAGTTAGAGTTAGAGAGAAGTTTTAGGATTTGACGTTTGCGAAAGTTGACATTGAGTTATAAAGCTTTGAAGTTTATTTTAATGCAAGTTTCTTCCTTTCAATTGACAATGATGAGTTCCATGATGAGAAGCGAGTAGTTCCCCAAAGCTCTTAGGGTCGGGGTGAGCCCGACGTTAGCCATGCGCGCTTGAGGTAAGTATTTGATGTTGATATCGTTGTGTCTATCTCTCCTCCTACGATTCTATGTTTAGTCCTAATCGAAAGAAAAGGGATTCATGCTAACAACTTGAGTTATAAACATAAAATTGGTAGAGACAATTAGGTTTATTTGAAAGAGTAATCCTAAGAGTTGGTGTACGGCGAAAGCTCGTCCCTCGGGAGAAATAGCGCAATTGTCCGTCTTATTTATCTTATCGCATGCATTGGTTAACGTTGTGGTGAACCCTCATCCTAAGAGTTGTTTTTACATAGTTCATACACACCAAAACCCACTGTTATTTCTGTTCATTGCTTCTCTCTCCATTCTTAAATCTTCGGCCTTTCTTTGCCGACAAAACCACTAACTCACTGCAGGAAAGACATCGATATCGACAGCAGAGGTCGATATCGACCAAAACTGATAGATCGACTGTTTTCTGAGTCGATCTCGAGACTCCTGGGAAACTTCTGCAAGCATCGATATCGACCCCTTGTGTCGAAATCGACCCTTCTGTATCGACTGGCAGTCTTCTGAGCCAGTCGATTTCGTGGACTGACATCGATATCGACCCCACCAGTCGATATCGACCACTTGTTTTTGTCTCTGCAGGTCTTCTGTTGCAGAGAACATCGACAGCCGAGGTCGACATCGAGTACTGAGGTCGAAATTGAGGCTTCTGGTCGACGCAGACGTGAGATTTTCCAAGGCTACTAGGATCCCGCTGACACGCCTCCTCGTGGATCGATCCTGACTACCCTTCCACTACAACGGGAGGAAGTCTTGTAATTATTTGCTTAGGCCAGGAGTTGGTTTACATTTATTTACATCTTTATATTTGTAATTACTTGACATATCAAGCTTCCTGCAACAACAGTTTCATGTTTTTTTAATAAAATTATTCACCTTTTCTGCATAGCTATATATACATCATACTGTAATAGCTCCGGTGTAAGCTACAGTAGAACTGGATTTTCCACTGATAATTGAAATTTCAGTGGCTGACAACTGTAGCTCTGAAGCTTTATGTGCTTGTGTTTTTATGCTCTGAATGTGTGCAGATACGAAGTCCCATATAGGGATTATAGCAACTTTACGAAGCTGAAGCAATGTGTCAATTTGATAAGGCCAGTTGAGATAATACCAAGTTAACAACTGGTGAGGAATCCTCAAATGCTATATATAAACTAAAATACTTTTGAAAGCTAAGCATTCCCTTATCTAAATTGCAAAACTATTGTTGCATTGTGAATTATGTGTATTTTATAACCATGTTGGAGGAACACAATAGATATATTAAAAAAGAAAGAGTTACCAACTATTGACAATTCGGTAAAGCAAACACAACTTTATTTCTCCAAACACTAATATAAAAACCATAGGTGAAGCTATATATAGCCAAACATTCCCTTATCTAAATTGCAAAACTTAGCCGACTACTATAACGACAAAGATAAAATGTCTAGCTATGAAATTGAAAGTTATATATGAAGCTATATTGCTTCATACTACATTCATGTTCTGACATATTCTGACTCTCTAGTTAGAAACTGTGTATTGCTTTAGTGATTCAACCATACTCAATTAGCGTCATCGAGTGTCTCTTTGGCAGAGACTTCTAGGTCTTCGCTCGACACGCTTGCTTCTTCACTGCGGCTGTTAATATTAAATAGGAATATATTATGGTAACATATTGGTAGATTGTAAGCAAAGATGATGCGTTAGTGGTATAGAAAATACTAACATGTGTTTTTTGCTTTTCATTATACCAGATGCACCAGAGGATCCTTATTCACCTCTCACTCGCTTGCATGGATTCTGTGTAGGTAACGATTGTTAAAATTGTTATATTTAACATTTATGACATAATATCTGAAGATGTCAAAATTCACCTACTATTATTGTTTGGATATAGATCCATAACTCATACCTGAAAGGAAGGAATGGGATGGATGATATTGCTACATGCGAAGCTCTCAAATGTCCCATATCCATAGTAGGTATGAGATTTAATCTCAAATGTGTGTCGAGTGTTGATGAGGTTTGATAAAGCATTTGGTAGCACATTTTTGTCATTTCCAGCCTAATGCAAAAGTTTAAATGTTAAGGATTCCATTAGCATATATTGAATTATGTAGGATAATGTAAACATACTTCTATCTCCTTTAGCAATGTCTCAGCCGATGCCTTGACTAATTTTTTTGCGGTGTTGTCAAATAGTGTGACAATTGTAGAAGCCGTTTCATCTTCTATCTCAAGTTGTAACTTGTAGCTGGAATAATACATAATATACAGTGTTATCTAATGGTATGTAGTTGTGTTCATCATTAGGGTCTAAATTGTGAAAAAAAAAGTCATATACCTTGGTTTTGGGAAACTAATCATTGATTCGCAGGATTCACACCAGAAATTTCCATCACGGGGTGCTACACCTTTCTTGCATTTGCCGCTACTACATGCAAAATAGTGCCACTTGGTTGGTGTACGAATATTTATAATTCGTACATAGCATTCAAAGGTTACATCCTGTTGCATAAAACATGTGTTATTGTGAGTCATTAGTTTTGGTTTTTTTGAAATTCAGATGTTTAGTTAGGTTATACAATACCCTCTTTTTCCCCTTCCGCACTCTAATAGATCTAATAATGACCCTTCTATTATTTGATTTTCAGCATGGTCAACGACGATCTCAACATGGCTATAATCAAAGGGACAAAAAACAATTGTTAGGGGGTCAATAAGTTAAAATACAGGTATGTAATTGCTTTAATGAGCGTAATATGCATTCATATTAAAAACAAATAAAGGCCATACCTCATTCGATTGTTGAATTCAAGTAATTGAGGAATATGGTTCCCATCAAAGATTTGTGTTGATGTAGAACTTGAGAGATATAACTCATCTACACATAAGGTCGTTATGTTTCAAGATTAATAATAAATTATGAAGATAATAATATAGTTTCAAATGAACATCAAATACCTTTAAATTCTTTAACATTCATTGCAACCAATATGATGTTGTACTTCATGCCATCTTCATATTTTTGCCTCAAAAGCTCATCTCCTAGCTTTCCCCATAAGGTGACCTTGACCTTTCGACCCCTATATTGTACAATCAAACACTAATTTTTCATATTCAACCGAGTAGAAACGAAGATGTGTAACTAAAAATTGAGTTATTAAACAATTACCTTTCATTGATTAAAAAGAAATCAAGTGTTGTTGAGTTACCAGTCAGTTTTGGTGCCTTTCCAACATTAGTGACAGAGCCTATGACATCTAAATTGGGCTCAGGGGAAAAAACAAATGTTTGAGAAATTGTGCATCATGATAATTAACCAACAATCATTATTTTAAGCCTTACCAATAAGAAATCTCTTCTCTGTAGGCTGGAGATTCTCAAATTCGACAATATTAAAAGGGTAGTGAAGAAATCCATCATTTAGTATCTTCACTTGACTAACGGTTGTAGATCCTTGAAGTTCAAGCATATGAGCATTGCTTCTAACAATCTGGAACTCAAGCCTATTAGGGAGGATAGTAAAGCCCTTCAACCGATACACACAACCTTCTTCTAACTTGTCAATGATAGAAGGAGCAATCTTACTCTTCACATAACAATGTATATTATTTCCCTAAGAAGACAAACAACAAATCCAGATTTAATAAATAACCCATGAAAGTATATATTTATGTAATATAATAGTATTCTATGATATTTTTGACATACCTTATCATCCGAGAGGATAAAATCAGTGCTCATATACCTCCCATAAACGTTCAAAACATCCCATTTCTGACTAACCATAACTTTGATCTCAGCATCAGTCCCTTCAACCAATTCGTTTATTGGGACACATAGTATATCTTCACCCATGGTGTTTGGTTTTATCACATGTAAAGTAGGAAAATGCAAAGAGAAGCAACCTTTTGTGGTTTACGATGGAGTTGTTGGCTTACCTAATTTACTTATTTATGCAGGGTATAGGTGGAATTGAAAGGCTTCTGATGTACCATTGAATACTCAGGATACAAAGAGGTTGCTGTTTTTTTTTGCTCATTTAGTTTGCTGTTTTTTTTAGCTCACTTCAGTTCGGATCTTATTTAATACTGAAAATACAAAAAGGATGTTGTTTTGCCTGATCCAATTATGTTTCTTATCTTATCTTATTTATGTAATGAAAGGCATATGGGGACTTCACACTTTAAAGGCTTCTGAAGTCCAATTAAATCATCAGAATACAAAAAGGTAGGAGTTGCTGTTTTTTGGATTATTGAAGTCCGGGTAGAGGTTGTGGAACTGAAGAGCCTAATCCAGTTACGTTTCTTATTTATATCATTCAAGGCATAGGGGGACTTCACACTTTAAATGCTTGTGATGTCCAGTTAATTAATCAGAATACAAAAGGGTGGGAGTTGCTTTTTTGGCTCACTCAAGTCTATAGTTAATTAATAAGAATACAAAAGGGTGGGAGTTGCTTTTATGGCTCACTCAAGTCCGGATAGAGGTTGAACACAAAGAGCCTATTACTACAAAAACCTAAAGAAGCCTATTTACTCCTCCAAAAAGCTAACTTTACTAAAAGAGAAGACAAGTAGTTTTAATACTAACACATATGTGACACTAAACTAATATTTACTAGTTTTGCCATTTACTGATCACCTGATCGAGTCGTTAATCGCTTATTGACAAGTCGTCGCTCGTTGACGTTAGAATATTATCGCATTGACTTCGCCACTTATGGGGTTGGGTTGTCCCTCGTTAGAGCAAGTCCGACAGCTTAGGTAAAAAATCTCTAAAATAGATATTAAAATATCCAAATTTCTAAAAAAAATCACTTCAACTCCAACAACTTCTTTATTTTACATATTTTTACATTTATTAAAGACTATAATAAATAAATGCATTTATTAAAGATATTTAGTTCTACATTTCTAAAAACTTCATTTAAACGTAATTCTAACATTTAACATTACATTTGTTGGTGAACTAGTATATGTTACCCATACTCTTACATGACATATTAAATTAAATTAATTAACTAATAAGGCTTACTTTATAATTTATAAAAATAAAATCATTCCAATATGAGTTATGAGTTCAAGTGAATATTTTTTGAAGTGAAAATTTTATAGACTAATTTTTTAATGTGAATTTTTTAGCATTAAATTAGATGAAATTAATTATGCTATTTTATTTATAAAAGTTATCATAGAATAATGATGTTTTTTTTGTCTATCCATATTGAATTAATATAATAAATTTATATATTATATCAAATCATATCAATTTTTTTATTAATTTGTAAAAATAATTATATTTTTATTACTAATAAGTATGAAATTATATTTTTATATATATTATGGGTGAAAATGTGGGGTTGTAGCATTAAATTCTATATAGGGACAAGTGAACATTAAATTATAGAGATCAACTTCTCTTCCTACAAATTTAGAGATTTTTTCCCTCTCTCCATCCATTTCTCTATTTTAGAGATAAGTTTGGAGAAGCTGTTGAGGTGAAAAAATAGCATTTTTCTCTAAAATCTCTCCTTTTTTCTATTTTAGCAAAGTTATTGGGCTTGCTCTTAGCTATTACGTCACTTATCAACCATACACCACACCAAGTTATTGGTTGAGTCGCTCCTTATTGAAATACAATTAATGGTGGAGCTAGGGGGCTCGGGGACTACAACTCCCCATAGCCTAGAAGAAAAACATTTAAAAAGAATTATTTTTAGACTGTTTTTTTTATAATTTTTACTAGTTTTAAAGATAAAATAGTGTAAAAGAAGTAAAGAATAACAAAGATGGTTTAAATGGGAAGAAGGAGAATTAATCACCTTAAGATTATGAGTTCAAATCCCTTTTTGTATCACTTTTTAAATAATTTTTGTTTTCATATTTTTTTCGTATTGACAAATTAAATATTTTTCTCCAATATATTTAAACAAAAATATTGTTTTCTACATATACATATAAAAAATTCTCATTTTTTATAATTTTTGTTTTTTCCAACTAAAAACTATGTTATCTCCCTTTTTTGTGTGTTAGACACAAAATGACAAGCCAACATGGTTGGAAATGCCTACGACACGACAGATTTGTGTCAAACATGGTCAACGTGTTAGAGATCAGGAAGAAATGGACATAAAGGTGTTGGAAATGCATCTCTGAGATGACTATGAAACGACTGCTCATTGAAGGCTTGAACTCTGATTTGACCTAGTGGAAGAAGATGACATGCATGTGACCCTCACGCATTGTTCCAAAAAACGGCCTGGGCGGCCGCCTAGACCCCGCCTAGGCACTGGGCGGTCGGTGACCTTCGAGTTAAGGAGCTTGGCGGGCTGGGCTTGGCGGAGAGCTAGCTTGGCGGGTTTCTGGGCGGTTCTAGGCGGGTCTGGGCGGGTCTAGGCGGGTCTTGGCGGGTCTAGGCGGTTTTGGGCGGGTCTAGGCAGGTCTAGGCGGTCTGGGCGGGTTAGTTAAAAAAACAAATTTAAAGGTTTTAACCCAAATGAATACATAGAAGTCTAGAAGATTAATGTTCAACCATGATTATATTTTAAAATTTAAGTTTTATTATACAACTTCTAGGTTGTTTTAGACTTTGATTATATTTTATGTTATTGATTTTGTGCCAGTTGGACAGGAAGCGTTATGGGTTTATGCTTATTGGCTTTAGAAAAGGTTGAACAATATATGGACTATGAAGATTATGAAAGTTTATTAATTTATATACCCTTTATTAGGTCTTTTACATGACTTGGAAGTAAAAATACATGTTAAAATAAAAACTCTGCCTAGACCCCGCCTAGACCCCACCCACTCCGCCTAGACCCTTGAACCCACCTCTCCGCCAAGCACCCGCCAAGCGTTTTTTGGAACATTGCCCTCACGTGAGTTTTTTTGAAAGATTGTTGATATATGCACCCAGATTAGGTGTTATATGCACTCAAACGGAATGGATCTATGATCTATTTGCCCCACAATTTAGCATGTGTCCAATAATCATTATGAAAATTTTGAAAAATAACACAAATAAATCATAAATTCATTTAATTTTGAAAAATAACACAAACTGATCCATGATCCATTTGTGTTAAAATTTTAAAACCAAATAAAGTTGAAACTTAAAACAAAAAAGTGAACAATGGATGGATCTATGATCTGTCCTTGTATTTGTATTTGTATTTTTATTTTCAAAATTTTAAACTTGTTTTTTTTTAAAAAACATATGAATGGATCATTAACCCGTTACTTATATTGAACGGATCAAAGATTCATTCGTTACTTTTTTAATGTCAGACACATTTAATATTGGACACGTGTCAGGTTGAGGTTCAAGCAAATCTAGAATTTGTTCATGTGAGTGTATATAGCACATGCTCTCGGTGCATATGGCCTTTCTGTAATTGAAATGAGAGATTTTTTAACATGTGAGGGGCACGTAACTTTCAATTATAAGGATTGGGTGGTTGCTTCACTGATTTCTCCAACTTCTTGATGACTTCCACTCCAATTCTTCAACAACAGAGTAACAAGCATTGAAATCCGACCTTCTTTTTCTTCATTGTTTCCTCTTGCTCACCTTGCAACCATCTCAGAGCCAAAAAAAAATGTAAGGTTTGTTCTAATATATTCTTTTTAGAAAAATTATTTTTCATATATATAAAAAATTCTCAAAAGAAATTTCACCCCCAGAAAAATTCCCGAATCCACCACCCAATACAATAATGTTATTCATTGACATCGCAACTTATTATCCTTGACAGTGTTCTAAAAATCGTGCCTAGACGCTAGGCGAGAGGGGACCTAGGAATTTTTAAGCCTAGGCGGCCCTCTAGGCGGAAATCTATCTAGGCACCGCCTAGGCGCCGCCTAGACCCGTCTAGGCACCGCCTAGACCCGCCTAGCCCGACGATTATTTAATTTTAGGTTTTGGGTATGTGATTAGTCAACTTAGGGTTTTATTTATCCTCCAAGTCGAGATATATTTGCTTTTGAGTCAAACCTATGGTTTTGAATTTTTGGAGTTTTAATTAGAGTCGTTAGTCGAACACATACTTTTGCGTTTATTTACTTAAATGTTAGTTCAGCACCGCAAATTTGGGTTTATGAGTGATATTATGAATTATTATTACATTATACTCCCTCCGTTCGGCAAAACTTGTCATTTTAGCTTATTTCACAAGTTTTAAGACAATTAACAAATGTACTAATTTTTCCTCAATTATTACCCTCCTTTTCTACTTTATCGAAAACTACAACTAACAAACCATCAATCATATCAAGGACATTTTTGTAAAGTGAAGGGCAAAATACCTACAATGACAAGTTTTTTTGAACAAAAATAACACTCTAAAATGACAAGTTTTGCCGAACGGATGGAGTATGAATCATTGACATGTGTTATACGTTAAAAGATGAGGAAATAATCAAGTTTATTCTAAGTCCGCCTAGGCACCCGCCTAGCCGCCTACGCGCTAGGCAGTCACTCGTTGCCTAGTGGCCGCCTAGCGCCTTTTAGAACTAAGGATTATATGACATTCATTTTCTTAGGTCGCTGCTATATGCATTCACTGATGACCACTAACTCGATCGATTCGAATCCCCTGTTACACTTTTTTTGTTACCTTCCGTGTTACATCTTATAAACTGATGAATTATAAATAAAATTGAGAAAAAATACTCTAGATTTAAATCTATAAACCTTAGAAGCTAAAACATTAAAAAAATTGTTGTTTATTGTATATTTTTATAATGTTTTAACCTCTTATAAAAAGATACCATAAGATTAGATACATAAACCCTAAGAAGCTAAAATATTATTTTATGTATAAATTTAAATCTAAAATGTTGTATCAATAGGTGATCCGTGCGACTACTAACGAACGTACTAAGTGCAAGGTAGTAAAAGTGGCCATCAAACTCTAGTTTTTAATATTTGAAGTTCATTAACTCTATGTTTAATTCATTCATAATTAGTGTTTTTTGGCTTTGTTGTCGAATGTACATTACTTTGTGGTAGATTTTCCCCCTTACAAGTATTATCAAGTGTACATTTGTTATAATTGGGGCTTTCTTTTAATAACTGTATCCGAGTTAAATACTCCGTAATACTTTCCAAGTTGGGGTTGGAAGCTTCAATGCATCTAGTTGGTTGGATTACTCCTCCATTTCCTTCCTTTGAACTTTCTGCATTTACTCATTCCTAGATGATCGGCATGGCCCAGCTGCTCACTCCGACCACTCCAATTAGTTGATCAACCCGCTCGGAATTCACACACACACACAGAGATCATCGGAAATCTGACGTCATTGGAGTTGTCACTCTTTCCTTTCCCATTCATTAATCTTTGGTCAATTTTGATCATTGCGTACCTAAGTGCCTACGTAGTAACTACCTTCCATCTTCATTCAGAATTAATTCCAAACTGTTATATATTTTGATCATTGACTAATGGAAATGTTAGATAGATTATATGTATAGGCCCAATTACCCAATTGTAATTAGGGTTAACTATCTTGTACTCATATATATATATTCTAATGATAGCGAAGGCAACCCCAACGGGGATTATTCATTCTAACATGGTATCAGGCTTTCTCTAGGGTTTTCTACAAAATTTTGCCCTAGCCTACCATCGATCCTCTCCTCCTTCGTCCTCCCTACCTGTCGCCGACCTCTCCCCTCCCCGTCGGCCACCCTCTCTCATCCCTCCGTTGGCTTCTCCGTCCCCTGTCAGTTTGCCAACTACCCAGATTCTCCTCCACCCTCTCTGTCGCCGACCACTCCTCCCCCTGTCGCCGACCCTCCCTCCTCCCTCCGCTGGCTTCTCCGTCCCCTGCCAGTTTGCCCCTCTCTCAATTGCTCTCCCTTTTTCGCCAAACTCTAATTAGGCGGATCTGACACTGCGTCCTGTCACTATCGGCACTGTGTCCTGTCACCCTTACCACTGTGTCCTGTCACCCTCTTTGTGACGGTACTCTACCTCACACCAGCAGATCTACGACGGTCATGGCTTTCTACAATCAACAACAGCCTCCCGTCGTGGTTATCGCCCCTCCAAGTCATTTACAGAGGGGGTATTCCCCCATTGGAGCCCATCCCCAGGGCTACCCGGCCTATGCGCTTCCGCCTCCCCCTTACGCCTCTCCAACGAGGCCATACCCGAGCCAACAGGGACTCCTCGGACCCTCTCCGCACCATCTGGATCAAGCCTTCGCAGCGGGATCATCGCCATCATCCGCCGATCCGAATTGGTACATGGATAGCGGAGCCACTGCGCACATGTCGCACAATCCAGGTATAATGTCTGTCCCTGCTTTTAAGAGCCCTTCTACCTCCATTATTGTTGGCAACGGTGAACGCATTCCTACCTTGGGTCTTGGGAAAACTACATTACGGACCCCTACCACCCAACTTAGCCTTAACAATATCCTCGTCTCCCCCGGCTTAATAAAGAACCTTGTGTCCATTCGTCGCCTCACCATAGACAATAACATCTCCATTGAGTTTGACCGCTTTGGGTTTGCTGTCAAAGATTTCACAACTGGGGCCCCGCTCATGAGATGTAATAGCGCTGGAGACCTTTATCCTGTCACCTCCAATATAAATCCTGTCACCAAAAACATACATCCTGTCACCTCTCCTGCCGCAACCAATCTATCAGCAGTCGCTCGTTCTGCATCTCTTTGGCATGCCCGTCTTGGCCACCCAGGCTCTCCGGCTTTCGAGTCTCTCAGATCCAGGCTTATTTCCTGCAATAAAGCCCCTCCCTCCACTAGTTGCCCAGCGTGCCAGCTTGGCAAACACACTAGATTGCCCTTTGTCACGTCCTATACTCAGGTGCACGCTCCATTTGACATCATTCATGGTGATCTATGGACTTCTCCCATTATCAGTCATGATGGTTTCCGCTATGCACTTGTGTTGGTTGATGCATTCTCTCATTATTTTTGGGTGTTTCCCCTAAAGTACAAATCTGAAGTTGCTACTCACCTTATGACCTTCCACAGCCTTGTCCGCACCCAATTCAACCTCTCCATTAAATCATTTCAATGTGACATGGGCGGTGAATTTAACAACAATGCCCTTCAATCCTTCTTCTCTACTCATGGCATTCAGTTCCGCTTTTCTTGTCCTCACACCTCCTCCCAGAATGGGAAAGCCGAACGGAGCATTCGCACCCTTACCACGTACATGAGGACTCTTCTTATTCATGGGCATGTCCCCTTGCAGTATTGGCCATATGCTATCGAATCAGCATGCTATCTTATCAACATCACTCCTTCCACAACCATCCAGAATTGGTGCCCTGTTGAGATCTTATTCCGAGTCACTCCTAAATATGACCACCTCCGTGTGTTTGGTTGCCGATGTTACCCCAACCAAGCATCTGTTGCCCCTCATAAACTTGCTCCTCGATCCACACCTTGTGTTTTCCTCGGCTATCCCTCCAATCATAGAGGGTATAGGTGTTTTGATCCCATTACCAAACGTATCATATTCTCTCGCCATGTCACATTCGATGAGACCACATTCCCTTTCTCTAGTCCCCCTATATTCCCAAACACCCCGCCCCCTTCTGATGACTACCCTACACCTCACCTCCTTCACCAACTATATCCCTCTTCCTCTTCGAATGCTATTACATCTCCGGCCCGGGCACCCAACCCTCCCTTACCGCAACCTGCAGCACCTATCCTGCCACCTCATGCCTTCGGCCAGCCCCCTATGGCCCCTGTCCTGTCACCTCAAGACTCTGTCCCGTCAGCTGCTGCCCCTGCCCTGCCACCTAACCCCACATAGCCGGTCAACCAGATCCAAACTCGGAGCATGAGTGGCATCTTTCGCCCCAAACAGATCTTTGACCTCTCCACGTCTCACATATCGCCCATCCCTACCTCCCACAAAACGGCCGCCTTAGACCCGAATTGGAATGCTGCCATGCTCGATGAGTATAAGGCTCTTATTAGCAATGATACTTGGGTCTTGGTTCCTCGTCCCCCTGGGGCCAACATTGTGCGGTGTATGTGGCTTTTTCGGCATAAGTTTCGCTCTGACGGATCTCTTGAGCGCTATAAGGCGCGACTGGTTGCCAATGGCAACTCTCAGCAGGTGGGGGTCGATTGTGATGACACGTTTAGTCCGGTTGTCAAACCGGCTACCATCCGTACTGTCTTGCAGCTTGCTGTCTCCAGGAATTGGCCTATTCATCAGTTGGATGTGAAGAACGCGTTTCTACATGGTCATTTGAATGAAACCGTGTACATGTTCCAGCCGCCTGGGTTTGCTGACAGGACCAAACCAGGCCATGTCTGTCTCTTACAAAAGTCTTTGTATGGCCTCAAGCAGGCACCTCGGGCATGGTACCTTCGCTTTGCTACTTATCTACATATGCTTGGCTTTGTTAGTAGCAAGAGTGACTCCTCTCTGTTTGTGTTTCGCCGGGGTAATCAGATTGCATATCTCCTTCTATATGTTGATGATATCATCCTTACTGCATCTTCAGAGTCTTTTCGATCTACTATTATTACACAACTCAGTAAGGAGTTTGCTATGACTGATCTCGGACCACTTAGTTTCTTTTTGGGAGTCTCTGCATCTCGTTCTGCGTCCGGCTTGTTTCTCTCCCAAGAAAAATATGCAAAGGAGATTGTTGCCAAGGCGAATATGACTAACTGCAAGCCTGCTGCGACTCCTGTTGAGACCACCGTCAAACTGTCTCAAGCCGAAGGTCCACCTGTGTCCGATCCCACATTGTATCGCAGCCTTGCAGGTGCTTTGCAGTATTTGACGTTTACCCGCCCGGATATTAGCTATGCCGTTCAGCAGGTATGTCTGTTTATGCATGATCCTCGAGAGTCTCACTTTGCAGCTCTTAAGCGTATCATCAGGTACATTCAGGGTACCACTTCTCTTGGCACCACTATCACCCCATCTGCTTCTCCTCCATCATTGGTAGCTTATACAGATGCCGATTGGGCTGGGTGTCCAGACACCAGACGGTCTACATCCGGATACTGCGTGTTCCTCAACGACTCTCTAGTATCTTGGTCTTCTAAGCGCCAACATGTGGTTTCTCGCTCTAGTGCTGAAGCGGAATATCGCGGTGTTGCCAATGTTGTCGCTGAGTGTGCTTGGCTCCGCAACCTATTGCTTGAGCTTCATTGTCCTTTGAGTCAGGCGTCTATTGTGTATACAGACAATGTTAGCGCTACATACCTTGCTCACAACCCGGTTCACCATCAGAGAACCAAACATGTGGAGATTGACATCCACTTTGTCCGTGAGAAGGTAGCTATGGGACATGTGCGTGTCCTACATGTCCCTTCCCCGTACCAGTATGCAGACATATTCACCAAGGGATTGCCTCGCCAATTATTTCTTAATTTTAGATCCAGTCTCACTATTCGCTGCCCTCCTGTTTCGACTGAGGGGGTATGTTAGATAGATTATATGTATAGGCCCAATTACCCAATTGTAATTAGGGTTAACTATCTTGTACTCCTATATATATTCTAATGATAGCGAAGGCAACCCCAACGGGGATTATTCATTCTAACAGGAAAGACTGACTTGTTAGGAGAAGCGTCTCTTCTACTTATCTTATAAGAATAAGAGACTTATATCTTATCTTATTAGATAAATATATAACGAATATATATTATATATCTATCCTCATATTAATTAATTCTTAACGAATAAGAATTAATTCCCTAATTACATAAATTAGGCTATTTATCTTTTGAGCATATATAAAATAATGTCCGAATTATAAAATAATTCTAACATCTTTCACTCGCACAAAAGATCATGTTCCTCCAAGACTCAATCTCATACTTGTCGTGTATAGGCCGTGCGACCCGACAATACTACCTGCATAAAAATCACGTTGGGGACTAGGTCACAACGTTAGTTGAAAAGTATTGCTGCATCCCTAGGATTATCTTTCATCGGACTAGTTGACACATAAAACTGGATCCCTCTCAGTTTGGTTCAATAGTAATGGCGATTCACAACAGTACATAACTGTCGGATCCAGCAAATCCAATTTCCGTCAACGATTACTCATAATACCTTCCTTTCGCTTTGGCATTACTTTCATGTAAATGATGACCACTTGCCCAGAAGTGCCCCACTTAGACCGCATCACTCATGGCCATCGGAACACAACAAAGTAGCGCATCACCACCACAATCAATAACCCAAGCCGTTAGTCACTAAGGGTTGCCATGTTTTCATATATCTTAGCTCACCCAGTGATAGAGATGGGATCGATCAATCACCACATAGGGTCGACTAGCACACACTAGTATGACAGTGTGCTACAGAGAGCGCTTCTCTAAAGCGTTGTCCACTCAACCTGTAAAGGTGTTCATCTCACAGTCACACAGACTTGAGAACCATTGTACCCTATAACACCTTGCTTTTCTGAACCAATGGGCACAGGAGCATAGTTACGAGTCATATGAATGACTAACTATAAATTACTCATTCAGTCTTTCCCAACCGGAGAGACTTCATCTTGACATCCAAAGACAGTCAAGACGGTTATCATCTCATTCCGTTCCCATAAGGATTGAGATACCTTACACCTATAGCGTCGAACACATATAGGAACGTTTGTTCGTGTGAGAGAACAAACTATGGTTCAGTGACATGTAACATATTTCACATTTACATCACCGGTTTTCACCATGTCAATGGCACAACATATGAGTTAAGACCGAAGTCTCCCACTTGCTAAAAAAACTCAAATCAGAGAGGTGGCTCGCAAAACCGTCAAGAGTCAAACATATTATGACAACGTTGTTCTTGAAAAACGTCTATCTGACTAGACAGGGTTTGATCTGAATATCATTTGATCTCCAACATCCTTTCGAAATCCTAGTATTGACAAAACTGGACAATCATAACCTATAGTCATGACATCTGCTCACCATATTTCGCCACATCCAAATTTGTGTTTTCAGGAGAATCCTTTTTCATAATCTCCTCGGAAGCTACTGATGATGTAAGAACCTCAGCTTCCGTGGTGGAAGGACAAACAAGACAGTTTCTTACTAGACATCAATGTCTCTTCTCCTTAAAGATAAGACCTATAGACTGATGTTGATACAAACATCAACGTCTCCTCCCTTGGATCACTAAAATCCATATCTATGTTCCAACATGGACACAGATATCTTCCACCAAAACACAATACACAGTCTACATGAGTGCTTTTGCAATCATTTACCGTGTTCAGTGCTTAAGACTCGGATAAGTTTTTAAACAAACACATGTTCGTTTGTCTCATCTCAACATATGACAGAATGCGAGATTGCACTCAGTTTCTCAAGTGTTCCTCATTTAATCCACTTCCTTTGAGTCCATGAACTCATTCTCATATATGAGAGTGACATGCCTTAGATTATACGAAATAATCTTATAGACAACTACCCACTTTCTATGTAATAGATTCACCTGACAATTGTATCAAAGTTGTCATGCTAGAATCACAACATAATTGGCCATCAGTGTGTCATCTGCAACATCAGAAAGTTAAACTTTCCAACATGACATACTTATAATGTTTCATATTTCGAACACAAAGTACAAAACATCTTATCATTGTCATCTAGATGCATGTTTCAATGCTTAAATAGGTGTGAGTACAAGACTAATGTCTTTCTCAAAACCTTAGCAGAAACTTTTCCAGAAAACGAATTTCTAGAAGTCCTCCCACTGGGAAAAACTTTGCTATCTAGGTCAACTTGTAAATGGATACAAGCTTTTGTAGCCATCCATCGGTCTGATTGAACACAATCTAACCAGGAAGAGAGAAGGTTCCAACCAAACTCTCTTATATAGGGTATAACATCTGGTAGTAAACCTAGTTTACTCTTCAATGGATCATTCTGCCCATAAAGCCTTAAGAACCCAATTATCTCATTGCTTTATGTCTAGGCAAAATAGAAACAAGTTCAAAACATAGCTTCTTCTATAGACTCGTTATATGTCATCACCATCCGCTAGTTGTGCCTTAGATCTACCAACAAATCACAGACTTTAAGTGGTAATGGGTGATATCTCATTTGGATACTTTTGAAGCAACCACATCTAATGTGTTTCTGAGATACCTCGTGTTCAAAACAACTCCCACTCTAAAGTGGTTTCGATATGCTCACAATTGTTCTAGATGAAAATCCTGAACGCGAAACACATTTGTTCAACAAGTTGGGAGCCAAAAACGAAACTTCTTTAGCTCTGAACATTCTCAGGAACACTAGATCACGATAGACCCAAAATATACTGAATGTTAATGTGACAAGACAGCTTGTATTACAACTATCATAGGACAATGTAATAATTGAACTACCAGAGGCTATGCTGTGGTTTCATCAATCAAAACTCATCCTAAGTTGTCTTAACAATTATCTCACTATCATGATTCCATCAGTCTTAGAAGTTCGCATTTCCAAGATGATTTAAGAATGTGATCATGCACCTAGCCTCATGCTTAGTACACACATTCTACATGATGCCTTTTATCCAAATGGATTGGATGCAACCAGACAGATAAGGCTAAAATTATCAAGAACTAGCTGTTAAGCTTATTCTATATCTTAAGGTTCATCAAGTGACCCTCAATCATAAGTACATCTCCTAGAGATCCTCTTATGCCTTTAGCCTTTAACATAACACCTCATGCCATTTCTAGGAAGTAACTGACCAAGGATTGTCCAACAAATGAACCACTCCACAAATCAGCACAATGCGCACTCAGCAGAAACCAATGCTTAGTGCTCGGATTTGACCATTTCGTGCAACTTCAGTCAACAGAAGAATTTAAGACAGAAAACATTTTGAATTTCATCTGATTTCTTCATCACTCAATGTGAGGGAAAACATGGATTTATGTCGACCAACAAGCTCAACTTGTATACCAACATCCATTTATACATCCTCAGGTCCATATTGATCCTAGGAAATCATGAAATTCAAACAGCACACCAGAATTTGTGCTTTCAGCTTCTATATTTTGTAGAACGTAATCTACAAAAATAGTGATTTGTTACAAGTAACAGATTACCCTCGAAGCCTCAAGAGAAGTGCTTAACGTAATAAGCATCTAATCTCTTTGGACAATCCCACAATGATCATCCTGGACATACCTCAAGGTGTGTCACATCATTTTCAAATAAGGAAACATCCTCTTCTGATAACTCTGTCTTTTCTCAGGTTTTGTTGAACCTATTCTCCCACTCGCTAGTATAATACCTTTTTACAGTATGCATTTCATCTACCCTTTATCACTTTGCAAAGCGGTTAAACTATGGTTCCATAGTGACACTTCTCATGAATTACAACAATTCGGTGAGGATTAGAAAATGTCAAGATCTGAACTTGACATCATCTTATAAGATTGGATTCAGCTAAACTTCGAAGTTCAGCACCAATCCTCGGGTATATCGTCTGATCTAGTTGCCTAGTGATCAACTTGAAACAAGTAGATCGCAACTCCATCATTTGGACCTAGCAACGACTTGCTTGCTTCCAATGATCAGATTATGCATAAGTTACAAAACATATTTGAAACCATTATCACAAAAGTGATAAATTAACCTCTTGTTACTGAACCAAAAATCAGCAAACTTACGATCTTAACATTGGAACCGAAAATCCAATAAGACCTCAAGGTTCTTTCCAATACTAGCATCATGACATCACATAGTCTTCATAAGAAAACTTCAGAAGCCCCTGACGTTTTCAGGAAAGCTAACCTTTTATCACTACGACATAAATCGATGTAATTTGAGTTCTGCTAACTTCTGATTCAGATCAGTGAGATGAGTATATTACCCGTCTATCACCATTGACCAGAAACATGTTACCGTTAATGCACGAAGCACAAACCTACACATATCAACATTTACCATGACCTTCGAAGCAAAAACATACTTGTAGCATGCAATCAACTCCGTTAGAACACAGATTCATGACAACATAATCGCCCGTCTGACGATTTTCAAACAACGTATGTTTAAGTTATCTTTTGAACTGTGCGAGTCAGTCTAAAGATTTGCTCCCACTAGGACCATGTCCCTAAGTGAAACAGAGTGTACTGAATGACAATCTTCCTCAACATGAAGTGAGCTTTACAAATTAGAAAATAATTTTTAAAGCCTAGGACTCAAGAGTCAAACTCTCATCAAGTCCATCTGTTCATTTTCTAATTTTTCAAGAGAACTGCATTACTGTTGATGTACTCGACGTACTCAACATTAGCTCACTTTATTTGTATGTCCAATGTATGGATATAAACTAGAACAAATCTAGTCTAATCGAGTATAGTCAGATAACATGTCTTCATTAGGACTATCTACTTTCAGGATCCTAGACATATAGGTCCTTACCCCTTAAGGGTTTATTCAGATTTTCAAAACTACGTTTAAAAAACGCTATTCAAAATTACTGAATATTTTCATCCGTTTAACAAATGGATTACTTCCTCGATTACCTTGCAATTACACTCAAACAAATCAAGCGTTTTTTCCAATATTTCAAGTACATTACCACGTTAGTAGTAAAAACATGAAATTTTTCGCAAGGTTCAGAGATGCATCCCGAATGCCTATCTCAAATACAATCTTTACATGAAAGATTTATTTCTCATATTTTCATTAACTTACATAAATTCAATTTTCAAGTTAATAAGTTATACGCAATAACTATCCGTTAACTCAAAATATTTTTAAATAATTCATAATAGAATTATTTAAATCCGATCATTTTCAAGTAAAATGATATTCAACCAAAGTTAAACATCCTTGAAAAACAAATTCTTGAAAAAAGAATTTTAGAGAGCTCTGTCTGTATGTGAACGTATCAACATAACTTATGGCCACCAGCAGGCGCCTATCGCTGGCTTGCAGAATCCGCAGATGAATCCGACGGAGGTGTTCAGCCAGGACGGCCTCCAGCAGCGGCTGCAGGGATGGAGGCGTACCTGTGAGCATAAGGGCGAGCGAAGGCTTGGAGGAGAGGAGGCAGCTGGGCATTTGAAGAAGATGAGGGCAAAAGTGTACAAAATTTTGACACCCCTGAAAATAAACTCCCAAAGCTCCTTCCCCCATGTTTCATTTTCACCCAAAATAACCTCCAACTCAAACTGCCACACCTCTTGACAAAGCTGATGCCAAACACGGTGGAGCACAGGTTTTATTTTTTTTCACCTCCAGAAGCTATTGAAAGACAATGAAAGCTGATGCCAAACATGCGCTTAGTCCGGTTCGACCTGAAGTCACAAAACCTCTCAGGAGCGCTGCCATGGCAGCGAGTTTGGAGGCCCATTGGAGATTGCTGACGACTTCCACAAGCGGTGGCTCCGAACGCCGCCATCACCCACGAAGGATGAGCAATGCCAACACCTCCAAGCCCGGGAGTACACTCGCCGTCGCTCGGGTCTCCCTTCTCCTCCCGCTGTATAGAAGCTCCCCACCGTCGACAACCCAGGCAGCAGCGCCGCCACCTCCATGTGCTCCTTCAAGGAACAAGGTGGCAAACTACACCTCCCAGCCCCGAGTCCGGCGTCGGAGATCGATCTACCTGCTCCCATTTGGGTCGAACAAGAACATAAAAAAAAACCCCGAATCTCAAACTCCATGTCAGACCTCGATTGACAAATCAAAATCAAGGAGCATTTCAGTAGACTCTAGGATAATGTTCCCCAATTCGTCCATCTCCATGCCAAAACCGAGCCACAAAGTCTCAACTTTTCAGATCTACCAAACCTCAGCTGTGAAATCGAGAAGAAGGAGAGGCTCTCCTCCCTCCTAGCCGCCGTCGACCCTAGGCGGTGGCACCGCTGCCTCCAAGCGCTCTGTCAAGGAGGACGGTAAGTCCGACGCCGCCAAGCCCTAAGCCTGGCTAGGAGATCTCGATCGAGGAGCACGAAGCTCCAATCGCAAACCCTCGAAGAGCCCATATTTCTCAGATCTGGTGAACCTATGCTGCGAAGTTCAGAAAAAACAAATTCTCCAAGCAATAGATTCATATATAATAAGCACACATAAGAGATCGAAACGAAATCGAATCCCCTCATAACCGCATGCAATTAGAGAAAACATCAAGGGAAGCATGGAGAAGAAAAAAGGGCAAGATGAAGACGAAGACTTCCTCAAATTTTTGGGCAGTGCGGGTGCGGCTCATCCAGAAAAAAATAAGCATATAATTTCCATAGATAAAAAACAGTAGCCTAGTTCATCAAACTAAGAACACGGCAAAAAAAATGGGACTTTTCAATTGAATTTAGTTTTAGGAACCTAATTCATGCTGTTATGAATCCGATTAAACAAATTCAAAGGCAATTTGAGCCTAAAGCTCTGATACCAATGATAGAATTTGAGAGATATACAGATTACCTCGAATAGCGGAAGCGGAATTTAGATCGTCTTACCTTCGAATTTGATCACCGGGTAGATCTCCATAGCCCTAAATCTCGTTAGAGATTCAAGAGTAGGGGAGAACCTACGATTCAGAGCCTACACACCATAGGAGAGCGTTGGAGAGGAAGGAGACTCTCTCCACGGAGGAGAGTTCTTTGTGGGTTTTTTTCCCCTGAGAGAAACGTCTGACGAACAGACTCTCTAGGGTTTCAGGAATGACTGACTTGTTAGGAGAAGCATCTCTTCTACTTACCTTATAGGAATAAGAGAACTTATCTCTTATTTTATTAGATAAATATATAACGAATATATATTATCTATCCTCATATTAATTAATTCTTAACGAATAAGAATTAATTCCCTAATTACATAAATTAGGCTATTTATCTTTTGGGCATATATAAAATAATGTCCGAATTATAAAATAATTCTAACAATTTTAATCCAGTTCGATCGACACGGTCGCTCTACATCTAGACCGGGTACCCCATAACCACTACACCAATTTGTGATTGGTCACTCCGTAGTGTATCTTGTAATAAAGCATATATAAGTAGTCTGAGGCATGTCATACGTATTCTTACTCCAAGTTAGTTGAGTGTGTTTTCAAGAGATTCAACATATGAAAGCTCAGGAGATAGAGAGAAAGTGATGAATAAATAAAAGCAAATAGAGAATGCTAAAAAAAAACAAAGCAAATGACCAGAAAACACAAGACATATAGGCAAATGACCAAATAGAGAGAAGTGAGAGCTTCTCTCTCTAAAAACCAAAACCCAAAAACTAACTCTTACTACACCAAACATCATCTATTCTATTCATCTCCAAATACCTTCAATCTCAAGGGACCAATCGAGACTTAAAACTCTCAACCCCTTTTTAATCTCAGGGGACCAACCGAAACTTAAAACTCTCAACCCCTCTTCAATCTCAGGGGACCAAATGAGACTTAAAACTCTCAACCCCTCTACAATCTATACTATAACCATTGAAGAACAACCTAAAATTCAAACATAATTTGGGGACTAACCTCGACCCTAAATCTTTTGATTTTAATTTTAGAAATGCTACCCAAAACACAAACCCATCAAATCGGCACCACCTATAGCCTTCGGTACCTCCAATTGTCGTCGCCCGCTAGGTGCCATACCATCATCGACAACACCACCAGCCGATTTGGAGTACGTTGTTGCCGCCCCATCGACAATTTCTGGTTTCCCCATCCCAGCCCCTTTCTGATTTGGGGTTTTCTTTATGGGCTGCTCATCCAAATCGGTTTCACCATCACCAAGCTGGTACAAATCACCATACCCACCCTCTTCATTGCCCGCCATGGCCTCCTCTTCGCTGTCCGTCGGCGGCTTTGACCTTTCATCGACCCCCCTAATTTGGGGTTTTGGGGGTGCTATTGTGGCTTCCCTTCCTCAACACCCTCCCCGCCTCCTCAGGCCCACCACCACCGACTTCGTTATCCACCCCGTTCGCACCTTTGACTTAGTCATTCCCATCCCACCACCACACCCGACATTAGCCCCACCACCCACCGGCTAGCCTCCACTTTCGCCTGGCCCTTGTGGTGTTCCCTTCACCTTCTGATGGCAGTGTCCCTCTTCCTCTGCCGTCACTATCGTTCTTCTGCCGCCTCTGTCCCTCCACCGCTAGGTTCTCCGGGTTCCTGGTTGGTTTGCATTGTGGGATTGAGGGTTTTTTACGGAAGTAAAAAATAAATAAATATAAGCCTTACCTATACAAAACAAATTACGGCTTGGCCCAGCCCTTCAAGCAAAGCAATTTTTGGCCCAATTTTGTTAAGCAAGGTTGTACTTGCCCCGTTTGTAAAATTGGTCCAGTTTTTGCCTTTCTTGATTAAATCTAAAGGTAAATAACCCATGCACAGAAACTAAAAAATAAATGAAGATGGAAATATAAAGTTATCCAAGCCAAAAAGAATCTTTTAGGATTTTCGTACAGGTTGCTGCTTGAATTACCATCGCTATTAATCAAACTCATTACCTTCTCTTAATTATATATATTTACCAACTTAGTTTTTTAAACTGTCTTACTCACTTTTAACTCTTTAACCCTTTTCCATTGATCTTGGTTTAATTTGTCCTTCTGAGTGAAGTCGTTTCTTGGGTGATGCTATGTTTAGTTCCGGATGAAGTTGCAGTCTCGGGCGCCCTGCTGTTCGAATTGACCATGGCAGTGTTCGTGATTCTCGAAGATCCCTCATCCAGGTGGGAGGAACGTCGTCGATCCACACTTTCCCAGGAGACGCCTTTTCCGTTGATGGGTGTCTCCCCGGTGTCGAGACGTCGTGTCAGTTTCTTGACTTTCCCATGTTCTTGGCATTCGCAGTCTTCACTTGGTGTTCTTCAACTGTCTCTCTGCTGGTCTTGTTGGCTGAGATCTTTTGTATTGGGGTTTTTTTCTTGTTTTTGCTTTGTCTGGTTGTATCATGACGGTTAGCCCGTCAATCGATTTCTTTCGGCCTCTCGATTTCCCAAATTTCTGTTGACTTCTGAGATTTCGAATTATTTCCTGTTAAAAAAAAGGCAAATGACCAAAGCAAATGATGAATACTGCGTCTTCAATGATCTTAATTCATTTATCATCTGTAAAATTTTAAAAGGTAATAAATGGACTTTTGCTAAAAGTCAATATTCATATTGTTAAAAGTCAATGCTCATACAAAATAATAAATTATGCAAAATTTTGGCGGGTAGGAGTAATAATTTGAAAAAGTCAATTGGTTGGAAATATGATGTGATAAAATTGGTGGGAGATTGATGAACTTGTTGGGTAGGTAGCACTAGCAATCGCAATAGCACTGGCTGCATCAACTAACAACTATCAGCTACCACTAATATCAATCAAGAAGAGACGGTAAGATGTAAAATACCATTTATTAGTTTAGATTTGCAAGGCCCATGCTTCCAATCATATACCATTTTTTTCTTTTAAAGAGACCATGTGTTTTTCATGTATTCCCTATACTTTTTCATTAATAACAAGATGGACTCTCTTCTCTCTCAATCAAGACCCCACTACCACTTTGGATGATCTCTCTTCTCTCTCAATCAAGACCCCACTACCACTTTGGATGATTACAAGAATAGAAAATCTATGACAAGCTAAGATCTTATTCATCTCACCCACTCCCTTTGATTTGATCATATGACAAGCTATGATCCTATTCATCTCACCCACTCTCTTTCCCATCACCCCTCCCATGCTTTGACCAAAGGAGCCCTCTCCAGTTCTTTAAATCTGATCCCCAAGGCTCAGCCTCACTCATTCACAAAGAACAAGCCGTCAATTGAGAGGAAAGGGAGAGAAAAGAAGCATATCTCCATTGCTAGTCCTTTTTTGCTACCTTCCATTCAAAAAGCCATAACTCCCTCAATATTGATCCAAATGGAGTGATTCTTGAGCCCTT
Organism: Persicaria maculosa; assembly: GCA_963922045.1. Classification (NCBI taxonomy): domain Eukaryota; kingdom Viridiplantae; phylum Streptophyta; class Magnoliopsida; order Caryophyllales; family Polygonaceae; genus Persicaria; species Persicaria maculosa. Next base: position 29,315,406 of record OY998268.1, read on the forward strand.
AGCTCCATCTTTGAGTCAGATTTCAATACATATATCAAACACCCAAATCTAAGGTGATTTGCCCCTCCAAACTGACCGATCTTTGGGGCTACAGTGGCGTATTCTAGGAGGACCTTGGGTTTTTCAACTTGATCTTTGGTAAGTCCTCTTGGTTCCTTTCAAAGCTGAGTTCCAACATGTTTTATAACTCCTTTTCTTCAACTTTGAGTAAGAATCTAAATCATGTTTTGGGATTTTTGGTGACAAAATGGCAAGGTGTTTGGAAGTTGTTCCGAAGGACTCCCGAGGGTGTTCTTGAGTCGTTTGTGTGGGATTCTTCGAAGGTAATCTCTCATCCGCCTTTCCTGCTCTAGGATAGATGTGTTTTGGTGTGGAAAAGTCTTAGAAAGTGGAGTCTCTATGTGTTTTGGTTGTGTTTTGTAGCAAAAACGTCAAAAAATAAAATGGATATATGTACCTCTGTAATTTGGACTATATTTCCAATCCAACGATCTGATCTGGTTTCAATCTTAATATGATATTCATGGCAATGTTATATAAATGCCCTCCAAAAATGAGGATGATCCAACGGTTGGATCAAGATTTATTATAATTTTAGTAAACAATGTTTATAATGACTCGATTAAAAACTTGGTTAAGGGAATGCTAAGAATATGGTTGAATATATGATGGTATAACCGAAACTTAGAGCATATAAAATACGAAAATGAAGTATACCCATAACTTGGCCAATAATAAGGATGAAAAGGTTAGGATTACGTGATGGTATGACCCGGATTATAACTTGTTAACTGTGGATACTTAACCAAGCTTATAATTCCTTAAGCCATTAACCTTATGTGAATGTGTGTGATTATCTTGCGGTATGGGTTTATGTGATGCATTAATAAGAAGAACCTAATGTGAAATAATTACAATTGTTAGGCGCTTGATTCGTGTTTACACTTAGTGCTTGTTGGTTTTCGTGCTTACCTTCGGATTTCAGGTAAGTCCCCTGGACTTACTCATGAGGTTACTCGTGATACATGAGTGTCATAACGAGATAGATTCATGCATATTTTATGACATAGAATTGTTGTAGGGTATAAACCGGAATTATAACATATAACGGAATATAGGGAACGAAATGAACCTTTGTCTTCTCTTTGTCTTTGTTATAATAGGTGGCCATCCTATTCTATGTTGTTGTGTGGTGATTATCGGGATTCCCTAAAGGCTGCGGCGTAGCCGAACCTTCGAGCATTCAATAAAGGTTGGCACATCTTCCAAGAATTTGGGTGATAAAGGATGGTGTAACCTCTAAGCATTTGGAAAGGGATTATATGGTTGATTGTTATCATTTGGGTACCGATTACCGCATTTATTTATATATTCAGATTATGCCTTAGGATTTGGGTGATAAAGGATGGTGTAACCTCCAAGCATTTGGAAAGGGATTATATGGTTGATTGTTATCATTTGGGTACCGATTACCGCATTTATTTATATATTCAGATCAACTTTGAGTAAGAATCTAAATCATGTTTTGGGATTTTTGGTGACAAAATGGCAAGGTCTTTGGAAGTTGTTCCGAAGGACTCCCGAGGGTGTTCTTGAGTCGTTTGTGTGGGATTCTTCGAAGGTAATCTCCCATCCGCCTTCCCCTCTCTAGGATAGATGTGTTTTGGTGTGGAAAAGGCTTAGAAAGTGGAGCATGATAGTATATTTACAGTTTTATTGCATCACGTTTATATGCCTTCTTACGTACTCACAGAGTATGCTGGTGCATACGTGTATGAGTAATCAATGATTGACCCCGTTATCTTTCTTGTTTTTAGATTCAGGTACCCCCGATACCCGATATGCGTGATTATATGTGGATGTTTGCCGGGCACAGCCTATGGGACGATAGAGTGAGAGATACATGGACCACGTTTTAGTATTTTCTCGCTACTTATTACTTTTGCGTTTTGACCCGGCTAGGCCGCGGCATGTGTTGTACTTTAATTCCGCCTTTATCTTCCGCTTAAAAAACCGTTTTGCGATAGTTACCTAGGACAGGTTCTAGCCTCCAATGGGCATGTGTTTTCTTTGGGGTTCGAAATCCCCGTTTTAACAACTTATCTCCGCTTCCGCTAAATAAATAATCTAAGTAATAACTCGTACTCAGTCGTAAGATCTAAAGCTCGCGGAAGAATTCAAAACTCTTCCTTAACGTACCCCGAATAACCGGATCATCCGAACCTTATTAATCCTCTAAGTGGATTAATGGAGGCATATTCGGGTATCCAAACTTTTGGGTCGTTACAGTCTTTAAAAACACCATCTTAATTTGTTAGAGAGTTAAATACATGGCACTACGCCAGAAGGGGTTTCATGCGACGGACCAATGTCGTCGGCTGAAATGGGGTTTTCGCCCCCTGACAACTCAGGCAATGAACATCCGTCGCCTGAGTTGCGGTCCGGTGACTTTCATCCCTTCACTATTCAGTCGACGAGCATCTGTATGTTCGTCAGCGGAGATAACTTAGGCGACGACAAAAATGTTCATCGGCTCATGATGTTGTCAGAGGCCAAGGGCCAACCAAGCCTGCCCATTAAGACTTAGGTGACGGGCTTGGTTTCATATGTTCGGCGCGGGAGTCTGTGCACATAATTTATGGGATAGTAGGAAATAATCCAGACGACGACCCTGTCCTATATGTTTCGTCGCCTAGATCGTTTCAGGAGATGGATTTAGAATGATTTCGTCACCTAAGTTAAGTCCAAAGATGTGTTTTCAGTTGTATGTCCGTCGCTGGAGGGTTCCGGAGACGGGAATTCGATATATGTCCGTCGCCCGATAAGGTTAAAAAAGTTTTATTTATTTAATACGACAATGTAATGTTGTTTGTTCGTCAGCTGAATTCTTTTGATTTTAAAAAAATAAAATTTGTTAAGGCAGGTGCCCCCTGTTGGAATGTACCAAATAGCACATTTTGTGCCCCTGTTCAAATGGCATTTTCTCAACACAAACACATAACAATGCATTCAAAAGCTTGTCAAAAATCACAATCCATTCAACACTAAAGCTTGTCCAACACAAAAATCCTACCAAAAGTGTTTGAAAGGTTGTCCAGACTATACAAGTTCTAACTACACACTACACAAGTTCCAAAAGCTTGTCCCAACATACCAATTTCACAAAAAACAAACCACAAGTTATATGAGGAGGGCATCCTTTCCTATTCCGGCTGGGGGGAGGGCTGAGAATCTGATTGAAGGGCACTTGATGGTTGGAGGGCTGAGGAGAAGCTGCTGGAAGGCCACCTGAATGGTGGCACACCTGAGGAGTACACACCGCAGAGGTGACAGATAGCTATGAGCTAGACTGACCACCTAATAAGGTCATCATGACCTTCTCGATACTGGCCATACGCTCCTCCAGCTATTCATTCTTGCTCTGGGCTTGGGTGGCTGTTGTCATAGTTGTTGCCAATTTCTCATTCAACCTTGCAATTTCAGCCTTTGCCTCCTCCAGCTCCTTCTCCCTCTCTGCAGCCCTTGCTGTCCATGGACCCCCTCGTTTCTTTGCAGGCTGCTCTCTAGCTCCACCCATTCCTTGAACTTCTCTTCCTTGCCTTTCCCCAAGGCATTCCAAGATGATGCAGGTTTGTTCTTCGACGGGGAGGGGTTGTATTTGGCTTGGGTCTACTGCTTCTCCTTCTCCTTCTCTACCAGTGAGGACCTCCTGAAGACAACCTTTCAGTTTGTCCTACGAGTCCATGTATGCACAAAAATTAAATATAAGAAATGACTATAATGAAAGTATAAGTTTTATTATAATGAAAGAATAATGAAGTAAAAGAAATAATGAAAGAAATAAAAGAAACCAAACAGATTATATCATAATGAATGTAATAGAAATAATGAAAGAATAATCAAAGACATGCATTATTCTTAACATGTTAAGAAATAAAAGTAAAAAAAACTTATAAAGATACCAAACAGATTATATCATAATGAAAGTAACAAAAACTTATAAAGACTTATAAAGAAACAGAAATAAAAGATACCTCACAGAAACAAAGTAAAAGAAATAATGAAAGACATGCATTATTCTTAACATGTTAAGAAATAAAAGTAACAGAAACTTATAAAGATACCAAACATATTATATCACAATGAAAGTAACAAAAACAGAAACTTATAAAGACTTATAAAGAAACAGAAATAAAAGATACCTGTAACAGGAATAAAGTAAAAGAAATAATGAAAGAATAATGAAAGACATGCATTATTATAAGTATCTATAAGTTTTATACTGACTATATAATTAGTATACCTACTTATTATACATGTTAAGAAATAAAGTATACCTACTGATTATATCATAAGTTTTATACATGTTAAGAAATAAAGTATACCTACTGATTATATCATAAGTATTTTATACATGTTAATGAAAAACAGAAATAAAGTATACCTACTGATTATATCATAAGTATATATAAGTTTTATACATGTTAATAAAAATGAAAGACATGCATTATTCTTAACATGCATTATTATAAGTAAAACCAAATGAATCTAGTCAATATAAAAAACAGAAACTTATAAAGACTTATATATAAAGACACAATTACAGAAAAACTTATAAAGACATGCATTATTCTTAACATGAAATAAGAAAAACACACATTTACTAAAACATAAACTAAACGAGATATGAACTAAAACGAAATTGAGGGGGATATACCACTCAGTCCTTCGCATTGTGACAATTCTCGTAGGCTTCTATGGTTGTCTGAAGCCATGCCGCGGGATGCTTTTCCTTAACAATGAGCTCTTCCGCTCGGAAGATCAGGGGCTTGGACCCATTGTGATGATTGATGGGGTTCAGGTTCTTTGTCCTGTTTTGCTTGTTTTGCTCACACAAGGCATGTAAAATGAATATCATTCATAAGTGTTAAGCAATAAGAGAAAGGTAATTCAAAAAAACAAGTTAGCGTATAATTTAGAAATTACCATTCTTGCTTCGTCTGTGAAGTCGCTGACCAAAAACTGCCACTGCTCAGGGCATGCGACGAACTCAAGTGGTATGTCCTCGCCCCCCTTCCCCCCTCCCCCCCCCCCCCCACTCTAGGAAGTGTTGATGACAGTCATACTTCCAAGACCCATAGGCTTTTCCGCTCTTCTTCTCCACGTATTGGTCAACTGCAGGGTCAATGTCATAGTAAATCTACACATCCATAAAGTAATTGATAGTTAGTCAACAACATTGACGCACAACACAAATATAATAGATAATACAAAGAAAAATAAAGCACAACACATATAATAATACATTGAAGAAACCTAATTGGATGTTCTGGAAGTTGAAACCCAAACGAAGACCATACAGCATTATTATTTTTTAGGAATTTAGTCAATATAGAAAAATATAGAAAAATAAGTGAAGTTGAAACCCAAACGAAGACCATATAGAATTATAAGTAAAACCAAATTAATCAATGCAAAACCGTAACCATAAATCAGTAACCACAAAAGAATTATTATTATTTTTCCTTTTTTCCATGTAAACAGTAACCATAAATCAATGCAAAACCAAAATTCATAACAGAAGTATAATCAACATAGAAATCTAGTCAAGTAACAAAATGCAAGGCATATCATAAAATCAATGCAATTAAGTAACACAAGTGTGCAAGTAATTCATATCAGAAATCTAGTCAAGTAACAAAATCAATGCAAGTAATCCATATCAGAAATCTATTCAAGTAACAAAAGTAATCTAACTCATAACAGAAATCAATGAAAGTAATCCATATCAGAAATCGAGTCAAGTAACAAAAGTAATTTAATTCATAACAGAAATCAATGCAAGTAATCCATATGAGAAATCTAGTCAAGTAACATAAATAATCTAATTTATATGTATAACTTCATATGTATAATTGTATAATGAAAAGTAATATTAAAATGTATTACAATAAAACTGTACAGAGAAGTTACCCACATCCAAGTAATCCCTTACGGGGGATTGTTGCTCCTTCATTAGTTTTCTCCACGTTGATGCAAGCATAGGCACTTTGTCCCTGACACCACACCCAATGTCTCGGACGAAGGTGTCATGCAACTCCTTCTGGCCAGGCACTTTCTTCCCCGCTGCCGCCTTCATGAGTGCTGTTTTGTGACTCTTCATGGTACGATACTTACCTACAATTCATCCAAAACATATTCACTATTAAGGATTGTGTCCTAAGAACATATCAAATGCAGTATTTTTAATCATCTTAACACTAAAATTCAATCCTAAAATCATTGAAACCCTAACTCTAAAAACCCTAAAGCTAAAGTAATTGAAACCCTATACTAGAAAAATGCAATTAGACATCTGTTGTGAACAGATGTCTTTCAAAAAAAATTCCGACCTTATTGTGCGTGTAGTAAAAGATCAACTTTTTCACATCGGTTTTAAGCCGATGTCTTTTCTTGGTTAAAACATCTATTTTATTTTGAATATAGATATAAATCAGACCCTCAAATTTATTTTTGACATGTTCATTTGTTGTTAAAGCCTCGTTATTTTTCATTTATAAGCTTTTGAAGATGTCCACACCAAGCCTAAATTTTACATTTACATCACTATTTTTAAAATAATCAATGTATTAAAACAAAATAGACATCTTTTTTATTATATTGATTTTGTGTATATTAATTTCATATGTATAATTTGTGATTTTTTTTTATTGTTTTAAAATAATCTATCGTATGATATATGTACATAAATGATGTATTAATATGATATAGACATCATTTTAGATTTTGATAAAGTTGTTGTTGTTAACAATATATATCAATTTATATTAACATTGTGATGTAAAAATATATGTTACACATTGGTTTAGATTATTTAGACGATGTCTATAATGATACTAGCATCCGTTTTTATGTAATGATTTGATTTCATAGCTATTCAAGCACAACACTTTTCATCTATAATTCAATGTTTTTTCATTCGATACACAACACCCTTTGTTCATATAATAAGATTTTGCAAATAACGACGTACTTTGATGAACATATACATTAAGATAAACGCGAAATCAACATTTACAAATGTTTTACAAAGGATAGGTACTTAAAAGATACACTTTTACAAATCAAGCACTCTCCAAGTCCAGTCTAGAAATCGGAGTTGGAGAGTGCTCTCATTACCAAAAATAACCAAGTAATGAGATAGAAAACAAAGTAATGAAAATAAATTAGAAGATTAATTTGGAATGATTTTATATTGTTCATGGAGTTGCCTCTGGTTGCTTTAACCTGGTTCATTCGGCCGCACCTGCAAAATACCATGTTAAAATCTTCAAATTAAATTAGAAGATTTGCTTGTTTTAACCTTGCCGCACCTGCAAAACACAAAAAAATAAAAAAATTAACTCAGGTGGTAACCAAAATAAAACTTAAGTGGAAGGAGAAAGCATACTCGAAGCAGGTAGAAATTGAAATAGAAAAAAGGCTAGTGACCACAAAAATGGAAGGAAATAAACAAAGAAATATGGAAGGAGAAAGCATACTCCTAAGTCCAAAAGATTTGGGGGAAATAAACAAAGAAATATATATCAGAGAAAAGCATATCCCTGAGTCCTAAAGATTTGTCCACAAATTGAACAAAAAAAATGGAAGGAGAAAGCTAGAAAAAAATCAACATGCAATACTTATTTAACTCACGTGTAGGTAGAAATTGAAACAGAAAAAAGGCCAGTGACCATAAGAACACTCACTGTCTAAGCGTCAAAGAAGCACAGATAAGAACTCGAAAAAGGTTTACAAAACCCCAAAATAAAGGAAATAACTTTGCAAAGCCCCTCATAGGAAAATAGAATGGAGAAGCTAAAAGGCGAGAGCCAATTCTTGAGTTGTTGAAGCAACCCTTCCAAGAACTGTGTTCATCGACATAAAATGTAGTGCAATGACTTTACATATTAACAAGGACAAAAAGAAAAGAAAAACAACTCCTCTCCACTTTCTTTAAAATGTAGTGTAATGACTTTACATATTGACAAGGACGAAAAGAAAAGAAAAACATCTCCTCCCCACTTTCTTCAAACTCATAAAGTTCTGCTAAGTTCACATAGGAACAACTTTTCACATTTTTAGAAAGTAATGGTAAATCATAAACAGAAGGATATCTTTCAATCATGAAAAAATAATATTAAGGTAAGACACGATGGGTTAATTAAAAATGAGAACCAATACAGCACAAAGTAAATGGATCCATACCACAACCAAATTGCAAACCAGTATAGCACAAAGTTCCATTAAGGAGTAGGCATTATTATTGGACTAGGCGGGCTAAGGGGCATATCCCATTTTGAGCCTATTGTGCACACGGGCCAAAAACCCGAACTCTTATGTAAATACCCCTTTTTGTTTCAATATATTTTAACCTTAAATCAAAAATAAAAAACTGAGAACCAATAATCTATTTACTGCCTACTCTGACAAATGAATGAAAAGATCTGTGAGACAACCGTTCATGTAAAAAGCATTTAATCAACATCAGTGATGCACATTTTTTGGAACTAGCATCTATTCCCAGATTGGTGATGCTGAGACCCAAAGATTGCATGTGCTAAGAGCTTGAACAGTATAATAAACACACATTAATTTCATAAATTCTTTTTATTGATTATCAAACTACCTCACTGTAAATTGTCTTGGGATAACAATAATACTTCCATTTAAGTGTCATTTTAGGTTTTCACATTTGATCATCTTTAAGTGTCATATTTGATCATCTTTATATGTCGTTTTAGGTTTCCTAGACATATAATTAGCATTGAGTTACAAGTTTTTTTTATTGAAACATGTTTTTTATTTACTAAATTTGATTAAATATAATAGTTCATTGCTTGGCTTAAAATAGGGGTGGACATTTCATAATGTGATAAGTTATAGGTAATCTTTACAAAAATAAGTGAACTGATACTTTTCCTAAAACTTGTGGACAAGCCTAAAGCAACACTTATTTTTGTTTTTATCTAAGGGAGTATAAACAAAAGAATTAGTAATGAAAATAGAATGACGCGATAACATGTACACGTTAATACATTACCTTATTTCTTTCAATCCTTCCTCGACCCCAAAAACTGCCTCTTGAATGTCACCTCTTGCTGAAAAGGTCAAAATACTATCATATGACAAATCCAAATCTTCTCCCTGAAAAAATAATAAGTGACAAAATAAGTAAAACACCAACAGTTAAAATGGGAAAGAAGTGAAAAAAACCCCAACCATATCACATAAACCAGAAACTTGAATCAGTGTTCACTGAAAAATGCCAAAGAGGATACAAATCATAAATCAGAAAATGGTGAAAAAAACCACATAGGATAGTTCATAAATAAAAGGTTACACCGGGTAGTATAAAAAGGCATGTTTGACAGTGGCATACCTCTAGGAGCTTCCCTTCTCGCAAAAAATGATCATATTAGAATGATAAAAATAAAATAAAATAAAATGAGTTCCCATGTAAAAAAGCAATCCTAGAAGAATTACGTTAAGAGTAGTCTCAAGTTAAAGTAGCATGCTAAAACAATCAAGAGAAAGTGAGAAAGATGTTTCAAAGTTAGGCCCTTGCCCCTTGGTTGAGGTTAGGATATAAGAAAGCTAAGCAAAGGTAAATGAGGAACCATAATTTTTTGGTATGAAGGAGATGTATCTTTCTTTTGTATTTTTGCTCAATCACTTTGATCAGCATACAAGAGCAATTTCCATGCCCTACCATTAATTTGAGAGTCCAGTTGGTAGATTTTAATATTGACTGTTATTGTCTTCGTATATGCATGGATTCTGGCAATTGAAGAAATTTCTCAATGTTTTTTATTTGGCTTGAGTGGTTATCACACTAGAAAACAAGCAAATAACAAATTTTGGCAACTATAGTTTAGCAGCTAGTATAAAACAATGACTAAAATTTTAGGAGTTTCTATTTGAGGTGTCATGCATTATATGTTCTTAGATATATTTTGCAAACATGGTCCACTGTTGATAACCAAAGAGTGAAATGTGAAACCTAAAGTGACTTGAACCAAACCTTCTTCTAACATTTTTATATATTAAAACAAAAGAAAAGAGGAAGATGGAAAATATGAACAAGTTAGAGGTAGCACTTTGCACTACATTACTTACAAATATTACAGATTCTTTAAAAGGCCAAGCTCATGAACTAACTGACCAGACAATGCTGCATTTCCAAGGTCTCTGAACATATAGAGAACAAACATATTATGTGCGACACTGATCTAAAACCAAAGTAATCAAATGGCAAACTATTTGAGTGGGAGCCAATGAAAAGAAGTTGAACACACCGCTTGCACTCTTTTGACATTGTTATCAGTGTTACACATAACATGAAACCATGCGCATGGTTTGACAAGGGAGGGATCCCAGCTCTGTAAGACATTATCAGGGTCTTGCAAGTTGACCCTCAAAGTATTTAAAGCATCTCCTGTTCACATTTAATCAAAACAATGGCAATCAAAACTTAATATCCACAACATTCACAATTGGAAACGAATCTACCAAAAATGTGAGAGGAAGACATCCAATTGGCCGAAAGGAAAAGAAAAGTGAAACATAATAAATGGAATCGATTAAAGGCAACTAGATTTTGAGAAAAATTATCAAACACGACACATTTCAATATCTTAAAAATTGTTCATAATACTAAGGAGTGAAAACCCACATATAAAACCTTTCAAAGTCCACGATTGAAATAATTCAGTGCAAACTCAATCAGAAACCCAAAATATCTTCAATAAGACTCATTTAAACAATAAGATTCATTCACAAACCCTAAATCCTAAATCTAAATATTCAAACAATCAGAAACTCAAACATTAAGACTAATTCGCAAAACCTAAATCTAAATATTGAAGATGATAAAATGAAAACAGAATAGGCTCTAATCTGGAAAAAATTCGACTTACCAGGCAACGGAGGTGAAACCTCGATAGAACACCAGAGATGGGTAGACGGTCGACATCTAAAATGGAGATTACACACCATAAAGCAACGAAAGAAGCTTAAGGTGTTGGAAGGAAGCACGAAGGGGCTGTTTCTGGCCTGGATCGACAATGGAACGAAAGAGATGAAGAGTTGAATCGAATTTTTGGAGGTGAGAGACAGAGAGAGTTGGATCTAGGGTTTAGGGAATGGAGGAGAAAGACAGTAGGAATTTTGGAGGTGAGAGCGGGAGGGGAGGGAGAGGCGGGGGATTTAGGGGGAGGGTGGGTAGATCTGGTGGTGGGGAAGACCGAAAATGGAGAAGGAGGAGCAGTGGTGCTCCACGATGCAAGGTCCTTAATCACACTCTTCATCGTCGCTCCATCAGTTGGATATTTATATCCTTTCGGCAACATGCGACCAATTTGTACGCACATGGCTTCCATGCTCCTATCTGTCCACCCGAACTCTAACTTCATCTGCATTGCATCCAGACAGGCATCCAGAACAGTCATATCGCTGTCCTCAAGCAATGGCATGTTTGCTGCCTCTACAAGCCTATTATATTTCTCGTAATCATCGTCAACAACATATTGGAACGGAGGATCGTCGGCAACCGAGTGCGCCTCATATCCGGCATGAAACGGAAAAGCATCGTGTAGAATGTTCATAGCAGGACCATCAACGGAGGAAGATGCCCCTTCCGGCCTCCTGGATCTGCGTTCGTCGTTGCTCAATTGTCCTATCAACTGGGGCTTCGCCATGCTTGTCCCAAACAGTATAACTAGGCCACATCCCCAAGTGGGCCAAATGACTGTGTATTTCATCTAGAGTGACCCATTCATTGTTGCGGCATCTCCGACACGGACATAGGAAATGACTCAACCCATTCGCATTATCTCTAAGATTCTGCATAAACATAAATATTCCTTTTTGATACTCCGCGTGAGCGTGAGGGAGTTGCATCCAACTTTTATCGCCCATTATCGTCCTGTCATTATCAATCTATAAAATCAATTCTCATCACATTCTAAATTTCATTCTCATCATAAACCCAATCCATTGATATGAATTCATCACATACACAATCCATTCATACCCCAAACTCCATTTAAAATAAATTCTCGATCATAACATTCTAAATTCCATTGTCATCATAAACTCAAAAACAAATTCCATTCTCATCATCTATCTCATTGTACATCACTTTATCAAAAACAAATTGCACATAAACAATCCATTCACATAAACAATCCATTCACATACACAATCCATTCATAACACAAACTCAATTTAAACATCATATCACAAACTCAATTTAACCTCAATTTCAACTCAATTTATACATACACAACTCATTCCCTTCATAAACTCCATTCAAACAACTTTTTTACCATCCAAACTCCATTAAAAAAGACAATTTCATCATCAATCCACACACAAACAATGTATATGCATATATTCAACAAAAGCAAAACAAAAAAAAAATTTATAGATACCTTAAACACAATGTGTGAAAAATTATGAATCCAGGGAAGGGTTTTCGAGCCTCTAGGGTGATTTTGGGAGAAAGGATGAAGAGAAGAAAGACATTGCACAGTACAACCGATTTTAATTGTTTGTTACGAAATACACATTCAGGCAACGAACATAGATATATATCCGTCTCCTGAATGAATAGTAATAAATAAGGGTCAACCACCACACCTTTTCGGCGACGAAGATAGCACATAACCGTCTACTGAATGAATAGTAATAAATTGGGGTCAACCACCACACATTTCGGGAGACGAAGATAGTCGTATGTCCGTCTCCTGAATGAACAGTACTCCCTCCATTCGGCAAAACTTGTCATTTTAGCTTCTTTCACAAGTTTTAATGCAATTAACAAATGTACTAATTTACCCTCAATTATTACCCTCCTTTTTTACTTTATCGAAAACTACAACTAACAAACCATCAATCATATCAAGGGCATTTTTGTAAAGTGAAGGGCAAAATACCTATAATGACAAGTTTTTTTGAACAAAAATAACACCCAAAAATGATAAGTTTTGCCGAACGGAGGGAGTATTTAATATGCGTCACCAACAAGACTTTATTACTTGACTTTTGAAAAAGTAACACGTTCAGGCGACGGACTTACTGTAATCTCCGTCGCTACAAAGGCCCATTCTGACAGTTGTGGTTGGGATGCCTGTTAGGGCGACCGAGCATGAGCAATGTTCGTCGCCTGGTATTCATCCGTCGCTTGAGTCACATTCAGCCGACGAACTTAGAATTTTTTTGGTCGGCAAAACATGGATTGGAGGTGATTTACTGATTTGGGACTCCCCACGTTCAGGCGACGAGCCATATAAAGTACGTCGTCTAAACGTGACTCAGGCGACGAACTTTCATATGTCTGTCGAGCAAGATGCAATCTGGCGTGGTGTGGTTAAAGTCGAGTGTGAATTTGTTATATTGGATGCGTCCTCTATATATAAATGGAAGCAAAACATGAATGAAAATGGAAGAAAATGAAAAACACCCTCTTTTCTGAAGATTAACTGGAGTCGGAGCAGCAAAAAAAACCTGCATCTCTGAAATTGTATTGGAGAATGAATGTGTTTTTCTTTATCTCACAGACTTTGAATGCGTAAATCTCGACTGTTCATACCCAAACCAGGATTACACCGGATTGATAAAATAAGTATACCTCCTCCATTATCAGATAATCAAATCATATACACTTTTCTTGATCCTGTACACTTAGAAAAAACAAAAGAGGGGAATTTGGACTCCGTTCCCTTTAATCTTTGATATTGCTTTTCTTCTATGCGTTCATTTGATCAGGCCGCCACAGATCCCTCAACCTTCACTTGCTTTTCTGTGGAAGCTACCTCCGGAAGGCGGATCGGACTACTCTGAATGTTCTTCCCTGGTTTATGATCCTGGATGTGCAAAACAAGAAATAAGAAAAGGTTGAATTCTGTGGTGATAGTAGGGGGGAAGAAGATTCATTCAGCGCAATCCCTATCAACAAAGCTCAAAGTTAACGACGACGTAGCTAGAGAGCAAATGGGAATGTTGAAGAATGCATACATATGTAAAGGAAGGTTCCTCCACTTCCAGCATATGAATAATTTGCCCCATTTTCGGCCTCTTCAAAGCATTCGGATCCACACAACGCAATGCAACAAGAAGAGCCCGCTTCAACACCCTTGACAAAGGCTTTTCTTGGATCCTAGGATCAATAACTCCCTCTGGATTCTTGTTAGAAACCATTGTCCTAAACCAATCCACTAAGTTTACCTGGAAGTCAAAGGTTGTCAAAATCAGAGTAAAAACATAACTTAAGCCAGAGGTAAAGTCTCAGAAACTGCAGACACATTGAACAGACCTCTCCTGGAGGTTTGCTATAGTCAACCGGTTGCCTTCCGGATAATATTTCCATAACAAGGATGCCGAAACTGTAGACATCACTTCTCTCTGTCAACATCCCGGTGCTTGCATACTCAGGAGCCACATACCTGCAAATCATGCAAAATTCAATCGTTAACTTCCTTTCAGTTGGTTATGAATAGGAATCATGGAAATGAAGCCAAGAATGCAAAATGATCTTCAATGTGATGATGAGGTTAATGTACCCAAATGTTCCCATAACACGGGTTGCAATAAAGCTATCATCAGTGCCAAGGAGCTTCGCGAGGCCAAAATCTGAGACTTTGGCGTTCCACTGTCGGTCCAGCAAGATGTTGCTTGATTTTATGTCACGGTGAACCACCTTAGGCTCCAGTCCCTCATGAAGATATGCTAGCCTAACAAAACCAAACCAAATAAAAACCAAACTGTCTGGAGAAACCAAAATTACGAATTTAGAATTGTTCATTTTGGTTTTACCCTTTCGCTGCACATAGGATGATGTTCATCCTAATATCCCAGGTGAGAGGACTGCAAGGGCCTACCTCCCCATGAAGCCACTGCTCCAAGTTTCCATTGTTTACATATTCGTATACGAGCATCCTACAACACAACTACACCAAATTACTCACACCAATGAAGTTATTTTTATCAACACATACAAATTAACTGTAATGAGAACTCGTCAATTACTGATTGTACCCTCACATCAACATACATCATTACCAATATAACATTTTCAACCAAAATCATAAACCCTTGTTAGTTTTTAGTGTACGATCATGATTAGATGATCTGAAATGTACCAATCTCTAAATCCTAGATTGATTACTGTATATCTTAGAATGGAATCAAATATAATTGTAAAACATACTTGGAAAGGCAAAACCTTTGGGCTCCTTCAGGGATAAGAAAGAGGTCAAAATATAGAGATTTTCAAATTGAGCAATATATCAATTATACTAAGAACCAATTGAGGTATATGAAATAGGTAAAAGGTAAAACCTTTGGGCTCCTTCAGCACAGAAGCCAATCAATCTGACCAAAGCCTTATGGCGAACTCTACCAATGGCTTCGACTTCAACACTGAATTCCCTCTCAGCTTGCCCCCTGCAAAATTGCAATCAAAACAGACAAGAAACATTGATTGCAGCCCCTCAACTCAAGTAGTTTGAAAGTTCAATTGAACCGAATTCAGTCAAATTCACCTGTTGTTGAACAAGTTCTTGACAGCAATCTCAGTGTTGTCATCCAAAACGCCATAGTACACAATCCCGTACCCGCCTTCACCGATGACATTTCCATGGGCGAACTCGTTGGTGGCATTCTCCAGCTCCCTCAGAGTATACCAGTGTCCCCACCCCAGATGCGAGACCTCCGGTGCCGGGGAGTGATCGGGCTCAACGAGGAGCGCCTGGCGCTCAATGCCGTCGGATTTGGCGGGATCGGGAAAGGGGCCGGACTGGGATTGGGATTGAGGAGGGGTGATGGAGGGGGCGACGACAGTGACAACTTCCTTGGAGAGGGATTGTGGGCTGGGGAGGGTGGAGGAGGGGAGGCTGCGCTTTGAGAAGAACCAGAGGGAGAGGAGGAAGAGGAGGAGGACGAAGGCGGCGCCGAGGCCGACGCCGGCAACGATCCAGAGGCTGAGTCCGAACACGAGGGTTGGCTTGGAGAGGGAGGAGTCCGCCATGGAGGAATCGAAGCGAAGTTGTCACAAACAACAGATCGAGAAGCTGTCAAAAGCACAGATCCCCATGAAGATTCTCAAGAACGCAGCTTTTGAGCAAATGGATGCTTGTGGACCATTCCCACTGCTCCCATTTGCCTCCGGGTTTTGTGATTTTGGGGAGGGAGGTTCAGAGAGCAATCCCTTCCCAGTGGGGTACTGTGGACTAGAGATTTGATTCTCTATTTTCTTTTTCTTTTTTTTTTCTTTTCTTTAAATATACTTACTTTTTTTTTTTTTTGGATTAGGTAAGAATTCGGTTGTCCTCCAAATAGAGGACTAACCGAAGGCATCCTTTCGGATGAGGTCCAAGAGACCGGGTTCTGAAATACTGGCTCCCATACTAGAGCAGGAGTGGCTAAGGTGTGCGACCTTATCAGCCACTCTATTACCACTACGGTAAATATGAGAAAAGGAGACAGTCCTGAAATATCTGAGTAGGCATTTAATGTCTGAAAGCAGAAGTTCAATTTCCCACGGACATGCTACACCCTTCTTAAAATAGTTGATTATTATGAGGGAGTCCCCTTCAATAATAAGGTTGTCTACATGTAAATCAATTGCTTTAAGAATGCCTTCTCGTAGAGCAAGTCCCTCAGCCATGAGCGGTGTTTGTACACCTATTAGTTTTCCTCCAAGATCTACAATATCCCCCCTCGAGTCTCGAATAATAAAACCGATAGAAGATTCTCTGTTAGCCCCAGCCGCCCCATCAAAATTTAATTTGAAATAGCCATAGGGGGGCTTTTTCCATTTAGCGTCTCGTGTTGCCGAACCTTTAGTCTTTGGCACTTGCCTAAAAGGTTTGATCATCTTCCCCCAGCCGACCTCCTTGTTAACTTGGTTAGCCGTTTCCCAATTAGATTTATGTGCATTTAATTGTATGTTAAAGCCATATGGAGTCGGCAGTTTTTCATGTTTGAAGATAAATTTATTGCGGGTATTCCACACGGTCCACCAACTGAACGCCAAATCGGTCTTCTCCCTGCTAGAAAGTGCGTGGCCAAGGTAGGCCATTACTTGTCTAAAGTTTCTGGATGTAGAAATAATTCTGTTAATGTTAGACATATGGCGTGGATGTAAGTTTTGAGCAAACTGGCAGAACCTACACTCAAAAAATAGATGGAATGCATCCTCATTATGGTGGTTGCACATTGAGCAATAAGAGGGAACTGCTAAACCTCTTATTGCAAGCCTAGACGCTGTTGGTAGAGCGTTGTGGCTTAGTCTCCACAAAAAGTTCTTTATTTTCGGAGGTGCGTTAGTTTTCCAGACCCAAGCATTTTCATCTATAGGATCGGATGTGGAATGAGCACACAAATTGTATGCACTAGATGTGGTAAACCAACCTTTCTTTGCCGGCCACCAATACAGCCGGTCTTCGATCGGGTGAATCGGTAGTGGGATGTTTGAAATTTGCTCGACAATTTCTTTATCCAGGACTAGCCGTAATTTACTAGTATTCCATTTATTGTTTGTGATATACTCCACAACTTTCTCATTCAAGTCTACTCTGTCGGGACAAATACATTTTTGTAGCAGATTTAAACCAGTGGCCCAGTTATCTTTCCAGAAGTTGATAGACCTTCCATTACCTACCAACCAAACCAGTCCTTTTTTGAAGTCCGGGATTAGAGAGCGCAGTTTGGACCATTGCCAAGACGAACTATTTTGTTTGGTGTAATTTAGCAAATTCTCATATTTGAGATACTTATACTGAATAATTCTGACCCATATATTATCCGGTTCCGCCATGATTTTCCACAGGAGCTTTAGTTGAAGGGCGTCATTCATGTGTTTAGACTTACGTAGACCCATACCTCCTTGTTGTTTTCGTTTACATATTTTGTCCCAGCTGATAAGCGGTTTGTAACTTAAGTCCTTATTCCAAAAGAACGACCTGTTAATTTGGTCTAGTTTGTTGTGAATGTAGGTTGGAAGCATGAAGCTTTGCATGGTATATAGGGGTTTTGACGATAGATTTGAGGCAATAAGAGTAGCTCTGCCTTGCTGGGAAAGAGCATCAGCTCTCCATTTTGTTAGTTGATTTGAGGATCTGATGATTATTTCCTCAAATGTAGATTTATTCACTCTACCATTAATAATGGGACATCCAAGATATTTGTCAAGATTTATTTCCTTGGAAATATTCAAGCATCCTTCTATCAACGAGATTCTAGCCCTGGGTATTCCAGAAGTGACTTGGAAAGCTGACTTATGATAGTTTACTTTTTGTCATGACATCGCACAATACAAGTCAATGGTATCTTTCACTTTTTGGCAAGCTGTTAAATTACCTTATGAAAATATAATGACATCATCTGCAAATGCAAGAAACGGTACACGGGGACCTTGTCGTCCAAAGGGGAAACCTATCAACTTCTCAGCTGAATTTGCTTCCAATTGAAGTTTCCTTGCTAGTACTTCTGCTCCGAGGATAAAAAGAAAAGGCGAAAGCGGGTCACCCTGCCTAATGCCTATAGATGGCTTGAAAATCGATGTTGGTTCGTTGTTGACCAGGACTGAGAAAGAGACAGTCGTTACACATTCCATAACTAGGTCAACGAATTTCTGGTGAAATCCGAATTTCTGCAACACTAGTTTTGTGAAGTTCCAATCTACCCGGTCGTATGCTTTTTCCATATCTAGTTTAATAGCTAGCCATCCTTCTTTTCCTTTTCTGGTCTTAAATGAATGGAATATTTCATGCGCGATGAGTACATTGTCTTGAATTGATCTGTCGGCCACGAATGCACCTTGAAGGGGATGAATAAGTTTACCCATGACCAGTTTCAATCTTTCCGTTAAAATTTTTGAGATAATTTTATATAGAGTGGAGCATAAACTGATGGGTCTATAGTCCGTACTTTTACATGGATTTTCACATTTCGGAAGAAGAGTAATAAATGTATGGTTTACTTGTCGCAGTAGTTTGCCAGAGTGGAAAAAGCCTTTGACGGCACGAATTATATCATTACCTACTATTTCCCAATAGTTTTTATAAAATTCGGCTGTCATGCCATCAGGGCCCGGAGATTTATTCGAGCCTAAACAAAAAACAGCTTTTTTGATTTCACTATTAGATGGGGAAGCAATAAGAGACTCGTTTTCCTCAGAAGTAATGGCCATGTCAATGACGTCAAGATAGGGTATTAGACTATCTATATTGGCCATATTACCTGTAAAACGTCGTTCGAAGTCTTTTTGCAATTCCTCCCTGATATTGGCACAACCTATTATGTGCGTGCCCTCTATCGAGCTTAGGCTTTTAATTATTTTCCTATTTCTTCTCCCAAGTGCCACCCGATGAAAGTACGCAGAATTTGAATCCGCTAATTTAAGATGTTTAGCCTTGGCTCGTTGACTCCAGAAAACTTTTTGGAATTGTAATAAACTCTCCTTCTTTTTAATAAGCATTTTTTCTTTTTGAATGGAGTTTCTTATTTGGGGAACATTGTTCGAACTTTGTATCTCAATGAGATTTTTTTCCACATCAGCAAGTTGGCGGAATATATTACCAAATGTGGTTTTGTTCCAATCTTTCGCCTTTTTCTTTAGAATCTTTGTCTTGTACATCACATTGAACATGGCGGACCCAGAGCAAGAGGCTCGCCAGACTTGCTTCACAATATTACTAAAGTCTTTTCTTTGCATCCAAACGTTCTCAAATTTAAACGGAGCAGGTTTAAATTCGGTGGCCGTTGGTATTTCAATATAAATGGGGCAGTGATCTGATAGAGAGAATGCGCCATTAAATGTTTGTAGTTCTGGAAAAAAATCCAGAAATTGGTGATGGACCAGAACTCTGTCAAGCTTTTCTAAAATATTGCCCTCGTCATCGATTTTCTTTCGCCATGTATACAAGTTCCCACTCGTAGGAAGGTCAATCAAGGAACATGTATTTTTGAAAGTTGTGAGTCGTTGGAATCGATGGCCATTGTTCTCTGTGCCACCACTCTTTTCCGTGCTTGATCCAATTTCGTTTAGGTCTCCAATAACCATACACGGCCTTGTTTCACTTAATATGATGTTTGTGAGAGTATCCCAAAACGATTCTTTATCTCTTTCATGTGGGGGTCCGTATACTATTAGAATAGTGCAACTGAAGTTCTTATCTGTATTAGAATACTTGAGACCGATAATACGAGGCAACTGGATACTCACCGAAATTTGTTCACTTGAAAGATTGTTTTCGTTCCACAAGACTCCAAGGCCACCGGCCCTACCACTGGCCGGAGACCAAACAGCGTTAGTAAATCCTGTGTTTCTCCATGTTTTATCATCCGGGATTTTCTCAGTTTTAGTTTCAGCCAGGGCAACTAATTGAATATGGTCGTTAATTCGCATGGCTTTAAGTTCTGTCCATAGATTCTTATTGCCGATACCTCTAGAGTTCCAAAAGCAGATTTTCATGATACACTACGTTTTTTTTTCATGCCTACGAGGTTCTGTAGGTGCATGAAACAACAGGATTTTTCTAAATAAGTTCTTTGTACTTTGGATCAATCTAGAGTTTGTATAAGATAGAAAACTGTCAATAAAATGCTCCTTTCTTAAAATCATTTCATGCTTACACATTATTGAATAAGATAGAAAATTTTGAACCAACCATAGAGCGGGTTCACATTCTTCATTGCAAGTGATAGTGTTCTTTGAGCGTTTTCTATCCGAGTGAAGGTTATAAACTGTGTATTTAAGCTTATTGTGACCAGGACTTAGAGCTAGGAATTTATTTGAGATGATTTGCAGGTTTGCTGATTGGTGAAAACCGTGCCTGGTTAATAGAAGACTACGCAAATCTTTACACAAGGAAGTTTGTACACTTAAGATCTTGATAGCAAATAATTTTCTCTCAAACGATCTTCTTAACCAATACACACTAATCAAAATAGAGTTAGAGCCATTCATCAGGCCACCCCTCCTCCATAGTGGTTGTAAATAAGCCTCCCAAAAAAACATAGAACAAGTCTTTTGACAGCAATTAGGAAACACTAAGTGAATTGCATTAAGCAAGCTTTCAAAATCTACTACCAGATCATAGTTATGGATCAATAAACTAACGATATTACTCATCCAAATACCACTCCATTGCAATTGATTAAAAACTAGACATATGCATATTATCTTAAACGTCCAAGGCCTTGAGGCAATACAGTCCATAGCACCACATACCCAAAACCGAGCCTTTGAGTTTTCATAAGAAACAAACTTACACCACTTCCCCCCATTATTGACCCACATTTGACACATGTGCCTACCTTGAAGGCTTGACTCCAGGTGAAAGATAATAAAGTCTAAAAAATTGATAATGGAAGATTTCCATGTGTTCCTATACCCAATATAAATCCATTCATATAACTTTACACCTTCCAAGGCTTCCCTTCCTTCACATAAAAGGTTCTGGCCAATGGTTAAGAAGACAATGAAAGAGTAACAGATAAACCAGAGACTGGTTGAGATTAATTGCACAGTTAAGCCTAGATAATCATAGAACCCATTAAGAAACCAATTCACATAATGAATAGCCACTGAATTACACTCAAAGGTTATCACCCAATAACCAAGATAGCAAGATATATATTCAAAACAAAGCCATAACCGAAATATAGATAGTCTAGGACAGACCAGAAGACAAACACAAGAACTAATAATCACCAAAGCACGATTTTTGGCGAGATCAAGTCGCAACTCAAGCCAATAATTTGCATCAGGAATGAGCAGGAACCCCCCCTTTAAAAATTTCCAAACATACCTGATACTCATACGGACTTTCTCAGACTCCATGAGACCGTAGATGATTGAGGCAATCGGAGACGATTGCTTTGGTACAGTAAAATCAACCTGGACCCAGCCTTGCAGAGCAAGGGGTTTTACCCTGTTGATAGCTCGACTCTTAAACTTTTTCTCAGTCTTGGACTTTTGATTCGCCTCAAGACCTTCATCGGGGCGAGGGTTCTCCTCAACGAGTTTAAAGCCCTCCGGCTGTTTGGATCCCTTACGGGGTTTAGACATTTGAGAAGCAGGATCTTCTGCTCCCAAGGGCTTGTTCCCATTGACGACTCCCACCGGAGCCATGAAAATCACCATGACAGTAACTTTGTTAGAATATACCACTTTTGGAAATAAGGAAGACACATAAGAGGATAGAGAGAAGTGCACAAACCACCCCATCAAACCTCCCCTAATAAAGAGAGAAATATCAGCGAGAAGAAAAGGGGGGAGATTAGAGAGAAAACGAACCCATTCGAGAAAGCGGAGAACAACTTCGGCCTCAATCATGTTGCAGTAACCAACACCGGTTACTGCAGTCGAACAAATTGAAGAGCCAACCAGATTCAGCCTGATCAACACAAAACTGGCTTCCGTACGAGTCGGATTTGGCCAAGGCGGGGGTCGATTTGACCATACACAATCAGAAAGAGAACTCCCTTTCTTGATCCGACTCGCCACCCACAAATTTCCCAGTAAAACAGCGAGAAGATCATTAGATCCATTCGATTTAGGCGTAGGATTGCTTTGAAACGAAATGCCCCAAAATAATTTGATTGAGGGGTTTTCACTGCTCCTGAACAAGTAGAGCACAAATTTGAGGCCTTTAATGGCATCCACGGAGAACCCCCCCAAAAGGCAGCTCTCTGAGGGAGATTGGGACAATCTACGAAGGGGAGAACCAACAATGACCCTCGGGTTGGCATGTGTGGAGACAATCCACACTGATTTGGTAGGGATATCAATGAAATCCATGGAGATGAGGAGGATTTGGCTGGAGAAATTTAAATATACTTACTGTACTACTCTGCTAAGTTTGGTGCTCAAAGTTGTTGTAGATCAATAGATGTGTTGCTTTATGATCTATCCATTTTGATAGAGACAGTTGTGATTCATACACTTTAGGCTCTTTTGATTATTCTTTGTGATGTTTGAATTTGACATTTAGAAACGAATACTTTCCATAACCCATTGGGATAAGAATATCATCACGCTTAATAAGTCAAGTATAGATTTACACCTACGGGGCTCAGAGTGGATGAGGAGGTTATTTACACATCTGAAGAGAACAATCAACGATCACTAGGGGTTCTCAATTAACGACATGAAGATGTGGTTCGGCTAGGAAGTGGAAGTGTTCTAAATATCGGATATATCGAGGATATTTAGAACACGATACGATATCGGGGTATCGGTTGGCTAATATCGGTCAACACTATTTTTCGGGTCAACGACCGATATATCGGTCAATATCGGGTTGACCCATTTATCGGTGTAAGGGTACGATGTCGTTTTGTTTTTTTTTATGGAAAAATTAAAAAAAAGCTAGAGAAATAGAGAATGAATTAGATTGAGATCTGAGAAATCGATCGACGTTCCAATCCCAAACAAACCTAGGGCTTGCGAAGAGGCGAACCACGCGAGGGCTTCTTCTCCGGCTGGCCTGGCCTCCTCGCTTCTTCTCCGGTCGGCGGCTAACAGTTCTTCTCCGGCGTGGCATGCTAGTGCTATCATGCTCCGACTGTGCGGCTGGCCTGGCCTCCTCGCTTCTTCTCCAGCGCGACCACCGGTTCTTCTCCGATCTCCCCTATCTTCTCCGGCCTCCCTTGATCTTCTCCGGCCTCCCCTGATCTTCGGCCGCCTCTGCAGACTGCAGTTTGACACAATCACACAACACAGGTATGTCGGGCTTCTTTTTAAATTGTTTTCTTTTTTATTTTGGGAACAATTTGGAATATCAGTATGTGTAAATGTGTAATTGTGTTGTGGACTTGTGGTTGTGTACTTGTGGTCATTAGTCTATCCGATTTTTTTAAATTAGTTGAATTTGGGATTGATTTAGGAGCAAATAAGTCTACTGCATTCACTGTATTTGTGACTGATTTGGAAGGATTTTGGGAAAAATTCGATTTCTGTTAAATTAGTTGAATTGAACTAGTTGAATACTTGAATTGAATGTACATGTTCGATGTTTTACAGGTTATTTAAACTTGTTATGGATGGAATTCCGGGAAATTGTGATTCTAGTTCTTCAAGAGCTTCCAATCCAATTGGTTCGATTCCGACATCCACTCCATCTAGCAATTCTGAATCGTTATGGAGACCGACTTCAAGTGATGTTGGTTGGGAGTTTGGGTATTGTGAAAATCCTAATAAGAAGAATGTGATTGCTTGCACTTTGTGTCACAAGCGAGTTAGTACTTGTGGAATAACTCGATTGAAGGAGCACATAGCCAGTATAAAGGTTAATGTTGCCCCATGCAAGAAAGCAAATGATTAAGCAAAAGCCAAGTGCAAAAAAGCTCTTTTGGAAGGGAAAGAAAAGAAAACTGCATTGAGTGTCCACGATATACGAGTGAGGGAAGAAGTGTGCTTGACATCACAAGAAGAGGAGGACAATGATGATGATGATGATGATGATGATGATGATGATGATGATGATGATGATGATGATGATGATGATGATGGCAATGGCGATGGTGATGAGCATATGGTTGAGGAGGAGGTTAGTATCATGGGATCTAAAAAAAGGAAAGACATTAGAGGACCTATGGATAGGTTTGCATCTTCTATTCATGTTGGAGAAGATGTAGCTAGGCAAGAAAAGAAGGAAACAAGTTATCAATGATGCATTTGCGAAGGAAAGAACACAAAGTGTGCATGAATATTTGGCACAATGGGCGTATGAGAATGCTATTCCTTTCCATGCTCTTGATAATGATAGTTTTAGAAGATTTTGTGAGGCGGTTGGACAATATGGTCCGGGCTACAAACCTCCTAGTCAATATGAATTAAGGGAACCATTTTGAAAAAGGAAGTTGAGAAGACGAAGAAGGAACTTGAGAGTCAAGAAAAGAAGTGGGCTACGACCGGTTGCTCAATTATGACGGATGCTTGGAGTGATGGGAAAAGAAGAAGTATCATGAATTTATGTGTGAATTGTAGATTGGGCACAACTTTCCTTTCTTCTAAGGAAGCGTCCAATGACTCACATACCGGTGAATACATATTCAATTATATTGAAGAATGTATTCAAGAAGTTGGGCTGCAAAATGTTGTACTAGTTGTGACAGACAATGCTTCCAACAACATGTCGGCGGCAAAGAAGTTGCATGTAACGGTCCAAATATAAATATTCGGGTTACGTTTCGAAGGTTGGATATCTTCATTCAGATCTTGCAATCCAGGTACGGGTCGAGGTTTCAAAACCTCAAATTAGAACGTTTTAAAGTGGGGATTTCGAACCCCAAAATACGCGAAGGGCCATTGGGTACCCAAAACCTATCCTAGTTGACTAAATCGCTCAAAACTGTTTGACGAACAAAATGGAAAGCAATGGAAATCAGGGTACAACTTGCCACGGCATAGCCGTGTCAAAATCAAGTAAACGAGTATAAATCATCAAAGTATGTAAGTTTGGTGGAAATCAGTCTCTCGGTCATCGGTGCGCCAAAGTAGAGATAAACCCGTCATGGAAGCATGCAACAAGTAAAGATCAAATACCTGAAACTATACCAAGAGTCAAGGTCGAGCCACTCATGTGGGCCCTGAAGACCTCACTGAGGACATATAATACGCTCTTAGCCTAGATAAGAATGATCTAATGCAATACTGAAATATTAAACACGCAAGCATGTTGTCATGATATATATAATATGCAGAAGTACAGTAAATGGCCCAAAGAATGTCAAGTGGCATATCCCACTCAAAAACCACGCCCATACCTAGGGTGGCGACTCCTACCACTCCCATACCTAGGGTGGCGACTCCATTTCCACTCCCATACCTGTGGAGACTCAGTCGTAGCCGCAGTCATATGATATCAATGTCATGCTCATATATAAATGTCTCGTAATCATGCTCGGATAATCAGACTCATAAGACTCGATAGGTACAAACCCGATGAAGCTGGGTTGACCTATGACCTTAGCAACGACTCTAGGCTATTATAATGCCTACATACTATATGAAACATCAGGCATGAGGTTCTAACTTGAGTAAGCCTCGGAGGACTTACCTGGAGAAGCGCAAAGTCCAAAGCAATACAGCAATATAAAAAGAAAATCCAACAAGTCACCAATCACCTACTCAAGTAATACATAACATGCATAATTCAATGATTCAACCATATAACTTCATCATAACTCATCAAGTTCCATCTCAACATATAATCTCAATCTCATCATAGAATATCTCATCACCATATAAGCACATATCATATATATAACATCTCCTATAACTCATCCATCAACATATCACATCATCTCAACATAGGATAGCTCATATATCGTCTCAACATGTATCACCACATAACCTCACATATCATCTTATTCACATTTCCATATTTTCTCAAACCATCATATAGCAACACATTGCATCTCATCAATATATCATATAATAACATTTATTAATTATGTATCATACTCTAATTAAATACTATCTTGCTCAACTCATCAACTTAACATTTCATCATAAAACATATCATACTTTCATACTTAAGAATATATTAATAATCATGGTTCTCAGTCACATAATATCACATCATGCCTTAAACATATAATCACATCATATCAAATCATAATTCTCATAATTACTCAAATCTCATTCCCAATACATCATGCTCTTAATCAACTCATATCCATATATATATATATAGAGAGAGAGGTTGGATCCCGTGTAAGCAACCCTTACGGTGTAATTTGTGAGCAGAGAAATTATTCGTAGGTACCAAGCGTTTATTCGTGTATAATAATGTAATTATTCGTATGTATGAACAAATGTAATTATTTGTATGCAACAAAGGATTATTCATATGTATGTACATACGAATAATCACTTGGTACCTACGAATAATGTCACTGTTCACAAGTTACTTTTAATCTCATCCGTTTGATCTTCTTAATCCGACGCTCCAGATTTGCTCACAAATTACACAGTAAGGCTTGCTTACACAGGATCTATCCCCTATATATATATATCACATAATTCTCAAGTTCAATTAACATAATTAGTTCATCTTAAATCTCAACATCTTAAAAGTCATAATTTCATATAACATATAATCATGCCAACAATTTATAACATTTAGACACCAAATACTCATACAAATAATCAAACCATTCAATAAGTTAAAACAAGTAAGTCAACTCGATAGTTAAACAATTTTTTCGAAAAATCATATTTAGCCAATCCCATTTATAAACATTAAGCTCTCGACCAATTCATAAAATCATACCATTTAAAATAATTCCGGCATAACTTACTTTATTTAAAATCGTCATCTCAAAATCACCTTATAAAACATTATATAATAACCCATCTCATTTAATATTACTTTTAAAACCATTTAAAACAATAATAATATATATAATATTTTCAGAAAATATATATTATCTCACCACCTCAGAAAATAACATATAATTATATTAATAATAATCTAATAATAATTTAAGAATAATATTTATCTAAAATAAAACACCTAGATAAATCCATCCTCATAAATCACATTTATAAGTCAAAACCAACAACATTTAAATAAAATTCAACACCAAAACTCAATCCATTTTAATAACCACATTTTATAAAACAACAACACTGAATTACTTTACCATTCTAAAATCATATATGAAAATATCACAAAATACATCATATATAAATAATCCGATTAATACTATTTTAGAAACAAATAAACAATATATAATGATTAACTTCCAGAATTTATAATTATAACCAAATCTCATAATAATAATAATAATATAATAATAATAATAATAATAATAATAATAAATTAACAAATTATATACGAATCACAACAACACATATATATAAGAAAATATTTGGCCCAATATCCATTTGTATAAATTCATTAGGTATTTGTACACCCTAAATAATTTTGTTAGTATTTTTCCAAAATATTTTCATAATACCAATAATACCCCTGTTTTAATTTAATACCCTTCTCTTCTTCCTCCTGTTCCACTCTCTGTCGATCCAGAACCTCGTTCAAACCCTTCGCCGCTCCGCCAATCATCGACTCCATTCCCTTGTTCTCCATCTCCCACCGCTCCGTCTCCGCTGCCTTCGTTTCCGCGATCTCTCTAATTAAATCCCGCTTTTCGCGATCCAGCTCCGCGATTCGGACCTTCTGGCGACCCTCTTCTCTGGCGACGTCGTTAGCTCTGGCCTCTTTCGCCGTCGAATGATCGAACTCCGATGCGTCTCCATTGACACCGTTGGTAATGTTTTGCGCCATTGAAGTTTCTTGGTTGATTATTTGGGATTGTCCGAAGCGCCATTGACGCATCTCCATTGACACTCTTTGTCAGGCTTGTTGAGTGATCGAACTCCGATGCGTTAGCTCTGGCCTCCTGCTGTTTATATTTTGGCAAATTAATTGGTAATTTGGACAGCTCTTGCCTCCTCCTCTGGCTGCCTGTTGTAAGTTTATATATTTTGGACAGCTTTGGACTCTTTCAATTCAAGCTGCAACTGATAATGGAGAAAGAGGGATTAATTAACAACAAGAACGTTGACTAAGCTTTGGACTCTTTCAAGTTGGACAAATGCTGCTTTAACTCCTCTAGCTTTATTAATATATTTTCAATTCATGGCTCAAAGCAAAGCTTTTCCTTAAAATAGATGTCACCAAAAAAAAGTTATCACCACCGATAAGGGTGGTAACAGTGATAAGGGTGGTGACAGTGATAAGAGCGGTGATCCCGTAAAAAAAAGTTGTCACTATATGTTTTTATAGTGGTGACAGTGTCTATACCCTATTTTTATAGTGATTACAGTGTCTATGACCCTGTTTTTATTTTGGTTATAGCATCTATGAACCTGTTACTCATTCATATAATAGAGGAAAACTATCACCACATGTATTTTGGCTTCTCATTAGCCCCTCTAGGGTTTGTGCCTCCCTTGTCGTAGGGTTTTCCTTTGGTTACAATGTCTATGACCCTTTTTTATAGTGGTGACGGTGTCTATGACCCTGTTTTAATAGTGGTGACATCGTCTATAGGGTTTTCCTTTTGGTTACAGTGTCTATGACCCTATTTTTGTAGTGGTGGCAGTATATATGACTCTGTTTTTATTTTGGTTACATCGTCTATGATCTCGTTACCCATTCATATATTAGAGGAGAACTCACCACATGTATTTTGGCTTCTCATTAGCCTCTAAAGGGTTTGTGCTTCTCTTGTCATAGGGTTTTCCTTTGATTACAGTGTTTATGACCTTGTTTTTATAGTGGTGACAGTGTCTATGACCGTGTTTTTATTTTGGTTACAGTGTCTATGACCCTATTTTTATTTTGGTTACAGCGTCTATATGACTCTCTTACCCATTCATATATTAGAGAAGAACTTTTATCACATGTATTTTGGCTTCTCATTAGCCCCTGTAGGGATTGTGCTTCCCTTGTCCTAGGGTTTTCCAGCCTTTGGTTATAGTGTTTATGACCCTGTTTTTATAGTGGTAACAGTGTCTATTACCCTTTTTTTTTATAGTGGTGACAGTGTCTATGACTCTGTTTTTATTTTGGTTACAGCGTCTATGACCTTTTTCCCCATTCATATAGGGTTTATGTTCGAGCACATGATGGGAGCCGAAATCATGGTCTTCTAATGACATCAAAATTAAAATAAATATTATAATTGCAATCACTACCACTAACCTCTCACCCTCCTGGTGCAGCGTACCATTTTTTTTACAAGTAAACAAATAAACACACTTAACTGAACTCAAATTTGTCAAACATAGCAAATTTCTATATGAGTTTTTAATTGAACATAATAAATCATGCTAGCTGTCAATTCACAATAAGCACACCACAAATTTGTCAAACATACCAAATTTCTATGAGTTTTTAATTGAACATATAGGGTTTACAGTACTACAATAGTGAATTAGGAGGAGAATAAGGAGACCGAAATTCACATGATTAAGGCGAATTCCAATTTGCAGCGAAACCTAATAGATTAAGGAGACTGAAGATCAAGGAGAGTGAAGAGTGGAGCAGCATCGTCAGTCGCCACCGCTGTCGCCGCCTTCAATTGCGTCCACTGCCGTCGCCTTATCCCATCGGGATCGGATGGCGGAATTTCGATCCCTCTGGTATTGGGAAGCCGAAGGTAGGCAGAGACCAAGCAAATCGAACCTCCGCGATCGAGCACGACGAAGGTAGCCATGGAGCCAGGCTTCCTTTCAATAGAAATGCTGAAATCGAACTTAAGTGATGCCATGGATGCTCCGCTCGCTAGATTTCGTTTCCGTTTGTTTTAATTTGGGGTTTTAATGTGGGGGAGAAGGTGAAGAAATAAGGTCAGGGGCAAAAGTGTCAATTTAGGACACTCACCTAATTTCTTTAAGAAAATGGACAAGGAGCTAAAATTTGGCCCCTAAAGGGACACATACCAAATTTTTCCTATATATAAATATCAACATATAGGAAAAGCAACAACCACAACAATAATTAACCCAAAATGAAAGAAGGACCCGGAATGAAATAGCCCAGACTCGACAGCCCAAAGGAAACCCAACCCGAGATCAGAATCAAGCCCAGCCCAAAAAGAAAAGAAAGAATAGGATCCCACTAAAAGCTCGACTTCCTCCCTCGGAATGAACAAAGCTCGGTTCACAGACAGGAAAAACGAAGGAAGGAGATGAAGAATTCTCAATCCTCCGGTGGCCCTTTTTGTCTCAAATTTTACCCAGAGATTCGAAATACAATTCTGACCACACTCATCATAGAGAGAAGGAAGCGAGAGCAAGAGGGAAGGGAGGAGGAGAAAATTACTAAGAGCTTCGATTTTTCAACTCCGGGGTGCTCGAGGGCGGCTCCGGCTTCGTCGGCGAGGAAGGAGTGTCGCTTTGGGCCTAGGATGATGGAAGGATTAGTAAAAGTCCACCTTTAGAAGTTTTGTATTGAAAATGAAAGCAAAAGGAGGCCCGACCTTAGGACGAGAAACAGGGGAATAATGGAGGGGCTTCGGTGGCTCGGCAACTGCGGAAAGACTGTTGGGCTGCTCGTCTTTGCTTCGTCGGGCATTTGAGGAGGCGTCGAAGCTCTGAGGTGCTCGGAATGCGCACTGCCTGAGCCGAAGGAAGAGGAAGGTGAAGCGTGGTGTGGCTCGGTTTCGAAAACAGGGAGCTTGGGGTGTGCTTGGCTCTCGATGGTGGGGCTCTGGCGTTGGTGGAAGAAATCAGGGGAGGAAGAAGTGATAATTGGATGGTGTTTGGCTTGAAATCAGAGACAAGGACGGAGAGGGGGAAAAGGTGAAAATGGTGGTAATTGTGGTGCTAGTGGTTGGGGCGGAGACAAGGGAGTTTGAAGGAGATCAATTGTGGCTCCCTTGCCTTCAATATAAAGAAGGAGAGGACTAAAATTAGATGTGGAGTGGGGGGTGTTGTGTGCTGCACTGCTGCAGAGGGAGGATGAGGGAGCAGGGGTGGGTAATTGCAGTAGGTAACGACCAAGAAAGGAGAAAGAGAGTGTGAGAGAGAGAGAGAGAAGAAGAAGAAGAAGAAAAGAAGAAAAAAGAAAAAGAAAATAGAAAATAGGGAGAGGAGTGGGCCCCAAAATGACAAATTTAAAAAAATCCAGACATTCAAAACTAGAAATTCGCTAATTCCGAACCAAACCCGACTCAAACAAGTTTTTAAAATAAAAAACTCAAATCCGAAAAAGGTGTCGGAATTTACTTCGACAAGATTTTGAGGAAAACATGTTGCTTGAGGACGGAAATTTTCAAAAAAAAAATCGAATTTCCAAATCTAATCAAATATAATTAATTACTTTACAAAATATAATTTTTAAAATTCCCGGTCTTTACATCATCCACCTCTAAAAACAATTCTCGTGCCCCAGACTAAAATCATTCTAAAGCAAGGGGATAAAGTTTGAAATCGGTGAGTCCAAAGATCATGTCGTTGATTTCGCAAGTACCTCATAAGGGCCTCTATGAGATTCTCGCAGTATCCTCATCGTGATCATAATATTCTCAATTGGTCGTAGTAAGTATGTGATATGGAAATATGGGCCCCTATCACATCCCTACCCCGACTTCTCGGTCATATCATAACTCAAAATCGTTGAAATTCTCGATAGCGCTCAGTCTATCAAAATCCAAGCAATTCCCTTTCAAAACCATTTCAAATTCTTCAAATTCGACGTTAGTCAAACAATTTCATAACACATGAGGTAAAACCATCCACCTCTAAGGGCTAATCCCATATTCTCTTTCTAGGTTCCAGACTTAGATTCAATTCTATCAGTGTCATACCTCAACATGAATCATAAATCACCAAAATGCACATAATATCATATATTAGAAATAACCAAGGCAACTTCATAGATCACATCATGCTAAAGATCACGTCAAGTTTCTGAACACACCAACATAACTATCACACTAGCACACACCAATATGCCCAACGTCAATCATGTCATCGGGTTTTCAGCACACATTCATCAAATCATGCAAGCTCAGCATCGTGGAGGTAAATAATCAGAGCACCCATCATAGAGTGGTATCATACTTGTCGTAGTGGGAGCGGAGCGATCGTCCGCTCACATCTGAAACACACGGGGCGGTGGGGGCAGATCGGTGTCACGGTCTCCAGAAGCCTAACCTCTCTCATATCCAGTCCCAGGTGGTCCTCTGTCTCCTCTACCTCTAGCAGTATCTGCTCTCCTCTGGCCATGGGGATGGGTCAGGAGCGGGGGACGAGGTGCATCGGGAAGTCTCAAAGCTGGTGTAGATGGGGTCCCGTCGGACTGATGGCAATGCATGGATCTGTGTCCTCGGGCTCCATACGTAAAGCATATCGCATGCCTCCGCGGGCAGTGTCGTAGGGTGTGTCCATCCTCATGGCATCCATGGCAGGTCACGACTCGTACTCTAACCTCTCTAGGCGGTGCAGATGACACATATGGCACTCTCTGGGTGTCCCCTCGAAAATCTCCACTATATCCTCCGCTACTGGGTCGTGCCTCCTATCGTGAGTCATCAAGCCGTTTCTTCTTCCCCTCGGGACGAGAGGTAGCATAAACAGTCTCCGAGAGAATCCGCTGCTGGTCAGAGAGAAGTATAACCTCCAAAAATCTCTCAAACGGTACAACCCCTAAGCTCGAGGCGTGAAGAAGAACATCGGGTGGCAGCCTCATAGAAACATCCTAATGCGGCTCTCGTCAGTAGCGCAGAGGTGAGCACAGTAGATCAGCTCCCTCTTGGACTAGCAGACAATCTCAGATACGGACAGCGAAGAGTCGTAGGTCGTGCGCATAAAGGCAATCTCTCTGACAGTCTGTGTCCCAGGTGGGCGATACTCTCGAAGCAGCAAGGAACGAAACTCCTCGTAACTCCACTCAGCTTGGCCCGTCTTATAGACGGACCACCGGTTGAAGGCGTCATCCCGTAGGAGGTGTGGACAGCCTCTGGCGCTCAGAAGTTGGGGCGCTGATGAAATCGAAGATATTGTCAATCTATCGGAACCAAGCCTCAATATCCTCTCTGGTCTCTCCAAGGAAGTGTGGCGGGTTGCAGTGCCCCAATGACCTAACCCAGTCGATGCGCTTCTTAGGGCGCGCACCGACAACAACGGGCTCAGTTGGCTGTCTGATGGGAATCTCTATCTCCGGTCTAGCTGGCTGCTCAGCGGGAATCTGAACCTCTGGTGCAACTGGCGGAGGGTCTCCGACGAGTCCTCTCAGCATCTCAATCAATGTCGCCCGATCAAGCTGTCCAAGTACAGCCTCCGGCTGGAGAGCCGGGATCTCCGCACCTGCAGGAGTCTTAACCCCGTCATCTGTCTCACCCACAACTGCTCGGCGAGGTCGTCCTCTGCCTCGACATTCTGGGCCCCCATGCCCCACTCGCCCACGACGTGCACCAACAATACTACTGCACAAGGAAAGAGTGAGTCTAAATCATAGAGCATAGAAGCAATCATCGTAGTTTAATCTAATCCCCTTCGAGGGGGATCGGCCTCGGGCCCAGTTTATATACACACAAGCTATCTAGAAGCCGCTCTTCGAGGAGCGACTGACCGGAAGGGGGCAACTACCTCCCAATCTCTATGTCCTACCCCGCCACTCCAACCACCACGGTGGAAACTCCTTGGATTCTTCTAGGCCCATCTGTAAAGTTCAAGCTAAGTTTGTCTACCCGTTCCCAAAGTCTACATCCAATAGGGATGGTCTAATGCCTTTCTACCCACTCGAATTTCCCGTTCCAATTTTTATTCTCCTAAGTCAAGTTTGTGAGGTCGATTCCTTTTATTATTCTAGCCATATTAAATTCATTTTGCCCTTTTAAAACTTTGTCAAAATCATTTGAAATTCATGGGCGGTTTTCAAAACATACACCCGGTCGTTTTGTTCCCGAATTGCACAACCTGGCTCTGATACCAACTTTGTAATGGCCCAAATATAAATATATGGGTTACGTTTCGAAGGTTGGATACCTTCATTCGGATCTTGCGATCCAGGTACGGGTCGAGGTTTCAAAACCTTAAATGAGAACGTTTTAAAGTGGGGATTTCAAACCCCAAAATACGTGAAGGGCAGTTGGGTACCCAAAACCTGTCCTAGGTGACTAAATCGCTCAAAACTGTTTGACGAACAAAATGGAAAGCAACGGAAATCAGGGCACAACTTGCCAAGGCATAGCAGGGTCAAAACCAAGTAAACGAGTATAAATCATCAAAGTATGTAAGTTTAGTGGAAATCAGTCTCTCGGTCATCGGTGCGCCAAAGTAGAGATAAACCCGCCATAGAAGCATACAACAAGTAAAGATCAAATACATGAAACTATACCACGAGTCAAGGTCGAGCCACTCATGCGGACCCTGAAGACCTCGCTGAGGATATATAATACACTCTAAGTCAGATAAGAATGATCTAATGCAATACTGAAATATTAAACACGCAAGCATGTTGTCATGATATATATAATATGCAGAAGTATAGTAAATGGCCCAAAGAATACAAAGTGGCATATCCCACTCAAAAACCACGCTGATACCTAGGGTGGCGACTCCTACCACTCCCATACCTAGGGTGGCGACCCCATTCCACTCCCATACCTAGGGTGGAGACTCATCCGTAGCCGCAATCATATGATATCAATGTCATGCTCATAAATAAATGCCTCGTAATCATGCTCAGATAATCAGACTCATAAGACTCGATAGGTACAAACCCAATAAAGCTAGGTTGACCTATGACCCTAGCAACGACTCCAGGACTCACAGATAATGGCCGTTCTCTTTCCAAACACATAAAGAAGACGGATGCTCATTCATGAGTGCAAATCCAAAACATGTTACTACATGGCATGCTTTTATAATGCCTACATACTATATAACACATCAGGCATGAGGTTCTAACTTGAGTAAGCCCTGGAGGACTTACCTGGAGAAGCGCAGAGTCCAAAGCAATACAACAATATAGCAAGCAGATCCAACAGGTCACCAATCACCTACTCAAGTAATAAATAACATGCATAAGTCTATGATTCAAGGCATACAATGGCCATGACTCAAATAAATAAAAGGGACTCAATTCCATGACATCATCACCATTATTATCTCAACCACATAACTTCATCATAACTCATCAAGTTCCATCTCAACATATAATCTCAATCTCATCATAGAATATCTCATCATCATATAAGCACATATCATATATATATATATATATATAATATCTCCTATAACTCATCCATCAACATATCACATCATCTCAACATAGGATAGCTCATATATCGTCTCAACATGTATCACCACATAACCTCACATATCATCTTAATCACATTTCCATATTTTCTCAAACCGTCATATATCAACACATTGCATCTCATCAATATATCATATAATAACATTTATTAATTATGTATCATACTCTAATCAAATACTATCTTCCTCAACTCATCAACTTAACATTTCATCATAAAACATATCATCCTTTCATACTTAAGAATATATTAATAATCACGGTTCTCAATCACATAATATCACATCATGCCTTAAACATATAATCACATCATATCAAATCATAATTCTCATAATTACTCAAATCTCATTACCAATACATCATGCTCTTAATCAACTCATATCCACATATATCACATAATTCTCAAGTTCAATTAACATAATTAGTTCATCTTAAATCTCAACATCTTAAAAGTCATAATTTCATATAACATATAATCATGCCATCAATTTATAACATTTAGACACCAAATAAGTTAAAACAAGTAAGTCAACTCGATAGGTAAACAATTCTTTCGAAAATCATATTTAGCCAATCCCGTTTATAAACACTAAGCTCTCGACCAATTCATAAAATCATACCATTTAAAATAATTCTGGCATAACTTACTTTATTTAAAATCGTCATCTCAAAATCACCTTATAAAACATAATATAATAACCCATCTCATTTAATATTACTTTTAAAACCATTTAAAATAATATTAATATATATATATTTTCAGAAAATATATATTATCTCACCACCTCAGAAAATAACATATAATAATAGTAACAATAATATAATAATAATTTAACAATAATATTTATCCAAAATAAAACACCAAGATAAATCCATCCTAGTAAATCACATTTATAAGTCAAAACCAACAACATTTAAATAAAATTCAACACCAAAGCTCAATCCATTTCAATAACCACATTTTATAAAATAACAACACTGAATTTACCATTCTAAAATCATATATGAAAATATCACAAAATACATCATATATAAATAATTCGATTAATACTATTTTCGAAACAAATAAACAATATATAATGATTAACTTCCAGAATTTATAATTATAACCAAATCTCAGAATAATAATAATAATAATAATAATAATAATAATAATAATAATAATAATAATAATACTAATAATAATAATAATAATAATAATAATAATAATAATAATAATAATAAATTAACAAATTATATACCAATCACAACAGCACATATATATATATAAATATCAACATATAGGAAAAGCAACAACCAACACAATAATTAACCAAAAATGAAAGAAGGACCGGGAATGAAATAGCCCAGACTCGATAGCCCAAAGGAAACCCAACCCAAGATCAGAATCCAGCCCAGCCCAAAAAGAAAAGAAAGAATAGGATCCCACTGAAAGCTCATCTTCCTCCCTCAGAACGAACAGAGCTCGGTTCACATACGGGAAAAACGAAGGAAGGAGATGAAGAATTCTCAGGCCTCCGGTGGCCCTTTTCGTCTCAAATTTTACCCAGAGATTCGAAATACAATTCCGACCACACTCATCATAGAGAGAAGGAAGCGAGAGCAAGAGGGAAGGGAGGAGGAGAAAATTACCAAGAGCTTCGATTCTTCAACTTCGGGGTGCTCGAGGGCTGCTTCGGCTTCGTCTGCGAGGAAGGAGTGTCGCTTTGGGCCTAGGATGATGGAAGGATCAGTAAAAGTCCACCTTTAGAAGTTTTGTATTGAAAACGAAAGCAAAAGGAGGCCCGACCTTAGGACGAGAAACAGGGGAAGAATAGAGGGGCTCCGGCGGCTCGGTGACTGTTGGAGCTCTGAGGTGCTCAGAATGCTGCCTGAGCCAAAGGAAGAGGAAGGTGAAGCGTGGTGTGGCTCGGTTTCAAAAACAGGGAGCTTGGGGTGTGCTTGGCTCTCGGTGGTGGGGCTCTGGCGTTAGTGGCAGAAATCAGGGGAGGAAGAAGAGATAATTGGATGGTGTTTGGCTTGAAATCAGAGACAAGGATGGAGAGGGGAAAAAAGGTGAAAATGTTGGTGATGGTGGTGCTGATGGTTGGGGCGGAGACAAGGGAGAAAGGAGGGAGTTTAGAGGAGATCAATTGGGGCTCCCTTGGCTTCAATATAAAGAAGAAGGGGACCAAAATCAGATGTGAAATGGGGGATGTTGTGTGTTGCACTGCTATAGAGGGAGGATGAGGGAGTAGGGGTGGGTAAGTGCAGCAGGTAATAGCCAAGAAAGGGGAGAGAGAGAGAGAGAGAGGAGAAGAAGAAGAAGAAAAGAAAAAAAAAAGAAAAAAAAAAGAAAATAGGGAGAGGAATGGGCCCCAAAATGATAAATTTTAAAAAATCCCGACATTTTCGCTAATTCCGAACCAAACCCGACTCAAACAAGTTTTTAAAATCAAAAACTCAAATCCGAAAAAGGTGTCGGAATTTACTTCGATAAGATTTAGAGGAAAACATGTTGCTCGAGGACGGAAATTTTCAAAAAATTTCCGAATTTCCAAATCTAATCAAATATAATTAATTACTTTTACAAAAATATAATTTTTAAAATTACCGGTCTTTACATTGCAAGAAACAAGGCCTCACATTTTTTGGACTCCGTGTGCCACTCATACCATCAATCTCATGCTTCAAGGAATATGTAGCATACCCAAGTTCAAAGTAGTGATTGAGAAAGCCAAAGCATTCACCGTCTTCATTTATTCACATCACAAGACTTTGGCCTTGATGAGGAATTGTACGAGACAAAAGGACTTGTGAGGCCGGGAGTTACAAGGTTCGCTACGTCTTTCCTTACTTTATAAAGTTTGAATAACAAGAAACATTTGTTGAGATTAATGTTTGCACGTAAAGAATGAGAAGAATGCAAGTATTCTAAAACTCAAAAAGGAAAAGTGGCATTTGATACCATAATGAGCTTGTCTTTTTGAAATTGAGTTTCAATTTGCTTGCAAGTATTTGAACCCTTGGTGAAGGTGCTTCGCCTTGTTGATGATGATAAAAGGCCTTCAATGGCCTTCTTATATGGAGAGCTACAACAAGCAAGAAAGGAGATCAAAGAGGTATACAACAACCAAGAGGCAAGTTATGCTCCAATTTTAGAGATCATTGATAGCAAAGCTTGTGGTTGGCTTGATGGTTCATTGCACTTGACGGCATATTTCTTGAACCCTTACTACTTCTTCAAAGATGAAGGCATATGTTTGAATGCGGATGTTATGCAAAGTTGTATTTCTTGTACTGAGCACTTTTTCCCCAATGATGATATATCTCAAGGAAGTCTCATGAATGTTAAGCTACCAAAGTATAAAGGGAAAGAAGGTGCATTTGGGAGCAATTTGGCCAAATCGGGATGTGCTAAGAAAGACTTCGATCCGGGTATGTAACTTGAACTACATTATTTGTCTTTCAAATCTTTCTATTACAAATGTTTTACTTTGTTTAAATCTATATATAGATGTCGAAAGCTATTTTTATTGTTATTGTAGTTGCATGGTGGTACACTTATGGAAATCAAGTGCCACATTTACAAAAAATGGCAATAAGGATTCTTTCTTTAACTACAAGTTCATCTGGTTGTGAGAGAAATTGGAGTACATTCCAAGGGATACACACAAGAAAAGGAATAGACTAGATACCACAAGGATGAACAAGTTGGTGTATATTCAATTCAATGCCAAGATTATCAACAAAAACCGAAGGAAGGACATAGGAAAAGAGGTTCTACTTGCTAAAGAAGCTAGAGAAGCACAAGAACGACTTGTTGACAGTAAGGTTGTTGAAGATATGGAAAGGCAACAAGAAGCATCCGAGGTGGATGGTGCACTTCCATGCTCGAGTGAACTCCGGGAGGTACGGGAGCTTTATGAAGATGATTTTGAATCGGAAGATGAAGATGAAGGTAATGGGAATAACGACCTTGAGGCTGATGATGAAAGAGTTTATGACCAATGCCTATCTTAGAGTACTACTTGTGTATTTTTGTATGTTGATGAGTATCTTAAATTCCTAGTTAATCCTTTTAATTAAAGTACTATATATGTATTTTGAGTCTTTGATTGTCAAAGCTATTTAGACATTTTGATTGTCAAGACTAACACATTAGTGTTGCACTGTTGCGTAACTACATAAGGGAGGTTTAGCCTTTATTGAGTTGTTTTAATTTTTTTTCAAGTTCATTTGGTAATTTTACAATTTAAATATTAATTTTTCATGTGTATTTTTAAATTTTGAAGTATAAATATAATATTTATAATTAAAAATTAGCGAATCCGATAAATCCGATATATCCCGATATATCTCCGATATACCCCGATATATCCTTTTTACCCTCAACCGATAATACTCCAATACACGATATTTCGACCATTGGGGTAGTGGTGATAATTGCACAAGCCCATTCTAGTTCATTTGGATAAGATGACTGAAGTGGATAGAATTAGAATCATGGAAACTCCTATATTATAGTGAGTGCTTTGTTATTATGCTTCGTCGCCATTATGACTTTAGGATCATGATTTCTGATGCAGTAATCAATAAACGTACAAAGAGTAGAACACTAAGTGTATGTTGGTGTATCTTTTTTTGTATGTGTAAACTTTTGTAAAATTTATACACTACTTTTAAAATTATAAAAATTAACCCTAAAATTTTTCTTTAACATTCTATTATACCCATATTATAAATAATAAACCCTAAAAATATCAATAATCACTAATTATACCATAAATTTTAAATGGTGTACACTAGAAAAACAAATTTTATAGGAAAAAATTTGAGAAAATTTGGTGTTTAGTGCCCTTTTACACATTTAATTAACTAATTAACACCTTTTAATTTTTTTAGGCGTGCTAACACCCAAACAAATTTAATTAGGCTTTTGTACCCCCATCCTCTCCGCCCTCCTCTCGCTCTCCTTCTTCGCTTGATTCGCAGTCGCTCTCCCGACGGGCTTCCTCCCCCGATTTCTTCATCATCACGAGGATCTTTGATGTTCTCTAATCTGGATTTCCGCTCCGCGCTTAGCCCTATCCCCGAATTAGCGTCACGCAGCCCTGTTTCGAGCCCTAATTTCGAGTGTCGGGTGTTCTCTAGAGGTTGCTTGTTTGCACAGGCCGGTTTTGAGCCCTAATTCCGCCCCCACCGCCAACTTTCCGCCGTGAATCGAGCAGATCAGCATCTCCATCGCCTCTTTTATCCCTTTCATCGTGTATTGTTTGCAATTTATTTTGAATGTTTTCTTTTTGTTCATAGTTACTATCCTCAAATGGAAGCAACCAAATGGTGAACTTCCCCTGGGAATTTGGTTGAATTGTGTATGGATTTCTTTTGATGGTCTTTGTTTATGTTTTCATTGCAATCAAAGTGTTTGACAAAATGCCTATGCCCGAAAGTTATCCAGTAATTGTAAATGAAATATGAATGGAGTCCTTCTCCACCAAATTTGATCTCTCGGACTCTTAGTAATTGTAAATGAAATATGAATGGAGTCCTTGAGCTGATTTTGGTTGCTTTTGGAGGGATTTATATAGGAGTCGGCCGAGTAACCTACCTAATCGAACTAGTATCTATTTTCTTCTATTTCGTAATTAGTTTTAGATGACCAGAGAGTTGTTGCATTCACAAGTAACACAATTGTATTGTGTTTTTACATAAATTTTCAGTAGGGTTGAATGTGATCATCGTCTTGCACGATCATGTCCAATTCACGCATAGATTTGGCTTGTTTTATATGGAATGCTCATTAATTGTGTTTTAACTTCAATTCATTGCGCAGTTTTCATAAG
Organism: Persicaria maculosa; assembly: GCA_963922045.1. Taxonomy (NCBI): domain Eukaryota; kingdom Viridiplantae; phylum Streptophyta; class Magnoliopsida; order Caryophyllales; family Polygonaceae; genus Persicaria; species Persicaria maculosa. The sequence continues at coordinate 29,357,062 of OY998268.1, forward strand.
AACGGAAACTGTTATCGAGTTTGATTAATAACTTCCTTGTTGATGCGAGTTGGATTAATGACTTCCATGTTGATGCGAGCTTGCATTTGTTGACAGATTGTTGCAATCAAACAACTGAATCATGATGGGCTTCAAGGGAGCCAGGAATTTATTATTGAGGTTCTAATGCTAAGCCTTCTCCATCATGCTAATCTTACTAGACTAGTTGGGTATTGTGTTGATGGTGACGAAAAACTCTTGGTCTATGAGTACATGCCCAAAGGAAGCGTAGAAGATCATTTATTTGGTAAGTGAAAGCAAACAACCAAAAGATATTCAAGATAACTATGCCTTAATTGTTCTCTCTTTATCTTCACTGAAATTGAAATATTTACACTATCGTATAAGTGAAATTGTCAAGTTTGAAAGCTGACTATGAAATCGGATATCTACATATTCACATCTTACCTTTACTGGTCCCTTGATGCTCGAATTTTCCTGCTTTGAACTGATTGGTAGAATTATTACATTGTTTAGTGAGCTGAATCTCTAAACAAGGCATTGGCAGTTTGGCACATGCCTGATTAGCAGTACAAGTTCTCTGTGTTTATTACAAAACTAGCTCTACTAATTAGGAATCTCGGTATCTGATCAGCTTACCATTCTTTCTTTATACAGTATGAAACTAGAGATTTTGATTACGAAAGTAAGCAACAACTTCTTCCTGGGGGTTGAAAACAGGTTTTCAGCCCTCTGAAACTTTTGTAGACTGCTATTCACATTGTTAGCTTGTGTAAGCCATAAATAGATCTGTCCTTCGTAGTAGTTGTATAGCCTTTTTTAGACTTGATAAAATGTGTCCAAGGCAAGTAGGATGTTGATATTTTTGTGCAAACTTGTTTTCTATCCATAACACATTCAATTAAATATCAAGCCTCTGTTCTCCTTTTGAAATATTTTCTAAGTGATGTCTTTTTCCTCCTTTATCCAGTTAAACTTATGCTCTGAAAATGGTTTGAAAGAAGGAAGATGCACAGTTGCTCAATCATAATATGTCCTCAAAGTTCTGCCCACAACCCCAAGTGCTAAGGAGATTGTCACCTGATAGTTGTGCTGTATTCTCTAAAAGGGCTAGTTTCACAAATCTGTTGACTAATTGGTTTAGTGGAGTTTCTTTTCACTTTTTTCAAACACTGGTACATTCTAGCTTGAAGAAATATCGTCTTGAACCTTGGAATCTGCTGAGGAAACAAGAAAAAGAACTTGTGGTAACTTTCTGTGCACTAAGTTTATTTGATTTTCATTTGCAATTGGGTTATAGAAATTTTTATTGAACTGATGTTGATCCCCTTTTTTCACCCAAATATACTGTAAAGAATTCATTTGTATGTGACAATCTTCGATATGCAGGAAATTAAGGTTTCATTGTCAATCGCAAAGAACGAGTTTGATGAGCTGAATTTTCAAAGATCTGAAACAAATAGGTCCGTCTAATGTCGTCGAGCAAATATATCACTAAAATTTGAAAAGGGGGGAATATGACTGATTCATTCTTTTCTTGTTTGTACAGGAAACCTGGTGCAGAATATGTCAACAGCTACCCTCGGTTATCAGAAGGTCATTCGAGAAAACAGGAACCTGTACAACATGGTCCAAGATTGAAAAGGTAAGTAGCACCAAATGATAGAACATAAACATGTGTGCATTAGATTTTTATTGAAGCATAAAAATGATACTTGTTCCGTTTTGTTCCTGTTACTCGATCTGTTAGTGAACTGTAAAAGGGATACTTGTTTCGTTTTATGCCTGGAAGTTGGAACATATCTTGATTACCTTGCTAGTTTTACTGAATAGGAGTCGGTTGCATTTGGAATTTACAAGTGAATAATATTGATCCTGTGTCTTTGCAGGAAATATTAGAGTTTACCGCAGAATCAGGCCCATCTTTGATTTGGAAGCAAAGAGTGTGATAGATTTTATTGGAGAGGATGGTTCACTGGTTCTTGTTGATCCATCAAAGCCACGAAATAGAAGATAAGTTTATCAGTTTAATCAAGTTTTTGGCCCTATGGCGTCCCAAGGTACTTCTATAGCAAATTGGCCTTCTTTTAAAAAACAATTTCTTCACACAACAATGTTTTAAAATGTTCACGTTGGTTCCTTGTGTTGAATTCTTTCTTTAAATAGACGAGTTGTTGAAGGACATTCGACCTTTGATTAGATCTGTCTTGGATGGCTACAATGTATGCATCTTTGCTTATGGGCAAACAGGATCTAGGAAAACATATATTGTGGTGAGAAAAACATCTTGCTCTTAAGTAAATGAAAATTGTATTGTTGTATTGCTCGTTTTACTAAAATGTATTAAACATTTAAACATGGTGTCAGTCTCGATGCTCAGATGGCTCAATTGATGCAAAGGGTATGAACTACCTGGCTTTGAAAGATCTGCGCTTTGAAAGATTTATTCCACCTGTCTGCTCTTGTGTCATCAATGAATAAAAATGTAATAAACATGTCACCACAAGTGATTGCATCAATGAAGTATAATCATAAACTTGTCATCAGTAAATAAAAGTAAAATCGATGAAAATATATCGATATACAATTGATTAAATAAAAAAAATGGCATCAAACGATTTGATTAAAAAAGTGGCATCAAATAATTACATTAGAGAAAATGGCATCAAAACATTACTTTGAAAAAGTTGCATCACATTAAAGAAAAAAATGTCATCAAAACACTACTTTGAAAAAATATGGCATCACGGTAAAAAAATATCATAAAAAAATTGACATAAAAAAGTGTCATCAGTGGCCAACAGTAAAAAAGGCATCAATGATTAACGTGGCATCACAGTAAAAAAAATGTCATCAAAGTTTGAAAAAAGTGGCATTAAAAAAGTGTCATCAAACCATTTCATTAGAAAAAATGGCATCACGATAAAAAATGAAATAAAAAAGTGGCATAAAAAAAAGTGGCATCAGTTATAATAATAAAAAAAACCCGAAAGAGCCGGTCAACGGTGACCGGTCAACGGTCAACGCTGACCGGTCAACGGTCAACCGTTGACCCTTAATACTCATTTGGGAAGGGTGCTAGCTTACCTAATTAAATTAGTTTGGATGCTAATCACCTAATTAAAGGTTCAAAATAGGCTATTTAGCAAAATCACCCAAAAAAATTTGGTAGAGTAACCCAATCCTATCATTAAAAAAATAAGTCCAAAACAAAAAGCCCAATATGGCCCAATTTTATAGAGGCCCAATGGGCTACCATCATGCTGTATGAAATGATCAATGATGCATTGATGCGTTTTACACCACCTGAAACTCAGAAATCCTGGGGTTGGGGTTCGGTTCACTTCCAAGTTCCAAGAGACACACCGGTGGCTGGCAGGATCACCGGATACTTACGGCGGCATAAGAGCGATGGCTGGTGTTTTCCGCGGCGGCTCTCTTTTTAGGCGCCTCTGTTCATCCATACAGCACGGTACCTTTAACATTAATCTTTTTCTTCAACTACGACGTCTCCTCCTTTGATCTGCTTCCTTTCTCCAGGAAACAAGCAAAAGCTATTTTTTTATTTTGATAATACGAACTGATTTCATCCTGAATCTCTTTATGTTGATTTCATTCTGCACGGAAAATGTCTTACCGTTAAAGCACTGGACATTTTCTGCTTGATCAATGTTTGATCGGTTAATTTGATGCACTGCACATTTACAGGTCATGTCCAATTCATCAAAGATGTTGCTGCAACACGTCCGCCTGAGCATCTGCCTCATTTGTTGAACATGCTCCAGAGTAGAGGTACTATCGCAGCTGCGGATCTGTTAGTTAGTATATGGTTGAAAATTCATTGCAGTATTCAAGATGAATCTGATCTGTCTAGTGATTGAGTTGCCACATTGGGACTCAAGCTGCTTCATTGATATTTATGTATATTGTCTTAGGTGACCTCATTCTTCCGCCTGCTGAAAAGCAAGGGCTAATTCCACTTGCTATCCCTCTGTCAAGAAGCAATTCAGGTATAAGGAGGCATTTTCAGCTTCTTACTATTTTTTTTTATCTGACAGTGGTATGTAATATAAAGTGAATCTTTTGATTGTCAGGTGTAACGATAGCGTTGTTACGTTGGCCTACTAAACAGACTGGGTAATTACTCAATACACATTCACTGAGTTGCTGTTATATAATCTCTTCTAGGCATTTCATTTGGTTACTTCTATAAATGTTTTCCCCCTTTGATCAGAGTGGATATGCCTGTTGTAGAGGTCCATGAGCATGGTGTACATCTTTTAGCGAAAAATGTGAGTTGAGACATTTTATCTATGAAATTACTGAAGCTTGCGAAACCCTGTAGTTGGACTTATACTTCCTCTAAAGGGCATAAGTTGACCTGTCAAATATTATCCAGGTACACCAGTATATACACAGACTTTTAGTTGAAGAGGATGCTTTTAACCAAAAAGAAGACAAAAATAAAACATCCTTGTATGATGCTTCCGCTGAAGGTGGGATGAAGATTTACAATAAGGGTGACTTTGCAAACACAAAAATGTCGGACCTAGATGCCTATCTTTTAAGGAAGGTGCACATCACTTCCTAGTCTTCATCGTAATCGTATTCTTATAATCTTATAGCCTTTATAATATAGCTAAATAAAAGAGTTTGTCTTCAGGTTGGCATGTTTCCTGATGTTTTGGAACGGAAAATTCTGCAACACCTTGATCAAGGGGACCTTGTAAGACTGCTCTAGTAAAAAATCACTTGAATTTGCAGTTAGGCATATGTCTTTTTCTTCAAGTAACATACCTCCCATCTAAGGTTTCAGCTTTAGTGACTGGGGAGTTCTATGCAAAGAGGAAGCAATTTCCAGGTTTTGGACGGCCATTTGCATTCAATGCGGAGGTTTTGATAAAGTTTGTCTCTATACTTCCCTAAGGGATTTATCTGTTTTTGTATGACTTTTAAGACCTACATGTATTTTTCCACATGGATTTAATTTTTTCTTTTTGCTTGTCACAGGATTGGACGTAAAGTGGAAGCGAAAGATGCTGCAAGGGGCGCTCTGAAAACACCATGGTGGACTTTGGGGCGCAGATATCAGGTAATATGGAGCCCCGAGTGTATCTTTGCATTTTTTTCTATGTAATCAATATATGTTTCTACAAAGTAAATGTATATAATGTCCATATCTTGTTTAGGAAGTTGCTGAAATAGCACAATGGGGGAACGAGCAAATTGAGTACGTTAAAGTGAAGCTGACAGAAGAGGAAAAGGAGGAAGCTCTGAAGAAGGGAAAAGATCCTTCTCAGGTCCTTTAAAAACTCATTTTCATTTTCCATTCCTGAAAATGTTGTAACACTATGAACGATTTGATTAACTGAAAATAAACTAAGATGAACTGTGGAATGTGTCATATTCGTTTTTCTGCAGATTGCATTGGAGGAAGCTTCAATTTTGCTGAATTTAGCTTCTGTCGAAGGGACCTGGGATGAATGTGTTCACCGTGTTGCTGTTTGCTACAAGGAGGCTGGGCTCAAAGATATTGCAAGATTTGTATCATACCCCCTGAAGATAAGTTCAAGCACTTGAGTTGTGATAGTAGATGTATTAAGTTTTGACAATTTTGACTTCAGCAATAATTATGCCATCTTGCGTCTTGTTGAGTAGGAAACTTTTTTCCCACCTGGTGGAAGTACTTATTTATGCATGCTGCATGCCCTATTTGAACCCTGGTTTGCTTGCATATACAAGAAATCTAGTGTGCCAAACCAGCAAACTTGACCTGTAGTAGGTCTCAAAGGAATTGTGCCCTACCTGTAGTTGGAGAACAAAAATAGTTCAGTTTATTGTATGGGAAGATAGTTCACCTTAAATTTGTATGGGAAGAGAACAAAAATAATTATTCAGTTTATTGTACACCAAAATCTTATTCAAATACTTGTCACACTATCTACACCAATACATGTCATTATGTCACACAATCACTCAATCCCCCCCCTCGAGGCCTCATATTGCCCCTCTTCCCTAAAACCCCAATATTCGACCATAAAGTGTTTAAAGTATACACTCAAACCATGTACTAGTCTTCATCAGGTAGCGAATGGAAGGGTCAACTTCTTGCTATGGTTTTTCTTTTTCCTCCATAGCAGTTTCCTGAACAGCCCGCCGCTGCTTTGCTTTTTACTAGGCACAATAGCCATAGGCCCGAATCCAGACTCCCTGGAGCTCCGCCTCATCTTTTCAGATCCAAAATTTATGCTTCCTTTCTGGAAGCCAGGGGGCGGTTTCAGAGGCTCAGAAGTGCATATGATTTCCTTGGTCTTTGGTGACTCCTCCTCATCGTCATCATCAGCAAGCATCTTGTCTAGCAAGGAGGATCTCTGGCTCAAGCTCTTCTCACCTGGGGTGGTCACAATGATTGCTGCTGGCGGCAGCGGTGTCTTTGTTGGAGAAGAAATCGCATGGCTGAAAAGTGCGGCATCTTGGGGTGGAGCTAGTGCCTTCAGCTGCTTTCCTAGATTGAAAATAGTTTCTTGGCACTTTGCAAGCTTTTCTGAGGCTGCTGCTATTTCCCGGTCCTGCAAACATATTTTCGATGTCAGGATAAATTGGAACCTCCAAAATTTGCTTCATCATATATGTGTGGGCATGTTAGCGGCTTACAGTTTTGATTTGCTTTTCATCTTGACCAGCATCTGCCGCTGCTTCTGCATCCTTTGTTGTCATACTGTGGAAAACCAATATGTTAGAAAACATATCATTCAAGTTTCATGAAATGGATTTAGAGTAATTTCTTGCATTAGGAGATGAAGAATTTCTTCAAACCGAAAAAAAAAAGAAAGAAAAGGAACGGTACCTGTCAACCTGGATTTGTAATTCAAGGCATGTGGCCTCCAACTCTTCACAGCGTTTCATCTTCTTACTCAATTCTCCTTCAAGAGACGAAAGCTTTTGTCGGGCATTGTCTAGTTCTACTCTAGCAGCTGAAAGCTGACTATTAAGATCTTCATTTTCCTGTTTCTGAGTTTTGAGTTGGGTCCTCAGAGACTTCCCCTCATCAGCCATGGCTTCAAGTTTATCTTCTACTCCTTTCTTGGCAGACACCAATTCTCTCACCTCGTCTTTCAATGTCTGTATCTCTTCTTTCAGATCACTTTGAATCTGCAACAATGGTATTGCACCTAGATAGCCATTAGTAGACGGCAAGGACAACCGTGGTGGCTCTAACTCAGATTCACTTCTCGTCTCATCCCAATCTAAATGCTTCTTTACTGAATCCTTCATGCCTGAGGTGTCTCGAAGTGAGAAGCAGTGGCTGATTATCCACTCCAGTGTAGAAGCCACTTCTTGGGCAAACCTCGCAAATTCCACCTTCCCATCTAACAAATCATAGCAGACATTGAGAAAAATCTGAAAAACGGCAGCTGCTTCCGCTGATTTCCACTGAACAACATTCCCGGTTAGCATTTCCAACTTCTTGAACACAGGGGAATGAGTGTCACACTCTTGGGGAGTCAGGTTGATTCCTTCAAGTATCTGAATCAGCTTGGATAAAGATATGCTCAAACCCGGTTCACAACTTGACATGGGTACTATCTCATTCCCCGTCACATTTGTGGCACTCATAGTCGGACTAATTCTGCTTTGAGAGACCGGGGAGCTATCGAATGGTTTATCTACAGATACAAGTGCCAGTTTTTCCATCTCAACAAAGTCATCCATCAGATTTATGTCTGATGATATTCCATTTGATTTGGTCGAGCAGGGAGTAGCAATCTTTTCCTTTCCATCTTTGCACTGCTCTAGCTCTGAGATCAAAGTAGAGGCCCATGACCCGACACAGCTGATCTTATCGTCATCTGCAATATCTGACATTGATGCCCCTGAGAGCGTGCATGATATAGGGTGTCTTCTCTTTGTCAGATCCTCAAGCATTTGAGATTTAGATGATACTTCGAGCTGGGTTTCGGTCTGGGAAAGTTTTAAAGATGCCCGGGCATACATGTTCCTTGAGATCTGAAGTTCATTCGACTTCTTCTGAAGGGATTCCCTTAGAGCATTGTTTTCTTCTTCCAAAAGACATAACTTCTCCACCAGATGGTTGATCTTTCTGCCTGGGCTCTCTGGGGAAGAATTGTTGTCAGCCATGACATAGTCCAAACGCGAGTTACTGCCACTCCGATTTGGAGTAGTAGCCCTTCTCCTGCCATCATTTGGCCCTCTTTCGAGAACTTCAACCTCGTTCCTCATCTTGGCCACTGCTGCAGGGCCAGGTAGTCGCTTCCTCACTAGGACCCGGAGTCTCTGGCACTCGGATTCCAACTTAGCTATCTTCTTCACATTCTCAAGGTGCTGCTTATGGGTTGCATCAGCTGTTCGGCGATGAAACTCTCTTTCCTCATTCCTAATATCAAGCTCCTTCTCTAGAACACGTACTTCATATTTCAAGGAAGCATTTTGTTTCTCCAGTGCATCTACCTTTACCAATAGCTCCTTCAAATCTGCATCTGTCTTGGATCTTTGTCGTTGCAGCTCCTCGAGATGCCCTTCCTTGAGAAAGAGCACTTCACTTAGTTCAGAGATCTCAGCTTCCATCTTTACCATCTTTTTTCCGGATTCTGCCAGATTCTCTTCGAAGAGCAACCTCTTTTCCTCATAATCCTTTGCAGCCTTGGCCAGCACGTCATGAATCCTCTGCTCCTTCTCTTCCCTGACAAAGCGCAATTGCTGCATGCACTCCTTGAGCGCCGCCTCTAGCTGACTTACACGCTCCTCACCGGCTGCTCTCTGCCCCAACGCTTCGTTCAGCTCTTCCTTCAGAGAGAGCGCCTTTCCTTCGGCTTTCTCCCAGCCTAAAAAAGACATAAAAAGATTAGTGATGGAAAGGATTCAAGAGTGCATTTAAAAATGATTTCAGAGTTAAAAGAGCTAACCTGCAAGAGCTTCATGTGCTGTCTTTGCATTTTTCTTGGCAAGCTCGTCATTGGCATTGCGCTCAGACAGTGCTAAAGAAAGCTTATCATTCAAGTCCTTAAGATCGCTCTCCAGTTCCTCCTTCTCAGCCAGGAGTATGTGCATCTAAAGAAGCAAATTTTATCGAAAATGAGTCTATAGCATGAGGAAATCAGCAAACTTGTCAACCTATCCAAGCATGCACGAGGGTAAACAACATGTTCCTTCTAGATTTATTTCCATGTTTCCCCTTTCTTATTATAGATATCTTATACAGCTCAAAACACGGATAAGTAACTGCCATTTCATCTCATAATCTTGTTCAGTTAATGCAAATCAAGATGCCAAATCCATGACAGTGACAAAAAGAAGGGTGCACGCCATTAAATTCGCACGGGGTGTTGCGTATATACCCCTGACAGATACGGGTTCTCGCCTATCATTAGCATACATTTTGATAGGTCCTACACCCGTTTGATGCCAAGTTGGCAACCTTGGATCTTCCTTGATTATAACACTTACACTGGCATATTGATCAAAGTACGCAACGAGCGTGTCGATGAAGCAATGCCTTGATCAGGAATTTGACCATTTACCTCATAGAGTGGCCCTGAGCCCCGTTCAATTCATAAAAGACGACAACGAAACGGACTGAATGGATTGTCACTCACATTCGATCACATAAAATAAAATAGATCATAAGAAACAAGAACCAAACCTTGTGGCCTACGAGGGACCCTTGAGAAATAAAGACCCTTATGTATGAGTTATGGTTGTAGGACAATATTTTTTAAGTCTCTTATAAAGCAACCCTATCTACCTAATTTTAATTTGGACATCAATTTATACTATGGCTGTTGGGTGCCTAGCTTGCTCTAGCCGGACTTGGATTTTATCCGATCCATTCCTACGTGTAGAGGCGGAGCCAGGGGGCATGGGGGAGCATGTGCCCCTCCCCTCATCTGAAAAATTACCTAGGTGTATTCTCCTCATCGCCAGCTTCGTTTTGATATATAATACGCTCTAATCCGACATCTGAGTAAAAAGTTATGAATGTTTGAAAATTATAGGGGTATTAATCACTTTAATTTTATTTCAATAGACTATATACTTTTATATTTTACTTAAATTGACATTCACATATTATAAATCATCTCGAGAGCTTCGAAACCATAGGTTATATCACTTATTTTGATAATTTGGTAAGAAGTTACGCAAGTTTCAATTTTGTATATTTAGTTATACACTATTACATGTTAAGAATACAACAAGTTAAATATTGACCCAATATTTATTTATTACGTTTTATATAAATAAGTTTTCTTTTCTTCGACTATGTAATTTATTTATATTTTTAATGGAGAAAAAATTGAGTTTTATCATAAATCGAAGTTATAGTATCTTAAAATAACATTATTTAATTTATAATTATTATATTATATAGAGATCGTTATGCTATTTTAATTTAAAACGACACCATATATAAACGCAACAAAAAACCCTAGCCGCCCAAATGAACGCGCTCTACGCGCTCTTCTTTCTTCGCCGCCTCCTTGAGTTCCTCCTTGCTGCCCATCCATGGCCTGGTACTGCCTCTCCCATCAAATTAAACCTGCACTCAAGTGATTTGGGGGTAGCTCCCCTCTTATCTAATAGCAGCCTAGCCCCTACTCTCAGTAAAGGGGTTGATTTCATCTATAATCAAGTGCCCGCCGGATCGCTCTCTTCGGCCTGTGTTTGCATCTTGAAGAATTTACTGTTCATGATGGGAGAGAGTGTGCGCCTCATCACATGGGGGTTTGATTGGAGCTCGCTGCGTCGTTGCTTTGCTCGGTGGTCGGGGTGGCTCTTCCGTTGGAGCTCTCCTTGCATTTAGGGCGCCTGCCTTTGGTGCGGTTATCCACATCGGACCACAATACAGGTTTGTCTTCCTAATGATGTTTATTATCAATGTTTAAACCCACTTTCGATCACCATCGACTACTATTTAAGCCCTACCAGGGCGCCTAACTGGGATTATCTCCCTCTTACTGTTAAAGCTTACTTTGCCTTTCAACTGTTTGTTTCCATGGCTTCCGATCCTAATTCCTCTTCCAAAACCTTTGCTGAGGCTATCTCTAATGATCCGCCTCCCACCGTCCCTGCCCCTGTTGTTGAGGCCGGCCCTTCGGCTCCTCGACTTTCTGCTGAGGCCAAGGGTAAGGGTAAACTCATTGACACCCCTACTCCTGAACCTCCTACTGAAAATCTCACCCCCCCCCCCCCCCCCCCCCCTCCCCTCCATCTTCGTACTTTGATCGCCTGATTGAAGTGCGTAATAAGACTGTGGCTTCTCATGGCCATATTTTGATTGGCTCTCTTTATGGGGGTATCTTGGATCTTCCTAAGCTTAAGGTTAAAATCAAAGGGGAATGGCGTAACTTGGTGGGATCTTTTGAGATTATCTGTTAGGGACAGGCCTTCATTCATGTAATGGGGAGTATGGCCCATTAGGGGAGTCTGAGCCCAAAACCAAGGGATAGGCTTTATAAAGCAATTGTAATAAACAGAGGCGGTGATGCAAAAATCAGATCCATTTCCTTTCTTCTACTTTCTTCTTATCTCTCTCTTTTCTGGTGACGTCCGGATTGAGCTGGTATAGCTTCATCCTCTTAGGGTCATAACAAAGTGGTATCGGAGCCGTCGCAACCTCGGTAATGGCGGACGGGACTAGGATGAAGACGATCAAGGAAAATCTGCGCAAGTTGGAGATTCAGCTTCAGCATCTGAAACAGTTCGCAAATTCCACGCAAGTCGCACTGCAAGAAACGGCAAAGAATCAGGAGGAATTTCGAGTTTCGCTTCAGAGTTTCCAGGCCGAGACGACGCAAAGGTTCGAGAGGCTGACGATGATGATCAAGAACATGTTGCCAAGAAACGAGCGTCCCCCGGTGTTAGAGGAACAAACGGAGGGTCAGGGACCAGGAGCCAACGTCCAAGGTACGGTGGGCGTAGAACATGCGGCGAATCCAGGGAATTCGCGTTTAATTCAGACAACGAATAGCGCAAATTCGAATCCAGAGAAGTCGTTGACACCAAGATCGGAAGGGTGGGGGCACAGCTATCAAAATCTAGGTCCTAGTCGATTTCCAAAGGTGGATTTTCCGACTTTTGACGGAAAGAAACCCCGGAGTTGGGTTAGGAAGTCTGAGAAATTTTGTTCAATCTTTAAGATCGCAGATGACCAAAAGGTTGAATTGGCCGCCATGTATATGTATGATCGGGCAGATGTCTGGATTCAGGGTTACCTTTTACAGAAAAAGGGGGTTCGTTGGAAGGAATTGAGTGAAGATGTGTGCGCTCGTTTTGGGGAGAAACAGGGCGTCGAGATCGTCGAGGAATTCAGTAAACTAGAACAGAAGGGAGATCTGGAGGAGTACAATGAGCAATTCGAAGAACTTCGAGCAGGTATGCTTGTCTTTAACCCTCAGCTGCCTGAGAGTTACTTTGTATCTAGCTATATTAGTGGATTAAAACCAGAAATCAAATCTTTGGTTAAGCTTGGGAAGCCTGTAGACTTGGCTATGGCTTTTGAATACTCTCGTTTGCATAACGAGGCAGTCCAGGCAATAATCAAGATGAATAAGTACCCTTGGAAAACAAATGTCGCAGCAAGCGGGGGTAGTAAGGCCGCGAATTGGAATCAGTTCGGGGGGTCGAAAGGAAATTTCCAAGGTCAGGCTAGTAGCAGAGAATCGGTCAGCAATGCACAGAGTCCGAGTGTTTCGGGTGCGGTCAGGAGAACTCCAGGAATGTGTTATAAATGTGGAGATCGATATTTCGTGGATCATAAATGTAAGGTTCAGTCCGGGAACACCTTGTTGGCTATGGAGGTTTCGCAAGAACCGCCACCAGAGGAGATTCTCCTAGGCTGTGAGGAGGAATTGGACGATGGAGATGGGGATCAGGAAGTATATGTCCACGCATTGACAGGGAACAAATCGTCGAATTATATTCGGGTACAAGGCACCCTAAAAGGCAAGCTGATCACCATCCTTATTGATAGTGGAAGCACCCATAGTTTCTTGAACCCGACGACAGCTAGAGAGGTGGGTCTAGAACTACAACAAGAAGGTACAATGGTGGTGGAGGCGATTGGAGGTCATCGCATGTTTAGCAAGCAGATATGTAATGGGTTCGAATGGGAAATGCAGGGTCAATGTTATAACTTTGACATCAGGATTCTAAACTTTGGTGGCTGTGATTTGTTATTAGGGGGAGATTGGATGAGGGGATTTAGTCCAATATTGTTCGACTATGAGAAGGTACAGATATCGTTTGTACGAAATAGGAAACGAGTGGATGTGAAGGGCATCACTGAGACTGCATCCACCAAGATGATGACAGGGAAATCCTTATCAAAGCTGCTCCGAAAGGAGGTGCCACCACTGGTAGCTCATGTTGCTCAATTGAGGCAAGTTGATCGTAATCCGCCTCTGCACGTGCCTGCCATTACAGCACTCCTTACGCAGTTTGAGGATGTGTTTGGGGAACCGAAGAGCTTGCCACTAGAAAGGGGACTAGAACACAGCATACAGTTGAAGCCAGGTGCGACTCCTGTTTTCTCTAAGCCATATAGGTATCCCCATCATCAGAAGAATGAGATTGAAACCCAGGTGGCTGAGATGTTGCGGTGTTCTATTATCCAGCATAGCCAGAGCCCGTTTGCTTCACCCACACTCCTTGTCAAGAAGAAGGATGGCAGTTGGCGTTTTTGTGTGGATTATCGCCACCTAAATAATATTACGGTAAAGGATAAATTTCCCATTCCCAACATTGAGGAGTTGTTGGACGAACTCCATGGGGCGAGTGTGTTTTCGAAGTTGGATTTGCGGGCAGGGTATCACCAAGTCCGAATGGTAGAGGGGGACATACCGAAGACAACTTTTCGAACTCACCAAGGCCATTACGAGTTCAAGGTTATGCCTTTTGGCTTAACCAATGCACCAGCCACATTTCAAGTTTTGATGAACCGAGTGTTTGAACAACATCTTCGGAAGTATGTGTTAGTGTTTTTCGATGACATTCTCGTATACAGTAAGGGAATAGACCAACATGTTCATCATTTGAGAAGGGTACTGGAATTGCTCAGAGCGCATAGCTTGTTCGCAAAAAAATCAAAATGTGTGTTTGCAACTGATCAGATTGAGTACCTCGGCCACATTATATCAGAGAAAGGGGTTGCAACTGATCCAGAGAAGGTGCGAGCTATGCTGTCATGGTCGGTACCGAGGAACATTAAGGAGCTACGAAGCTTTTTGGGATTAACGGGGTATTACAGGAGTTTTATTAAGAACTATGGTTCCATTTGCAGGCCGTTAACTGAGTTGTTGAAACAAGAGAAGTTTTACTGGGATGTGAATGCAGAGCAAGCGTTTCAATCCCTTAAGCACATGCTATCAACTCCTCCCGTGTTAGGTCTACCTGATTTTACAACACCATTCGAGGTAGAAACGGATGCATGTGAAACTGGAATAGGGGCGGTATTGATGCAAAAGGGGAGGCCGTTGGCTTTTCTCAGCAAAGCTCTTCATGGTCAACATTTGTTATTGTCCACTTACGAAAAAGAGCTCTTAGCTATCTTGATGGCAGTGGAGAGATGGAGACATTACTTAGAACCTGCCCATTTTTTTATTAAGACCGATCAACTTAGCGCCTTTTGGATCAGAAGATAGTTACCCACTTACAGAGGAAAGCCATAAGAAAGTTATTGGGCTTATCCTACTCGATCAGTTACAGGAAGGGGAAATAAAACAAGGCTGCAGATGCATTATCCAGACGATTTGAGAATGCACAAAGCGGTGATGATGGTGTGTGTCATGCCTTAGTGGTAGTAGAACCTTCATGGATGAAGGAGGTCATCAGCAACTATAACGAGGATGATGTTGTGAAAGAATTGATGACCACTGCAGTATTGGATCCGACTTCAAATTACAAGCTGTTAAAGGGTATTTTGAGGTACAAGGGACGAATCTACATCGGGTAGAGCTTGGAGCTAAGGCACAAGGTGACGGCAGCCCTTCATGAGGAACCAGTTGGGGGGCATTCAGGCATACGGGGAACTTATCAGAGGCTCAAGAGTTTGTTCTTTTGGCCTGAAATGAAGTCGTATGTGGAGTCCTTTGTAAAGGAATGCGAAGTTTGCCAAAGGAACAAGGCGAAAAGGGTAGCTTATCCAGGCCTCCTGCAGCCACTTCCAATTCCGACCCAGGCTTGGAGTTCTATTAGTATGGATTTCGTCAAAGGTCTTTCGAAATCGCAAGGCAAAGACACAGTGCTGGTGGTGGTCGATAGACTGACGAAATATGGCCACTTTATACTATTGGCATATCCATTTACAGCAGCACAGGTGGCCCATGAGTTCATCGATAAGGTTTACAAACTACATGGTTTTCCTAGAGACATAATCTCGGACAGAGATAAAGTTTTCACGAGCCATTTTTGGAAGGAATTATTCGCCATTGCAGGGACATCTCTCAAGTTTTCGACTGCCTACCATCCGCAAACGGATGGCCAAACAGAGCATGTGAACCAGTGCTTAGAGAGTTACCTACGTTGTATGTCTTCAGCGACACCAAGACAGTGGGCTAAGTGGGTTCCTCTCGCCGAATGGTGGTATAATACAAATTTCCATTCGTCCCTGGGCACGACCCCCTTTCAGGCTCTTTACGGGTATTGTCCACCTCAACTCGGCATTTGTAACAGTGGTGTGACTACTAACTCGCTTGAGGATTGGGTGGAACAGCGGAACCATATGTTGGGCATCTTGCGGGAAGGGTTGTTGCAGGCACAAGGGCGGATGAAACAAATGGCGGATCGTCGGAGGAGTGAAAGGGAATTTGAGGTAGGTGATCTGGTTTACCTCAAATTACAGCCATATAAACAATCGTCGGTGGGGATTCGAAAGCATCTGAAGCTCTGTTCCAAATTTTACGGGCCATATGAGGTTTTGGAACGAGTGGGTGGAGTGGCCTATCGCCTCAAATTGCCGGACTCGGCCAGAATTCATCCGGTATTTCATGTGTCTCAGCTTAAGAAGAAGATAGGTGATGGCATTGTAGCAATTCAGGAAGTACCGATGGTCTCCGACGAAGGAGCGGTACTCGTCGAGCCGGAGAGCATCCTAGATACTCGCGTATCTCATTTGCCCAACGGAGAGCCAGTGTCAGAATGGCTAGTCAAATGGAGGAATTTGTCGGAGGAAGAAGCTACGTGGGAACCAGCGGGACATATCATTCACCAATTTCCGGATGCAGAGCTCATCAATGGCGTCCGGACTTGAGGACAAGTCTTTTTTTCACCAGAGGGGTATTGTTAGGGACAGGCCTAAGGCCTGATTCATGTAATGGGGAGTATGGCCCATTAGGGGAGTCTGAGCCCAAAACCAAGGGATAGGCTTTATAAAGCAATTGTAACAAACAGAGGCGGTTATGCAAAAATCAGATACATTTCCTTTCTTCTACTTTCTTCTTATCTCTCTCTTTTCTGGTGACGTCCGGATTGAGCTGGTATAGCTTCATCCTCTTAGGGTCATAACATTATCGATCGGTCCTACGGCTGGTTTGAACTCCGATTTTCAAACTCGACCGATCTTAACAAAATTTGGGACGAGCGTCCTTACCATTTCTTTGGCCAGCTCATGGTCTTGTTTAAATGGTATCCTGCTTTCAGTCCTAGTGATACCACTATTTCCTCTGCTGATCTTTGGATTCGTATCCCTCATTTACCTGTTGAGTTTATGTGTAGGGAGGCTTTGATTGAAATTATCAATAACAACAATATGGGAACCTTTATTCGTCTTGACAAACTTTCCCACCAAAAATTGAGGGTCTGCTATACCCATTTTTGTGCTAATGTTGATCTGGCTAATCTTTGTGGAGAGGTGGTTGTCCCTGATGATGAGGGTAATACTCTGCCTTTGAGGTGTTGGTATGAGGATTTCCCTGACGGGTGTGGGTATTGTGCTGAGTTTGACCATGATTGGGATTCTTGCCCCCATCGTTCCTTCCGAAAAACCATGCCAAAAGTTGTCATTCGCACCACTTCTTTCACTCGCCCTGTTCCTGTGGTGTCTGACTGGACTACTGTGGGTGACACTCACTCTGAATCTTCCAAGCATACTTCCAAAAAAGTGTCAAACCTTACCTTTCGGGGATTGGGGGTGTGGTGGTCCAGTTCCTCAATATTCCTGCTGCATCTGATAATCCCCCTAGCTCTATTACAGCTGATCATGATCCTACGGAGGTCTACCCTCCTGTTGCTGAACCTCTTGTCGTGGCTCCCCCTGAAGGGACACTGCCTGCTTCTGATGATGAGGCTATGGGTTGGGTGTCGAAGGATGCCCCGGGTGCTTCCTTGCCGCCTGTGATTACTTCGCCTTATACTGAGGTTGCTCCTTCTCCCATGGTGATTGGGATTGATCCCACTAGTGTGCTCCTAGGCCCTGAGGGTGGTGCTTCTGTTGGGGGCCTCGGGTCTCATTCTGCTACCCCTCCTGCACGGGGTGCTATCTCTGGCAGCTCCTACCAGTCTGTTACCTCCCTCAGTTCCTCGCACTTAGTTGTTCAGCTCTGTGGTGCTCTTGGGATTTCGACTCCTCAGGTGTCGGCGGAACCATCCAAGCGTCGTGGGGAAGCATCCTCGGATGGACTCGGCTACCTCCCTTCTGAAGAAGCATCGCAAGTAGACCATGTTGTGTTTTGTTTGTTTTTAATGAATTTTAATATTGCTTTAAGTTTGGCCTTGATCTGTACTGTGTGCAGTGGCCTGGGTTGGCTTGTTTTTGTGGAGATGACCCCCTCCTTACATGTGGCGTGGTTCTTGTACCACGTCTTGCTTTCAATTCCCTTGTTATATTGTGCCTTGCTTTCTATTTCCCAATGTTTAATATATATATATATATATTATATGTTTTGCTTCCAGTGAACATCTGAGATTACACTCTCTTGCTCATCTCTGTGCAGTCAACCAAATTTACTCGAGCTTACATTACTCTGCACTGATCCTATATCAATTCGTGTTCGGATTTCTACTTCTTCTGTTTTACTTTGGTTGCAGGTGCTGCCCTCCCATGTCCAAGGTTCAAGCTAGCTTTCAGGCGTCCAAGCTTTCTTTATACTCAACGGCTCGACTTGGATTCAAACCTATCCCCGAAAGGAATACAAACAATCTACAATCGACTTATTATATGCCTTACCACTACCAGGCACCAATTGCTAATTAATTATCACCGTCGAGGTCTGTCGCATGTTCTTGCTTCAACAATTCATTTCCAAATTATACAATATTGTACAGTAATAAGTTTTTTCCCACAAATGGTGCCTTCTCCTACTAAGGTTCACCTATATCCACTCAAAGCAGTACATGAATTCACACTTGTATTATCACGTACAAAAATCCAAATGCATTAATTGTCCATTTCTACTGAATTTTGTGTGTTTGTTAACCTCCAAATTTTTATTACTTTGGCTCACTTGCATGGGTTGTTTGCCGTTAAAGGCATATGCACAAATATTCCATGCTTCAAAAGCATTATCTCATTCATTACGAAACTTATCTCATTGGTGTAATTTGTTTAGTTTAATTTATATTGGTTTGTACACATCACTATCAAACAAATACACCCTCATTGGGACCTTTCTAACTCTTTCTCAGTTCTTTTATACGGTACATGGCCACACGTCTGGCTTTACACAAAGCTCCATTACTATATTTACTCTGTGGTTGGTGCACTGTGTGTGGATGTTTATATCCAAACTTACATCATTATTTGCTACACTAATTAGTTGTTTGAATACATCTGAATATGAACACAACTTCTGTGATCAATCCACTACGTTTCTCAGCTCAGTAACCTCAACTAAACATCCCTTTCCGCCTCATGCTGGCATGTCGGTAACGTTCCTACCTACCTCTAAGGGTGCACCTAGTAACTTGGGTTCAAGTCATACTTATAAGCTCTTCCCACAACGTCACCTAAAGTTATATTTTAAATGAATATATGCACTTGGAATTGTTAGGGCCTGCGTAAACGCAAATATTTGGACAACAGTTGAAACATTTTGCACCACCAACGCGATTAATGTGATGGCCTTAATTGAAACAAAAACCGATTCTCAACCACCTGATCATCTATGGAAACATAAGGGGTTTGCCAACATCGCCTTCACTCCTGCTACGGGTTTCGCAGGAGGTATCTGCCTCATTTGGAAAAATCTTCCATCGACTCAAGGCTCTATCCAGCTGATCCTAATTAGTAACAGATTTATCCACTTTAACTACTATGATCATCTTAGTCGATCGACTACAGCGATGCTCATCATCTATGCCCCACCGGACCCTACCGACGGTGATCGATTCTGGGACCTCTTTATTCCTTATGCCAACTCCATTTCTATCCCCATTTGCATTATGGGAGACCTTAATGAAATCCAATCTCCTGATGAAAAACAAGGTGGACCTGACCCACGTCGTTCGAGATTCATTCGACTTCTCAGTGTCAAGGACTCCCTTAACTAGCAAGTTATCCCCTTTGATAAGGAGGTTTTGAATACCCATCTCTTTTGCACGAAGAACCCCATTCCGAAGGGACATGGCTTCCGCAAAAACGCAGGATTTTTTATTACAGCGACCATAGTCAGCAGCGACGACCTCTGCTTTAGAGTTCCTAATAACAAAGCCAAAAGCAGCATCCCCCGTGGCTAGTAAGGAGCTGTCGAAGTTGAGCTTATAATAAGGGGAAGGCGGTCTAGTCCAATGACACTTGGAGCGCTCATCCTTAGAACTCCGGGTTGGAGTTAACTTACGTAAAGGTGTCTTGGTCATACCCATAAAGAAGGAGTCGGTTTCAGGATCGAAACGGGAGGCCTCAAACCTAGATTGTTTGGAAGTAATAATATGTAGATGAATTTGTTTAAAAGTAATGTGTCTACTATTGCCAAAAACCAATTGGTTTCGAAAGAACCAAATACTCCACCAAAAGTAGAATAAGTCATAAACCTTATCCATATTGGCGCTCAAGAAGATATTGTTTAGAGCTATGCTTGGGCGTTGCTCATCAAAGTTACCGACTTGCAAAGAGTGGGTAGGTAGCGGGAGCAAGGAAAGAACCCTTCTGGTAAGAGGACCACCTGGAGGAAACGTGCGGGTGGTCCTGACAACTCCTATGCTCGGCTAGACCGGTGCCTAGTACAGACCCCTGTACTGATCACCTTTGACAGGTTACTGATGCGTAATCATGCTTTCACCTCGTCTGATCAAAGCCCTATTTCTGTTGATTTTCGTCACAACACTCACTTTGTAAACAAACCGTTCAAATTCGAATTAGCATGGACCAAGCGTAATGATATACTAACGGCAAGGCTAGCCCCAATCCTCACGAAATTCATACACCCTCTACAAGGGGCCTTCACCAAAGGGCGTTCTATTCATGACAATGTGCTTATTGGTCATGAAATCTTTCACTCCTTCCGTTATAAAAAAGGTAAGGTCGGGTGGTTAGCCCTTAAACTTGATATGGAAAAGGCATACGACCAAATTGAATGGCCATTTTTACAAGCTGTACTTCAAAAGCTTGGTTTCCAAAGCAAGTTTGTTAGCTGGATCATGGAGTGTGTTTCGATTGTCTCCTACTCAATCTTGATTAATGATGCTCCGACAAGCCAATTCTTCCCTGGCAGGGGTCTTCGTCAGGGAGATCCTTTGTCCCCTTTACTTTTCATTATTGCATCTGAATTCCTGACTCAAACATTACAGCGTGAGGCGCTCACAAATCCCGATTTTGGATTCCCTATTACTAAGTCTGGACCTAAAATTCCATTCCTTGCGTTTGCAGACGATATGATGATCTTCACCAAGGCATCGGCTTCGGCCTATTAAACTATTACCTCAATTCTCAATTCCTATTGCAAGCTTTCTGGTCAGAAAATAAATTTCCATAAATCTTTCTTCCAAGTCTCAAACAACACCACAAATGTTACTAAAAATACGATTACATCCCATTTAGGGGTCTCCTGCTCTACGGTGTTGGAAAAATACCTCAGCTGCCCTATCATTAATGGCAAGGTAAACAAAGATACCTTTGCAGATATTGTTCTTAAGACCAAACGACAACTTACTAAGTGGAAGGCTTCCTCCCTTTCCGCAGAAGGTAGAAAGGTTCTAATCAAAGCAAACCTGAGTGCTCAACCATCTTCCTGATGCAATCTTTTATGCTTACTGCCTCTATTCTGGATGAGTTAGATAAAGTGTACCGGAATTTCTTTTGGAACAAAGATACCAGACATACACCGCTAATCAGTTGGGATAAAATTTGCTCTGACACTCTTAACGGGGGTTTGGGAATCTATAAAGCTGAAACTATAAATACCGCTCTTCAACTAAAGCTTCTGTGGAAAATTCTCGCCGAACCAGCAAATCCTTGGGTCCGAGTTATCCAGGCAAAGTATCTCAAAGAGTCTTCCCTTAGGTCTTACAAGAAGAAAAGCTCTACCTCTTGGCAATGGTCTAAGCTTATGCAGCTACGACCTCTCCTTGAAAAAGGACTTCGGTGGAGCATATGAAATGGAAATGACATCCTTTTTTGGACTGACTAATGGGCCCTCCCGGAAGCCTTTACTACCCTCTGCACTACGGTTCTCACAGAAGAACGACTTTCTTGGAAGGTTAGTAGGTTTATTCCTAGCGATAAATGTTGGAATATATCCCTACTACAAACTGATCTTGCAGGGCTTCTACCACCTCATATCCCAATACATATTGCTTCAATACCTCTTACTATTACCAATCTTTCGGATAGACTATACTGGGGCCTGACCCCTCAGGCTGGTTCACAACCAAGTCTGCCACTACTCTTATGCCTAATTGTGCTAAGAATACAAACTTCTAGTGCCAGTGGATCTGGAAATTAAATGCTCCACCAAAGCTCAAGCACTTCATCTGGAAAATTGCCATTGATTCACTTCCGACTAAAGGAAGGCTTCAGAAATCCCACGTCAGTGTTCCAATGAACTGCGTTTTCTGTGACTGTCTGTTTGAGTCTAGCCAACATCTTCTGTTTGACTGTACATTTACAAAAACTGTCCTCGCCACCAATGGATCCACCATTCATATGGGGCCAGACGCTGATTTTTCTCTTCATCATCCAACTGTCGTACTACAATACCTAAAATCCATAACGATGAACAATGCCTTGCTTGCCTCTTCTACTACTGGTGGGCTATTTGGTTCTATCGAAACAAGATGATCTTTGGTTCGGTGCATACCATAACTGTTAATCAAGTCCTGATCCAGGCACGAGCTACCAAACTTAGTTGAACTGAGGCGAATCGACTTGACCTTGCTACGGAGTCCTTCTCTGCTTCAACAAATATCCACACGCCGAGTTCATCCACCGGGAACACCCTACACGGGGTATCACTAGGCAGACACCTTGGCTAAAACCTCCACCTCACGCCTACAAGCTCAATTTTGATGGTTCATACAGGGCATCTGGAGAGGGTGCCTTTGGATATATCCTCAGATCGTCGGAGGCTTCAGTCTTGTCAGTGGGTTCCGGTTGTTATAACTATGCTTCCCCTTTATACACTGAGGCCCTAGCTCTCCGTAATGGGGTTCAGCGAACAAAGGATTTGGGTATCCAAAACCTTTTTATTGAGGGTGACAATCTGCAAGTTGTCAACTCCCTACTGGGCGATCAGCAATGTCCTTGGGGTATCGAACTACTCATTTCTGATACTAGGGCCCTTTCGTTGTTCTTTAATTCTGTTTCTATTCGTCATATTTTCAGGGAATCCAATGCTGTTGCCGATCGGGTCGCGTACCTAGCTTACAGCATCCCTGCCGACGAGGATCTGCTAGCTGATCATGAACTTCGTGTTCTCGTCCGGAAGGACGCTCTAGTATATAGTTATTTGTATAATCGATAGCTATTTCCTAATTACTTTCCTTGTATTAAAAAAAACGACACCATATATATAGTATATACAATCGTGCCCCCCGCTAAAAAATTTCTGGCTCCGTCCTTGCCTACGTGGATCCTTGTCAACTGGTGGTGTCTATTTACTGCTCTTTGTGTGAAGAAGCGGGGGAGAATAACTGGATTTTAGTGCAAATTTTGGTTTCATCATCCATATCTCAGACAACACAACACAATAGATACTGAATAAGTGAAAGATATGATTGTGAAATACCTCATCATCATTCAGCTTGGATGAAGGATCTTGTTGTTTGTGAGCCAAAACAAGGGTCTTTTCTGAGGGTTTTTTCCTCCATAGCCATGATTTGTTGTCAGTACTCATTTCACCTTTTTGCTTCTTCCTAAATTTCCCAAAATCTGACACGTACTGTACGTACTGGTGATTCCTAATTCCTGATCGAATAAAACCATATATATGCAATGTCAAAAATCAAGCCTGGATTAGTAGTGTAAGCAACAATAATATATATATATAATAGAAAATGGCAATCGATCTAATCCCCTAAAAAGAATGGAAATTGTTGACACAAAATCTGATAGAGGTGTTGTATGTATATAGAGGTTGCATTGCATGTGAAATGGAAAACCAGTAGATTGAAGAGCAAAAGAAGAAAAGACAAATTGATCCAATATAGTGTAAGAAGAAGAAAACCCACACTTAATCACCCAAAAAGAAATAGAAGGGTGGTCATATTTAGGCCTTTGGTATGATACTAGTAGTGTGTGTAAACAGTCTAAAGCAGGGAGGTAGGGAGGGAGGGTGGCTTAAAAGATGGATGGAGTGATGATATGTTGTAATAGGACTAACTTACTATAGGAGGAGTGAGACCCACACAACAAGCAATTAGCAAAGGACTAGAAGCACATAGACAGAGAGAAAGAGGGGGGATGGGATTGCCTGAGCCTGTTTGTGTGTGTGTTTGGTGGATAAATGGAAATGTCAAAAGCACCCCAAAAAAAGGATGAAACCCCCTAAATTTCAGCGATGAAGGGAGGGAGGAGGGGGGGAGGGGGGAGTCGAAAGAGGGGTAAAAAGCAAAGCAAAGCACTGAAACGAAATGAAATTGAGAGAGAAAAGAGGGAGGATATTTTAGGGGGTGGGGGTGGGGGTGGGTAGGTTAAAAAGTAGGGCAGGGGCTGGCACGCACTCGAAGACAAAAAGAATGTGGAGTACGGGAGGCCTGCAACTGCAACACTACAACTGCGAGAGGAGAGAGAGAGGGTGAAATGTCGAGTCGTACACTGACGTTGGTCGTCCGCCGGGTGAGGTCTGATTGACACTTTACCGCCCCTCTCTTCGGAGTCCCACCCTCACCCCCACCCCCACCCCCACCCCCACACCCACACCGGAGAGGTACACTTCTAACGTGTGCCTCCCTTTTTTTTCTCTCTTTTAACTCAAAAACAAAATTACAGACTATGTTCACCTTTATTACTTGTACATTTTTTTTAAATTATACGGAGTATAATACAATATATAAACTTTTTAATTTGATTTTTTTTTTTAAATTTTAACAAGTAAGGTTAGATGACAAAATTACCTTAAACGCTACTACTTACTACAATGTACCCAGCAATTGACAACTGGCAATTGGGTTTGGGTTCTTTTCTGGGGATACCGTGTTATTGCAAATGTGTACTACATACCTACTGTATTTAATATACATCTGTTGCAAAATATAAGTCCCTTTATTATTTGACACGTTTTTTAATGAGCTAAAAACTCTATGAAATATTTATTTTTTTAATTTGTTTACATAGTCTTATACATATTGTTAATATGTATAATAGTATGTAAAAAAATTAATAAAAAATTAATAATTCATAGAGTTTTTAGTTTATTAAAAAATATGTCAAATAATAAAAGACCTTATATTTTAAAACGGAGGGAGTACACAATAATATACTAGTCCCATGACAATTTTATTTTATTTCATGGGCTGTTTTGGGGTCATAAAAAAAAGAAAAAAAAAGTGGATTTTAAATTTTACTTCGAATATGATGGTACGGAGTATGTGATAGTGTGATAGTGGGAAAAATGGTTAAAGGTGTGAGAGTAAATTATGGTTCCCGAAAGCTACGGTGTCTTTGCCTGCCCACTTTTTAAAGCTTTCCCACTTTTAACTCCGTATTGCGTATTCTACCCACTCTCTAAAGTATAAAGTATCCGGATCGGAAAAAGGGACTATGCTTCTTCTTTTTCTTTTTTTTTTAAATAAGGTAATGGTTTAGATGGATAAAGTTCGGTATGTTGGATTACCATCAAAGATCATTTTTTTACATGACCATGTAGAATAGGGTTGGCGAGCAAATTATGTAAAGATTTAGAGAAGACTCACAATTCTACCTACGACCAAGTTAAGTACACGGAATGCATGATGGAATTGCACTTTTTGATAGCTAGTGTTGGAAGGTGTTGGAGGTGGAGCACAGTGTCAGAGATCAACATCTTGATCTCTCGTGAGTAGCTCCATGAACCTCAGATTCAGTTTATAACAATCATGTTATCACCTTTAACGATGATGTTTGGAAGACCGAACTCCTTAAATTAACTTTTGGTAATCCCACATCAAGACTATGTTTCTTTTTATTTCAACAATCATACCTTTGCTCCAATAATAATCCCAAAGCTATATTTATAATTTATTTTTTAATTATTATTTGCCTAACCTAATATCATCCACATCCCATAAAGTATATAATCTTATTTATACACTTTATTTGTGTATACATAAAAAAGAAGTAGATAAATAGAAGAAGACAATATGTGTTATAGTTACTAAATGAAAAATGAGTGTCAACCTGAGATTAATATAATTCCAATGATACACAATTTTATTATAGTTGAAGATATTGTTTTGGCAAATGAAATTGGAAAAAAAAATAGTGTATTTGTTTTGTGTTTATAATTAACTATTTATACTTTACCCACCCGTTGTGCACTTTCTTAATAAAGAAATGTTGTTTAATTTATATTTTCTTTATGAAATTTGAAGATTATAATAGTTTGGTTAAAATCTTTAGATCTTTTAATACACTATAGTATAAAAAGATTATACAAAATAACTTAAGATAAAATATTATATCGATAATAGGTTTTGTA
The DNA here is from genome assembly GCA_963922045.1 of Persicaria maculosa. NCBI lineage: Eukaryota > Viridiplantae > Streptophyta > Magnoliopsida > Caryophyllales > Polygonaceae > Persicaria > Persicaria maculosa. Next base: position 29,383,122 of record OY998268.1, read on the forward strand.
ACAATTTAAGATATGAGATTTCATATTTATTTTAAAATTTAATATAACATTTTAATCAATTCAGATAAACTAACACCAATAACTTCATCATGACATTAAAAAAAAGACTAATTGGAATAGTCTATCTTAAACTCATAATCTCTCCATTCTAAAATATAGGTCTTTTACTATTTAGGCATGTTTTCTTAGGATGATAAAAAAAATATTAATTTTTTATTAATTTTTTTTAATAATATCATATTTCTTACCAATACCTATTGACAGATGGTATGGCCTCTAGGTTCACATTTGTCACAAATAACGAATAATGGCTAAAATGATAATATAAATATAAACTCTTTTTACTTCATTAATTGGATAAATATTTAGTTAGTTAATTAATGCATTGGATAAATCTTATCGCAACTATTAGTATGAAAGAATATGATTTACAAATTATTGGATAATTTGTATTTATTTAAGGGAAAATTTGTTATATATCCATTTGAGATACAAATTTTAACTCCTTGTCCATTTTCATAGGTAATTTAGGTGAATGTCCCAAAGTGACAATTTTACCCCTACCTCCATTTTTCCGTTCCTTCCCTTTTCTCACGGATGGGTCGCTCAAGCGGAAGGAGTCGCGCCTCACGAAGGGGAATCAGACCCGATTCTTCTTCCTTCGAATCAACAAGTGAGCAACCATGGGAGGTGAAGAGATGGCGGTCGAGAGGGAGAGGACTAGGCTCGGTCTCCGGTGGCAGACGGGGTTCGACCTTCCGATTTGAGGAACGACGAGAGAGGCATGGAGGGCGACGCCGGCACGAATACCAACGACAACCTCAAGGTCTCCGATTTGGCATATCTCAAGCCGGAGAACCTCCTTGTCGACGAGAACCTTTCGATTTGATGAAAATGGCCTTTGGGCCAAATATTTTGTTTATTTAAAGTGGAGGCAAGTGCAGATTTTTTATATATAAATATATTAAACATTTTAATCTAAACTATACTGATTTATTAATTGATTTGGCTCAAAAAGATAATATCATTTTAATCTAAAATATGACACGTATGAAAAAAATAATAACATTTTAATCCAGAAAATGTCACGTAGGCGAATCGCACCAGAACCCGTCTAAGGCCTCTGTTTTAGTACTCTCTCCGATCCAAAATACATGTCATTTGACTTTTTTATACGCATTTTAAGAAGCTAAAAACTATATAAAATATCAACTTTTTAAAATTATTTTTTTACAACTTAATATTTGTTGGTAATAAGTATTAAATTGAAAAAAAATAATAATAAAAAAGTTAATATATTATATAGATTTTAGCTCCTTAAAAAACGTGTTGAATAGTCAAACAACATGTATTTTGGATCGGTGGTAGTATATTTTATAGATGATGATCTACACAATTTTTGAGCTCAATACCTAAAATCTTATTATTAAAATTTTAAAAGTTATGTTAAGTGGTAATTTATTACTTTCTATTATACACTCAATTTGTATCAATATAACATTAATCTCCATAATCTATCTATCTTTTCCCCCCATGATGCGGATCAAGATGACCTTTTGTGGGTGAAACATGTAACGACCCGAAAAATGAGGATCTTCTTTCCCTTATTTGCCCTCCCTTGGGCCTAGGAAAGAAAACCTAATTATCCGATCGAGTTACGTTTAAGAAGGCAAGGTTACCTTCCAACTAGATCTTACAACCCGAGTACGAGTCGCAAGTTTTCGCAATAAAAAGAAGCAAGGTTTAAATTGAAATACAATGCAAAAGAGTGCCACGACTGAGCTGGGTCAAAACAATGCAAAAGATTTTAAAAGAGAGAAAGTTTAGTGGTCTCACAAGCTCTCAATCTAACGTCAAAAGCCTGAACCCGCCAAGCATCCATATGAGCAAAGATAGCTGCTAACGGTTACCTGAATCCAAAAAAAAAAAGAAAGGGATCTGGGTCAATCATCGGGACACTCCTGCGCGTGTGTAAACACACTCTGAGAGGCATATAATAAGCATCTTATTCCTAAGATGAAATGCGTAATGCAAAACGAAAATTAGACAGATAAGCATGCGGATAAGTAAATGCATAAATAAATAAAGAAGCGCGCCAATTACAAGAAATGCCAAATAGCATGTCCCTCTAGGCTCCTAAGAAATCCTATAGCAACTCACCATCAAATGAGCGACCTCACCCTATGGTGCAGACTAACCCCACGCAATGAGCCTACTAACTATGAAAGGAAGGCAAGCAACGACACTTATATAAGGCCTAAGGCTCTAAGAGTCCTATGACACTTACTAAAAATCCTACCGCATCATCGAGTGCAAGCAACTTTCTATACCAAAAGGCTACCGCATCATCGAGTGCAAGCAACTTTCTATAATATGCGCCAACTAGGATGACAAGAATAAAGAAAAAGGTCTCAACCAATAAACATAACGGCCGTTTTCTAGCAAAGACAGATAGCAAGTCATATGGTTTCCGTTTTACATCCTAAGCTTGATTCTAAGTCGTATGGTGCATGAACACTAGCCTACCATATAACACCCAGTGCATAAAGCGCCCATCATGAGTAAGTTCAAGGAACTTACCTGGAGAAGCGCAGAATCCAAGCAATACAGCTATCAAGCAAATCCAAACAGATTAGAGATCACCGAGAAGATAAGTAACATAATAAGTCTAAGTCTAATTTACACAAAGCATATCAAATAACACACATAAGATTCACATGAAACATATATAAGCTAACCATCCCGTCATCATCAACATTAATGTCTCAATTCAATTTCTCATCTCGTTTCCACAACTTGGGTATATTCTCATCATCACATCTTGTTCATACCATCATAATCATCATCAACATCATATCAATTCCATTCTCATTTCCATAAATCATCTCGAATTTCCAATGTCTCAAATCATGCTTTTAACTCATATAATTCACAAGTAAGGTTTACAATCAATTCACCAAATCCAATCCAAATAACCCAGTTTCAAGTTTCCAAAGGTTATTTGATCTCAAATAAGTCAAGCCGCAAGTTAAAACAAGTGATTCTAAAATAATACTTAGCCAAATCCCGATATTAAAACATTTGAATCCTTAAACCAATTTTCCAAAATCATATTATTATTAAAATAATCCCGGCATATTCCTTTCTCAAAATCATTATCTAATTAAATTCTGAAACTTAAGAAATATCTTAAACAACCCATATTATTAAAATAATTCCGGCATATCGGTTTTAAAACAATAATCCATTTGAGAAGACATTTCTCAAAATACAAGTCAAAGATCACTACCGAAAATATTAACTATGATTTCAACTTGCTTTTAAACATTTTGGGAAACCTTAAACCTCTTTAAACAATTTCTCAAACAATATTTAGCTAATTAAAACACCAAATCATGCCATTTTTAATAAACCACGCAAATAAAATAACATTAATAAACCACTTTAACTTTTCTAAAAACACAAGTTAAAATCAGCATACCATAACATAATATATGCCAATAATTCTACTTTTAAAACAACTTATAACATATAAATAATTTACAGAAAATATTAGTTTATTAATAAACCAGAATAATGACAATAATAATAATCTAATAACAATTACATAAACATGTAAAAAAAATTTAGTAAACATTTAACATAATCATATAACTAATACTTTCAAATAGAATCTCCATAATTTAATTATCATAAATATCAACTCAATATTAACATTATTATAAAAATAACATCTAATAAACATATAATATAAAATCAATTAAATAATAAGTAAATAGTATGCATAAAATAAGTAATTAAACCCTTAAAACAAATTACCCAATTAATTTAATAATTAAGTAATAACTAATTCAACAAGTAAGTAAATAGTATTAACTAAATAAATAATAAGTAATAAGTAATTAAGTAATTAAATAAATAATTAAAACAAATCCTGAAATTGGACCAAACCACACCAAAAATAAAAGAAAACCGAACCGGACCAACCTTCCCCAAACCGGACCCATTTCCCTTGAACCAAACCGGACCCAATAATTAAACAAATTAAAATAAAAGGGAGTGGGGCCCAACTGGGCTGACTGGGCAGGGGGCCCACTGCTCATCCCCTTCCTCCAGCTCGGGCATCTGCGCCTGGTTCGGCTCCGCTCGCCGAAGCTCGCGCCTCACACTCGCTCGATCTCGAACCCACTCGCTCGATCTCGCACAGGCTTGCCCCCCCCCTCCCAGCTCTCGTCCTCGCCCTCTCACTCACACTCGCATTTCCGCTCTCGATGCCACCCATTCTCGCCGATCCCGCTCTCGTTCTCACTCGATCTCTCAGACCCAACACGAAGGGAGCGGAGATAAAAGAGGGATTCGATCAATAAAGGTTGGAGGGGGGTTAGCGGAGCTCACCGAACAGTTTGGGCGCGACAGGCTCATCGGAGGTTCGTCGGAGCTCCTCGGACTTTTTCGGAGGTACGTCGGGGATGTGGAGCTTCCTCTGGGTAGCGTTGGCTGCGTCTCGGACCTCTGGCGGCTCGGGCTCATCGAAGCGGAGGCAATTGGGGAGGTGACGGCTGGTGATGGGGCTGCTTGGTGGCGTTGCCGGCGAACAGGGGAGGAGAGATTGTGTTGTTTCGAAACCAGAGGGCGGCGTAGCATCGGCGTTGAATTGAAGTCGATGGGGTAGCTCGGGCTTCAAGAACCGAGAGAGGTTGGAGGTAGAAGCTTGAACATGGGGGGAGGGAGATTGGTTTTTTAAAACAAAATGAAAGGAAGTAAGGTGTGATGTTGATGATAGATGGTGACGGGTAGTTGTTGGAAAGAGGGTAGGAGTATGGTGATGGATGAAATAGAGGATAGGGGTGAGGTGAGGGAGTGTATAAGTGGAAAAAGTAAAAATTAATACCAGAAAATAAATTTCGAAACCTGCTTTCCAACCTTAACCCGACTCAATTTAAATTAAATTTTCAAATTCAAAATAATGAAACCCACAAATATTTTCAAACCTCGTATAAGGAACAGGAACAAGTCCGTTTTTAATTCAAATTCAATTTTATGCCGGAACTCGATTCAAAGAAATTAAATTCAAATTATTTGCTCGAGGACAGTGATTTTCAAAATTTTCCGAATCCTTGGGAATTAAATCGAAACTAAATCAATATTAAATCAAAATTAAGTCTTAATTTAGAAGCTAATATTTTAAAATTTCGAGTCTTTACAAAACAACGATCTTATTCCTGGCGACGACTCGAGGATGGGTCGAATGCAAATGGAGGAGAATGATGTCATCCTCAAGAGGAAGAAGGCCCCACCATGACTTGAAGAGAAGAAGACATTGAAGAGGCCGACGACTAGGCCAAATATACTTTTATTATTACTATTATTATTAGTTTTTAGTTCTTTCCATATTTAGTAACTCATATGTTAGTTGGGACTATTTATGAAATGTCTTATTTTTAGTATTACTTAGTTAGGTCAAATAAGATGGTTAAGAGACTCTATCCTTAGGCTTTCTTAATTATCATAGTTTATGATTTTTCTAGTTAGGATTTTATTTATATTATTATATTAGGATTAAGTCAGCTAAGTCTATCTTTTTATAAAGGATGGGTCGGCCAACCCTAGAAGGTTTTAGGGTTTCGATTGTCAATTTAAACATTCAACTCATTCAATAAAAAGTAGATTGGAAAATAGAATTGAAGAAACCTTTTGGCTAAAAGGTTCTTCAATTACCAATCCAAAAGTTTTTACCTTCTTACAATCATATTCGTGTTCTTATTCATTCATCCAACAATCTTCCAAACCCTCGTTCAACACAAACACAAAAGCAAACCCAGAAACTGTCGCAAAACCAGGAGGAATCGTTGTTGCGGAGGAGGAGGCACCGTCGCTGCGCCCTCGCATCACGCCCAGGCGGCGGCCGTCGCACCTTGGATGCGGTCGCTGCATCCGTCACCACCCTAGCCGCTGCGTCCGTTGCTGCATCCCTCCAACTGCCGTCGCTATTGCTTTGCTTGTCTTGTGTTGCGTGTTTTAATTCCGCCGCTTTAGCATCTATTCCACACTCAATACTTGTTCCATATCAATAGAAGTCATGGCGATAATTGCAAAATCGGGACATCAATAAGTCGTTGTTCTTCATTCCAAGCCCACATGCGAATGATCGGGAATAGCAACGCATCAAGTGGTACCAGAGTCGTAGGTATATGCAAGTTCTTGTCTTTTCTTGATGTTACAGACGTTTTGACTTAATGGTTTGGGCTTTCTATGGAGATTGGGATGATGATCCCGATCTATTGGATGAGTTCTTTTCCTTGGAACGGGCTGCACGCCAACGACGCCAATGAGAGTTGTAGAGAAGAGCTTTGCAACAACAACAAGCCTTAGAGCGTCAACGCAAAGCCAAAATACGTCAACTTTGGCTTCAAAGGCAAGCGGAGGTCAAGGAGGAGAGGCGTAAAAAACAACTACAACGTCGCCGTCAGATTTGGCTTCTCCAACAACGAGAGGCTGCGGAAGAACGACGACGAGAGCGGGAGGCTTGGGTTGCGGACTTCCTTGTTCGCTACCGTCAAGCGTTTCCTCCGCTTTCCAAACCGGATTCCGAGGATGTTGTTGCCTCAGCCGATAAAGCGATCAAAGAGAAAGCCTTGGACGATTTCGCTGTCCAAGAATCAACACAGCGCGCCGAACTTGTTTCGCAGTTTTCCGCTTAGTCCGACCTCGGATTTACCTCATCTTAGAGCCCCTACGTAGATATCTTCAAGATCTTTCTAAAGGTGGGTCATATTCTACCAGACTCTCTAGGTAAGGCCTCTGAATCTGCTCTGCAAGTGGACTGTGGTGCTGCGCAGGATGTTTTGATCGTTTTCGACGACAACAATGAGAATGTTGGGGACACTTTTCTTGAGTTAGCTATTGTACCTCGTGAGAATGTTCCTCATGTTGAGGATTCTGAAGTTCATGGGGTTATTGAGCCTACTGATGTTATTTTTTTATTGTTCAATGAACGCTATGACAGGTGTTGTTTTTGGGGTTCCTTTACCTCGAATTCTTCTGGCACCCATTACACCCACCCCTCCATCATCCTATTTGAGGATTGTTGTTCCTTCCTTGCTGATCATCAACGACTCGATTCGAGGACGAATGGAAGCTAGGAGGGGGAGAATGATGCGGATCAAGGTGGGTTTTTGTGGGTGAAACAACGATCTTGATCCTGACGACGACTTGAGGACGGGTTGAATGCAAATGGAGGAGAATGATGTCCTCCTCAAGAGGAAGAAGAAGGCGCCACCATGGCTTGAAGAGAAGAAGACATTGAAGAGGCCGACGACTGCCCGTTGTGCGGTTTCTTAATAAACAAAATGATATTTAATTTAGAAGATTATAATAGTTTGGTTGAAATATTTGGATATTTTAATAACAATAAACTAAACTAATAATATGTTTAGTTCAGATCAATATACAACATATATATATATATATATATATATATAGAAAAAACAAATCAACATATATATATATATAATAGATGAATAAATTATGTTTGATTAAAATTAGAATTTTTTTTTCGAAATATTCATTAAAAAATAAAAATTTACGGATAAATTCATACATTGAAACTATTTACACAAATATTCAAAATTTGCAGATACGTCAGAAAAACGCGGTCTCAGATCGCGTTTCATGTGTTAATTGGGTATTTATCCTCGGAGTTGGAAAAAAAAATAAATTTCTTATAAAAACCTGGTTTCAATCCGCGTTTTTTTTTCCTAAAACGCGGTTTGAAACCGCGTTTCTTCCCCATTGTATTTTTTAATTTAAAAAAAAACAAATATATATATATATATATATATATATATATATATATATATATATATATATATATATATATATATATATAAACGCGGCCCGAGGCCGCCTTTTACTTAAAAAAAGAAAGAAAGAAAGAAGAAGACGAAGAAGCGCTGCAGCTTCAAGGCCTTCAAGCTCACCGGCCATGGCGGCCTTCAAGCTCTCCGGCCATGGCGGCCTTCAAGCTCTCCGGCCACAACCAACCTTGCGCCTCCCTCCGGCCATGGCGGCCTTCAAGCTCTCCGGCCTTCACCGACCTTGCACCTCCCTCCGGCCTTCAAGCTCTCGTTCGGTTCCATCGACCTCTGCGCCTCCCTTCGCCGCCTCGAACTGCTCCACCTCCTCCCAGCTACTTCTCCTCCTCTCCCGCCTGCGTATTGCTTCTTCATCTTTTCTTTTCTTCTTTTTTTTTATAGTAAAACGCGGCCTCGGACCGCGTTTTACTATGTATACTTTTTTTTTTCAAATTAATAAATACAATTAGGAAAGAAACGCGATTTCAAATCGCGTTTTAGAAAAGAAACGCGGTTTCAAACCGCGTTTTTATAAGAAATTTAATTTTTTTCCAACTCCGAGGCTAAATACCCAATTAACACATGAAACACAGTCATAAACCGCGTTTCTCTGACTTATCTGCAAATTTTGAATATTTGGGTAAATAGTTTCAATGTGTGAATTTATTCGTAAATTTTTATTTTTTAATGAATATTTTGAAAAAAAATTCAATTATTTTTTGGTGGAAAAAATTATTTATATCAAAATTAATTATTTAATAATTGTTATTTTATTTATATATGTATTTATCAAAATATATTATGTAGCCACAATCCATCCGTAGATAAATATTTTAGTAAACTAACGTAATAAATATATACTATATATTTAATAAAAAATATTAAAATATTTTTAAAAAACATTTATCTATTAAATTACATGAGATTCAATTAATGATAGATTAGACAAAAAATTACCTTATAAATGTGAATTTTATTTATATTTTGAGAGAATCTAAATAAAAGTATTTAGATTTTTATAATCCATTGAACTAATTTTATTTATATCTATATTATTTTTTGGTGAAAAAATTATTTATATTTAAATTATTAAAATTTTATTTATTGGAATCTATCTAAATTATTTATAATAGTGTATTAATGTATTTTTCGTACATGGGATGAGACCTACATTAGTAGTAAAATATTAAATTTATCTATTTCATTATGATAGATTATTTAATGCATCAATATATAATAGTAGAAATTTTTTTAATTGGTTACAGATAAAAGAGGTAAAATATAATATATCAATATATAACAAAATTGGGTAAACTCTTATAAAAATATATTGATATCTAAACAAATTGAGTAAAATTTTATCTTAAGCATATCTTGTTATATTGATTAAGTGGTGTTGGAAAAAAATTTGATAAAATCTTAGCATATATAGCTATATTTTCTTGATTAACATTTTTTTTTCAATTGATTGAAAATATTACAATTAAGAAGAAACCGATATTTGACATAGATGACTTCTCCTTTATTATATATATATATTATATTAATTAAGAAATTTTGGGCTAGTTCGAATAAATACTTATTTTAATTAAAAACATAACTAAAAGATACTTCATATTTAATATTTGATTACTCTAAAAAATATCTTTGACGCTTTACATATATTATTGGTAAAAATAGACCAACTTTGAAGATTATTTATCATAATAGGTAAGATAAATTTATACCACCTATAACAAAATAGTTTGTAATTGTAAATAAAAATTATGATGTGTTATCTAAATATCCTGACTATAGATTATATTATATATAACCTTGATTGTTGCCACTAAAATGAGAATAATTGATTAAAAAGTAAATATATAATCAAATTGTTAAAAAGTAATTTATAAAATGGATCTATATTTTATCATTATTTATATATTATATGAATCAAAACTATATTACGTTTTTATTAAAAAAAGCAATTTAAAAAGAAAATGGCTTTTCGAAATTATTTTAAAAAAAATCTATTTCCAACCATTAATTTCCTTTACATTGCACAAATAGAGGCACTTACTTTACTGATCAAAAAACGTTACTGGTGATGGAGCCTTTTAGGCTTTTACTTGCTGCGTGTTCTCCATCTCACCATCTTTGCCTCTCCATTTTTTTCGACATCGACCCTCTTGGCTCCTCATCATTCTAGCTAGTTTTGCATCTTCTTGAAAGCAACTCAACCACTGGCGGATTCAGGGGTGGGCTTGTATCGGCCCAAACCCACCCAAAACTAAAACAAAAATACACATATATATTGGAAGTATTAGTGTAAATGTGTTAAATTGGTCCAGTGGTAAGGAAGTGTTTTGTTAATTCATTAGGTCTCATGTTCGAATACCCTATAGCACATTTTGTTTCTCATTTTCTTATTTTTTGTTTCATGTCCCAAGTTTAGTATACTTTTTTATAATTTCATTAGAATATGGTTATAACTATTTAAATAAAATTAGAATAGAATAATTACGCAAAGTTGTGAATGAAATTAAAATTGCCACAATTTAAGGTTTTTTTCTCAATATTTATATAAATTATTTTATTTCTTATAAAATATCTCCGATAAATTTATTTATTTCCACGCTGCCTCCTAACTTGCCCACCCCAATTTATTTCCTGGCTCCGTCACTGAACTCAACAACCCTCGGCATGTTCAGCTCTCTCATGGTCTAGATGTAGGTAAGCTTATCATTCTTTAGTTTTTCCCCTTCTCCTAGTGGGTTTATGTAGTTGTATTAATTCCCCTTTTTGATGGAATTGAGAGGTCTAATCACCCGTTTTTGATGATATGTGAAGATTAGTAGACTAAAAGTGTTGAGATACAGCTGATGTGATTCAAACCTAATGATTAAGTTAGATGTTATGTTGAAGTTAGTTAAGTTAGTTAGAGCTACTGTTCATGACAGAAGTTATGACAGATTACAGTTTTTCTCAAAATTCAAAGGACTACCTAGGTGTGATGTTAGTGGTGGTAGTGGTGGTTAGTTTTTCTCATGCAGTTACATTTCATTTGACTATGTATTAGTTGGTTTCTCTTTCAATCAATGTGTTGAGGCAATTTCAGTTTCTCTGTGTTCTTGTTTTCTGTCGACACAGTTCAAGTATCTCTCCCTCTCTTGCTCTCTGTTGTACTGTCATAAATCAGTGACAGAGTTGAGATTTTTGTTGTGGGTGATCCTTGTTGTGGATCTAACATTTGGTATCAGAGCTAAGAGCTGTGCTCTTGCTGGGTTTCTGTCCAGGGACTGAGTGAAGTGAGATTTAAATACAAAGGGAAACACATTGAGAGAATCATTGTTCAATCATGCAGAACAATGGTAATGGGAATGTTGGCAATCCTCAATTGCCAATCTTCAAGGGAATCAACTATCATTTCTGGAGTTTAAAGATGTCAACACTCTTTAAATCTCAAGAAGTGTGGCAGTTGGTGGAGCAAGGATTTGTAGACACAGAAGTTGATGAACCTGATCAACAATTGAGGGAGAAAAGAAAGAAAGATTCTAAGGCCTTGTTCATGATTCAGTCAGCCTTAGATGAGGAGGTTTTCCCAAGAATTGCAGCCTCCAAGACAGCACATGAAGCCTGGGAAGTTTTGAAGCAGGAATATATGGGAGATAAGAAGGTGATAACTGTCAAACTGCAGTCACTGAGAAGAGACTTTGAGAATCTGGTGATGTAGGAGAAGGAGACAGTTCAGGTATACTTATCTCGTGTATCTGTCATTGTTAATCACATGAGGTCATATGGAGAGGATGTGAAGACTGAGACAATTGTGAGTAAGGTGTTGAGAAGCCTTACAAAGAAATTTGACCATGTTGTAGCTGCCATTGAGGAGTCTAAGGACTTGTCTGTGTACAAGTTTGAGGAGCTAGCAAGTTCACTGCAAGCTCATGAAGATAGACTCAGTAGATCAAGTGATCAAAAGGAGGAGAAGGTCTTCCAGGTCAAAGAGGAGACATCAAAGAGCAAACCTGAGAACTCCTCTAACAGAGGGGGTTTCAGAGGTGGCTACAGAGGAAGGGGTGGCTACAAAGGAGGTCAAAGAGGTCGTGGAGGTAGAGGATATGGCAGAGGTCAAGGAAATGGTTCAGGAAGAGGAAATGGGAATGAGCAGGGAAGAGATCAGTGGAAGGAGTCCAATAGAGGGCAAGGCAGTGACTCAAGATCTCAGAGAAGCAACATCAAGTGTTATTACTGTAAGAAGTATGGGCACAAGGAAGCTTTTTGCTGGGAGAAACAGGAAAATGAGCAAAAAGGTGTAAATTATTCAGAGAAGGTAGATCATGAAGAGAGACTTTTCATGGCTCTGTCATCAAGTGCAGAGAATGAAAACAATTTGTGGCACTTGGACAGTGGCTGTTCAAATCACATGTCAGGTTCAAAGAAACTTTTCAAGCATATAGATGAGTCTAAGAAGGGAAGAGTTAGACTTGGAGACAACAAGATGCTACAGGTAGAAGGAAGAGGCACTATTGCAATAAATTGTGTGCAAGGAGTGGTGAAGCTACTGCATGATGTGCAGTTAGTGCCTGGGCTGGCTCATAACTTGCTAAGTGTGGGACAGTTGCAAGGAGCTGGTTACTCTCTTCTGTTTGATGAAGACAGATGTGAGATTAGAGATAAGAAGAGTGGTCAGGTTGTGGTTAATGTGTCAATGACCAAGAATAGGTTGTTCTCTCTTGATTTGACAGAGAATATAGGCAAGGCAATGACAACAAAGTCTGATGAAGACACCATGTTGTGGCATCAGAGATATGGTCATCTTAATTTGCAGAGTTTAAAGATGTTGAACTCAGGAGATATGGTTCAAGGCATTCCAAAGATGGGTGAGCTAGAGCTGTGTGAGGGGTGTGTCTATGGAAAACAAATGAGAGGTTCATTTGCAACAGGAGAGGCATGGAGAGCAAGTGATTGCTTGGAGCTGTTGCATGCAGATCTGTGTGGACCTATGCAGACAGAGTCACTAGGAGGAAGCAAATATTTCTTCCTCATTACTGATGACTACAGTCGGTTGAGCTGGGTGTACTTTCTGAGATTCAAATCAGAGGCATTTGATTGCTTCAAGAAGTTCAAAGCCCTTGCAGAAAATCAATCAGGAAAGAAGATCAAGGCCTTGAGAACTGATAGAGGAGGTGAATTCATGTCATTTGAATTCATGACATTTTGTGAAGAGAATGGCATAAGGAGGGAGTTGACTGCACCTTACACTCCTGAGCAGAATGGAGTAGCAGAAAGAAAAAATAGAACTGTGGTAGAGATGGCAAGAAGCATGCTGAAAGCAAGAAGTGTGCCAAATCAGTTCTGGTGTGAAGCTGTTGCCACTGCAGTGTATGTGCTGAATGTGTCTCCTACAAAGGCAGTCATGAACAAAACTCCTTTTGAGGTTTGGAGAAAAAAGAAGCCCTCTGTGAGGCATTTAAGAGTGTTTGGGTGTGTAGCCTATTCTTTGGTGAATCTGAGATCAAAGTTGGATGATAAGGCAGAGAAGTGTATCTTCATTGGGTATGCAGCTCAATCATCAAAGGCCTATAAGCTGTATAATCCTGTGAGCAAAAGGACAGTGGTGAGCAAAAATGTTGTATTTAATGAAGCTGTTGGTTGGGATTGGGAGAACAGGCACAACAACCAGATGACAAGGGAGAATGTTCCTATAGACAGCTCAGTTGAAGAGATTGGAGATGACACAGATGAAAGTGATCATGGTGATCAAGCTCCTGCAACTCTAGTATCTCAGAATGGCTCATTAGGGAGCCAAAGCTCATCTCCCTCACAGTCTCCCTCGAGCTCATCAAGTGACTCTCCTCCAAGGAAGTTCAGATCCTTGAGTGATATATATGCAAATTGTGAGTTTGCATTGGTGGCATCTAATCCAGAAAGTTTTGAGGATGCAAAGTATGAAAACAGATGGCAAAAGGCTATGACAGAAGAGATGAAAGCAATTCAGAGGAATGATACATGGAATCTAGTGGAGCTTCCTCAGGATAAGAATGTCATAGGACTCAAATGGGTATTTAGAACCAAGTTCAATACAGATGGAAGCATACAGAAGCACAAAGCAAGGCTTGTGGCAAAGGGGTATGCTCAGCAAGAAGGCATTAACTTTGAAGAGACCTTCTCACCAGTTGTGAGACTTGAGACAGTAAGGGTAGTGTTAGCTCTTGCTGCACAATGGGGTTTGAAAGTGTATCAGCTTGATGTCAAGTCTGCTTTCTTAAATGGTGAGTTAGAGGAGGAGGTGTATGTTGAGAAACCTCAAGGCTTTGTGAGAAAGGGGGAAGAACACAAAGTATACAAGCTGAGAAAGGCTCTTTATGGCCTGAAGCAGGCACCTAGAGCATGGTATAGCAGAATTGATTCCTTCTTTGTAAGTGAAGGCTTTGACAGAAGTGTGAATGAGCCTACTCTGTATGTGAAGGGAAGAGGAAAGAAGGAATTCATTGTCGTGTGCTTATATGTGGATGACATCATTTACTTCAGCTCATTACAGAAGATGTTGGATGAGTTCAAGAAGTCAATGATGGAAGAATTTGAGATGACAGATCTCAATGTCTTGAAGTATTTTTTGGGACTAGAAGTGCATCAGAAAGAGGATGGGATCTTTGTATGTCAGGAGAAGTATGCAAAGGATCTACTCAAGAAATTTCATATGGAAGGGTGTGATGTGGCCTATTCCCCTATGAATACAAATGAGAAATTGCACAGAGAAGATGGCACTGGTCCTACAGATGAGAAAACTTACAGGAGCATGGTAGCAGGATTGAACTACCTGGCACACACTAGAGCAGATATTGCATTCAGTGTGAGTGTGATATCTAGGTTTATGCATGGCCCATCAAAACAGCAGTTTGGTGCAGCAAAGAGGATTTTGAAGTATGTAGCAGGGTCCCTAACATGTGGAATCTGGTATGATAGAGTTAAGGATTTCAGACTTCATGGTTACACAGATAGTGATTGGGCAGGGTGTTTGGATGACAGAAGAAGCACCTCTGGATCTGTGTTCAGTTTGGGTTCAGGAGCTATAACTTGGAGCTCTAAGAAGCAAGAAACAATTGCCTTATCTTCATCAGAAGCTGAGTATGTTGCTGCAAGAGCTGCAGCAAGGCAAGCTCTATGGTTGAAGAAGCTGATGAAGGATCTGGGGTGTACTAAAAAATATGCAACAGAAGTGTGGTGTGATAACAAGTCAGCCATTGCTATGACCAAGAACCCTGCATTCCATGCCCGTACAAAGCATATTGATGTTTAACATCATTTCATCAGAGAACTGGTGGCTAAAGAAGAGGTGATGTTGAAGTTCTGTGGTACAAATGATCAAAGTGTAGATCTGTTCACCAAGGCTTTGAGTGTGGCAAAGCACCAGTTCTTCATGGAGAAGATAGGCATGAGGAGGTTTGAATCAAGGGGTGGTGTTGAGATACAGCTGATGTGATTCAAATCTAATGATTAAGTTAGATGTTATGTTGAAGTTAGTTAAGTTAGTTAGAGCTACTGTTCATGACAGAAGTTATGACAGATTACAGTTTTTCTCAAAATTCAAAGCACTACCTAGGTGTGATGTTAGTGGTGGTAGTGGTGGTTAGTTTTTCTCATGCAGTTACATTTCATTTGACTATGTATTAGTTGGTTTCTCTTTCAATCAATGTGTTGAGGCAATTTCAGTTTCTCTGTGTTCTTGTTTTCTGTCAACACAGTTCAAGTATCTCTCCCTCTCTTGCTCTCTGTTTTACTGTCATAAATCAGTGACAGAGTTGAGATTTTTGTTGTGGGTGATCCTTGTTGTGGATCTAACAAAAAGCTCTTCAAATTTAAGTTGAATACATGTAATTATGTAAATCTGGCATGCACTCTATGTGTTCGAAGAAATGTCCAGTAGTCTACAGAGAGTTGTTACACAAAATTGGCTGATTTATCAGGATTTAGCTACTTTACATAGGGTTTTTAAAGGAGAACTCCTAAGTATCTTCATGTATAATAGAGTAGATACATGAGCTAGCAAGAATAGTAGAGTGGTTACACAGGCTGCTGCTCCTATCTCAGTAGTTTGGTGTTGTGGCGGGGAGCTGGAAAATGGTGAGTCCTCCGATGATTTTTCCAGTGGCATAGTCCCTGTTGCCGGCTGGACATGTTGGTGGATACCGAGCTACAAAGGGTTCACGGTTCAGAGAGCAAGGAAGCTAGGTAGGAAGTTTGTATATAAGCTATTAAGCTGTTGTTGAACACTTTGTAATTCAGTTTTACATCTCATTCATTCAATGAGAAAGGAGAAAACCCCAAAGGGCTCCAGTTTGTTAATTGCTTCATCTTCTTCATTCGATCTCACTGAGATCTCTGGTTTTCGCAGCTTGATTTTCAAGCTTTTCAGGACACCAGTATAGTAAGTAAAGTGTACTCTAAAATGTCAACCACATGGAATACTAAAGGTAGGAGAAAATATTATGCATTTTGGCAAATAGGCTGCAATGCCCTATGCACATGAGGCATAACCCCGACATTTGGTATGCCGCATACCGAGCGAGAGAATTTATTGCTGGATGACAAGGTATCATTGCTTTGTCCACATTCTATTTTTTGAATGAATTCTTTTAGGAAGGAAGGAAGCTTGATTCCATTGTATTTACTGAATTTGGAACAACTTATAATCACTTCGTATGCTTCACAAAATGTGGTCTAAGTAGTGAAAAAGTTCCACTTTATCAATCGCTAAAAAATTTACTATTGCCTACTATTTTTATGCAAGTAATTCTTCAAGAGCTTGTAATATATAAGATCTACATTAAAGCATCATTTGTTTTTTGCCAAATCAAATGACATGAGCAAAAACAAGTGAATTTGGATTTTCAATGTTGTGAAAGTTGCATGAGCTGATATGTTTCATTATGAGCACACTGGATTTCTATTGAAAGATATGTTTAGACATTGTCTCTGTTATATTAGGAGCATCCTGATTTGGAGTATCCTTGAAAAGGGGGAAACTATTAACTTTTCAAGTGGGCGAAGTGATACTGATTCCCAGTTTGACAGGATTCAGGTATCTCTTACTATCTGCTTAAGTGTTCTTGTTGATATGTGACGGAGGGGAAACCTGTCGTTGATTCCGCCAAAGAAAACTCAAAACTATAGCAAGTATAGCAATAAGCAAGAGGTCGATCCCACAGGGAAATTCGCTATTCAAGTGTGATTTAGATGCCAATCAAGTAACCAAAAAAAGGGGTTTTGAGTGTGAAAGTTCCGCCTTTTATCAAAGCGGATTGAAGCAAACAAAAGTAAATGATTTTAATTCAGACAATTAGGAGAAGCAATTCTACCTACAATTTTTCACTTTATTTGATTGAAGCGATCCTTGTAACTTCTTCTCGTCCTATTAAGGTTTCCTATGAATGCCCTTGTCCCGACCTAATATAGTTACTAGTCCAACCAGTCCTAGCAACCCTTATCAATCGAACAGTCCCTAAAGAAGGATTTAACCCAATTGATAGCTTTAAGTTCAGAGATTAGCCAAGGTATTTGCAGTCCCTAAAGAGGGATTTAACAACACATTCAACTTCCTACTCATTCAATTAGTTCAACCAGCCCTAAAGGAACA
The DNA here is from genome assembly GCA_963922045.1 of Persicaria maculosa. Lineage (NCBI taxonomy): Eukaryota > Viridiplantae > Streptophyta > Magnoliopsida > Caryophyllales > Polygonaceae > Persicaria > Persicaria maculosa. Next base: position 29,400,591 of record OY998268.1, read on the forward strand.
AGTTTGCCACTTAGGTTAAGGTTCACAACCAGGAATCTACAAAACCTTAGCAATTGAATTGATCTAACAAGTTGGCCAGACAAGATAGAACAAATCAATAATCAATTAAGCACAAAGAAGTTGAAACATTCAAATATAGGAAACAAGGAACGAGAATTAGAAACTCACAATCAATCCAAATAAAGCTTCAAATTGCAGGCAGAATAGATGGGTTTAGTTCCTCATGGAAGACATCGCTCAAATCTCTAAAGTGTCTGATGAAAGAATAGAATAGAAGAATTTCCGTAAAAATAACTAAAAGTCGGCCTTTTAAAACACCCAAGTCGGCCATCAAACAAAATAAGAACATCTAGGGTTTTTAATCAAAACAACGCGTATCGCTGATGACCACTGCTGCGGGTGCAGCATATATGCTGCGGCCGCAGCACACTGTTTCTTCGTACCCCGCTGCAAATTGATTGGCGGCGCCCGCGGCATACATGCTGCGGCCGCAGCCAGGGGCTTTTCACGGAAAATATATCCCGAATTTGCTCTTCTTGTAAACAGGAAAGTTGTAGTTCTCTGAAAGAGCTTTCCAACGCATGGTCATAATAGTCAATCGGACAACCGAGATCTCCAGAAAGTGCAAAACAAGTTCAGCATGTCTGACGACAACTTCTGCAGACTTGTTCTTCGTTTAGGTCCGCTTCTTCTTCTCAGGACCTCTTGAGATCTTCATGTAAGCTTCTCCGATCAACTAGACATTCTCATCTAATGCGTTAACAACTCCTGTCTCATCATCGGATCCACGATTACCTGAAAATAATCAATAAAAGTGTGTAGATTCCGACTCCACTAACATAGAGAACTAATATGCAAATCGTAATTAAATCATGCAGGAAATGCATCTTAACTAAGCTAAATGCAACCTATTATGCCTACCTAAATGCATGCTATCAAACTCCCCCACACTTAACCTTTGCTTGTCCTCAAGCAATGATAGAATGAACATGAATCAACGCATCCCACAGGAAATCCCTTCGAGTTTCAACCTCATCAAAAAGCAACATCATAGCAGGTGAAAACATAAACCAAGCAAACAAACGTCATAGCATGTATTTCAGTGATCAAAGCTTAGGACATTATCCAACCTCACCAGAAATATGTGTTTCACTCATGTGTTTAGGCTTTAAGATACAACTCTCAACTCAAACCAATCATGCACTAAGCTCATAGACATTGACCACCATATCACCAATTCTCTACCGAAATGTCATTACTTGCGGGACACAATAAAGAAGATAAAATGCGACACTTTTTTTTTTGTTTTCTTGTCTTGGTGCTTTCCTTACGCGAAGCGCAAACATGGGTGTCATGAATGGCCCCGGTCTATCAACACATCAACCTACTAATATGAAGTCTACTTGAACATCTTTTGACGCAAGTTGCAAACATGGGTGTCATGAATGAACCTGGTTACTCAATGATCAAGCTTTCTTTCCTAGTGGATAGTTTTCAACACCTTTTTGCGCGAATCATACCCATGGGTGTCATGCATAGATCTGGTTACTAAGTGCATCAACCATTGCCACCTTATTCACTAAATATACACAAATTCAAACAAAAGACTCAAAATATAAACATAAACTCCGCAAGAAACAAACATGTGAGTCGGTCTTTAAAAATAGATACTGCAGTCAATGCCAAGAGGTAGCAACACTAGGCGAGTAATTCACACAATTTGAGCAAAAAATTCAAATAAGGCCAAACATTCTCACAGGGTCATGTTTTTAGGATTCAATCATACTTTAGCTCAATCATACATGCTCAATTATATTTGCTAGCTCATGTTCCACAAAAAAGCAAATAGAGATAATAATCAAAACATCCAGAACTCCATGGGATTTTTATGAATCATGCTTGAAATTTAAATTAGAGGACAGACTAAGCTAGATGGGTATTTGAATAACACATATGTATGCAATGCATGCTTATTTTTGGATTTTTCGATTTTTTTTTAAATACGAAAATTTAAAATTTAAAATTAACTAAACTAAACAGAAATTACAGAAACTTAAACATGATGCAGAAAATTAAATATGATCTCCTATATGCATCTATATATACAGAATTCCTCTCCCCCACACTTAAAGTTTTCATTTTCCTCAATGAAACAATAAAGACAAGAAAAGTAAATCAAATATAATCAGGGTAAAGGAAAAGAAAAAGGAAAAAGAAAGAAAAACTTACCTCGGGTTGCCTCCCGAGAAGCGCCTTTGTTTCAATGTCGCTAGCTCGACGTAATGTTGAAGCTCAAGACACTAATCAGACATAGTCAAAGCCCTCATCAACCTGTCAAACTCTTGTGCACAACTAACAAACAGACATGCACTACATACAAATAAATTGAAACTAAATATTAATACATTTAAGAACCATTTCAACTTATTGTATTCATGTGCTTGACAACCCACAGAGGGTATATAATACCACCAATTTAGTTCTATTGGTGGTTTGTCAAAGTAGCAGTCAAATGGATCAACGTATCCACCAATATTCTCTCTAGTGCAGGAGACAACCTTTACTTGCTCTGTAGCCTCAACAGTAGGCTCTAGATCAGATTCATCAATGGGGGAGCTAGGGATGATCTCGTCAGATGGAGTGTGGTCTTCCTCTACCTTCTCAATGTGATTTTCCACCATGACCTCAAGAGGTGCAACAGAGGTCTCAACGATTTGAGATACTAGAGGAAGTGACTCATTCTGCGCACATTGATGATCCATGTAGCAGAAAAATTCCCACATCTCCGAGAGTCCCATATCTAATAAACCTCCATCACTCATGCGCTCAGCAAGACTTCGTGTCTCAGAAGTCATGCCATCAAAGATGCATAGAAGCACTTCCCTTATACTAGCTTGATATCCCCATGAATAAACATCGTTAATGTACTCCTGCAGTCTGATGAAGTATTGATGAAAACTCTCTCCATCTAACTGCAATAACCTCACCTTCAACATATGTTAGTAGCACGAGTGCGGACCATGTAAGTGGTCCACACCAAAAATCAGCACCAAAAACACACAAGAATCAATAAATTTCCCCGGCAACGGCGCCAAATTTGACGGAGGGGAAACCTGTCGTTGATTCCGCCAAAGAAAACTCAAACCTATAGCAAGTATAGCAATAAGCAAGAGGTCGATCCCACAGGGAAATTCGCTATTCAAGTGTGATTTAGATGCCAATCAAGTAACCAAAAAAAGGGGTTTTGAGTGTGAAAGTTCCGCCTTTTATCAAAGCGGATTGAAGCAAACAAAAGTAAATGATTTTAATTCAGACAATTAGGAGAAGCAATTCTACCTACAATTTTTCACTTTATTTGATTGAAGCGATCCTTGTAACTTCTTCTCGTCCTATTAAGGTTTCCTATGAATGCCCTTGTCCCGACCTAATATAGTTACTAGTCCAACCAGTCCTAGCAACCCTTATCAATCGAACAGTCCCTAAAGAAGGATTTAACCCAATTGATAGCTTTAAGTTTAGAGATTAGCCAAGGTATTTGCAGTCCCTAAAGAGGGATTTAACAACACATTCAACTTCCTACTCATTCAATTAGTTCAACCAGCCCTAAAGGAACAAGTTTGCCACTTAGGTTAAGGTTCACAACCAGGAATCTACAAAACCTTAGCAATTGAATTGATCTAACAAGTTGGCCAGACAAGATAGAACAAATCAATAATCAATTAAGCACAAAGAAGTTGAAACATTCAAATATAGGAAACAAGGAACGAGAATTAGAAACTCACAATCAATCCAAATAAAGCTTCAAATTGCAGGCAGAATAGATGAGTTTAGTTCCTCATGGAAGACATCGCTCAAATCTCTAAAGTGTCTGATGAAAGAATAGAATAGAAGAATTTCCGTAAAAATAACTAAAAGTCGGCCTTTTAAAACACCCAAGTCGGCCATCAAACAAAATAAGAACATCTAGGGTTTTTAATCAAAACGACGCGTATCGCTGACGACCACTGCTGCGGGCGCAGCATATATGCTGCGGCCGCAGCACACTGTTTCTTCGTACCCCGCTGCAAATTGATTGGCGGCGCCCGCGGCATACATGCTGCGGCCGCAGCCAGGGGCTTTTCACGGAAAATATATCCCGAATTTGCTCTTCTTGTCAACAGGAAAGTTGTAGTTCTCTGAAAGAGCTTTCCAACGCATGGTCATAATAGTCAATCGGACAACCGAGGCCTCCAGAAAGTGCAAAACAAGTTCAGCATATCTGACGACAACTTCTGCAGACTTGTTCTTCGTTTAGGTCCGCTTCTTCTTCTCAGGACCTCTTGAGATCTTCATGTAAGCTTCTCCGATCAACTAGACATTCTCATCTAATGCGTTAACAACTCCTGTCTCATCATCGGATCCACGATTACCTGAAATAATCAATAAAAGTGTGTAGATTCCGACTCCACTAACATAGAGAACTAATATGCAAATCGTAATTAAATCATGCAGGAAATGCATCTTAACTAAGCTAAATGCAATCTATTATGCCTACCTAAATGCATGCTATCAATATGCTATCTTCTTATATTTCTTGGTCTGTCATTTTACTTTTGGCTCTATGGTTTTTTTTATCTTTTGTTTTGGCTAGATTCATTACCTTGTTGAACACTTTGATTATTTCTGGGCATCTATGGAGGGTAGATAGGGCAAATGCTTCTGGTTTCTAATCGAACAGCAGGATAGAGTTACACAAGCTTAAAGGTTTATTCATTTAAATATTTTTGCAAATGAGAAAACCTAGGAAAATAAGAGAAAAACAACCATATGTTTAGGAAAATAGGGCAGCGAGTTTCCTCTTTTTCATTAACATGTTTTTTTGCAGCCTCCATGAACATGTTCAAGCCATTGTAAAATTGATGTGCGCACAAATTGCCATATTTTCTATGCACATTTATGTCCATTTGACGTTATTTGCATGCATATTTGTTGGGAAATCATAAGATTAGTGTAGTTTATGCATAATTGTCAAATATAGAGGTCTACACGAGTTTTTATGTGATTTCGCAGAAAGCGAGACGAAAATGGACGGAATTTGTACAAGAGAAGAAGAGCGGAAAAGAACTCGAAGTCTTCTGAGTGGTCAAAATCGATGACGAACCTCGACATCGAGTGAAATAGAGAAACCAGGAATCGAGCAGAGGAGAAATAGAGCATGTCGACACAGAAATGATCGATATCGAGGTCTGAAGGTTGATATCGAGTGGCCTGAATTGAGATAAAAGATAGAAGTCGAGTACCAATCCGAGGTTGAGAAGGACTGCTCGAGATAGAGATAGAGAAGGTCGATATCGAGGTCTTATGGTCGATATCGACGTTGATGCAGAAAAGATTCGACTCAGTTTTTGATAGAATTCTATCCAAAGCATTCGAGATAATCCTAAAGTCGAGATCTTCTATCTTCTACTACCAGACTTATCACTTTATGTTATTTACCAAGGAGTTTTTAGTTTTTACCTTTATTAAGTTTTATCTTAGAGAATAAAGACAGGTTTTCGAATCCTTGGATAGCGAGGTTTGAGATCTATAATTAGAGGCCATTAGGCCTGAGTTTATTCATTCAATTACAACAAGTTTTAGTCATACAACGCAGAGATTTAGTAGAGAGAGAGAGGCCGAGTGGGGTGGTGAAGCGAGAGCGGAGTGGCTTTGTTCGGTGTACTTTCTTTCTTTGTAATTTCAGTACAAAGTAGTTTCTTTTCCATGATGATGATGAGTTCAATGATCAGACGCGAGTAGTCAACCCACTTGAAGCTCGGGGTGAGGCCGACGATAGCAATGTAGGGTAAGTGCATCAAAGGTATGATTTTTATGCGATTCCATCTTCTATCCCATGCATGATCCTTTGTGAAAGTTGAGGAGATTCATTATTTGCATTATTGAAGCGAAAGCCAATCATATTGTGAATTTGGATTACTCATGAATTGGATAGTAACTCTTAGGTTTTATGCGAGAGCCTCTAATCACCTAAAAGTTGGTAACAAAAGTTATTTGACGGAAAGACATCAAATTTCATAACTTTAGCATCATACTTGCGTGATTGTCGTTGTGGCATGAATCCCCGACCTTGGAAGCTTTAGTTTATTGAATTTACATAAAAAGTTTGAGTTTTTATTTCTGTCTATCTTTCCATTACCATTCTACGCTCTTCGGACTACTTTTCCGACACATTAGGTTACATTTACAGTTTCTGTTGCTGACCTCGAAATCGACTGTGAAGGTCGATATCGAGCACTAACATCGATATCGAGGTTCCATCTCAACGTCGACTACTTTGCTTCTGTCTTCTGCAGGAAGCTCACTGGAAATCGACCAGAACTGAGGTCGATATTGACCAGACACATCGATATCGAGTGTCTCTTGGAGTCGAAATCTTGATCGTGATTTGCAACTTAGGAAGCGCTGACATACCTCCTCGTGGATTCGATCCTGAATTACCCTACCACTACATCGGGAGGGATTCTTGTATTTTATTTGCTTGGATAAGGGAGTTAGCTTAGTTTTATATTTGAATATTTTATATCTGACCGAATCACCTCCCCCTAACGAACAAAAATTCAGGTTGAAATCGATGAGGCAAATACATCCAGTTTCGGTCCATCCTAACAAAAAACACAAAATCGATCATCCAAAAATAAATACACAAATACTGCAACTTAAACAAATAAGTAATTATGGATTAAACTATAATAGTTATCCTTATGCAATTGAAATGTCATAGTTTAACAGTACTTTAGATTCCCCCTTCGTAAATTATTTTTTGGATTTTCGTAACAAGTATTTTATGGATTCAACCAGAATAAGTGAAATCAATTGAATAAAATCAACCTAGCTCAACTTTCCATGTTAATGACAATTGAATTTGATATTTCTGAGAAGTTGTGTGTTGATTGATTGTTCTTTCCTTTGTTAATTTGATCCGGCTAGTGTGTGTCATGTTTGCAGCGTTACTTTGATATGTATTTGTTGTTCTCGTCAACCTACTAGGTTCAGAAAGAGGAGAGGTCCATACAGGATTCCACATTATAAATCAATGCAGAGAGCTCATTCGGGTTTCTAGATGGGAAGTTTGGGTTCGACGACACATCCAAAGACAAAAAAGCCAAGCTGCTGATGTCATAGAAAATTGATCTTTTAATTTAGAAGAATCTTTTATTGAGTTTTTAAGTATTTTATATTGTATCTGTGGACTCATGTATTCGAAACCGGTTAATTGCCAAAATTTTCCAAGTAAAACTAGTAACCAAAGTGATATTTCATCACTAAATGATTGCTTCAATGACAAAAATATTCATTGTAAAACATGATTATATGAAGAGGAATTTAAAGTTTTCTCGTTAATGAATTTGAGTCAATTTCTCTATTTTCACCGTACCCAAGCCAATAACGACGAATGATATTTCCTCGTTGATTCACATATTTAGTAACAAACTTTTTCTTCGATAAATACTTTTAGCGAGGAATTAAAATATTTGTCACTAATAAATTTGGTGAGGAATTTATTGTTTTCTCGTTAGTGAATTTGAGTACTTTCATCGATTTTCACCCAACCCAATTGACGATGCCATGAAAAATGACCCCTTTTATTAATGGTGGTATGACGTCATAAATGGCGCGAAAGTCATATACCCACTGAAGATTATATGATCGCGATAAGAGTTTTCTCGATTCGCATAAACAAAGGCTCATGTCTAAATAAGAATATCTCCCCTCAGGATTGAGATCGTGAAAAGAAACTCCGAACCGACTAAAACTCCCTCAAAAGGGCAAGCAGCTCGCTGGTGAAGCACCTCTCCTCTAACATCGCCACGTGTAGATACCCTAGACTGTTGGCATGAGGGCATGAGCTACACGTGTCCCCTACAAGAACCACGAGGTCACCAGCTGGCTGCTCGCTTGGACAATACTGTAAATACCCCCTAGTACCCACCAGAAAGGGGATCCGAAAGAAGAGATAAGAAAAGGAGCTCTGCAACTTCCTTCGACATAAAACCTTTAGGACTGAGCTCTTTAGATCCTTGAATCGGAGAAGAAGCTTGATAGCGTCTATTCTAGCATTGTCTTTGGGCACTCTTGTGTAGAGTTTAGGACGTTTTACTAGGGTATTCTATCTATTTCTTAGCCTTTTGTGTCCCATTTCGAGGAATCGGTGTCTACCGCTAGTTTGTTGTGATTTCAGGTACTTTTGAGAGGTTTTGGAGCCGATTCAAGAGCTAAAGGATAAGGAGGTGATTAGAGGCGCTTCCATGTGGAAATAAGTCATCAAAGACGGGCTAAAGGGGTCAAGAGATGAGCAAAAATATGAGACAAAGAAGCAAGCATTTCAAGTGAATCACTCATAGGAGCTCAAGACGATGTAGCACGACTCGCAGAACTAGGGAGTTTGTGCAATTTTCAGCTACAACAAGCTGCCATGACTCGTGGGAGACCTTCACGAGTCGTGACGAGTGAACCCGTGTGTTTTGTGCGCTACTGAGACGTGTCACAACTCGTGACAGACTCTTCACGAGTCGTGACAGTTCCAGATTGGCCAGACCTTTCATATTTCCGCTGTTTCTTTCATTTGTTGGGTGGATTAATTAAAAGGGATGTATGGGCTCTAAAATAGATACCTCCCCCTAGTCTCCGATGAAGTAGGGGCCATCCTCTGCTCAAGAACAGAAGGGACAGGAGGAGGATCAGAAGGGGTGAAACCCTCACAGAAACTATTGTTCGCGAACTCTTCAACGTTGTAAAGAGGCATGGAGAAATCTCCTAATGCCACGTGAATCTCTTTATGTTTCTTTCCATCATGAATGGCTTTTCCTCGCTTACCTTGACCATCCTCATATTCGGATGTATGGTAATACGCGGGATCTTTTTTCGAAAAGGGTTTCTTAAATGATCCAGCTAGGGAGCCCTTGTTTTTTCCTTTTAACAATACCACCTTTTCTATTTTTTCCCCGCGTTTTTCCAACTGAAGTGGGGGGAGACGAATGGAAGACGTTGTGGCCTTTGAATCATTTTTCGTGATTGAATGCGAAGTTCTTGAAAAGCTGAATTCCTCTCCTACAACCCCCGCGCTCATATTCTGGCTGTCGCTTTCTGATGACATCGTCTATTTTTCCCTAAAAGTAAAGACCCTTCTAAGAAACAAACTCCTTAAAAAGACGCGAAGAAGGAAAATCAACACGGGGAAAACAGTCTCTTCAAAATCGCGATTAGATAGAAATGGCGCCAAAAAGCCCCTCACAAGGGCCAGATTGGCGCCTCACGCGCCTCCTTGAGAGGGCAATGAAAAGACTCTTTTCCCAAGGAATGACGGCTGAAAAAGCCTTTTTGCCTTCCTAAAAAATCCCCTTTCCCAAGACAGAAAACGAAACGTCCCCAAAAAAAATATAGCTGTCAGAAAATCCCCAAAGATTATGTTTTTTGTCCCATCGGAGAACCGCCACCTGATCAACCACAATCCGCCCTGCCAAGGGTGGTCCGATCATAGAATCCGGGAAGGGAACTAAGAGCTACCGATCGAACCACCCCTAAACACCACTTTTTTCGTCCTTTCCCCCACCAAAGGGGGTAGGTTTTTTCCATCCTCATTTCGAAAGAAACCCCTTCAAAAGGAATTTCCCCCTTTACCCCAAAATCCAGAAGAAACCAGGAGGAAAAGATGAAGAAAACCGGAAATGGAAACAAAAACCATAGATAGAAAATGACAAAAGAAAACTGTAAAAAAAGAAACGGATTCAAGGGCCACTTGCTTTAAAATAGAAAGCTGATCGAAGAGGAAGCTCTGATCTGGAAGTAACTCTACCCGAAATCAGTAAACCAGAAGGTTCAAACGACGGTTTCTTATTTCTGGAAAGGCCGCTTCCCTTTTTCTCCTTTTCTCTCTCTTCTCCTAATTCAAGATAGGATGAAATGAGGAGAGAAAGAGACTAAAGACCTTATTTATAAGTCTCTGTGGGACCGTACTGATTCCCGCTCTAATGACCAATGAACTTGTTGGGCCTGACTGCCCAAGCCCATCTCCGCGCAAACCTCATATTCCCCCGTTAAGGAGAAGGAAGGCATCGCTTTTTGTAGAGACTTGATCGCGTGTCATTTTTCCTCGCGATATAGTCCCGAGGAGATATGACGATGCCATAAAAAATGACCCTTTTTATTAATGGTGGTATTATGTCATAAATGGGTTACCCCTCACGAAAGTCATATACCCACTGAAGATTATATCATTGCGATCAGAGTTTTCTCGATTCGCATAAACAAAGGCTCAGGTCTAAACAAGTATATCTCCCCTCAGGATTGAGATCACAAAAAGAAACTCCTAACCGACTAAAACTCCCTCAAAAGGACAAGCAGCTCGCTCGTGAAGCACCTCTCCTCTAACATCACCACGTGTAGCTACCGTAGACTGCTGGCATGAGGACATGAGCTACACGTGTCCCCTACAAGAACCACGAGGTCACCAGCCAGCTGCTCACTTGGACAATACTATAAATACCCCCTAGTACCCACCAGAAAGGGGATCCGAAAGAAGAGATAAGAAAAGGAGCTCTGCAACTTCCTTCGACATAAAGCCCTTAGGACTGAGCTCTTTAGATCCTTGAATCGGAGAAGAAGCTTTTCTGAGAAAGATACATCATCGAATCAAACTTCCTCTAAAGACGACGATTGAACAGTAAATATTCCTGATCGCGAAACTTAGATACTCGTAAGGCCACACACAACAATAACAGAATCATTTGATCACGAAACCAAGTATTATCTTACAATACTGCAGGTATTAAAGGATTTTCGTTGTCACCTTGAGGTAATAAGTATAGGTGAAATTCTAGAACCGCTTCACCAATAGCAATGAAAATGGAATTTCCTCGTTGATTAATATGTTTAGTGACAAATTCTTTCCTCGAGAAATGCATACTTTTAGTGAGAAATTACAATATTTATCGCCAATAAATTTGGCGGATTTTTCATAATTCACGCTAAACATATAACGACAAAATATGAAATTCCTCGAAGATTCTATTATTAGCGATGAAAATATTCCTCAATAAAAGCTCCAAGTTCGTCGCTATTTTCCTTATGATTTAGGCGACGACATTATGACAACAATTAGCGATGAATCAAAATTTTTGTCGCTAAATGCCACTTTTAGCGAGGAACATAGGTTCCTTACTAAAGTACACATGCCCTTTTACGAGGAGAAAACATGTTCATCGCCAAAGGCCACATTTACCAAGGAAAAATAATTCGGTGCTAAATTTTTGGTCGCTAATATGCATTTCTGTTGTAGTGAAGGTATCACTGGTGGCAGGGGAGTTAGGAAATTATTATTGGGGATCCGAAAGGCTGCGGAGGAGCTGTTCGTGTGCAAATGGTCTTATGTGAAGCAAGGTACAAACAAGATTGCGCATTACCTTTCCGGGATGAGACCAGAGATTGGAGATTATATTTCAGTTTAGCAATTTATTTCCTATTGAGGTTATGACATTCGTGTAAAATGAATTGAGTTAATTGTATGAATGTCGTTTTTCTGAAGAAAAAATACAAGAGTAAAGGATCAGTAACATTGTAATAATAAGGCTGTCAAAAAAAAAATCAAGGATTCAAGGGCCTGAAACTATACATCATACTACACTTGTATATATGAAACCTATTTCCGTAAAAAAGGGCGTAGGCTTGAGAATATATCTCTAATACATAAGTTCATCTCCTACACGTGTTACCTTCATTTCTAACCTTCCCCTATCCTTTTCATTTTGCTTATCTTTGCAGTTGTAGGTGTAGGTTCGCTTTTATGTATTTGATTTATTGTAGTCGATCACTTGTATGGAACCCAACCCCCTTTTATCCCAAGCTTCATTGAAGTAGATTCTAGAGCACTACGAGATATTACTCGTTTTTTGTTACCTTGCTTGACGTCTGTGTGAGTATCTTGCTGTTTAGTTGATAAAAAATGAGCTTGCCATGTAACATGGTGATGCTTTTGGATGCAAGAAATGCCAAATATAGTAAAATGCTTTTGGATGCAAGAAATGCAAAATAAAGTAAAATGCTTTTGGATGCATACTAGGAAAGTAGGAGGTAGTTAGTAATTGTCTGAGTACAAGGCATCGACATATATACACAGATAGAGTAACTGTAATATTGGGGTAACTGCAGCACTAAGAATTGGGCTAAAGGAAAGGCCTCAGTTGGGCCAATACATGAGCTGTGGCAATAGGAAACTACTTGTCTACATTGATATTCTAGCATCCCCCCTCGCTCGAAGGTCTGTGAGGCAGAGGTGAGAGCGATTCCGGAGAAATGGCGATGAAGCAAGCGGCTTGGTTAGAAGGTCGGCTAGTTGATCCTTGGACGAGAGAAAGGAGACTGTGAGGGTCTTGGCGCGAACCCGCTCTCGAACAAAGTGGTAATCGAGATCCAAGTGCTTGATTCGATGATGTAACACCGGATTGCTAGCAAGGTATGTGGCCCCAAGGTTATCACAAAACAGAGTGGGGGATTCAGGCAGGAAAATTCGTAGTTCAGCCAGTAAGGATTGGAGCCATAGCGTTTCACAAGTAGCCTCAGCAAGAGCCCGGTATTCCGCTTCAGTGGACGATCTAGAGACTGTCAGCTGCTTCTTGGAACTCCAGGAAATCAGGTTGTCACCATGAAACACACAGTAGGCACTGACAGACCGACGATCACTTTTGTCACCACCCCAATCGGCATCACTGAAGGTAGATAAACAGTGCTTCGGGTTAGAGGAGATACAAAACTGTAGGGAGGCAGTCGATCGGAGATAGCAAAGGATACGCTTGACCAGCTGCCAATGAATATCCCTAGGATCGTGCATAAACTGACAGGCTCGATTAACTGCGAAAGAGACATCAGGTCTAGTGAAACCAAGGTATTGGAGAGAACCAACTATGCTGCGATAGAGTTGGGGATCGAAAAACCGGGAGGAGACAACAGAGGCATCAAAAGTTGAGGCCATAGGAGTAGTAACCGGTTTTCACTCAGAGAGACCAGCACGGGAGACCACATCAAGAATGTGTTTGGTTTGATTGAGAAGAAACCCATGAGGAGTCCTAGAAATGTCAATGCCCAGGAAGAAGTGAGCGGGACCAAGATCTTTAATTGCAAAAAGAGAAGACAAGGCAGAGATAAATTTGGTGGCTAGATGTGAAGCAGAAGAGAAGACCAGAAGATCATCCACATAGACTAGGATGAAGACACAGTGTTGGCCAGAGCGAAAAGAAAACAACAAAGTGTCAGATGAGGAAGAAGAGAAACCCAGATTAATTAAGGCATCACTCAATTTCGAGAACCAGGCACGAGGAGCCTGCTTCAATCCATATAGAGAACGATGTAATTTACAAATATAGGATGGATATTGAGGATGAATGAAACCTGGTGGTTGCGAGATGAAGACCTCTTCCTCGAGTGTCCCATGAAGGAATGCGTTCTGTACGTCTAACTGGCGAACATCCCAATTACGCATCGAGGCAAGGGAGAGAAGAAGACGGATTGTGGATGGCTTGGCTACAGGACTAAAGGTGTCATGGTAATCTAATCCATGGAGCTGATGATAACCCTTGGCCACTAAACGAGCCTTTCGGCGTTCAATGGATCCATCAGACAATCGTTTAGTCTTGAAGACCCATTTAACACCTAAGACATTGGAGGAGAAAGTAGGGGGTACAAGTGTCCATGTTTGGGTACGAAGAAGAGCTTGAAATTCGGCATCCATGGTGGAGCGCCACTCAGGGTATTTAGAAGCCTCAGTGAACGAGGAGGGCTCTTCGGGAACAGATGTGGTGGAAAGGCAATGCGGGGGTGGTTTGGAGGATGGCCAGGGAATGGTACCATCGGTTCGGATTAGAGGCTTAGTGATAGAAGCCTTCGAACGAGTATTCATTTGATGGGTGTTGGCCGGCTGTGAAGAGGAGGAAGGATGAGACAGAACTGGCGACGGCGGCATAGACGTAGCAGGGGAAGGAGAGAAATCAGAAGGGGAATTGGGCTCAACATTCTGGACGGGAGGAGTTGGGGCATCAAGAATAGGTTGGGCTGTAGGAGGAGATGAATTTAGATTAAGTTAAAGGGGTAAATGGCAACTGACAGTAGGGTGTGGTGATGCAAGGTAGGATGAATTAGCAAAAGGGTAATCAGCCTCATGAAACTTAACATCCCGGGAAAAATAAACTTTGTCCTGAACCCAATCGTAGCAGGTATAGCCACGATGATTCGGAGTATAAACCAAAAAGACACACGGAGAGGAGCGAAAAGAGAGTTTGTGAGATTGATAGGGACGAAGATGGGGAAAACAAAGGCAACCAAACACTCGTAGCAAGGAGTAATCTGGTGTCTTGCCAAAAAGAGATTCAAAAGGAGATTTATGTGAAAGAAGAGGTGTTGGAAGACGATTTTGAAGATAAACTGCAGTTTGAACGGCAAAATCCCAAAACCATAAGGGAAGAGATGCCCCTTTGAGAAGTGGGAGAGCCATATCGACAACACGTCGATGGCGACTCTCAACAGACCCATTCTGAGAATGCGAGTAGGGACAAGTCAGTCGATGACTAATGCCCAATTGGTGAAAAAGGGAAGAAAGAGGCTTGAACTCTGTACCATTATCAATTTGAATAGAAATAATATGGGTGGAAAAGAAGTTTGTCACAAGTCTAATGAAATTTGTGAGAATAGCCGGCACATCAGATTTTTGAGCGAAAGGAAAAATCCACACAAATTTAGAAAAATCATCCACAATACTAACAAAGTAACGGAACCCATTAAAGGAAAGTTCATGAGCCGGACCCCAAGTGTCAATAAACAGAAGTTCAAGAATTTTGGTGGAACGAGATGGACTAGAGGGATGAGGCAAACGATGGGCTTTGGCCCAACTTCAAGTCTGGCAAGGAGATGCCTTAGGGCTAGCTAACTGCAAGGACTGGAGAACAAGGGATGTAACGGCAAAGGAAGGGTGACCAAGCCGCCGGTGCCAGAGGTCTGGAAGTGGAGCAGTGGTGGTGGAATTGATAGTTGGTGGAGCGTCGATCTTCGCCGGAAAAACGTACAGACCATCCTTAGCGGGGCCCGAAAGAAGGAGTTCCTGTGTCTGCAAATCACGAACAGTAAATGATCCAGGAAAGAACTCGAAAAAGACTTGATTATCAATGTAAAATTTCTGAACAGAGATCAAATTTTTGTTTAGAGAAGGAGCATGAAGGAGATTATTGAGATGGAAAAGTCGATCAGAGGCAAGAAAAGAAGCAGAACCATGGTTACGAATTGGGACGGTTGAGCCATCACCAAGAGAAATCTGATCTGTGCCACTGTAGGGAAGAGAATCGAGCCGAAGATTACCAATGTCGGGGGTGAAATGATGATTAGCTGCCGTATCCAGATACCAATTGGAGGTGGTGACATTCGCCTGAAGTGATCGAGGAGGAGGAGGCTGCAAGGACTGATCGAACCTATACCAGCACTTCATGGCGGTGTGACCTCGTTTGTCGCAGAGTTGACAAATCGGCCTCGTGTCAGGCTCCCCGGAGAAGTTGTAGCCGCGACCTCATCCAGTACCTCCCCTGCCACCAGAACTGCGCCCCCTACATCTGAAGATCCCATCCGCCAAGAGAACCGCCACGCCCAGAGGAACTACCTTTGTAACCACCTCGTCCTCCCCTAGAAGAGGTGAAGTTGGCTTCAGGAGAAGCGGTGGTGGTGGTGTTGACAGACATAGGTGGTGCACCAAGGATAGATGATGAGTGACGAGAGAGGCGAGCTTCATGATTCATCAAGTAGAACAGGACCTGTTCGGATGATGGCATAATCAACTGAGTAGAGATAGAGGAGATTACTGAGTCATACTCACTCCCTAGTCCAGAGAAGAGTTGGATGACAAAGTCATCATCGGTGACGACCCGTCCGGCCGCCTGAATGGTGGTCACAATAGATTTCACCTTGTTGAAATATTCGGAAATAGATTCTGAGCCTTTCTTCAAGTTGGCGAGTTGAAGCCTGGATTGAACGAGTTGAGCGTTGGAGTGGGCTGCGAACATGGTGTGGAGTCGAGTCCAAATGTCAACAGAAGTGGTGCATTCAAGGACTTGCACCATGATTGATTCAGTAAGAGAGGAGGTGAGGATGGCAACAACCAGATTGTCCTTCGAAAACCAGTCGGAATAGTCAGGAGAAGTTTCATCAGTGGGTTTGGTTTTAGACCCATCAACAAAGGAGAAAAGATTGTTGGCTTTGAGATAGGAAGAGATTTGCTTCTTCCAGATGGGAAAATTCCCATGAGTGAGTTTGACTGTGTTTAGGGCTGAGAAATTAGGGAGGGAGAGAGTTGAATTGGATGCAAGCTGCACTTCCATGGTGGAAGAACAAAGATGAACAAGAAGAAAAAAAAAACAGTTGCAGAGGCGGTTTTTAGGAAGCAGGAGGTGGGGTAGTGGCGTTTGCCAATAGCTCTGATACCATACTAGGAAAGTAGGAGGTAGTTATAGATTGCCATCCTCAGTTATCATTAGTGCTCAAAAGTAATTGTTTGAGTACAAGGCATCGACATATATATACAGATAGAGTAACTGTAATATTGGGGTAACTGCAGCACTAAGAATTGGGCTAAAGGAAAGGCCTCAGTTGGGCCAATACATGAGCTGTGGCAATAGGAAACTACTTGTCTACATTGATATTCTAGCAATGCAAGAAATGCAAAATATAGTAACTGTGAAAAAAGTGTATAAAAGGTGAAAAAAAATCAATTCATGCTGGCCATCTTTGAGAAACTTCGAGTACCACAATATGGAGTATCTTGTTAAATTTTTAAAAGTTGGCATCAAATATTCAAATGCTTGGATTGGTTGCATTTTCTATTATAAAATTCACGAAGTTTGCAAAATATCATAATCTTTGACATATTCTTGAATAGTTGAGCCGAAGATTATAAATAGTGAGTTCAAAAATTTTATTAAGTAGGTTCAAGATTTTAAAATCTTGAACCGACTTAATAAATCGACATGAAATATAAGATAAAAAGATGTCACTTTAGAGCTATATATATAACTATGGGTTCAAAATCTTAAAATCTTGAACCTATTTTAAATGGAGGCAATACATCGTAATAAAAAATTGAATCAACTTAATAAACTGGCATGAAATGTAAGACGGCAAGATGTCACTTTAGGGCTATATATAACATGGGTTCAAGATTTTAAAATTTTGTACCTACTTTAAATAAAGACAATACACCATCATAAAAAAACTTGAACCTACTCAATAAACCAACATGAAATGTAAGACAACAAGATGTCACTTTATGACTAAATATAACTATGGGTTCAAGATTTAAAAATCTTAAACCT
Source organism: Persicaria maculosa (assembly GCA_963922045.1). NCBI lineage: Eukaryota > Viridiplantae > Streptophyta > Magnoliopsida > Caryophyllales > Polygonaceae > Persicaria > Persicaria maculosa. Next base: position 29,417,966 of record OY998268.1, read on the forward strand.
ACTTTATATGGAAGAAATACATCATAATAAAAACTTGAACATACTTAATAAACCGACATGAAATGTAAGACAACAAGATGTCACTTTAGGGCTATATATAACTACGGGTTCACGATTTTAAAATCTTAAACCTATTTAAAATGGAGGCAATATGTACATCATGATAAAAACATCAACCTACTTAATAAACCCACATGAAATGTAAGACAACAAGATTTCACTTTAAGGCTATATATAAAACTATGGGTTCAAGATTTTAAAATCTTGATACTTTTTTTTGAACCAAAAATAATTTGGCTATAGGGACATGCCCTATAAGCCAAGGGCATCCGAGCGGATGAAATCATGAAGGGAGGAGTCGACAGGAGCCATATGGCTGTGGAAATCAACGTCGAGGTGCGATAGGCGGTCTGCAACATGGTTAACTTCCCAGAAGACATGACGAATCACAGAAGATTGGAAAAAACGAATCGAGACTAGACTGTCCGAGACAATCATTTCAGAGTCTCCTATTGGCTTTCCAACGCACTTAAGGCTATTTATGATAGTTAATTTGTCCCCTTCAATCTCGATATTAGTTATGCTGAGGTCTCGAGCTGCTTGTAAGCCTTTCCAAAACCCATGGCTTCAGAACCAGAGTTGGAAGAAATCGGGCAAGGCCCAGATCCAAAGAAAATTGGGGAGCCCTTACAATCTCTGCTAATAAAACCATAAGAGCCTTTAGAAAGGGAGGACCAAGCCCCGTCAAAATTCAGTTTGTAATTACCTGTTCGCAGAGGCAACCATTTAGCCTTTCTCCTTCTATCCTCAAATTTTGTTGTTTGGTGTTGTTTTCCTGATTGCTGGTGGTCGCCGCAATTGTCGATACTCTTAGTCGATTTACATAAGAATATTTGATCTTTTAAGAAAGATAAGATACTTCTAGGATCGGGCTTCATGTGGTCGAAGAGTGCCTTATTGCGGAAATACCAGATGTTCCACCAGGCAAAGGCAAGTTTGGTGAAGCGAGTGGTACCAATGTTCTCTTTGATTTGTTGGATGGTGGTGTTTAGATCAGTTCCTTGCATGAAGTTGTTGTGTATTGTAGCATATAATGATGAGTCCATCATTGTTATTAAGTCTCGTGAGATGGGACAATCCCAGAGTAGATGAGTTAAGTCTTCGTAGTTTGAGTCACATTGTGGACAAGTTGTGGGTATTCCAAAACCACGACAGGCAAGTCTAACCTAGGTGGGCACCCCATTTTTAGTGATCTTCCAGAGTAGTGTTTTTACCTTTGACGGAGCGTCAAGTTTCCAGATCCAGTTCATGTCAGTCCATTGATGATTTTTCATGGTGTTTATCATATCAATTGCAGATTTTGTGGAGAACCATCCATTCGGACTCCATTTCCAGTATTGCCTGTCCATATGTATGTTTTTGGGTGTTGGGGTTGCTGTTATAGAATCTATCACTTCTGTTGGTAAGACATCTTTGACCGTGTCGTTCAGTTTTCCCAAATCCCAAGTCTTATCATCTTTAATGAATTGGTTTATTGTATTCGTAGAATCTATTTGTTGTGGGTCAGATACTATGTTAATGAGTGGGGAGTCTCCAATCTAGAGGTCCATCCAGAAGTTAATATTTTCCCCGTTGCCAATTGACCATCGAATTCCTTCCTTAAAGAGTGGGATTATTTGGTAAGTTGGGTCCATTGCCAGGATGCGCTACCTTTCCTATGATATTGCAATATGTTTTTCCCTTTGAGATATTTTTCTGTGATCATGGAAACCCAAGGATTCTGTGGTTGCGCTAGGATCTTCCATAGTAGTTTAAGCTGTAGTGTTTTGTTCATATCCTCTGATTTTCTAAGTCCTAGACCCCCATGATCTTTCTCCTTACAGATCTCCTACCAACTGATTAATGGCTTATGTGTTGGGCCCTTATTCCATAGGAAGTTCTGGTTAATCTTATCAAGTTCCCCATGTACAGACTTTGGTAGTAAGAAGCATTGCATGAGGTGTAGCGGTTTAGCTGATAGTGTTGTCTTAATTAAGGTACAACGTCCAGCATAGGACAAGCAGTTTGCTTTCCACTTCTGAAGCCGTGTCTTTGTGGAGGTTAACAATTCCTTGAAGTTATCCTTAGTGGCGTGTCCACATATGATAGGGCAGCCTAGGTAATTTCCTATGTTAGTGGTACATTGAATCTCAAGTTCGTTATGAATCATGTTTCTTTGATTTGTTGTTGTGTTTGTGGACGTTTGGAAGTGCGATTTATGCCTGTTTACTATTTTTCCTGACAGAGATGAGTATTCCCTAAGGACTCTATTGATTTGGTTGCAAGCCGTTTTGGTAGCTGAAGCGAAGATTACGATATCATCGGCGAAAGCTAAATATGGGATCATAGTTCCGGATCGCACTATTCTAATTCCTAGGTGACTCTGTGGTTTGACTGATTCCTGTTGTAACCCTCTAGCCAGTATTTCTGATAGAATGAGAAAAAGATAGGGTAAAAGAGGGTCAACTTGGCGAAGTCCCCTCTGCGGTGTGAACAGGTCAGTTGGCTCGTTGTTTACTAGCACGGAGTACGTGACCGTGGTTATACATTCCTTGATCCAACCCGAAAATCGGGGGGCGAAACCGAAACGTTCCAACACTGATAAGAGGAACCCAGTCGAGTAAATCAAAAACTTTTTCCATGTCTAGTTTAACAGCCATCCATCCTATCTTACCTTTCTTTTTAGAGAATGAATGGAAATTTTCATTAGCTATGAGGATATTGTCTTGTATGGTCCGTCCTGCTGTGAAGGCACTATGTAAAGTGTTAATTATTTTATGGATAATCTTTTTCAGTCTTCCCGCCAATATTTTGGAGATGATTTTGTAAGTAGTCGAACATAGATTAATTGGTCTGTAGTGGGATGTTGTCGTCGGATTGTCACATTTTTGTATTAACGCAATAAAGGTGTGGTTTATTTGTTTGAGGATCCTGCCACTGAGGAAGAAACTCTTGACTGCTTTAATGACAGAGGGTTCTATAATGTGACAGTATTTCTTAAAGAAACCCTCTGGAATTCCATCTAGTCCGGGAGATTTGTCGTTTGCTAGACTAAACACTGCGGTTTTAATTTCAGAGTTGGAAACTTGTCTTGTCAGCCAGTCGTTGTCCTCATCTGTGATTTCATTACCAATGTTTCTGAGCAGGTTGCTCGAGATTCGTTGTCTTTGATTTTTTGAGAATCTATTTAGGAAGTCATTCTTGATGGCATCCCTAATATCCTTTTCATTAGTTAGAGTAATTACAGCTATTGTGTGGATATTTTTTTATTATGTTCTCATTTCGTCTACCCGTTGCAATCCTGTGGAAGTACTTGGTGTTAGCGTCCACTGATTTAATATGCTTAGTTTCGCTCTTTGTCCCTAGTATTTATGTTGGTAGCTTAAAAGAGATGCATGTTTTATAGTTAGTCTCCTGATCTTATTATCGAGGTTGTGATCATAAGAGCTACAAAGTTTTGTTTGTAGATCCTGTAGTTCTGTTTCTACCAGTGTTCTTTGGCGGAAAATATTGCCGATAGTAACTTTGCTCCATAATTTGCTTTTCTTTTTTACTTCTTGCATCTTCTTGGTTAATTTGTACATGTGAGATCCTGGAGGGTCAACACGCCACGCACCACGGATAAGTGTTTCGAAATCAGGCCTGGAAGTCCAAGCTGTTTTGAACTTGAAAGGTTGCAGTTTAGGTCTTTGGTTATCCATTAGGTCTAGTGTAATTTGGGTATGATCTGACCTGATAAAAGCATGATTTTTTGTACGAAGATTTGGGAAATGCTGTAATAGGTTGTGGCTAACTAAGGCTCTATCTAATTTCTCAAAGATATTGTCGATCCCGTAGGGGCGTTTTCTCCAGGTGAATCTGTTTCCAAAAGTTGGGGCATCTATTAGATTATGCGTTGTGATTATCTCTTTGATTCTATTCAATCTATTTGAGCTTGGAGGGTTGCCACCCATCTTGTCATTTGGTTCGAGCATTTCTTTTAAATCGCCAATTATTATTACATGTCCCTTAATGTTTGTAATGGACGTTGACAGTGAGGTCCAAAACCAATTCTTGTCTCCTTTATGGGTTGGTGCATAGACGAAAAGTAATGTGATTTCTATATTGAGCGTGTTATCTTTGTATGTTGCTTGTATTATTCTGTCATTTGAATTTGTTATTGTAAATGTTTCATTGTGGAGCTGGGATTCCTTCCACAAGAGACAGAGCCCACCAGCCAGCCCCATGGAGGGACAGAAATGCATGTTATCGAATTCGGGTTTTCTCCAGCAATTATCCGGGGGGGGGGGGGTTGCTTCAACTTTGTTTCCGCTAACATTAGAATTTTTATGTGCTCTGTTCTGCATGTTGATTCTATATGAGTCCGGATATTTTTCCTATTCAGACCTCTAATATTCCAGTAGCTAAACTTCATTTGACACTGCTGAAGGAGGCTGGGTAAATCTTGTCATGACTATTTTTAGAGTGATCTAGTGGTTTCCTAAGTTGGTTTACTCGTAGTTTGATTTTGTATGATTGTTGTTCAAATATTTTAGGGGTATAATTCCTTGTGGGCAGGTAATTATATGGGTTGAGAACAGAAGCGGGCTGAAGCACCTACAAACCAGAAGCTAGGCCCTTAGTCTGAGTCGTGAGGTTGTCTTTTGAGGTATAAGAAACAAATTGGTTAATGGTGCTTATTAGGAGACAATGTTGTTAGAAGCACATTGGAGCCACATTGTTTGATGCCAACCAAACGAAGATTACAATGCAGCGGCGGCAGAGAAACAACCACACGAAGGCTTATGCGTGTACATTTTAGTATCTCGTTGTTGAAAGTATGTATTTTTTTTTGTTTCTTGGGTTTAGGTCGTAGTGGGTAGCATTCTTGATATATCATTATTTTTCCCACAAGTGAAGCATTTTGCCCAATTATGTTACTATGTTTCTTTGTGGTGTAGTAATCCAGATGTTGGGTCATGAGATGGTGTGCAGTATAGTTTCCGATCATGTACAATATTTGTGTAAGATGCTGAATGACAGTAGCAGTTTCACCGTTAGTGTAAGAAAAAATTTGTAATTTCAGGTTCATTACACAAGAGAGAGGAAGGATAAAAACAATATGCGATTTAAATGTGCATGTATTGGTTGTCCTAAATAGGAATGTCAAATTCACTAAGATTTGTTGTATGAGGCCCAAGGGTATGATGCAGTTCCACAGAACCAAGCAGATGAGCATAGCAGGAAAAAAGCTAGGGGCACAACAGAGAATCTGTATGTAGAATGTGATATATGAGAAACCAGGGGAGAGCCCCCCTCGAGGTAGGAACATATCTAAATGAAGATTAGATGAGTGCCAGTCAGGGCCCCTGAGTAAGGTTATAGAGGCACGAAAATGGACAGAAAAGTTGCAGAGATAAATGTTACCTACTTCTATCGACAGAAGATCAAACCCTATATGATCTTCGGATGTGTAGGATAGTAGCTTCTTGTTGATGGACTTGCACAACTTCCGTTTTAGAATAAAGTCATCGACGTGTACAAGAAAGTATGTTGTCAAAGGTTCCATGTCAAAGCACTGTGTCTGCAGGAGAGGTTTTTTAGTAGCAGGAAATGAGTAATAGTTTAATGTGCTTCCATGATAAAAGCAAGGAATCAAGCCCATATTTAGTGTGATAAGGGTATACATACATAATTTATTGTTGTCATATCTGTAGAGTTCTTGTGAGTCTATTACTTTGTTGATGGAAATGCTTCTTGTGCAAGAGTGCTGAGCTTGTTTTGTATGATTCTTTGTACAAACCTGCATGAGGAGGAATGTTTTTGCATTTCCAAGAGAGGGATACCCTCGAGCCAAAACATAGTCAGTATATGGTGATTTGAATATTACTAAGATTAAGATCATAATAATAATAAAAAACTGTAGATGAGTGTTGTTTATAATATCTGCTATTATATAAGAAACCAAATGGTAGTTGTTGTCATAATGTGTGGAGCTAACCTTATTTTGTTTGGATCTTTTCCATTGCAGGAACCCCAAAGTATACTGCAGTAGGGGAAAACACCCGAGAGAGTAGAGAGTGTATGATGGAGGACCATCTCAAGCACCACCCAATGCACCTCATTTCGGAGATGGACCTATCATAAGGTCCGGAGCTAAGAAGATAAGAGAGGAACTTAACGCCTTCATCCACCACCACATGAAGTTGGTACTACCAGTGGAGCCCGAGGGTGACATCATCATATTGCTTGAAACCGCACCATTCTCGGGCTCGACTAAGGGTGATTCAGCCACCACCCATACTTAGCTTTTGATTTGCTTGCTTTATTTTGGACTTTGTGTTTTGGGCCTTTGTTTGGGTTTAGTAGAACTTGTTGAAACTTTGTGTTTTTGGGCCCTTTCTTTTCGGATGATTTTCTCTCCTATTTAAGGCTTGTAACCTCTCATTTGGAGGACACTTTGAATCTTGTTTATGAAAACCTAGTTGGTTTCACTCTCCAAAGGTGAGAGCTTCATGCCTTGTGTGCATGTGTGTTGCATCTAGTTCGGTTTGTACTTGGTTTTGTCAATTTCCCGAAGATTGGTGATTCCAAGATGAGCACGAACCTCCTCCTTGTGCTTCCATGGCCAGCTATGGTTGTGTAAGGTTGTATAGGGTTGGTTTTGGTGTCATTCAAGTTGGTTCTTGGTGCATTGTCCCAATGGGTCTTCTTGTTGTTCATCAAGGTTGATTCCTCCTATCTTTTCCTTTTCATTTCCCTTTGTTTTGTTCTGTTTTTCCCTTTCACTTGGTCGAGCCTTGTCTCTAAGGTTTTACCCTCCCTTTGCTGCGTTTTCTTGTCTAACTCGTGCCTCTCCTTTGTGTTCTTGTGAGTCCGAGTCTATAACGTCAAGAAGGTCGGGAAAACAGCGGCTAATCCCACATCAGTGTATCTCGCTCGATGATGGTTAGTGAATAATTTGGTAAATAATAGAAAAGCAGATATTTGTTGTGGCATATGGTTGTAGTGGTTGTAATGTTTTAGAAGGTTATAGAGGCCTATTCTCAAATTTCCATGATCTTTTATAGGTTTAAGCTGTTCAAATAAGTAAACTAATAATCTATGAGCCTGCAGATTGTTTGTTTCAATAGAATAATGATAATGCATAGTAAGATGTATGATGTAAACAATGCAACAGAGAGTCTGGTAGCAGTGCATAATGGAGTGATCATTCATTAAGTTGCAAGATTTACAGCAGGGGTAATAAACCATTACAAGATCAGCAGGTTGATCATAGCAAGCATAGGGATACTTGGTCCTAGATAGTAGTAGATCCGAGGATGCTTCAACAAGACAACTAGTAGAGTTGCAAAAGTTAATACTATTTATCACAAGATTTTGCCAAGAGTGCTCTATTAATCCGAGAGTGCTCAAGGTGGAGACTTCCATTGGTGGTGCATCCATGGCAGATAGCATTTTCATCACAGTGGAGGTTGAGTTAATAGAGTGAAAAGAAGGGTCAGAGATCAAGTCTTGCTGATTCTCAGCCATGGGATCATCCACCAGGTAGTTTACCTCCTTATAATCCCCAAGGTAGTCATCCTCAATGGGATCATAGAGGAGGCAAGGAAGAGTCTTAGATTCCACCTCAGCTCCTTTCTCATTGAAAAGTTCAGGGTCTGGTAAAGGGAAGGCTACATCCATGGTTTCATCATTAGAGGGTTGGGGGTTGTTGTTGTTATTAGGTAAGGGCTGATCATTTTCACAAGCAAATGCCACTGAAGTGGCAGGGGTGAAGGTGACTAGAGAGGCAGCAACTACAGCAACAGCCCACGAGCCCTCATTGAAGCCAGCTGCACAGGCAGGGTTACCAATGGGGGCAATCAGGGAGGTGGTGAGAGCGGGGTCACCAACACCAGCATCATTGGTGACTTCAGTGAGCCCTGCAGAGGCAGGAATGACACAAGTAACCTCAACAGCAGGAGGGGATTTGGATCCACCAGAGGATGAAGATGAGTTGGATTGAGTTTCAAAAGATATTGAAACTCCACCCCTCCCATAAATATATGGTTTATTGCTGAATGCTTGAATGGGGTTAGGAAGTTTGATAGGTTTGCCATGCTTGCCAATTTTAGTCCAAACATCACCATCAGTTGGCTGCTTAGAAAGAGGAGGTTTTATGTTTGGTTTTTTAATAGTGACTTGGACCTTTTTTGGTTTGGGGATGAATTGAGGGAAGTTGGAGAATAGATGGTCCTGCCCACCACAGTTCCCACACCCCTCAAGGAACTCCTCAAACCACACAATGTGGGCAGAGACCTCCTTCTTGTTCACAGGAATTAGAATGGTGTTGGAAACTTTGAGTGCTATGTCCAGATTGACACTAATTCTGGCGTATCTTGCATTAGGGTCAACTATTGGATCAACTTTAATGAAGGTGGCAAAGGCATTGTGCATAATAATTGTCTCAAGGGCTCCAGGTTTTTTGTAGGCATCTGGAATGGAGGTGATTCTGATCCACATGTCCAGGGATGTAGTATTTTCTGTGAGTGGATCAAAGGATTTTTTTTTCCAAGGCCTGAGAATGATAAGTTGGCCATAGATGTGAAAGGGCATGGTATCCCAAACACACTGGAGGTCATGGGGGTTGGAGAAACGAGCTTCAAACCAATGGTTTGGGATCTCAATGGTTTGGAGATCTCCTGCAATACCCTTCCAGTCAAAGGTGAGCTTGTCTTCAAGTTTTTTGAAATCAATTGGGTTGCCAAATGCTCTACCAAAGAGAATAGTATTTGTATCAAATCAGTATTAGGGCTGGTATTGTTGAAGCTGGTAAAAAAAGGTAGGCAGGTCAAGCTTTCCCTTGCCTTTGTCACCCTTAGATGGCTTTGAGGTGGTTTGGGGTTTAAGGGTTTCACCCGAAGGCTTCCCATTGATTTGGGTATTTATGGGTGTCGGTGGAGCCCCATTGAGGCTCCCCTTCCCTTTAGTTGGTTGGGGATTTGCCATAAAAGCAAAGCAGATGAGGATGCAATCACACCGCCCGAAGAGAACACAGAGTTTGTAGCAGAGAGAAATAAGAGAGGGTAGAAGGGAGAGAGCATGTGCATTTAATTTAGTCCGAGGAGAGTATATATAGTAGACTTCAGTAATCTCAAGTCTGGAGAAGACCCAAAGTTCAGAAAGATTCTGAACCTTGGAGGTGCATAGTGTAGTAAGAACGGCGTACCTGTAGCAACGAGAGAGAGTGCCCACCTGAAATTGGGCATGACAGGAAGAGAGATGGCAGAGCAGACCATGGAAACCAGGGATACGTTGACGACTCCAGGAAGCAGCAGACTCATCCAATCGACCAAATCGGCCGATGAGGAGAGAGATAGAGTGAAACCCCTTGGAATAGGTAATGATTAACACTGGAGTTCTCTATTTGAACGGGTTAATCGAGTAGAGAGAGCAAAACCCTAGAAAGGAGAAAGCGCTCATAACCCCCCTCAAGATCCAAACTTTGTGCCAGATCCAGTACCAAAGACGTTTAAGATTGATTGGACAAAACCAAATGAAGCTTTTGGGTCTGGTTTGTGTAAGATTTGCTGAGAAATTTCTTTCTTTTTAAATTTGATTAAGGGTTTTCGGTTTTGGGGGTGAAGCTTTGGGGGTGAAGGGGAGCGAGTGACTCCGCACGTTCTTTTGTGGAGATAAGGTTTTTGTGGTTCCATTCGTAGCACTTTAAAATCTTGCTACTTTAAATGAAGGCAATACACCATGAAAAAAACTTTAACATACTTAATAAACCAACATGAAATGTAAGGCAGCAAGATGTCATTTTATGACTAGATATAACTATGGGTTCAAGATTGAAAAATCTTGAATCTACTTTAAATGGAAACAATACATCATAGTAAAACTTGAACCTACTTAATAAACCGACATGATATGTAACACAACAAGATGTCACTTTAGGGCTATATATAACTACGGGTTCAAGATTTAAAAATCTTGAACCTACTTCAAATGGAGCAGTACATCATAATAAAAACTTGAACATACTTAATAAACCGACATGAAATGTAAGACAACAAGATGTCATTTTAGGGCTATATATAACTATTGGTTCAAGATTTTAAAATCCTAAACCTACTTTAAATGAAGGCAATACACAATGAAAAAAAATATGAACCTACTTAATAAACCAACATAAAATGTAAGACAACAAGATATCACTTTAGGGCTAGATATAACTATGGGTTCAAGATTTAAAAATCTTGAACCTATATTTTAAATGGAGGCAATACATCATGAGAAAAACATAAACCTGCTTAATAATCCAGCATGAAATATAAGACAACAAGATGTCACTTTAGGGCTATATATAGCTATGAGTTCGAGATTTTTGAATCTTGAACCCATACTTAATAAATCTTTTTTGTTTATAACGATAGGTTCAAGATTTTTGAATATATAGTTATACAATCTTGAACCAATAGTGGGTTCAAAATTATACAATGGTGGGTTCAAGGTTTTATACTTGTATGTTCATGATTTTAAAGTGAAATTATATTTTATAACTATAGATATATTTAAGATTTATAATTACAGGTTAAAGATTTTTATAACTATGTGCAATATTTTATAATTATAGATTTTTTGTTTTTAACTTACTGATTTTATAACATTAGTTCAAGATTATAAAATACAGTAGGCTTATTAAAATCTTTGTCTAGGATGGTTTGCAATCGATTATTTATTGAAACACAACAACATTAAAAAAGATGTCATATATATTGTCAAGGTTAAATCTTGAACCCACATTAAAGACTATTGAAGTCAGCTTGAACCACTGTTATATTAAAAAAAACTATATAAAAGTAGATTGAATTTAGGAAATATTAAACTTAAAGCATACAATTGGTAGCCAATAATGATAAATAAATAATTGCTAAAAAATTAAAGCCTAATTGATTCCATATCTAATATCCCAATTGATTGATTTATTTATATATATAAAATATTGAATTTGGGAAATATTGAAGCCTGCAATGGTAGCCAACTAGGATAAATAAAAATAGATGCAAATAAAGAATAGGGTCATTAACATATATAACCCATTTTTTGGATGGTTTGCATAAATAACACCCACTTGGAAAAAAAAAGTGGGTTAGGGGTGTACTTTTGCAAATAAAATTTGTGACCTCTTGGGTCGGTTGCAGGTTGGAGGGAGGAGGGAACACTTGAGGAGGGAATGACTGATGGGTTTTGGGGCCAAAAATTGTGAGGGGATGAGTGATGTGATGTTGAGTTTCCTTTTACCATTTTGTATGGTATAAAAAGGAGGATGGGAAAAGGCTTTTATTTTTCTCTCTTCTCTCACATCTTCTGCAGCATAAACTTACCTAGAGAAAGAGATGGAGAACGTTCCACCATTGAAGACAAGCTGTCGGCTTGCAGTTCCAGTTGCAGAGCACTTGTCGCCTTCAGTCGGTGCTCCTGTCAATGATCAGAATCCCCGTGTCACCTTGATTTCCCAGAAACCTCACTACAACAAAAATGCCTATTATCGGGGAAATTTTTCGTCGCTGAAAATTGAGTTGTTGTCGCTGAAGAGATTCGGCGAGGAAATACATTTCGTCGTCAGTTCATCGCGGAAAGCTCGTCAAGGAAAGGTTAATCGAGGAAAAAAATTCATCGCTAAAAGTATTAGCGATGAAACAATTTTTTCTCGCAATAACTATTAATGACTAATATTTTCCTCGTAAAAAGTCAAACTTTTTGTTGCCAATCAAGTGGAAGGAATCAAAAATAGTCATTGAATGTGTTTGGCGTCAAATGCAATTTCATCGCTAATATTTTTTTTCGTTGTTAATGATGACGTCAAATTGTGTCCATTTTATTAGCGACTAAAATTTTCATCACAAAAAGACATACATTTTGTGTCCAGTTTTTCTAATTATTATAGTAGCCTATACAGGGTTTGAACCTGCATCTCTGTGCTTAAGCACATTGCTCTATCATTTGAGCTAATAGGCTTAAATATAATAATATTATCTTTCCCCGTCCTATGATTTGCATTCTTTCTCTTCAAGAACACATTAGAGAAAAATACATATCCTATTCACTCCCTCTTGAACAACCATACCATAACTTCAATTTTGCAACCACTAGGTATATAAATACAAGACTTGAAAAAAACAGTGTCTAGGCATGCACCTAATTGTAAAAGAATACGATCATCATCACATAATTAACCAATTACTGAATCTTGTAGAGAACAGACTCGGTATAAAAAGCAAGTCAGAATAATGTCTTCTCTCTTTAGCTTTGCTAGAGCAGTACAATACTATAACCAGAGCAACATCAACATCTAAAACACCATAATCTGGTAGCCATATCATGTCAAGTACTTTGACTAAAAACACTTAGGACTTCCAACTTACTCTAGGAGAGGATCTCTGCCATAAGGAGTTGAACTCTCAAAGTGCTAACAGTAAAGGTATCTGCAAAGTGCATACATAAAAAGGTAAAAAACAGTTTATGTCATAATGGCAATAATGATCATAATCATAACACATAGTATGATGAGAACCCTTCAATGAACAAGAAGTTTTAATGATCAAATACACACTGCAGTCACAATCACCTAGACACGCGATTATTAAAGTACTTTAAAATCATACAAGGCCTAGTACAAACAAAGGCTTGAATTGAATCACATTTATACCCCAAGCATAAGCACACTCGGCAGCCTATGACAGTAAACAGAGTAAAAAAAGATCAGCTCTCAAGCAGCAAAGAAACAATTGAGAACCAACTAATAGCAGAAAACAAACTAGATATGAAAACTAAAATGCTGAAACATAAACTTAAAAAGCAACCAATATATAACCATTTAGATCACCAATACAGTTCAAAGAAGAAGATGGTGTCGAGAAAAACAGATATTTATTTATAACTAGAAGACTTATAGGTACAACTAATAAAAGATCACATTTGGAAGACATTAATGAACATCACATTTTGTTAAAAAAACAAAGTAATGGAATCACAACTTCGCCAACCCATGGCAGGCAACATACTGTGGATAAAAGAACGAAAAGGTAATGGAATCACAACTTGCTTTCATTTCATGATTAAGATTCCTTATCCTTTGTCATAAAATTTGATCAGAACTATCAGAAAGAAAAAAAAAAGAGTTTCGTAGAATAAAGAAAATTAACTAGCTCATTGTGATTACCCTCTCCAGCGCATATATAGGTTACAAATTGCTGCAATCTCGATAGGAGAAGTACTCGAAATTTAGAAGTTCCCTGATGCATCATGAAACGTCATGCAATGCTCCAAATGACTTGCATGCCCGGAATAACTCTTATCAAGTGTATATGGGCTCGGGAAAGAATTTTCTATAATCTAACCTTTTAAAATTTAATTCTTTCATGATTCACGGAGAAACATACCCTTATAAATCTGCACTCATTAAAAACAGCCCTCATTCCATTATCATGCATTGTAACTTCACATGCCGTATGTTATAAGTGAATGAGGTCAAAATTCTAATAGAACCTAATGCAAGAGTTTGCTTGAGAGGAGACTAAGGCAATTATTTTATACATCATGAATTGAAATTGGGAAGTAACTGGGATTGAAATATTGCAACTCCACATGGCAAATAACCCCCATTAAAGATTCCTCTTTGATATTGTAAACTAGGATTTTCTTCTTTGCTTTTATCACATAGTTTATTTGTAACAAATTTTTATAGGTTTCATCTTATTTAATCCCAAAAAAATCTAAGAGATAAATGAGGCTACCTGTTTATCCCCATATCCCATATCTGTTCATTGACTTCACACTCACAGTAGCATCAATGCATCATCCTTCAATATGCCAAGACCCAAAAGAAGCATTTTTATTATATTGACTCCAGGGATAAGACCAGCTAGAACAACTCCTCGCCACCCTGAACTGCATCCATAGGTAAATAAGTTCAGGCAGTACATTACAAGATGAAATGGTCAGGAAACTCATTGATCATGCATGCTACATGAACAATGGCCAACAAAGCATAAAAACCAGCCCAACACCGATATGAACAAGCTTCCTATTCAGCTTCTGGACAAATGCAAGACAAATGAATGAGCAATTTGCAGTAATGAATATGTCAGACTCAATAATTCTCCATTAATAATTAAGTTGTTGAAGGTTCATAGTCAACTTAATCCCCTCAAACTTTAATGTGAAAAAAAAAGATCCATAATTGTTCCCTAAAGATATGATTTACTAAAATTAAGTAAAACCTAATTAATAAGAATAAGAACTAGCCGAATATAAAGATCCCTTTTAGGATATACTAAAATTAAGCAAAACCAAATCAATTTCTCCCAAACCCTAACAATTCAAATATTCAAATAAACCACCTAAACCACCAATCAATATTAAATTCAATGTGAAAAAAGATTAGAGGGAGAGAGAATTACCTTAAATCAAGGTAAAAGTGGTTCAAATGGGTGAATAAGAAGATAAGAGAGGAGGAGGTTGAAGAAGAGGAAGGGTTGCTGCGCACCGGTGGAGTCGCGGGTGGCAGTCCTGCGCCGGCGGCGGCTGGCAGTCCGCATGAGGTGGCTCGCGGTGAGAGCGATGGCCAGTCCAGAGCGGTGGCGCTTGCTTGGGAGGAGGAGGAGCGTCGATGTCCATTGAAGAGAAAGAGAGCAAATAAGGATGGGGTAACGCAGCTAACAAATTTTTAGGAGGCTATAGTTACTTAATTAGGTTTTTTTAAAAGGTATTTTTTGGTAAATTTCCTCAATGTTATTTATTACCATATAATTAGTGATGAAACTGATATTTTCTTGTTAAATGGTTATTTCAATGAAAAAAAATATTTCTCATAAAACATCAACATATGGAGAGAAATTGAAACTTTTCTCGTTAATAAATTTTAGTAATTTTCCATATTTCACGTAAGCCAATAACGTTGAAAATGGAGTTTCCTCATTGATTAATATGTTTAGCGATAATTTTTTTCCTTGAGAAACACATACTTTTAGCGAGTAATTACAATCTTTGTCGCTAATAAATTTGGCGGGTTTTACATAATTCCTACCAAAAAATAACGACAAAATTAAAAATTCCTCGATGAATGTATTTTTAGTGATGAAAATATTCCTCAATAAAAAATTCGAATTCGTCGCTATTTTCCTTATGTTTTATGTGACCATATTATAGTAACAATTATCAACGAGACAAAAAAATTGTCGTTGAATACCACTTTTAACGAGGAATATATGTTTCTTGCTAAAGTTCACGTGTCATTTTATGAGGAGTGGATAGGTTCGTCGCCAAAGTCCACATTTATCGAAGAAAAATAATTCATCGCTAAAATTTTGGTCGCTAAAAGGCTTTTCTGTTGTAGTGCCTTTCTTCTCAGATGCAATGGGTAAGTATATTTGATGAACTACTCCTCATCTATGGTGAAATGTAGATACTCATGAACCTTTCTTCTCGTCCCTCGTTTCATTTTCAGGTGGAAACACATTGGTCTGTGTCACTCTCATCTTCTATGGTTGTTGGGTGTTCGAGGGATGCCAATGGGTGTTTGCTACTCACTTTCTTCTTCCCCCTTGCATAATCTGAGACAAAAGAGATGGAGAAGATGGCCACCATGGAAGACAAGCTCTCGGCCTGAAGTTCCACCATGGAAGACAAAAATAAAAGGGGAGGAGGGGAGAAACCTTTCATTTTCTCCCTTTTCTCACACTTCCACCGTGTCACTTAAAGGATTTAACGTGTCTGTTTTTCCACCCAAACATTTCAAAACCAAGTATGTTCCTAACAAAAACCCCCAAATGCATAAGATGTTCATAAAAGACTAAAATGTACTAATCAAACAATGTCATAAAATACTACACCTACTAACTAACAGAGATCATAATATCCTACAAGTTTTGAGCAATAAAGTTCAGAAAATACAACCCCAACAAAGTTCACAACAATCTAGGGGTATGAAAAGTACGCTCTGATAAAAAGTTGGCGTTGGTTTATTACAGTCTACCATGGAAGATGGCAATAGTAAGCAACTACCTGTACGCCCCGATCGCAACAGAGATCATAACTTCTTCATAAGCTCCATGTCGTAGTCTGTCATCCACTTCTCCCCATCCCCACTACACACCCACGATGACAATGTTAGGTGAATGACATCGTTTGTAGAATAAGTTGGAGACAAATACAGATGCGGGGTACCTTGCCATCCACTTCTTCATAAGCTCCTGGAGCCTTCCTAGTCTTCTTGCCCCTCACACCCTCAAATTTTGCAGCCTCAGAGATCTGACAAATGCTTATGAAGTTTAAACTCTCATTCCGAGATTTGGATATCCCATGTCACCCAACTAAGTAAACCATGTCACTTAACTACAATAACCTTGTCACATTAACTAATACAGATTCCTATGATCGACATTCCCAGATTTTTTATCCCGTGTCACCAAACTAAATAAACCCTATCACCTAACATCAACAACCTTGTCATGTGAACTAACAACAAATAGATTCATATATGACATTGCCAGATTTTTTTATCCCGTCTCCCCGCCCTTGTGGTCGTTGTCCTCAGCCTCCCCATCTTTGTTCCTTGCTAAATTGCAGTCACCTCAATATCCATGTTCGGGTCCTCTCCACCTTTCCCCCCATCCTTGACAAGCACCTCCATATCCTCTTCCTTGCTAACATCTTCAACACCATCCTTTCGACGGACCACAAGAGCTTACCTTATCACCTTGTCCTTGTAGGGGCTTCTCCTCGGCTTCAGGTGCAATCGTTGTAATCACATCGACATGAACGACCTGAAAAATAAATTCAAACTTTAAAGTGGATTCCCGATTTCCCGTGTCACTCAAGATAAAACACCATGTCACCCAAAAACAAACTTACCTCTTCAAAAGAAGCGCTAGCATCCCTTTCTCTTTCTTCCCCGGTTCTTCCCATCCCTTTAGCAACCTGCAGTCCATTGACGACCTCCTCAACAGTTTCATCTACAGGGATTAGGTTTTTAGCATCACTCATACGGACTAAGGTGAACAAAAGCATTCAAAAAAACAACATCAGTTGACCTGGATATGTCAAAACTCATTTATAATTCGGAAACAAAATTTTTTTACAAAATATTCAAAGAAAAATTAAAATTTACAAAAAAAATTCACGTTTTGAAAATATTTAAAAAAATATTAAAAATTTGCAGGGATCTCAGAAAAACGCGGTCTGAAACCCCGTTTCATTCATAATAAGTAATATCTGGAAATGGAAAAAAACAAACAAAAAAACACGGTTTCAAACTGAATTTTATAATTAATTTTGGATAAAACGCAGTTTGAAACCGCGTTTTTACCAATTTTGTTTTTAAATTAAAAAAAGAAAAAAACGAAAAAAAAATGAAATGCAACCTTAAGCCTCGTTTCATTTGTGGCTTCCATCAGAGCTTCTCCTTTCCCCCATCAATGGTGCTCTGCTCTCCCTCATCCATGCCCACATCCGAGACCTCGATCTTTCTTGATATTTTTTGCAGTAGTTGGTTCAAGTAAATTGGGAAAGGAAAGTGAAATTCACAAGCGACATAGCAGCTAAACAAACAAAACACAAATCGACCCCAAAAAGAAACACCAACAAATTTGAATAGGCCTCTCCCTCCTTTATTTCCTCTATAAGATCACTTTTCAACCTAAAAACAAAAAAAAGTGGTTAACTAATCCAACAATTTTGTAATCAAATTGTAAAGCTAGATCGCAAATTCAAACAGTAAAACAAAAATCACTATCGCAAGCTTCCATTTTGAACCACAACAAATTCTATTGAGAAAGAGAGAAGTGTATCCAAAGAGCCTCTAATACTCCACAGTCCACCCCTCGGTGAAGCCAAAACTGGACGAAGATGATCGTTCCAACTATCCATTGATGAGGGAGAGGAGAGCGCCATTGATGAGGGAGAGGAGAAGCTCTGATTGATGCCACAAATGAAACGCGACGTAAGGCCACGTTTCACTTTTTTCTTTTTTTTTTAATTTAAAAATAAAATTGGTAAAAACGCGGTTACAAACAGTGTATTAGTCAAAATTAATTATAAAACGCGGTTTGAAACCGCGTTTCTTTGTTTTTTTTTTCCACTTCCAGATATTACTTATTATGAATGAAACACTGTTTTAGACCGCGTTTTTCTGAGATGCTTGCAAATTTTGAATATTTTTGTAAATATTTTGCAAACGTGAATTTTTTTGTAAATTTTTGTTTTTCTTTGAATATTTTGAAAAAAAATCTCAGAAACAAGCCCAATTAAAACAGAAAACGACATTGTTGTCCAGCAACCAATGAAATTGAAATAAAAAACAAGAGAATGACATCAAAGGAAATATATGGTATTCGTTGCTTAATTTCATATCGAAATGATTAGGACAATATCCTTTAAATATCAACATTTACGTGTCACCTTGAAAATATCACGTGTCAGGAGTCCATTTATCCTTGTCACCTAAGTTATGCAGATTCTGTAGAAAACGAAGATATGCGAATAAATGACGTACTTTCCCATCCAATTCGAAACTCATGTCATCCAATTTCTCTTTCAAACAAAAAAAATTCAAATCAAACATGGCTCAAACCTTAATCGCTCTTCTTCAATCGCCCACCAAAACATCCCCATATCCCAATTTCAACTCCCACCATTGCCACCTACTTCGGCCTTCCTAAACCCTAACCGTAGATTTCCCCTAACCATACCCGAAAACCATCCTCCTCATCCTTCAATCGCACCCACCATTGTCACCCCTCCACAACCCATCACTCAACCCAACATTGCCCTTCAATCCCTAAACCCCATTGCAACTCCTTCACCCACACACCCGACCCCCCACGTTCACACAAAACGGAAAAGAGAAAGAATGATCGTGGGTCGATGGAAAGGGGTGCGTACCTTTATAGTCCGGCGGTGGCGTCCTTCGCTTCTCTTCCACACTCCGACAACGATGGATCTTCTCCGGCCTCCTCCCTTTCGAAATCGCCGGTTCATTTCCCTGTCCTTTTCTTCGTTTGAAATGGAGAGAGAGAACAGAAATGGAGACAGAGAGTATGATAAGAAGCAGTTATTGCTTCTGATTTTTTTCCTTTTCTTTTTTTTGCCCACTTTTTCCTTCTTTCCTTTCCTTTTCTTTTTTTATTTTTGGTTTCTAAACCCACTATCCCAGGTTAATCAACCGGGACTTTTTTTATGCAAATTTTTGGGTTTTGGGTTACTTTTACCAATTTTCAAGGGATGGATTTATTTGTGCAAAGTTTGCAAAAAAGTGGATCATTTATGACCATTAGAATACCTAGTTCATTCATTAGGGTAAATGTAAACTGATTCAAATAAATTCACAAAACTCCTTTGCCCAATTGGTGGGACCTACGCGTGTACTGGTTGACAATTTGCAAAGCGACTGAGGTTCGACTCCTTCATCCAGTCCAGCATGCGCATTTCCTTTTTTTTCTTCCTGTTTTAGCGCGCATTTCCTTTTTTATTTCTCTGTTTTCCACTGACGTCGTGACACACCTGTAAGGGAAGTTGGACGCGCCCCTTTATTTATTTCAGCCAATGAAAACGGTTCTCACGGTTTTTACCCTAATTCTGGTTTTTAGCGGAGCGCACCTCTACCTACCTATCTATCTATCTATCTATCTACCTATCTATCTATCTACCTATCTATCTATCTATCTATACACACACATTGCTTTTAAAAAAATCTCAAAAAAATTTTTTAGCCCCACCAAACAAAACTTTTGGATCCGCCATTGTATCTATAATAATTAATATAGTTAAGTTTTAACTAATATCACCAAATTAAACAAAGAGGTTATGATAACTATTCCTATTTCCTACGCAACATGATGGGAAATTAAGAATTACAAGTAAGTACTTCCAAAATATTAAGCAAAGTGGGGACAAAGATAAGTCAATTTCATTAGTCTTATTAACTCAAAAAAAGGCTGATGATATATTAATCAAGAACGAATTTGCTGGTGAAAAGTATAAAGCAATCAACTGGAATTGTTAAACAATAAACACCATCCAATCCAACCCAACACCACCAATGACATTTTTATCCACTAATTCCATTTTTCATATAATATGCTTAAATAATTTGGTGCTTAATTATTTAAACACACAAGCTGCCAAGAGTAAAGTATGCTCGACTTATCCCAATATTCCTTACATCCTTCATTTTTTTTATATTGCATAAAAGTTATAAGGTTGGCAATTGGAATCTCAGATGCTTTTTGTTTCTTGATGTTATAATCTTTGTTCTTCCTAGCTTAATAATGTCACAATTAATTTTCTAGATTTGTTTTCTGTTTCTAATAATAATAATAATAATAATAATAATAATAATAATAATAATAATAATAATAATAATAATAATAATAAAAATAATAATAATACTATAGTATATAAGGCATAAGTAGTCATAATCAATTATGTTATAATCAAAATTGGCTAGGTACAAACTCACACTCATCTAGTAGAATTTAAGCATAAAAGTTGAGAAAATCGTTGAGTGATGGAGAATTATGATGACTTCATTTAAATAAGAAAACCCACCCATCACCCACTACACAAAATACACAAAGGGAGTAGTTCACTAAAATCTAATATAGTAGCTTTCAAGTGTCATGTACTCAAACTAAACTATACATGTTTTAATTTCTAGTCCGTCAATCTTAGCTTTTACTTTGCTTAAAAATATAAGTCCGTACGCGTTTAAAGTTTGTCAAGAGTTGAACATTTAATAAAGAGGTTAACAACAACTATTACTACTACTACTACTACCATTGACCTCAAGATGTTATATTGACAAAAACTATGTAAGAAAAAGTAGTGTAAATTTTCATATGTTTTAATATGGATGGATGGATGGATAGTATTAGATTAGATTGTTATTAAGTAGATAAAATGAAAAAGTGGGGTGATATTTTGCTATTTCCGATCCTTCGTCTGTGGGCTTGGAATTAAGAACGACTTATTGATATCCCGATCTTGCAATTATCGCCTTGACTTCTCTTGATATGGAACAAGTATTGAGTGTGGAATAGATTCTAAAGCGGTGGAAGTAAAATAAGCAACACAAGACAACAAGCAAAGCAATAGCGACGGCGGCGGGAGGGATGCAGTAACAGACGCAGCGGCTAGGGCGGCGACGGATGCAATGACCGCAGCCAAGGTGCGGCGGCCGCCGCCTGGGCGTGATGCGAGGGTGCATCGACGTGCCTCCTCCTCTGCAGCGACGATTCCTCCTGGTTTTGCGACGATTTCTAGGTTTGCTTTTGTGTTTGTGTTGAACGAGGGTTTGGATGATTGTTGGATGAATGAATAAGAACACGAATATGATTGTAAGAAGACAAAAGCTTTTGAATTGGTAATTGAAGAACCTTTTAGCCAAAAGGTTTCTTCAATTCTATTTTCCAATCTACTTTTTATTGAATGAGATGCACGTTTAAATAGACAATCGAAATCCTAAAACCTTCTAGGGTTGGCCGGCCCATCCTTTACAAAAGGATAGACTTGGTTGACTTAATACTAATATAATAATATAAATAAAATCCAAACTAGAAAAATCATAAACTATGATAATTAAGAAAGCTTAAGGATAGACTCTCCTAACCATCTTATTTGACCTAACTAAGTAATACTAAAAATAAGACATTCCATAAATAGCTCCAGCTAACATAGGAGTTACTAAAAATGGAAAGAAATGAAAACTAATAATAATAATAATAATTAAAATATCTTTGGCCTAGTCGTCGACCTCTTCAATGTCTTCTTCTCTTCAAGCCATGGTGGTGCCTTCTTCTTCCTCTTGAGGAGGACATCATTCTCCTCCATTTGCATTCGACCCGTCCTCGAGTCGTCGCCAGATCAAGATCGTTGTTTGACCCACAAAAGGCCATTTTGATCCGCATCATTCTCCCCCTCTTAGCGTCGATTCGAGGACGAATCGAGTCGTTGATGATCAGCGGGGAAGTAACAGTTAGCAACCCTCAAATATGATGATGGAGGGGTGGGTGTAGGCCTGTCCACGGGTCGGACACGGCGGGTCACGGGTCGGAAAATCAGGACCCGAACTTGAACCCGTGGGATAGGCGGGTCGGCGGGTCAATGGGTCGACCCGTATTTAAAAAAATAATTTTTTTTTAAAAATTCTACCCAGAAACAGCCCATTTCAAAAAAAAAAAATTTGTCGACCTGGCGGGTCAATTTCACAAAATTCCCGACTCGAACCCGAAACCCGCCATGACCCTTGACCTGTCTGACCCGGACCCGCCGAGTCGCCGACCCGGCAAACCCGCCGGATTACGGGTTGACCTGTGACCCGTGGACAAGCCTAGGTGGGTGTAATGGGTGCCAGAAGGATTCGAGGTATAGGAACCCCAAAAACAACACCTGTCATAGCGGTTATTGAACAATCAAAAGAAATAAAATCAATAGGCTCAATAACCCCACGAACTTCAAAATCCTCAAAATTAGGAACATTATCACGAGGTACAATAGCTAACTCGAGAGAAGTGTCCCTAACGTTCTCATTGTTGTCGTCGTAAACGATCAAAACATCCTGTGTAGCACCACATTCCACTTGCAGAGAAGATTAAGAGGTCTTACAGGGGGAGTCAGTAGAATATGACCCACCGTTGGAAAGATCTCAACGATATCTACGCAGGGACTCTGAGATGAGGTTAATCTGAGGTCGGACTCAGCGGGAAACTGCGAAACAAGTTCGGCGTGCTGTGCTGATTCCTGGGCAACGAAATCGTCCAAGGCTTCCTCTTTGATCGCTTCATCGGCTGAGGCAACAACATCCTCGGAAGCCGGTTTTGAAGGCGGAGGAAACGCTTGACGTTAGCGAACAAGGAAGTCCGCAACCCAAGCCTCCCGCTCTCGGCGTCGTTCCTCTTCCTCTCGTCGTCAATCTTCCGCAGCCTCTCGTTGTTGAAGAAGCCAAATCTGACAGTGACATTGTAGTTGTTGTTGACCCTCTCCTCCTCGACCTCCACTTGCCTTTGAAGCCAAAGTTGACGTCTTTTGGCTTCGCGTTGATGCTCTAAGGCTTGTTGTTGTTGTAAGGATCTTCTCTGCAACTCTCGTTGGCGTCGTTCTCGTGCAGCCCGTTCCAAGGCAAAGAACTCATCCAATGGATCGGGATCATCATCCCAATCTCCATAGAAAGCCCAAACCATTGAATCACGTCAGTAACATCAAGAAAAGACAAGAACTTGCATATTGATAGGGTCTATTTTAGTCATATATTTGCATATTATATGAGGTCATTTTTATGCATATTTTACCTATTTTATAGTTAATTTGTATTATTTACTTTTCGGAGTCTACACTAGTATTTTTATATATTTCAGGTATTTCTAGGCTGCATGGTATGAAATGCGAGACTGATCGGAATTTAAAGGATTATTGGGCAAATTAAAAGCATGATTGGCCGAGTCGCCTTATTGAATCGGAGGAGAGAGCATAGCTTCAATATATCTACTAGCTGTGAACCGTGCTGTGCACGGTGTTTTTCTTTTTACAAAATATCTGTGGTATGATATTGACCTAGAAATGAGTAGTATTTTTTGTGACTTTAATATGCCAATTTAAGCAACTAACATATGTAAATAAACATATTACTTTTTAAAAGATAGAAAGGGGAAAATGGGTTCTGTTGGTTTTTTTGGTTTGGCTTCTGTTGCAACAAATGACCACCTACATTTTCTATTGACATCTTTCGCGAAGATAGGCAGAAAGTAAGCTTCTCCAGATTTGCTCTTTCAAGGCCTTTCAAGGCCTGTGCTCTTTCAACGCATGTGCTGTAGAAGTGTGGTAGCAAGCTCTTTCAAGGCATGTGCTCTAGAAGTGTATTTGCCCGTCATTTTATTGATTTTTGATTCTAAGTTCTCGGTTGCCTAAAAAAGCCATCACAAATCATATAGTCAGGTAACATAGGTCTATATAAAACCTTGAAGTGATAATTTTTCCTTTAGTTTCGACTAACGTCATGTTTGCATGCAAAGAATGAATTCATATCCTCCTCTATGCATCTTATTCGATCATGTTGCTCTGAAACTGATCCCAAAAAAATTTCATGTAGCAATCTTAGGCTCTGATCAAGATGAGAACCAAATGTCAAGACCATCTCATGGTTGTCTGCTTCCATTTTCATCTTCTGATTTGCAAGTCATACCAAAATGTCTCGTACATTACAACCCCATTACCGGGGTGTAAAAGTTTAGAAATGATGATATCTTTTTCTTTCAGCTGTATCATAGCTTCCAACAGGAAAAATGGAACAATAGCAAAACAACATAACAGTAGAAAACATGGAACAACAGAAGACAGGATACACTTCCAACAGCTTGGGCAGGATGAAACGGTTAAACCAGCAGCAGCACATATAACTCCAAATTATGTTTTACTGAAACACTTCTCTATTCTACCAGTATATGCAGTAGCTCAGTTACAATTTGAGCAAAATTAACCCTTTCATGAACCCATAATTAAACAATTCTCTATGATGAGTTTTTTTCTCTTAACACATTCATTTGGTAGTATCATACAATGATAAGTGGCTCAGTTAAAAAGAAAAGCTCATCACAGAATGCAACAGATGCTGTAAAAAGGCAGACATTAAAGCCAAACATAACCCCCTCTACTTTCAATCTCTACTTCAAATCTTTTTGACTCGAGAAGAGGTACATGGATACTATTAAGTATTAACCCTTTACCAATTAGTTTTTTCTCTTAAGTTTATTAGTACTATATACTCCGTATTAAAAATTATTTAGTCTCATTTATCTCAATTTATGTAAGGAGGTATATGGATACTCAATAAACTACCTACATAGCATTGAATTCTCTCTCAAATCACAATCCTAAACAAGTAGTATATGGATAGTAAAAAAAAAACCATGTGTAGGGCAAGAGAACAGGTATAAATGATCCAATCCAATAAAGTCACATGACAAAAGATGTTGGAAAACCCAAGAGCTCAATGTAGTTAGCTTACAAGAAAAGATAATAACCCTAGATTTAAAAGAGATAAAGTTCACAACATATACCTTAGCTTTTGAAATGGTCCAAGAATTGGAGATAAAACTGTCAGTGGACTATTTATAATTACAATCTTGGATATCTTGTTAAATTCTTCAATGCCCAGTTCAATCGAGATGAACCTACTGCTAGAAATCCCTACAAGGATTAGAAAATCTATTAGTATTGTAAGCACAAGAAGGTGACTTCAAAATGAATGATTCTTCAAGTCACTGATTCTTCAACTGATATCTCCAAAATAGACAACATACATGATGAAGCCAACCCAAGAAAATTGTACAAGGGACCCACTTTCGATGGGCCCTTGGGGGTTTAGACACGAGTAAATATTTTTATATTACACGGGCTTACCTGATACGCGAATCAATTCATTCGCTACTCAACCTGGGCCGCGCTTCACTCGCATTCATAAATTTAACCATAATCCTGCATGTTTTCATGGGAGTTCATCCGTTTATTTTATATCGTAAGGGTTCATACCTGTCCGCGGAGATTAACCTGAGACGTATGGTTCGTCGCGGATATGTAGGCTTCTCCCCTTTCTTTCTCTCTATCCTTCTCAATTTTACGCGGTTACTTCGTAGATTCCACGGTTATCCTCTAATTTGTTCCTCTTTTTCTTCTTTTCTCTTTTTTGTCCTCCTTTCGACCCCCCATTTCTCTCCTGTTCACTTCCCTATTTATATGGCTCGGCCAGGGTCCCTTTCTTTGACACGTGTCGTCGTTGAGCTAACACGTGTGATTGTCGTGGGTGGTGGGCATGATGGACATGTGTCATCATTTTATATCCGCGTCCTCCTTATATCCCAGTTCTCTTTGAAGCCCGTTCTTGACATATCCGCGTCCAATTCTTTGTTATTTCCGCATGGTTTCATCACAGCTCCTCGGGTCGGGTTGAGTTCCAAGAGAGCTTAAGACGATTCGATCTTTACCCGCGGAAATATGTCTCTTCCTTCTTTTTGTAGGGGATAATCTGCATTTTTCGTCTTCGAAGAGCCTTAATGGGCCTGTTAAGAGGTAGCTTGGGCCCGTCAAGGGTTTTCTACGGCCCATATTGTTTTTTTTTTTTTGGGGGGGGGGGGGGGGAACTGAAGAGTCGGTAATTTTCTTATAAATTACCCCGTTCCGTTTTTACTTTTTCACTTCTCATCTTTTGTCTGCTTGTGGTGTTTGCTTAGTTTCTCATCTTTTTGGAGTTCCGCGTTGGTTTTTTCGCTTCCCGATCGAGTTTTCCGGCTGTTCTTCATCCCTCCGTTGAGTTTTCCGGTTGTTCTTCGTTTCCCGGTTGAGTTTCCCGGTTGTTCTTCGTTTGTTCTTCATTTTCCGAGGTAACTTCGATTTTTACTCTTGGGTTCTTGATTTGTTCTTGCATGCTGCTGTTAACCGTTATCATTTTTTGTTAAAGAACTTTAGCGTAGTTTTCTCTTTTCTTCTTTCCTTCGCTCAAATCTGTTTGGATCCTTTCCCTTTTTTCGGTTCTGTTTCTTTGGGGGTTTTTTGATCTTTTGGTCCGCGTACGGGTTCCTTTTCAGATCAGCTTTTTAATTCCTCGAAGGATGGCTAACTTTGAGGGGAACCCGGACGCATTGGACGAGTTCGAGAGGGAGGAAGGATGGAGAGAGGATCTTCCTTTGAATCCAGGAGGGGGTATTCCCGCGGTTGTCTTGGACTCTTCGTCTTCGTCTAGCGGGAGTTCATCCTCCGATTTAGGAAGTTCCTCCGACTCGTCTTCTTCCAGTATTTCTTCTCCAGACCGCGTGGGTCCCTTTGGTGATCCAATTAAGGTGAGGCGACGACGGAACCGCTCTGATCCTGATTATTATTCCTCTCCTTTTTTAACTTCTTCTTCTTCGAAGGGGGGTGACGTCCATCCAATGGATGTGGAGACTCAAGCTCCAACCGTCGCGGGTGCTTCTCTCAGCCCACGTCCATCCACCAGCGGTCGGGAATCTGAGTTGTCTTGGGTTCCTTATGCTGAGTCTCCTGTAGGCTTTGCTGAGAAGTGTGCAAGAGTTCGTTCGAAGGATGTTCTTAGCGACCTCGACTTCCCATCTTATTCTCTTGACGATTTGGGTTCTTGTTCCTTTCGGGGAGAGTTCTCCCTTCGCGACCCTCAACCCTGCCCTCCTGTTATTTCCGAGAGGGTTCGTCCGCGTCGTTCTCCTATTCAAGAGGTGCGAGGATGTACGACGTTGCTTGATCTTTCGAGTGTTGAAGCTTTGGCCCGGATATTTCCATGGCCAGCAGGCGTGGAGTTGTGCCTTCCCTCGGAGGGTGGTGGGTGTTTAGACGCTTATGAGGACTGCTTGGTGGTGTACGCGGCAAGTTTATCCCAAGGATTTCGCTTGCCTCTTCATCCTCTGTTCATAGCCTTCTTGTCCGAGTACAATTTGAGCCCCGCGCAAGTTGTACCAAACTGTTGGATGTTTTTCGCCAGCTTTGTGATGCGCTGCAAGGATATCGGTGTGCTTCCAACGAAAGAATTAATGCTCAGCATCTTTTCCTTGAAGAGAGGGCCTCAAGATCCTCGGTTCTACCAGTGCAACTCCAACTGTAGTTATATCGAGAGGCTTTCTAGCAAGCCGAACTGGAAACACAAGTGGTTTTTGGTTCGCGACAAAGCTGGCGTTTGCCTTGAATTTAAGACTGTTCCTGGGTGGTTTAGTGCGGTCAAGAAGCCATGGGTTGCCCATTTAGATAAGTTTAAGGATTCCTTCGTTCATGAGCCAAAGTTACCGTGGCGATCGATGGTTTCGGCTCTTCGTCTTGAGATGGCGGGGTTGAGTCTGCCTCATCCGCGATTAGGTGTCTGCCTTAGTCTTTTTTCATTTTTATTTTTGTGATTATCTTAGCGTTTCGTGTATACCATTCACAGGCTCTTATGTTTTCTTCCTTTTTTAAGAGGACTCGTGTGTTCGCGAACAGTTATTCACGCCTTGTCTTTTTGCTTCTTTTTTGGCAGACCTGATGGATTTGAGTTCCCTAGCCGATCGCCATTCCGTTCAAGAAAGCGGAAAGGTGAGGAAGAAGAAGTCTGCCAAGCGTGCCCCCCGCCCGCCTGCTGCGCCTCAAGGAGCAGCGGTTGAGGACGCGGATAGAGTCAACGAACCTGCGGTGGAAACCGAGGTTGCGGCTTCAGATGTCCGCGAGAAACGTCCCGGTCCTTCGGCCGTGGACGCTTCTCGTCCTCAGAAGAAAAGGAAGACCGTGGGTTCATCTCGTGCCTTTGGTAGCGGGGAAGAGGAGGCGCTTTTTCTTCAAGGGGACGATGCTTTGCCCGCCTTTCGCATCCCCGGCTTTGGGGTCGATGATCTAGTTCGTCTCCGCGGTTCAGAAAAATTTGCGCGGAAAGAACGATAATGGGTGCGGCGCTTGGAATTGGATGACTTTTCTCTACAATTTGAGCGTGTGGCTGAGTGGGTAAGTTCGCGGTGGGGACCTTTTTATATTTAGTTAAGTTTTTGTTCGATCCTTGTCCCCTTATTTTCACTTCTTTCTTGGTTTCTTTTAGGTTAGGAGTTTCCAAATCGACTCAGAGAGGCGGCTGGTGTCTTTCGAGGCGGAGCTCTCTAAAAAGGCTGCTGAGGTGAAAGCGTTGAATCACAAGTTGAGGACGCTAGGCAACACTGTTGGCGACCCTTCCTCAGTGGAGAAATTCAAAAAGCGGTCCGCGGAACTTCATGAGAAGTTGCAGGCTGCCAATAAGGAGATTTCTACTTTGAAGGAGTAGAATTCCGCTTTGTCCTCCAAACTTGACGCGGAACTTTCAAATTCGGATGTCTTACGCCATCAAGGAGAAGAGTTTCATCGATCCGTGGAACAAATGAAGAAGGAACTGGAGACATCCGAGGCACGTCTCAGAGATCTTCAAGTGGAGCATTCCATCGTTGAAGAAGATCGCGCCCTGATGAAGCAGGAGTTGGAGAAGCTTCAGTCCCAGGCTCCTCAGGAGGTTGCGCTCCGGTGGCTGGGATCCCCTAAAGGTCTTAAGTTCTTGACTTCTGAGTGGTTCAAAACCGACACGGGCACTTCCTTCCTCTCCTCAATAGCAAAACCATGCCTTCGATCTCCTGAGGGCGTTGAGCTTTTAAAGGACAAGTGCTTCAGCTACTTTCGAAAAGGGATGTCTGCTGGCATTAACCAAAGCGTCGTCCGTTCGCGGGCTAACCCCGGCATTCCTTTGGAGAAGTTCGAGGCGAGCCTATCGGTCACGGATTGGGGATTGACCCCGGAAGAGATGGCGGGAGAGGAACTCTCGGACGAGGAGGACTCCGATGGTGAAGAGGTCGACGTCGTCGCTGATCCCTGAGGCTTAGGGGTGTAAATTTCTTGTTTTATCAGATTTTGCTGGCGCTGGCCAATTCTGTAATTAACTCCTGTGGTGACTGAACAATCTTGTGTTTTTTATGTTCAAACAATGGTTCTTACTAACTCGCTCGCGAGATTATGTTCTTGTGTATAATCGCTCTTTTGCAGCAATTATCATCTGATTGGCTTGGCCACTTGTGTTGTGGTTGATGAAAGTTTTTCGCCACTTGTCTGCCATGCTTGAATACTCTAGACTTGTGTCTTTAGTTCTTTATAATTGTGGTTCTTCCCTCTGATGAGGATTCATGGCGCCTGGGATCTCTAACCCTTGGGCGTTTTTCAGCACTTTGGGATGCGTCGATCATCTTTCTTCACTTGTAGGATTTCTTTGATTGCATCGGTTTTTAAAATGTTTCTTTCTACCCTTTTTTTCTTCAACTTCAATTATCTGACTTATGTTTCTCTTTAACAGCCTCTCCCTAATCAATTTGAGGAGGAGTTCAGATCTCCTCCTCCGCGGAAGATTTTCTTGACTTCTTATGCCATTAAGAATCTTCGGGTTGAAGTGGAAAGGGGATCGGATGGTCGCTTATACCTTCGTCGTGGCTGGGATAGATTTGTTACTTATCACGGCTTTGTTGTTGGGTCATCGATGACTTTTTTCTACATGGGTCGTGCTTGTTTTAAAGTTTGTCCGCGGCGTGATTTAGAATGTGCTGAAATTGAGGACTATGTTCCAGTTGTTTCTTCCAGCGACTCATGTTGAGCCGTTTATAAATTGGGAGAATCCATTCGCTGTATGAGTTTATTTCGTGAATAAAGGGAACGTTTTGCTTTTGAAGTTCTGAAACATGGAGACCCACTCTTTTTATTTCGAAACAGATAGCGTTATACGACTTCTAGACCTTATTTAGTTCGAACGTTACTCCGCTCTTTTACACATAGACATTTTTAAAGGCATTGGGATTGCAATGCTGGTCGCCCTTGTAGTGGTTCCTCATCCGCGTCCCTCTATTCCGTTGTAATCACAGTCGGGGTTTGCGACGTAGACCTCGAAGATCGAATCTCCCTGGTATACGAAGATCAGAGCAACCCCAATGCTTATCCTGTTAGCTTCTACGAATCCGGGCCATCCGTCTGTGAACCAATAAATTCCGTCTGCGTCCACTTCGACTTTGACTTCATGCTCGCGGTTGGATCGAGACCACAGATGCACCAGGCGATGCGCATCCTCCTCTAGGAGGACGTACATTAGTGGGAGGCGTAGAGATTGAAGTTGTTCTTCTGTAACGATAACTTTGTAAAAGGCTTTTGGTGGATTTTCGAATTCCATTTCTTTATTTTATGCATGATAATCCTTACAGGATTTCACGGGGTTCTTATATTCGATCAAATGCGCCGCGTGTTTCAGCTCGTCATCCTGGGGTTCCTCTACGTGGTGTTCCTTAGGCCGCGTGTTTGATTTAGGCCTGAGCTTCGCCTGACCTTTGTTTTGTCTATTGTTCGTGGAGGTTGAGTCATTTCACTGAAGTTACTTCTGCAGCTCTCGTGACTATACTGCCGCCTTGGTTGGCGAGCTCGCATTTTTTCAATTTTTAGAGGAATCTTATGCCAGATGGTAGTCATGCATGCTGCTCTTTTAGGCTCTTATAGGGGGTATCTTTACTTTTTTCCTTTTTCACTACCTCATAATTGCCTTCTTTGTTCTCCAATTGTGTTCATGACCGCTCCTAGATCGGATAGGTGGGCCTTCTTTCAGTCTATTGACCGTCTTGATCAAACATCCCGCTTGGTAAGTCTTCTTTGGGAACATGAGTTTTGATATCATTTATTCTTTGCATTTGATCTTTTGTTCTCTTTTGTTTTCAGCTCTTGCCTATGCGTTTTGAGGGTGAATTCGCGGGTGATATCCCTGAGCAAGTTTTCCTTTCATCCCACCTCTTACGCGATTTTCCGGTTCGCGTTTACAAGGGTGATTACGGGATGTATTGGCTTTGTCACGGATGGAGAGATTTTATTGAATCTCATGGGCTTGTGGTCGGATCCTCTATGGTTTTTATCCACAAGGGGAATGCTCGTTTTGAAGTCCAAATCATGGGTTTGGAGGACGGGGACGAGATCGTAGGCTATTCTCCTTTCGAGCCTGCTAATATTTTAACTAACGGTTTCTATCCGTGATTGGTTTTTCTCGTATCCTTTTGTAAGCCGAGGAGGTTATTTCTGTTGGCACGTATTTTTCTTTTGTCATGAATAAAAAATGGTTATGCCCAAGATTCTTCTTGGTCTTTGTGTGATTCAGACTTGTCTTTTCGATTCATGACTTTAGTAAGCCTATGTCCTGTGGTGGTTGTGTTCTTCTTTTGAGGATTCTGAAAGATTCTTTCGAGAATATATTCCATCTCCTTTTCTTTGCGAGGTTATATAAGTGAGGTACAAGGGTGTTTTCTCCCCTAGTGTTTTTTGATTTTTAAATGGAGGCATCAAATGCGAACCCTTGGGCTTTTTACTTAGCCTTGGATTTTGAAGATCAGCTGCTGGAACGAGTGAGTTGTCTTCTTCTTCTTCTTCTTTTTCTTTGAGAAGGTTTACTTCTTTCTTTACACCTTATTTGTTTTGTTCTTTCCCA
Organism: Persicaria maculosa; assembly: GCA_963922045.1. NCBI lineage: Eukaryota > Viridiplantae > Streptophyta > Magnoliopsida > Caryophyllales > Polygonaceae > Persicaria > Persicaria maculosa. Next base: position 29,450,007 of record OY998268.1, read on the forward strand.
GTCGCTGCCTGCTCTTTTTGAAGATGAGACAGGTGTTACCAACCCAACCCAAGTCTTTTTATCCCTGGGCTCAACTGTGGATTTTCCGATCCAAATAGTCAAAAAGGACTATGGGATTTTTTGGCTTGTCGATGGTTGGAGTGATTTCCTTGCGTCTCAAGGGCTAGGAATGGGAACTGTCATGGTACTTCGCCATCGTGGTGGTGTTCACTTCGATGTTCGTGTGCTTGACGAGAGATCCATTTGTGTGGAGAATGGTTGGGTCATGTCGCCTCCGAGGCCGGTCATCCTTCCGGATGTGTGAAATCTCTTATGCAATTGTTGTATCGCGTGTCTGCGTTCTCCTTATTCATGTGTGTTATGAGACCAAGGGGAATGTTCGTTTTTCTTGTGACGTTTGTTTGTGGTTTTACTCCTCGGAGTTTTTAGACTTATGATCATGGCATTGAACTATGTTTTCAATTATTTTGATTTTTGAGGAATCGCGCATCCCGGTCGGAGGAGCGACACGGAGAAATCTCCGACATTTGTTGTTTTTACACTTATTGACTCTCCCTTGAGTAATCACGGGTCCCAATAGAGAGAGTGATGCGGAATAAGCTCCAGCATTATCGGTTTTTACGCTCGTTAGCTGGACCTTGAGAGATCAAGAGTCTCGATCAAGGGAGTGACGCGGAGTGAGCTCCAGCGTCATCAATCTTCTCGTTCGTTAGCTCGACCTTGAGAGATCAAGAGTCTCGATCAAGGGAGTGACGCGGAGTGAGCTCCAGCGTCATCAATCTTCTCGTTCGTTAGCTCGACCTTGAGAGATCAAGAGTCTCGATCAAGGGAGTGACGCGGAGTGAGCTCCAGCGTCGTCAATCTTCTCATTTGTTAGCTCGACTTTGAGAGATCAAGAGTCTCGATCAAGGGAGTGACGCGGAGTGAGGTCCAGCGTCATCAATCTTCTCGTTCGTTAGCTCGATCTTGAGAGATCAAGAGTCTCGATCAAGGGAGTGACGCGGAGTGAGCTCTAGTGTCGTCAATCTTCTCGTTTGTTAGCTCGACCTTGAGAGATCAAGAGTCTCAATCAAGGGAGTGACGCGGAATGAGCTCCAGCGTCATCAATCTTCTCGTTTTATACACTCCAGATCCGACACGCGACCGCCAAAAGAAGTTAGGCCCAACAAACGTGGGTTCGCTCAAGGCCAGAAGCCCATCAGAAGCCCACAAGGGCTCCTGAAAGCGCCAAGGCGTCAAAACCTAAAAAGTGAGCCCGCAAGTACCGATGTACCCGAGAACGAATAAAGCTGTTTTTCCTTCACTGACCGATTTTCCTTCCCGAGAAAGAAAATCAATAAAGCTGTTTTTCCTTCACTGACCGATTTTCCTTCCCGAGAAACTTGGGAAGAGACGTTTCGGAGAAGATACTCGAGTTTTGTGAACAATAAATAAAAAATCGAACAAGCGAGGGAACAGTAGCTCACGATTTTTCTATAAAACCGGGGACCAGATAACCCCTCAAGGCACACTCTTCATCAGGAAATATATAAACCAAAACAGTTCCGGAGAAAACATGGCATCAGGTGGAGGCCGCTCAAGGGATTTCATTCGATTGATCCAGAATGCTTCTTTTTTACGAAGAACGATAATGCCCCTCTAAAAACACCCCTACTAAACGTTCTCGTTTTCTACTTACGATTAATCATTTCATCCAAACAAACAACAGCCCCTGCCGGAGTGCTTCGAAGAGGAATATGACCTTTTCGGTGTCGAAAAAATCATCCTAACCAATGGACTGGGAAGGAGGGGCAAGCGCATCTTAGTAGAAAGGGACGAATTAGGGGTGCTTTGGCTCAAGCAAGGATGGAGAGCATTCACCCGGTCCAGGAATGTTCGCGTGGGAGGGGGCGTCGTATTCAAGTATCTGGGCGACGCGCGCTTCAAGGCCACCTACGTGCCTTCAGGGGAAAACACTTCAGAAGATGAGAGTAGTGGCGGCTCCCCCTGAGGAAGGAGTGCTCCATGCTATGTGTTTAGATTATCAAGCAAAAGGAAGCCTGTAATAAATAAGAACGTTGAACGAAAAATATTAAAACGACCAAGTGTCGAGGTTTCCAAAATCTTTTTTCTGACACCAAAAAGATGCTGAAAAATTACTATCAACAAAGAACCGCAAACTGGGTTCCTCAAACATGGGCCATCCGCGGGAACCGGGGCAAAACCCATTTCCAAAAAACAACCGCGGATTAAGTTTCCCATCACCAGTTTTCAACCAAAATAAACCCAACGTACGCAATCCCAAAGAGAAACATAAACAAAGTACCAAGGTTTGTTTAAAACATGAAACCGCCCGAGACAACGGGAACGAACGATACACTCCTGTCGGAGGAGCGACAGGGAGAAATCTCCGACGTTTGTTGTTTTTACACTTATTGACTCTCCCTTGAGTAATCACGAGTCCCAATAGAGAGAGTGACGCGGAATGAGCTCCAACGTTATCGGTTTTTACGCTCGTTAGCTCGACCTTGAGGGATCAAGAGTCTCGATCAAGGGAATGACACGGAATGAGCTCCAGCGTCATCAATCTTCTCGTTTGTTAGCTCGACCTTGAGAGATCAAGAGTCTCGATCAAGGGAGTGACGCGGAATGAGCTCCAGCGTCGTCAACCTTCTCGTTCGTTAGCTCGACCTTGAGAGATCAAGAGTCTCGATCAAGGGAGTGACGCGGAATGAGCTCCAGCATCATCAATCTTCTCGTTTGTTAGCTCGACCTTGAGAGATCAAGAGTCTCGATCAAGGGAGTGACGCGGAGTGAGCTCCAGCGTCGTCAACCTTCTCGTTCGTTAGCTCGACCTTGAGAGATCAAGAGTCTCGATCAAGGGAGTGACGCGGAATAAGCTCCAGCGTCATCAATCTTCTCGTTTGTTAGCTCGACCTTGAGAGATCAAGAGTCTCGATCAAGGGAGTGACGCGGAGTGAGCTCCAGCGTCATCAATCTTCTCGTTTGTTAGCTCGACCTTGAGAGATCAAGAGTCTCGATCAAGGGAGTGACGCGGAGTGAGCTCCAGCGTCATTTAAAGTTATTGGTCATTCTTAGTAATTCATAGAAAACGCCCGCTAACCGCTCATCCAACTACCTGCGGGGGCGATTATTAAACCAAAGGACAGTGTTCCAAGATTTATATAAAGTACTTTTTCAGACAATTGGCGTTCCAGGTCTTGTTCAGGATTTCTCCTTTTTCATTCTTCAACTTGTAGGCGCCAGCTTGAATGATGTCGGCTACCACGTATGGGCCTTCCCAATTGGCATCCAGCTTTCCTCCTGTCTGCACTAGTCATAGAACTAGATCTCCCCTCTGGAATTGTCGTGGGCGAACCTTCTGGTTGTGGTACCTTGCAGCCCGTCTTTTGTATTCTTCTGCTTTCAAGGCGGCCATCATTCTTCGTTCTTCCCTCAGATGCATTTCCACTTCAAGCGCTTCTTCGTTGGTCTGTGGTTTGAATCCGGAAACACGGGCTGACGGAATCATCCGCTCAACTGGTATGACCGCATCGACACTATAAACCAGAGAAAAGGGCGTCTCTCCTGTCGGCGTCTTCGTGGATGTTCTGTGAGACCACAACATTAAAGGAAGGAGTTCTGCCCATCTCCCTTTGGTCGTGTCTCCCAATTTCTTCCGTATGCCCTCCAGGATTTGCCGATTGGTGACCTCTGCTTGTCCGTTCGTTTGAGGGTGCGCTACAGATGAGAATTTGAGATTAATATTGAGATCTTTACAGAAACTTCGGATGGTTTCGCAGTCGAACTGGGGACCGTGATCAGTGATGATCGATTCCGGAACTCCGAAGCGGCAGACCAGATTCTTCCACAAGAATTTTTTCACCTTTTCAGCCGTTATGAGTCCCATAGCTTCTGCCTCCACCCACTTGGTGAAGTAGTCCACAATCACGATCACGTATTTCAGCTGGCCAGGCGCGGTTGGAAATGGTCCTAAAATGTCCATCCCCCATAGGGAGAAAGGGCAGGCACCATGGATTTCTTTCATAGTTTCCGCGGGCTGATGGATAGCATTTCCATATTTTTGGCACGCGTCACACTTGTTGATGAATTCCTGAGCATCTTGCTTCATCGTCGGCCAATAGTATCACGTCCTCATGATCTTAACTGCTAGTGCTCCCCAACCTTGGTGGTGCGCACATACACCAGAGTGTAGTTCTTGTATAATCATCATTCCTTCCTCTGTAGCAACACATGTTAGGTCTGGCTGTGCAAAACCTTTTTTGTAAAGCCGTCCATCGCGGACAGTGAATCTTGCTGATCTCATCTTGACTTGTTTAGCCTCATGCTTTTCCGCGGGAAGAATTCCTTTTTCCAGGTATTCCGCCACGGGTGTTCTCCAGTCGTTTTCTCCATTTGTTTCAATGAAAAAAACTTCTTTCACAAGCCCACGGCCTTCTCTTTTCTCGAATATGAATTCTGCACCGACCTCGGATGGCATTGTCGCGCCAACCCTTGCCAGAGCGTCTGCCTGTTGATTTTCCTCCCTCGGGACGGCCGTTATTTTGAAATTCAAGAAGGCCTTTCGTAAGGCCAGGACTTTTCTCAGATAGTCCGGCATCAAACCCGTTTTGGCGTCATATTCTCCTTCTATCTGTCTTGCCAAGACCTCAGAATCTGTATAGGTAATCACGCTCCTAGCTCCTCTTGACAGTGTTATTTCTAAACCTGCTATGAGAGCTTCATACTCAGCCTCGTTGTTCGTTGCTTGGAAGGCAAGCTTATAAGCGTAGTTTGCTACCTGTCCCTCAGGGGATACTAAAGCTATTCCAGCTCCACAACCTGCTTGATTGACTGCTCCATCAACTCTCAAAACCCAACTCCCTTCTTCAAACGGTGCTTGTTCTTCAAAACTTGTTTCACAGATGAAATCTGCCAGGGTTTGTGCTAGCGCTGCCTTCCGTGGTTTGTAGTCAATGTCAAATTCCGACAATTCTACTGCCCATTTCGTCATCCGTCCTGAGAGGCATGGGGAGTGCAGGATTTGCCTTAAAGGAAGGTTGGTTAAGACCTGGATTGAGTGGTCTTGGAAGCAGTGTTCTAAAAATCGCGCCTAGGCGGCGCCTAGGCGCCGCCTAGGCGCTAGGCGCCAAGCTCCCTCGGAATTTTTTGCTCTGGGCGGGTTTCTAGGCGGAGCTAAGATCTAGGCGGGCTGGGCGGCGCCTAGGCGCAATTTGGCCGCCTAGGCGGGCTAGGGTTTTAATTTTCCCCCAAATCAATTTATTTGCTTTCCAATTTCAATTTCAGCTTGCTCGTTCGCGCACCTGAGTTCTCTCTCTGTTCGACTTGCTCGTTCGCACTGAGTTCTCTCTGTTCGATCAATCCAAACCTAGGTCGACCACCACCTTCTGCTCATGCTTCCATTATCTTCATTCGTTCCAGCCTTCGACCGACGACAACTCACAGTCACAGCCCACAGGTATGCGTATTCTCTCAATCTCTCATCTTCTTCCTTTGATTTGTGAATCACTCATCACTCATCAGTCCTCAACTCCTCTCGATCTGTTCAGTCCTCACCGTCCTTGCCTTCGACTTGCTCGTTCAGTCCTCACCGTCCTCTCTATTCAGTGAATCAGTCCTCACTCCTCGTCGAGTCGCCGACACAGTCCTCGCCATACACAGCCGGGTATTCTTCTCTTGCACTCTCCTCTGTCTAAACTTTGAAATCTTGCATTCTTGCTTGGTTTGCTATTGTATTTGGGAGTTGGCTTTGTTATTGCTTGGGTGAATGTGAATGTGTATATGTGAAGGAAAGGAATGAAGGGCAGGCTACTGTTTTTGTTTTGCCTCTTGTGAAGCCGTGAAGGCTACTGTTTTTTTTCCTCTTGTAATTGTAATTGAGCTGTTGTAAGCCGTGAAGGCTACTATGTGAAGGAAAGGAATGTGAATGTGTATATGTGAAGGAAAGGAATGAAGTGAAGCCGTGAGCTGTTGCAATGCTAGTATATATATGCTACTGTTTTTTTTTCCTCTTTATTTTTGCCTTATAATGTGATGATTGATGAAATAGCATATAATCACATAATTATATGTAATCTGTTAGTGTACGTAGGTACTGTTTTTTTTTTGTCATTGTAAATTTGTGATTGTGGCATTGTGCACATTTTAATTTTATTCAATATTAAATGGATTTTTATGAATTGTGTTGTTAATTCACTTGTTATTGTTCACTTAGGTATCATGTCTAGTGGCGGTGATAAACCTTCATCAAAGAACTCTAACATTTCAACGTCTAGTACTTCGCAATTAAAGAGAAATAGTGGTGATGTTGGATGGGACTATGTTGTGTTATGCAATCCAATGAATCAAGACAAATGGAAATGTCTTTTGTGTGGGAAATGTTTTAGTGGAGGAATTTACCGAGCTAAGCTTCACATTGCCGGCATTCCGGGGAGTGTTGCTAAGTGTTTACAAGCATCCGATGAAGACAAGAAAAAATGCAAAGAAGCACTTGAGAGTGTTAAGAAAAAAAAGATGTTGCAAAGACAAGATGATGAAAGTGTTAGAAGCGAAGTTGATGTTCGAAAAGGTCAAGAAATGGAAGAGGATGTCGTAGAAGTTGGAGGGTCCAAGTCCAACAAACCTCCTCGCACGATTGGCTCTATGGATAAATATGTCTCAAACATTAATCCCGACAACAAAAGTAGAAGGCAACAAAACCTCAATGATGCTATTTCCAAAGAGAGAACACTTCAAGTGCACCAATACTTGGCTAGATGGGTATATGAGTCCGGGATTCCTTTTCATGCGGTGGATAATGATAGCTTCAAGAGATTTGTTGAGGCGGTTGGGCAATATGGTCCGGGTTATGTTCCACCAAGTCAATATCAACTTCGAGAACCGCTCTTGAAAGAAGAGGTGGAGAAAACAAAGGCGAAAATTAAGGTTGAAGAGGAAGAATGGGAGAGAAGTGGGTGTTCGATCATGACCGATGCTTGGAGTGATAGAAATAGAAGAAGCATTATGAATTTGTGCGTGAATGCTCTTGGTTCCATGGTTTTTCTTGGTTCTAAGGAAGCCTCTTTCGATGCACATACCGGTCAATACATATTTGAGTATGTGGATGATTGCATTGAAAATATTGGTGAAGAAAAGGTTGTGCAAGTGGTAACCGACAATGCTTCAAACAATATGGCGGCCGCAAGCTTGTTACTTGAGAAGAGACCTCACATCTTTTGGACTCCATGTGCCACTCACACTTTGAACCTTATGCTTGAAGGAATCGGTAAGCTTCCTACGTTCATGAATCCAATTACAAAGGCGAAAAATTTTACCATCTTTATTTACTCTCATCATAAAACTTTGGCATTGATGAGGAAGTGCACACGAAGAGAAATAGTTCGTCCCGGGGTTACTAGATTTGCCACCGCTTTCTTAACATTGCAAAGTATTCTTGAGAAGAAAGTGGAGTTAAGGAAAATGTTTTGCTCCAAGGAGTGGGATGAATCGATGTGGTCGAAGAGTAAGAAGGGAAAAGCCGCCGCGGCAATCATGTCACAAGCACATTTTTGGGGTAGTATCAATATGTGTGTGAAGGTATTTACTCCATTGGTGAAGGTGCTTAGGCTTGTTGATGGAGACAAGAAGCCGGCCATGGGCTTTGTGTATGGTGAGCTACAAAAGGCAAAAGAAGAAATCAAAGAAGCTTTGAATCATAGAGAGGAGAAATACAATCCCATACTTGCGATAATAGATGCAAAAGGAAATGGGCGCATTGATACTCCGCTTCATTTGACGGCTTATATGTTGAATCCCCACTACTACTATTGGAGTAGCGGTTGTGGGTCTTCATGGTCTAGTGTTGAGAGTTCAAAAATTGGAGATGGAGTCCTTAAGTGTATGGAGCGTATGTTTCCACATTTTGATGTGCAAGATGAAGTGGTGAATATTGAGCTAGTGAAGTACAAGATGCGAGAAGGACCATTTGGAAGCATCATAGCCCAAAGAGGATGTCAAACAAACAATGAGAGATATGATCCGGGTATGATTATCGAATCCTTAACACTTTATCATTTGTTCTATAGTTAATTATGAAGTGATGTTATTAATATTCTTTCTTATTGAAATCATAGTTGGGTGGTGGTCTAACTACGGTCATGACACGCCTAATCTTCAAAAGCTTGCAAAGAGGATTCTTTCTTTGACGACAAGTTCATCCGGTTGCGAAAGAAATTGGAGTGTCTTTGAAGGGGTAATAGAAATCTCTTATCTAAATTAACATTTTTTTTTGTGTAATATGTTATGATTTGTGAATGATAGTTTAGTAATCATAATATTTATTTCTCTACATAGATTCATACAAAGAAAAGAAATAGACTAGATACCGATCGGATGAACAAGTTAGTCTATGTTCAATTCAATGCAAGGTTGTCGGAAAGGAAAAAGAAGAGGAAAGATAAAGTTGATGTGCTTCTAGCGAAAGAGTCTTCTCGTGCACAATCATGGATGATGGATGGAGTAGTTGACAATGAAGAGGATGAGGATGAGATCACACTCGTGGAGCCCGAAGAATTGCAACTAAGAAGGAGTGCTCGTCGCTTGGAAGAAATGAGAGAACCCGAAGAAGATGACTTTGTCTCCGATGGCACGGAGTCGGAGAATGAGGAAGATCATGAGGAGTTTGATTTAGAATCGGATAAGGAATGTGATGATGTTGTGTATGTAAACATAGAAGATTAGATGATGCATGTATTTAAGTATTTTATTTTGACTTGAAACCTTTACCTTATGGTTTTAGATGATGTATTTAAGTATTTAGGTGGTTTAAAGTTGTCAATCGACTCAATCGGATGCGTGCTTTTGTGTTTATTTACTCTAGCATTAATTAGCGACTTTAAATTTGGGCTTATGGGAAATATTATGGATTATTATTATATAATATGAATTATTGACATGGTTAAATATTAAAATATAATCAAATAATCAATTTTTTTTCAAAGTCCGCCTAGGCACCGCCTAGGCACCCGCCTAGCCGCCTAGGCGCTAGGCGGCCACTCACCGCCTAGCAGCCGCCTAGCGCCTTTTAGAACACTGCTTGGAAGTAAGGCCGTAGTCTCCTTGCCGCGAATACTAAACATAGAATCATTTTCTCGATCGGTTCATATCTCGTTTCAGCATCTTGCAAGACTCTGCTTATGTAATAAATTGGATATTTCTCTTCGCGGGTGAGTACTGCACTGATGGTCGCACTTCTGACAGCCAAGGTAAAGGTTTATCCTGAAATCGAATGAGGCAAGAGACATAATTTCACAACAAGAAGAAAGTCGAATAAATTAAATTTCTGGACAGAGAGATAGAGAAAAGGCTGTCTTGTTACCAGTGCGAACAAATCTGGATCCTACTGCATGTGCAATTTCTCAGTGTTAGAATTATTTTATAATTCGGACATTATTTTATATACGTCCAAAAGATAAATAACCTAATTTATATAATTAGGGAATTAATTCTTATTCGTTAAGAATTAATTAATATGAGGATAGATAATATATATTCGTCATATATTTATCTAATAAAATAAGAGATAAGTTCTCTTATTCCTATAAGATAAGGAGAAGAGACGCTTCTCCTAATAGAGTTCGTCATTCCTGAAACCCTAGAGAGTCGGTTCGTCAGACGTTTCTCTCAGGAAAGAAAACTCACAGAGAACTCTCCTCCGTGGAGAGAGTCTCCTTCCTCTCCAACCCTCTCCCATGGTGTGTAGGCTGTGAATCGTAGGTTCTCCCCTGCTCTCGAATCTCTAACGAGATTTAGGGCTATGGAGATCTACCCGGTGATCTAATTCGAAGGTAAGACGATCTAGATTCCGCTTCCGCTATTCGAGGTAATCCGTTTATCCCTCAAATTCTAACATTGGTATCAGAGCTTTAGGCTCAAATTGCCTTTGAATTCGTTCAATCGGATTGAATAACAGCATGAATTAGGTTCTTAGAACTATATTCGATTAAAAAGTCCATATTTTGTTTTGCGGTGTTCGTGTTCATGATGAACTAGGTTACTGCAATTTTTTCATGTGGAAATTATATGCTTCGTTTTTTTTAAGTTGAAGCCGTAACCTGTATGCCCAAATTTGAGGAAGTCTTCTTCTTCATCTTGCCCTCTTTTCTTCTCCATGCTCCCTTGGCCATTTTCTCTGATTGCATGCTGTTATAAGGGGATTCGATGTTGTTTCGATCTCTTATGTGTGTGCTTATTTGATATAATCTATTGCTTGGAAATTTTGTTTTTTCCTTCAAGTTCGCAGCATAGGTTCACCAAATCTGAGAAATAAGGGATCTTCGGGGCCCAAACTGGAGCTTCGTGTTCATGTCCTCGCCAAATCAAAGGGCTAGATTCGTTCTTGCCTTCATAAATTCAATATATGTGATGGGTCGATTGCATTCGTTGCGATTGATTTTGATGGATCTGATTTTCGGATTTTTGATTTGGGGATTTTGAATCATCATTCTTGTTCGATTCGAATGGAGCAGGTGTCTCGATCTCCTTCGCCGGAATCGGGGCTGGGAGGTGTCGCTCGCCACCGTGCTCCTTGCTGGAGTACTTGGAGGCGGCGGCGCCACCGCCGATGACGTGATGGTGAGAAGAGATGGCCGCGCCGCCGGTGAGATTGTCGCTCCTTCTCATTCGAGTTCGACTGCAGATTGAAATACGCCGGAGACCTCAGGCTTGGTGGCGCAGTTCTTGCCGCCGTGCTCCCCTGTTGGAGCACTTGGAGGTGGCGGCGCTGCCGCCTGGGTTGTCGACGGTGGGGAGCTTTTGCACAGTGGGACGAGGGAGGCCGAGCTCGCTGCAGTGGCGGCAAGGGCTCAGTCGGGTCTCTCAGGGCTGTCGGCGGGCTGAACCGGGCTTGAGGGTGACCTAGAGTCTCTCGGGCTTGAGCGGGCTTTCGGGTCACACTTGGGCTTATTTCTTGTATGCTCTCTAGGCTGACCAACTAAGCTGATTGGGCCTTATTTTTTTTGTTTGGGCCTAATCTTGTTTGGGCTTGAACAGAAATAAAAGAGGCATATAATATGGACTTGCTGTTATATGTGTTGAACGTGACTAGTTGTCCGGATTCGTTTTGGACTGAGACTTGTCGTGTTTGACCGAGTGTTGGAGTTGTCTTAGTCGGGTTCGGACCCGGACTGAGACATGGTGAGTTGCGTTTGATGAGTTGGGCTTAGCCCGATTCAGTTCAAACGCGAATCATCGCTTTTATATAACCAAGCTGTGACTAAGTTATGTGAACTAGGTCAGGTGAAACAGCTTTTCGGTTATGTTTGCTCTCAAAATTTTGATCGGACTATGTGTCTGATTGAATTTTCGATTGAAGCGAACAAACTTGAAAGTTTTATGATATATCGACCTTCGTGGCCCTTTATCTAATAACGAGCGATGATGAGTCTTAAGTTATGTTGATACGTTCACATACGGACTGAGCTCTCTAAAATTCTTTTTCCAAGAATTTGTTTTTCAAGGATATTTAACCTTGGTTGAATATCGTTTTACTTGAAAATTGAGTGGATTTAAATAATTCAATCGTGAGTTGTTTAAAATTATTTTGAGTTAACGGATAGTTATTACGTATAACTTATTAACTTAAAATGGAAAATTGACTTTATGTAAGTTAATTGAAATCTGAGAAATGAATCTTTTATGTAAAGATTGTAAGAGATAGGCATTCGGTATGCATCTCTAAACCTTGCGGAAAATTTCATGCTTTTACTACTAACGTGGTATTGTACTTGAAATTATAAAAGACACTTGACTTGTTTGAGTGTGATTGCAAGGTAATCGAGCAAGTAATTCATTTGTTAAATGGATGAAATATGTTCAGTAATTTTGAATAGAGTTTTTAAACGTAGTTCTAAAATTCTGAATAAACCCTTAAGGGGCAAGGACCTATATGTCTAGGATCCTAAAAGTCGATAGTCTTAATGAAGACATGTTATCTGACTTTGCTCGATCGGATTAGATTTGTTCTAGTGTACATCCATACGTTGGACATACAAATACAGTGAGCGGATGTTGAGTACTTCGGGTACGTCAACAACAATGCAGTTCCCTTGAAAATTAGAAAATGAGCAGATGGACTTGATGAGAGCTCAACTCTCGAGTCCTAGGCTTTAAAAAATATTTTCTAATTTGTAAAGCTCATTTTAGATTTTCTCAGATAAAGAGAGTTGTAAAACTGAATTTCATGGTTCTAAGGCATTTTCATGCTAAGGAAGATTGTCATTTAGTATACTCTGTTTCACTTAGGGACATGGTCCTAGTGGGAGCAAATCTTTAGACTGACTCGCACAGTCAAAAGATAACCTTAAACATACGTTGTTGGAAATCGTCAAGATGGACGATTATGTCATCATGAATCTGTGTTCTAACGGAGTTGATTGCATGCTACAAGTATGTTTTTGCTTCGAAGGTCATGGTAAATGATGATATGTATTGGTTTGTGCTTCATGCATAAACGGTAACATGTTTCTGGTCAATGGTGATAGACGGGTGATATACTCATTTCACTGATCTGAATCAGAAGTTAGCAGAACTGAGGTTACATCGATTTATATCGTAGTAATAAAAGTTTAGCTTTCCTGAAATGTCAGGGGCTTCTGAAGTTTCCTTACAAAGACCAAGTGATGTCATGATGCTAGTAATGGAACATACCTTGAGATCTTATTGGATTTCGGTTCCAATGTTTAGATCATAAGTTTGCTGATTTTGTTTCAGTAACATGAGGTTAAATTTGTCACTTTTGTGATAATGGATGCAAATATGATTTGTAATTTATGCATAATCTGATCATTGGGAAAAAGCAAGTCGTTGCTAGGTCCATATGAAGAAGTTGCGATCTACTTAGTTCAAGTTGATCACTAGGCAATTAGATCAGATGATATACCCAAAGATTGGTGCTGAACTTCGAAGTTAAGCTGAAGCCAATCGTGTAAGATGATATCAAGTTCAGATCTTGATATTTTCTAATCCTCACTGAATTTTTGTAATTCATGAGAAGTGTCACTATGGAAGCATAGTTTAACCACTTTGCAAAGTGATAAAGGGTAGATAAAATGCATACTCTAAAAGGTATTCTACTAGCGAGTGGGAGAATAGGTTCAACGAAACCTGAGAAAAGACAGAGTTGTCAGAAGAGGATGGTTCCTTATCTGAAAATGATGTGACACACCTTGGGGTATGTCCAGGATGATCATTGTAGGATTGTCCAAAGAGATTAGATGCTTATTGCGTTAAGCACTTCTCTTGTGGCTTCGAGGGTAATCTGTTACTTGTAACAGATCACTACAATTTTTGTAGATTGCGTTCTACAAAATTTAGAAGCTTAAAGCACAAATTCTATTGTGCTGTTTGAATTTCATGAGCTCCTAAGGTCAATATGGATCTAAGGGTGTATAAATGGATGTTGGTATACAAGTTAAGCTTGTTGGTCAACATATATCCATGTTTTCTCTCACATTGGGTGATGAAGAAATCAGATGAAATTCAAAATGTTTTCTGTCTTAAATTCTCTTGTTGACTGTAGTTGCACGAAATGGTCAAATCCGAGCACCAAGCATTGGTTTCTGCTGAGTGTGTATTGTGCTGATTTGGGGAGTGATCCATTTGTTGGACAAACCTTAGTCAGTTACTTCCTGAAAATGGCACAGGTGTCATGTTAAAGGCTAAAGGCATAAGAGGATCTCTAGGAGATGTACTTATGATTGAGGGTCACTTGATGAACCTTAAGATATGGAATAAGCTTAAAGAAGCTAGTTCTTATATATTTTAGCCTTATCTGTTTAATTGCATCAAATCCATTTGGATAAATGGCATCAAGAAGAATGTGTGTACTAGGCATGAGGCTAGGTACATGATCACATTCTTAAATCATCTTGGAAATGCGAACTTCTAAGATTGATGAGAGCAATCTGATAAGGAAAATGAGTTTTCGTAGCTCAGGGATTCATAATCATGATTGTGAGACAGTTGTTAAGACAACTTAGGATGAGTTTTGATTGATGAAACCACAGCATAGCCTCTGGTAGTTCAGTTATTACATTATCCTATGATAGTTGTGATACAAGTTGTCTTGCCACATTAACATTCAGGATGTTCCGGATCAATCGTGATCTAGTGTTCCTGAGAATGTTCAGAGCTAAAGAAGTTTCGTTCTTGACTCACAACTTGTTGAACAAATGTGTTTTGAGTTCAGGATTTTATCTAGAACAATTGTGAGCATATCGAAACCACTTTAGAGTGGGAGTTGTTTTGAACACGAGGTATCTCAGAAACACATTAGATGTGGTTGCTCCAAAAGTATCCAAATGAGATAGCACTAATCACCACTTCGAGTCTATGATTTGTTGATAGATCTAAGACACAACCAGCGGATGGTGATGACAGATGATGAGTCTATAAAAGAAGCCATGTTTTGAACTGGTTTCTATCCTGCCTAGATATAAAGCAATGAGATAATTGGGTTCTTAAAGCTTTATAGGCGGAATGATCCATTGAGAGTTATACCCTACATCAAGAGAGTTAGGTTGGAACCTTCTCTCTACTTGGTTAGATTGTGTTCAATCAGACTGATGAATGGCTATAAAAGCTTGTATCCGTTTACAAGTTGACCTAGATAGCAAAGTTTTTCCCAGTGGGAGGACTTCTGGAAATTCGTTTTCTGGAAAAGTTTCTGCTAAGGTTTTGAGAAAGACACTAGTCTTGTACTTATACCTATGTAAGCATTGAAACATGCATCTAGATGAAAATGATAAGATGTTTTGTACTTTGTGTTCAAAATATAAATCATTGTAAGCATGTCATATTGGAAAGTTTAACTTTCTGATGTTGCAGATGACACACTGATAGCCAACTATGTTGTGATTCTAGTATGACAACTTTGATACAATGATCAGGTGAATCTGTTACATAGAAATTGGGTAGTTGTCTATGAGGTTATTTCGTATAATCTAAGACATGTCACTCTCATATGTGGAAATGGGTTCATGGACTCAAAAGTAAATGGATTAAGTGAGGAACACTTGAGAAACTGAGTGCAATCTCGCATTCTGTTGTATGCTGAGATGAGACAAGCGAACATGTGTTTGTTTACAAACTGATTCGAGTCTTATGCACTGAACACAGTAAATGATTGCAAAAGCACTCTTGTAGACTGTGTATTGTGTTATGGTGGATGATGTCTATGTCCATGTTGGAACATAGATATGGATCTTAGTGATCTAAGGGAGGA
Source organism: Persicaria maculosa (assembly GCA_963922045.1). Classification (NCBI taxonomy): domain Eukaryota; kingdom Viridiplantae; phylum Streptophyta; class Magnoliopsida; order Caryophyllales; family Polygonaceae; genus Persicaria; species Persicaria maculosa. The sequence continues at coordinate 29,465,266 of OY998268.1, forward strand.
GACACTGATGTAAGTATCAACATCAGTCTGTAGGTCTTATCTCTAAGGAGAAGAGACGTTGTCTAGCAAGAAACTGTCTTGCTTGTCCTTCCACCACGGAAGCTGAGGTTCTTACATCATCAGTAGCTTCCGAGGAGATTATGAAAAAGGATTCTCCTGAAAACACAAATTTGGTTGTGGCGAAACATGGTGAGCAGATGTCATGACTATAGGTTATGGTTGTCCAGTTTTGTCAATACCAGGATGTCCAAAGGATATTGGAGATCAAATGATATTCAGATCAAACCCTGTCTAGTCAGAGAGACGTTGTTCAAGAACAACGTTGTCGTAATATGTTTGACTCTTGATGGTCATGCGAGCCACCTCTCTGATTTGAGTTTTTAGCAAGTGGGAGACTTTGGTCTTAACTCATATGCTGTGCCATTGACATGGTGAAAACTGGTGATGTAAATGTGAAATATGTTACATGTCACTGAACCATAGTTTGTTCTCTCACACGAACAAACGTTCCTATAAGTGTGTGACACTATAGGTGTAAGGTATCTCAATTCTTATGGGAACGGAATGAGATGATAACCGCCTTGACTGTCTTTGGATGTCAAGATGAAGTCTCTCCGGTTGGGAAAGACTGAATGGGTAATTTATAGTTAGTCATTCATATGACTCGTAACTATGCTCCTGCGCCCATTGGTTCAGAAAAGCAAGGTGTTATAGGGTGCAATGGTTCTCAAGTCTGCGTGACTGTGAGATGAACACCTTTACAGGTTGAGTAGACAATGCTTTAGAGAATCACTCCCTGTAGCACACTGTCATACTAGTGTGTGCTAGTCGACCCTATGAGGTGATAGATTGATCCCATCTCTATCACTGTGTGAGCTAAGATATATGTAAACATGGCAGCCCTTAGTGACTAACGGCTTGGGTTACTGATTGTGGTGGTGATGTGCTACTTTGGTTGTGTTCCGATGGCCATGAGTGATGCGGTCTAAGTGGGACACTTCTGGGAAAGTGGTCATCATTTACCTGAAAGTGATGCCAATGCGAAAGGAAGATATTATGAGTAATCGTTGACGGAAATGGGATTTGCTGGATCCGACAGTTGCGTACTGTTGTGAATCGCCATTATAGTTGAACCAAGCTGAGAGGGATCTAGTTTTGTGTGTCAACTAGTCCGATGAAAGATAATCCTAGGGATGCAGCAATACTTTTCAACTAACGTTGTGACCTAGTCCCTAACGGGATTTGTATGCAGGTAGTATTGCCGGGTCGCACGGTCTATACACGACGAGTATGAGAATGAGTTTTGGAGGAATATGATCTTTTGTGCGAGTGGGAGATGTTAGAATTATTTTATAATTCGGACATTATTTTATATACGCCCAAAAGATAAATAACCTAATTTATGTAATTAGGGAATTAATTCTTATTCGTTAGGAATTAATTAATATGAGGATAGATAATATATATTGGTCATATATTTATCTAATAAAATAAGAGATAAGTTCTCTTATTCCTATAAGATAAGGAGAAGAGACGCTTCTCCTAATAGAGTCCGTCATTCCTGAAACCCTAGAGAGTCGGTTCGTCAGACGTTTCTCTCAGGAAAGAAAACCCACAGAGAACTCTCCTCCGTGGAGAGAGTCTCCTTCCTCTCCAACCCTCTCCCATGGTGTGTAGGCTGTGAATCGTAGGTTCTCCCCTGCTCCCGAATCTCTAACGAGATTTAGGGCTATGGAGATCTACCCGGTGATCTAATTCGAAGACAAGACGATGTAGATTCCGCTTCCGCTATTCGAGGTAATCCGTTTATCCCTCAAATTCTAACACTCAGGAATGACGACAGAAGGTGCCAAAGTAAGACGAGTTGAACTTGAATAGCTCCCAAGTTTTAGCCTTGATCGAGATGCCACATAAATGAACTCTTTCACATGACAATGCATCTCTAGAACCGTGATCAGATGTATACCCAACCAATGGAGATGGTTTGACCTCCAAAACTTGATTTTCCAAACTAAGACCTGGATAAGAAAAAAAATTTAGGAGGGAACAAAATTATTGAGGAAATTGATGGCTATAAAGGATATGGAAACTTTTTTAAGATAGAAGAATTAAAATCATTAAGCAGCAAACAAAGAATGAGGAAGCAAATCTAGAAAATGTCATAATGATCTATCACATTATCTTTTAGAGGAATTATTTGTTAACGCTACAGCTTTTGATCATATGTTATAACCACTTTCCTTACTGCTTCTGTTATGAGGCATGTAGGGAGATTTCCTTGAACCTCTCTTTTATTTCCACCAGAATCTCAAAGTAAAAATCGAGTGAAGCTTTCTCATTCATATTCTTTATTGTAGTAAGTGAGACTAACAGGAACATGATTTGGGTGCTCTTTTTAAAATCCAATGATCCTACCCACTTAATTAAAAATCCAACCTCCATTTCCCTTTCAGAAAGTTCAGCAGAATGAAAAGGAACTCAAAAGGTGAAAGCTTTCGGAAGGTTGGTATTTGAACAAAAATGTATTAATGATTTGTGTCATGAAATAAAATACTCAACGTTATAAATTCTTTATACTTTTGTAATCCATCCAAATTCAATAGAAGCTCCTTTGACAGTAACTTCACTTGTGGGATGTGTGTGGCATGAAAAGAAAAGTGGATCTTCTATCACCAGTTCCGAGGGTTTCCCGAAGGGACGTTTCGCATCCAAAACCTTCTCGCTGAGAACTCGTCGCAGGAGTTTAGGTTTCAAAGCAAGGTCGTTCACGTCTCGGAAGAAGCCATAGCCATAGCTACCCATCGCCGGTCGGGGATTGATGGTGAAGATGAATGAGAGAGGCTTTGGAGAGGGTTACGGGCAGTGCCGGATCTGTGGGGGGCTCGGGGTGGCTGAAGCCTCCCCCAGATCGTAAAAAAAAGGTATATATATTTTATACATTGGATATTGTTGTAATATATATAATAAAGGGAGGATGTAAAAAAAGATGACTGCTTGGCTTTGTGGTTTAAAGGGGCGGGAGGAGGTTAAAGGGTGCATGTAAACTCAGGTTCGACTCCTCCATCCTATCTTTTTTATCTGTTTTTTTTTTAACATCAGAATTTTTTTTAGGGGAATTAGTAGTAAATACCCCACTTTGGTAATTGGTTTGCAAAAATACCTAGTTTTGAAAACAATTGCATCCACATTTGAAATTTTGCAAAAATACTATATTTAATTATCAAAACTGCCCCACCACCCCAAAAAATCAGAAAATAAAAAAAGGTAAAATATTTTCGGCATTTATCTTTTTTTCTTATATATTTAAATTATATTAAATAATTAAATAATAAAAAATCTGCGATTATTGTACACATCCTGTCAATGTTGATAATTGGCATTGTCAACATTGATATTCATCCTGTCAGTGTGATAATGTCATGATTTCTAGACATATGTTGACATTCCTTTTGTAAATATGGTTAATAATCCAGTAGATATGATTTACCTTATTTTTAGTCAATCTCTCCCCGATTATAACTTCAATCATGTCAACATAAACTTGTAGCCTTGTCACTATAAACATTAATCTTGTCAATGTAAATAAATAACGTTGTCATCTTGGAGATGTCTTTAATTTCTAATTATGGTTAATAATCTAGTAGTTATGGTATGGATAAAATCGTATCTTTATTCTCTTCCATATTATAGATTCCATCCTGTCAGTATTATTTCTCAGCTTTGTCATTATGAACATTTATCCTGTCAAAGTAAAATTTTAATAGTGTGGATACGCACGTATTGACATTCTTGTTCTAATCCCTTACTAAGGCAATGTTTTTTATCCGGTTAGTTTTATTATTTTTAAGTTTCTGGAAAAAATATTAAAATCATTATTTTAATATATATTTCATTTTTTAAATATTTTTTAACTTTTCTTTTAATTCATAATTCTCCTTTTAAAGATTTTTACATTTAAATTTAAAGGTAAAATCATCCATTATTTTTTAGCGCAAATGACCCACCTATCCTATTTTTGCTATTCTCACAAAACGGGTATACTTTTGCAAACCGAACACCAATTTGGTGTATTTTCGCAAATCGGCCTTTTTTTTAAACAAAATAAAATAGAAACTTTCCCTTCCTTTTACACAGACAGCAGACGCGATAGACACTAGAGAGCCGAGTCGCCCCCGAGCCCGCCTCCGTCACAAGCTCCATTTCCGACCGAGCCGCCAACCTCCACCCAGCCCTCGGCAGTCGGTGAACTCCCGCCCAGGTTGCACTCCACTCCCGTCTCTTGCACTGTCTGCACAACAGAGCCACCTCTAGAAGTTCTTCTTCGATCTTTGGTTAGTTTTTACCCTCCTCTTCTTTTAATTTGATTGTTTTAAGTTTAATTGATTGAGATGATAATCAATTTAGATTATAATTTTTGGATTTGAGAATTAATTTTGTGAAATTTCGATTAGGGTTTGCGAATTTGATAATACTTTTTGAGAAATTGTGATTAGAATTTGTGGTTTTTAGAAATAAATTTATGGTTTGTGACTTGAAATTGTGGTTTTGAGAATCAATTTAGATTAAAATTTGTGGATTTGAGAATTAATTTAGGGAAATTTCGATTAGGGTTTGAGAATTTGATAGTACATTACGAGAAATTGTGATTGGAATTTGTGGGTTTGTTTTGAGAAATAAATTAGTGGTTTGTATTTTGAAAATGTGGTTTTGAGAGTCAATTTAGATTAGAATTTGAGGATTTGAGAATTAATTTGAGGAGATTTCGATTAGGGTTTGTGAATTAGATAATACATTTTGAGAAATTGTGATTATAATTTGTGGTTTTGAGAAATAAATTTGTGTTTTGTGATTTAAAATCGTGATTTGTGGTTGTTGTTTGGACTTTGGAATTGGAATTGTGGTTTTGGCTTAGTAAGTAAATACAAGTTTCGGATTCAATTGAACTTGGATTTTGTTTGCTGGCAGGAACAAGAAGCATCAAAATATTGCACTTGGGTTTGTGGGTGTGGTTTGGATTTTGGAATATACTGTGGTTTTGGCTTTGTAATTAAACAAGTTGTAAGATTTAATTGAACTTGGGTTTTGTTTGTTGGCAGGAACAAGAAGCAGCAAAAGATTGCAAACTTTGGAACTGCAAGTTTGTTTGACATTCATCAAACTCATTCAAACACAACAAGAAGCTGCAAAAGATTGCAACTTCTCCACTATGACGGATGTGTACAACTTCGGGATACTACTTCTAGAGATTTTGCGCGTAAACTCTGGAAATCTTATAAGTCTGGTAAGTAAAACATGTCCAAGGGACCTTTTTTCATGTTCATTATCATGAACCCGTCCAAAACTAGTTTTCAGCCCCCCTTAACTAAAATCCTGGATCCGCCACTTGTTACGGGAGAACCAGACCATGAGGAAAAACACAAATTTATTCAATAATTTGGCGATATGATTCACCTCTTGTTCATCTCCTTGGCCTTTGTCGTAGTCGCCTCCCTCATCATCCTCATCGCCATCTTCGTTTTCATCGTCGTCGATGTTGTGAATCGGAGGACCACCGGTGGATTGAAGAACTCTTTGAAGGAATTGTGTCCTTTAATTTAATGTGCAAAGACTAATTATGGAATAGGACAATTGATAGAGATATTCAATCCGATTATTTTAGGAGTCGTAATGATTTGCTAGAAGCCAACTACGATTAATGGGCTTAAACGGGTTAAACCCATGGCTATTATAAACGGGTCCTATGCGGTCACACACTTAGAGTTGACGGACTTGATCAAAAGATAGATGATTTTATTATTAGTGTATATTAGATATATTAATAATAATAGGATAAGATTTATTTGTGAAATAAATAATTAATTAAATATGGTATAAATATGGGCTTATAAAGAAGGGCTGAAGAGGACTTAACCTAATTAACACAACCCAAAAGGCAAAAAGGAGTTTTTGCCGCAGGTTTTGGTTTGTGAGGGCTGAATTCCACCATCATCAATCAAGAGCAATTTGATTGTTCACCTTTCGATCTTCGTCCTAGCAGTCGAAGGCAAAGGAGATCTAGACCGGGCTCGTGTGGACCAAGTAGAGGAGCAACACGTGGGGCTCTCATCTTTCCGTTCATATCCGATAAGATCCGGTTCACGCATCAACAGGTATCTCATATGAGCAATGATTTGATCTATCGATTTTATGCATGAAGATCTTACGATTAGATAATAGAAAATAGTTTCTAAAACTTCCGCTGCGCATCTAATTTTCTTCAGTGGCATCAGAGCATCTTGCATAAATTGATATGATCGATTGATTTTCTTGTTAGTTTTGATTTAATTTAGCAATATATTTGATATATGAAATAATTTGTATAATTAAAATTATGATTTTGATTGATTGGATATATAAAATTTAATACGTGAAACTAGTTTACAATCGGAATACGATTCCGATCATAAGCCGCTACCTTGTTCGAATTAGGAATCAACGTAGCACTTGATCAAAGTCAATGAGATTGCCGATCATGTGTACGTAATTGGCATCAACTATATTTATACAATATATAGGAATTATTGTATATTTATTTTTCCGAAAAAGGTTGTTCTTTTTTCTTTCCTATCAACGCACATATTTTTTTCGAAAAAAGGTTATTGCTGATGTTGTTTCGTTAAATCAATTGCTATACAATAGATATGATTTATTGTATAACTCACGAAATATTTGATTTTGTAAGTATAAGTTGATTTGAATCTAAGAAATTGAGAATTTCATGATTTTGATGTCAAGTTGACAAATTTTGTGTGAATTTGATTTGTACATTAATTTCTCAAAGCCTTATGTTTTATGAAAACCTTCAATCTTAATTTCTACCATTGTCAAAAGTTTGTAATTGTTACAAAATTTGAGTGGGAGTGGATGGAGCGGCTATTAGGGTTAAGAAAGATATATTAGGGTTTTAGTGTAAGATCTTAAATTACCTTAATTAGATATGGTAGATACCTTAATTAGATATGGTTGATATCTTATCTCTAATAAATAATTTCTATCCAATTATACAAGGTAATAGTTACCATAAAATTAATTTCATATATATTATTGCTAGTTTTTGAATTAAAATATCAAGAATGTTCATGGATTTATTATGCTTGTTTTATATTATGATATATTGCTTGCATACATAAGGTGACTAGTATGGCCCACAAATACGATCTACGTATCGTTATGTTTTTTTGTACACGATCTGCGTATCGTTATGTATTTTTGTAATTTATTTTCAGTAATTAGATTATTAGAAAATATTGTAATTAATACAAGAAGACATAAGAAGTTCAAGGATGGAGATCCATGAAGGACGCGAGGGTGGAGACCCATGAAGATTAGATCTTTATTTTATGCATCGTAGGGGCCCTACTAGGATCACAATTTCATTGCATTTTGAATGCCTTATTTTAAGTTTTATGTCGTTTTTATTTATGATATTTTTCACTTATAAATAAAGACAAATAAAAGACTTAAGTTCCTAAGGTAAATTGGGGCAATGCCTTTTCATATCATAACCCATTAAGTTCTGGATTTTTGGTTGGATGGGCTTCACAAAAGTGATGGTGTCTTTCCATAATCTTGGGCTAATGAGGGTGAATCTATACAAGGGGTTCACAAGCTTTGATACGGTTGTACCCAACGAGAGACCAAAAGGCAAAGTTTTGGATCTTGAGGCATAGGATGATTTTACATTGGATATGGATCATCAACCAAGAATTATAAGGAGTTATAATTAGTAATTGTTACTTACCTTGAGCATACAAGACTCAAGGCAGTGCAAAAGTACGTTGGGTCTTGTGTGTAATGGGATCTTGAAATTATTTTATTCACCAGGAACAATAACAATTTGAATAAAATGCGCATTTACTTATTTTAAAGGTCTTTAATCCTAAGTAATTTGCATTTCAAACATAAACTGATTTGTATGTCATTTCCTTTTTATATAGGCATTATGTCGAACGATAACTTGAAATTCACCCTGCGCTCAATAGTTGAGAAAAACAAATTGAATGAAACAAACTTTCTCGATTGGGAAAGGAATCTGAGAGTTGTCCTCAGGTCCGAAGGGCATGAGGACGTCTTGAACACCCCTATCCCTACTATTACTGATGCCTCATCGGATGAGGAGATAGTTAGAGAAATGGAGTTATGGAGCGATTCTTCACCTGTCACTTGTTTGATGTTAGCAAGCATGGAACCTGATCTTCAAAAGAGGTTTGAATACCAGGATGCCTACTCTATCATCACCAACCTGAAAATGTTATTTCAGGCACAGGAAAGGATTGAACGATATGAAATCCACAAGGCTATACTGGATAGCAAACTTGTGAAGGGAAAGCCAGTAGGTCCCCATGTGTTCAACATGATCGGTCTTTTTAGCCGTATGGAGACACTGGGCACCCCCTATGACCAAGAGTTGGCCACATATATTATCTTGCACTCCTTACATGATGGCTTTGCCTCATTCAAGATAAACTGCCATATGCATGGTATTAAGAAAAATCTGAATGAACTCCATGGTATGCTCAAAACTGCTGAGCAGAATACTCCCACTGACAACAAGAAGGAAGTTCTTAATGTCAACAGAGGGAAAGGGTTCAAGAAGGTAGCCAAGAACAAGAACAATACCCAAGGGAAAGGCAAAGAAGTTGCAAAGCCTAAGGGTGGTGAGAAGCCAAGGGTGGCTGCAGACCATGATTGTTTCCAATGTAAGGCTATGGGACACTTGAAGAGAAAATGTCCCAAGTACCTGGAAGATAAGAAGAATGGGACTTTGAGTTCCAACACTTCAGATATTTATGTTATTAAATTACTGTCAACCAATGTCCTCACATTAGATAATGGTCCTACTTGGGTATTAGATACCGCATGTAGTGCTCACATTATTTCAAATGTGCAGGGACGAAGAAATAGGAGACAAGTGAATAAAGGGGAGTTAGAGCTACGCGTTGGAAATGGAGCAAGCGTTAATGCACTTGTCGTAGGAGATTTTAGTTTATCTCTTCCTTCTGGTTTAATCTTAGAACTAAATAATTGTTATTTTGTTCCTAGCATTGCAAAGAACCTTGTTTCGGCTGCAGTAATTTATTTTGAATGTTTTAATTTTAGCACTACAGATGAAGGTATAATTATTCACAAGAATGATATCTTCTATGCTCGTGCTCAATATATTAATGGAATATTTGTATTCGACCTTACAACAGAATCTTATAACATAAATACAAAAAGGCAAAAATCAAGTAAGTTGGGTGAAGCCTACCTATGTCACTGTCATTTGGGTCATATCAGTTTAGACCGCATGAAGAAGCTCCATAAAGATGGACTTCTAAAAGACGTGGATTGTGAATCCATTGATACATGTGAGTCATGTTTGATGGGCAAGATGACAAGGTCACCTTTCAAAGGAACAAATGAAAGGGCTACTGAGCTATTGGGCATTATACATACTGATGTATGTGGGCCAATGAGTACAAAAGCTCGAGGTGGTTATAAATACTTCATCACATTTACTGATGACATGAGTAGATATGGATATATTTACCTTATGTCACATAAATCGGAATCCTTTGAAAAGTTCAAGGAATTTCAAAATGAGGTAGAGACTCAAACTGGCAAGAAAATAAAAGCACTTCGATCAGATCATGGTGGTGAGTACTTGAGCCATGAATTTGATCATCATTTGAAAAATTGTGGGATAGTAACACAATTGTCTACTCCAGGAACACCACAGCATAACGGTGTATCTGAAAGGAGAAACACGACCCTGTTAGACATAGTCCGATCTATGATGAGTTTTGCTGACCTTTTGGTATCCTTCTGGGGATATGCTCCCCAACTGCCGTACTTACACTAAACAGGACTCCGTCTAGAGCTGTAGACAAAACTCCATATGAGATATGGACTGGAAAGGTTCCAAAATTGTCTTTTATGAGATATGGGGATGTGAAGCTTATGTAAAGCGCTTACAAACGGATAAGCTTGCCCCTAAATCAGATAAATGCTATTTTATAGGGTATCCAAAAGGTAGTTTTGGATATTACTTCTACAATCCCGCTGAACAAAAGGTGTTTGTTGCAAGGGATAGTGTCTTTTTGGAAAGAGAGTTCATTTCCAATAAGTCAAGTGGGAGAAATATTCATCTTGAACCAATTCATGATGAGGAGCAACAAACTCAACAACGAGATGACATAGATGATGTCGAGGACGAGTTGATGGTTTTGGAAGGCCAAGGGCCCCAAATCATCCAAGAACCGGAACAAGAGGATCCACAAATAGTTGTGGAAACTGTTCCAGCTTCAGTTGTTGAACCATTGAACCCACTCGTAGATCAGAGAGGCAAAGGCTACAACCAAGACGTTATGATGATTTCATCTTGAATGTAAACCTTGATGTTCTTCTGTTAGAACATGATGAGCCTAATACTTATAGCAAGCAACGATGGGTCCAGACTCCAAGAAATGGCTTGAGGCCATGAGATCCGAAATGGATTCGATGTTTGAAAATCAAGTATGGGACTTGATAGATTTGGCAGATGGGGTGAAACCCATAGGGAGCAAATGGGTTTTCAAACTTAAGACAGATAAGGATGAAAAGGTATTTGTATACAAGGCAAGATTAGTTGTCAAAGGCTTTAAACAGATTCATGGTATAGACTATGATGAGACCTTTTCACCAGTTGTCATGATAAGATCCATTAGGATAATCCTTGCTATTGTGGCCTATTATGATTATGAGATTTGACAAATGGATCTCAAAACCGCCTTCCTGAATGGATTCTTGGAAGAGGATGTGTACATGACACAGCCGGAGGGTTTTGAAGATCCAAGTGATGCAGGGAAGGTATGCAAGCTTAAGAGGTCTATATATGGACTTAAGCAAGTATCCAGGAGTTGGAACTTTCGGTTTGATGAAAAGATCAAAGAGTTTGATTTCATCAGATGCGAAGAGGACCCTTGTGTATACAAGAAGTTTAGTGGGAGTAAAGCGGTCTTCCTAGTCTTGTATGTGGATGACATACTACTTATTGGGAATGACATTCCGATGCTAGAGTCTGTTAAGGAATGGTTGAAGAAATGTTTTTCAATGAAGGACTTGGGAGAGGCAGAGTACATACTTGGAATAAAGATCTATAGAGATAGATCTCAGAGGTTGCTTGGATTGAGTCAAGGAACTTATATAGATAAGATTCTCAACAGATTCAAAATGCAAGATTCCAAGAAAGGGTTTCTACCTATGCAACATGGTGTATATCTCAGTAAGGAGCAGTGTCCTAAGAAACCTGCTAAGCTAGAGAAGATGAGTAAGATTCCTTATGCTTTTGCTATAGGATCTATTATGTATACCATAGTGTGTACACGACCGGATGTTGCATATGCTTTGAGCATGTGTAGCAGATACCAATCGAATCCAGGAGACGCACACTGGTGTACAGCTAAGAACATCCTGAAGTACTTGAGAAGAACCAAGGATGATTTCTTAGTGTATGGGGGTGATGATAAGTTGATCGTACAAGGCTATACTGATGCGAGCTTCCAAACTGACCGAGATGGCTTTGAGTCTCAATCGGTATATGTGTTCATCCTTAATGGAGGAGCTGTGAGCTGGAAGAGTTCCAAACAAGACACAGTTGCCGATTCTACGACAGAAGTTGAGTATATAGCCGCTAGTGAAGCAGCGAAGGAGGCTGTCTGGATGAGGAAGTTCATGGATGAACTCGGTGTTGTTCCTAGTATTTCAGGGCCCGTTGACATGTATTGTGACAACAATGGTGCCATAGCCCAAGCCAAGGAACCTAGTTCAAGCTCCAAATCCAGACATGTTATGAGGAAGTATCACCTTATTCGACGCATAGTCACCGAGGGTGACATTAAGATGTGTAAGGTGCATACAGATGACAACATTGCAGATCCATTGACAAAGCCTATGCATATGCCCAAGCATGATAGTCACACTAGGGCTAAGGGTCTCAAACACATTGGAGAATGGCTTTGAGATTGCTTTCTATTACGTTTTATGTTTAGAGTGTTAGACACTAAGTTTGTGTTCGATTGGATGATTTTATGATATATGATATTTCATCTTTATTTATATATTGTGTTGAACGATAATAAATAAAATGTCCAAATAATTCGTAGTTCGCAAATGCGCTTATCTTAAGTGTTCTAGTAAATGAAACCCCATTAAGTGAAATGCAGTTATGAATTATCACAAGTCCGTAGTCTGAAATCATCAAATTGGACATAGGTGATTTTATTAAATGACTATATTGTAAGTTGACTGATAGCGCCAGGTTTCATGGGCTATAGGGACATGGAGATGTCTAGTCAATTACATATATATGTATGGAAGATACATATAGGACAGACCCACCTTAAGACTCTACAAAAGGGATTGCGGAGTTTTAAGTTAAACCATGATTAGTAGATTCCTCACACATGAGTGTGTTATGGTCTCTCTTGATGATTGGTATTTCTTTGACACGGCTAAACGCTTTCCGTAACAAGGAGTTATAAAGGTCGTAGTTGGGATTGCCAAAAGTTGAGTGGGAGCCATAGTCATACAAGACTGTAGATGTCCTCCTTCTTCATGCATACTGTGATGCATTGAAAAGGAATGGTGTCTAGGCCACTTGAAGAGCAAGAACTGAAAATGCATGGCCATGCTCGGGTGGATTATTTGTAATCATCCGTTTAATTGACAGTTCGAACTCGGAGTTCAAGGAATATATTTGATAATAGATATGAATGTCACCATATCATCAAATATGACATTAAGAGACACGGGAATCTTAAATTGCACACATGTTTAAGGACAAGTGGGAGATTGAAGGGATTGTGTCCTTTAATTTAATGTGCAATGACTAATTATGGAATAGGACAATTGATAGAGATATTCAATCCGATTATTTTAGGAGTCGTAATGCTTTGCTAGAAGCCAACTACGATTAATGGGCTTAAACGGGTTAAACTCATGGCTATTATAAACGGGTCCTATGCGGTCACACACTTAGAGTTGACGGACTTGATCAAAAGATAGATGATTTTATTATTAATGTATATTAGATATATTAATAATAATGGGATAAGATTTATTTGTGAAATAAATAAATAATTAAATATGGTATAAATATGGGCTTATAAAGAAGGGCTGAAGAGGACTTAACCTAATTAACACAACCCAAAAGGCAAAAAGGAGTTTTTGCCGCAGGTTTTGGGTTGTGAGGGCTGAATTCCACCATCATCAATCAAGAGCAATTTGATTGTTCACCTTTTGATCTTCGTCCTAGCAGTCGAAGGCAAAGGAGATCTAGACCGGGCTCGTGTGGACCAAGTAGAGGAGCAACACGTGGGGCTCTCATCTTTCCGTTCATATCCGATAAGATCCGGTTCACGCATCAACATGTATCTCCTATGAACAATAATTTGATCTATTGATTTTAAGCATGAAGATCTTACGATTAGATGATAGAAAATAGTTTCTAAAACTTCCGCTGCGCATCTAATTTTCTTCACTCTTGTCCATCATCTGCCTCCTCTTCCTCGACAACGCTCCTCCTTCTCCTTCTCGTGCTTGTTCCCATTCGCAAGCCAAACCCCCTTCTTCACCTCCTCGATTTCCGTCTCCTCTGCCCTGGAATTCACCTTGGTCGTCATCTGCTCGAGCAGGGATTCCTGAAGAGATAGGGGAAACGAAGAGAAGCAAGGAGTCCTGAAGAGATAAGGGATATTAGATGAAAAGACGAAAAAGGTCATTGAAACAAAAAAATGAATAATTTCAAATTTAATGTTTAAGGGTTAAATAAGACATTGCATACTTGAAGAGTTGTGAGCCATTGATAAAAACACATATAAGTTATGAATGGTGTGGATTGATCCTACTCTCGCTCATCTTTATAGTAGTATAGATTCTATTAGATTTATATAGTTTAGTTAGATAAAATAGAATTAAATGAATTAGAGATATTATATTATATTATTATATATTTATTTTACGATAGATAGATTTAGGTGAATGGATTAATTAGATATGATATATATACATTCATACACGGCAAGGGGGAACATACCGTGGCACTATTAATCTAAATCCTAATTATGTTTTGTTTTATTTTTATAGAGATCTAAACTCTTCCGTTTTGTCGATGGATTGAAGCTTTGGTTTGATAAAGTTGTGAGATTTCTATTCTTATTCTATTCCTATTGATTCGTATTGATTCTTTTGCGAATATTGTTGATTTTTTCTAGTCCGTACAACTAGTTGAGATTATTGCTAGGATTTTGTAGATTTCTCGTAGCGAACCTTAATCCATAGTAGCAATCATGCCTTTTTAGGACTCGTAGGACTAAACTAGTGTGTAGAGAATCAATTATATGTTAAATGCTGACTCGTAGCTTGGTGTTGCATGTATCCTGGTTAATCCTTAATCTTAATGCTACTATTAGGTTAAATCTTGACCGTGCTAGGGCTATCTAATTAGTAAGGGTTACTAGGACTCGTAGGACTAGTAATTTACACAAGATCAGGACAGGAAAAATAATAGGATGAAAAGAGAACTTGAAGACGAATCGAGGATCAATTGACCAAACTAAAGTGGATATTTGTAGATGAAACTATTTTCTTAATTATTTTCTCCATTAATTTTATAGTTTATTTTATTGTCTTTCTTATTCTCAAACACAAAACCCTTTATTTTCTCTTAATTGGTAAATAGACTTTACTTAGAAATAACTTGATTCTTTGTGGGATCGACTTCTTACTTGCTTGCTATACTTAGTTAGTTAGTTTGGATTTATTGTGATAGGGATTGAGGAGACTAAAATTCCTCTGTCAAATTGGCGCCGTTGCCGGGGATCATAGTTTATTTCTTTGTTTTGTATGTTTATCAATTATTGTATATAACTAACTCATCTCCATAGTCAGAGATATTTGTTTTTGTGTTCGTGTGTCTAGCTAGGTGTGCCTCTAAAGATGGCTCAAGGTTTAGATTGTGAGTTTTACGGAGTTACTAATCACATATTTGAAGATTGTCCGGTGTTTAGAGTTCCAATCCAAAAGGTTGAGGAAGTATACCATATGTGCAAAACTCAACTTTGTCATGAGATGGATATCATACATGAGATTGCACAATTGGAGATCCAAATTGGACAATTAGAGCCTCCATGTCTGACTCTATAATGGAGTCCCAACTTACAATGATCCAAACTGATTTCAATAACGAGATGAGGCCAAGTGGCTCAACAAATTACAATTCCAATTATTTCAGAGATTTTTCCTATGCAAACTGAGGTGATTGTCAGTGACGACTGCACTATCATCCCTTTTGGCGAGGACATCTTAGAAGATTGGAAAGATGAGCAAGATGAGGAAAATTGCACGAAGGGGATTCTATTGTTTGAATTTAAGGAGGGTGCAAACGAACAAAGAGCTAAAAGAAAGCAAGAGAGGAGTGCATATTTTTATAAGCCACCAATGGAACTGAATTGGTGGTATTACATACCCTCAACAGAGAGTCATGCTCACATATTTGATAAGTTAAAACGGTTTTTGTCTACCATATTATGTAGTTTCAGTTTATTAATACATTATGCAAACTTAAGTGGGATATGTTCCCAAGAGTTTGATAAGTTGCTGAGAGTTTTAACAATGTCCGAATAGTGGTTAAAAAGAACCCAAGGTATGTTTTTGTTTTTTTTATTTTTTTTATCCTTTTTTTTTTACTTTTAGCTAGAATTAATTTTTATTGTTATTGTTATTTTCTTAAAAAAAATTTTACTTTCCGTTTATTTTATTTTCTTGTTTAGTCAGGATTTTTTTTAGAGAAAATTTGGTATATTATATGCTTTTGAGCTTTTAATTAGGTAATTAACCCATTTGAATGTTTTACTAGCCGTGTTATCCCATTTCAATGTTTAATTAGGCATGTGTACCCATTCTCCTCTCCCTTTCGTTCATTCTCTGATTTCTCTCCGTCAGATTCGTCCATGGCGATTCTCGATCTCCCTCTCTCTCAACCTCCGTTTGGACGTTCCATGGCGCCTTGCTCACCCTCGCCCTGGCCGTTCTGGCTTGAGACACAAATTCCTCAAAACTAAAAATTGATTTCATCCCGATTTCAACCCCAATTCTTCAAAACTCAAAACCGGATCTCTGAATTTCCGCCTGAAATCACCCCGCCGAATGGTTCCCGGTGCAAATTAAAGCACGCAAAGCACCTTCCTCCTCCAGGGTCATGGTGCTCCGTCGCCGGCTTCAACCCCTCAAACGCATCCGTCTCCGTAAGCACTGCCATGGGAAATTGATGCTCCTCAGTCGCCGAGTTCATCCTCTCCGCCTGGTAGGAGTAAGTGTTGTTTTTGTCTCTCAATTTCAGCCTCTCTCAATTTTTTGCCGGGATCTACAAACCTCTGAATCTACATTCTTATTTATTTTTACAGCCCGAACGTTTTGGGATTCAATCAATGTTTTGTGGGATGCTTTTGACCTCAATGTTTTTGATATATATGCCAATATTCATCATTCATTTGTGCACTCCTGTGATTCAATCTCTGTGTTTTGTGGGATGCTTTAATCTCAATTTGGCCGAATTGGTGTTTGATGTACACATTTGCACCTTTGTTTATTGCATCTTTTGACTTCTTATTTCATTCGATTTCCAAAGAAAAGGTTCAAAAGAATATAAACTTGTGTAAGAATGGGCTAAAATGCAAGAAATAGGGTCTGCACAAGTTTTGAGCTAACCATGCAGGAATTCGAGCGAAATCGGAGTCAAAACGGAGAAGCCAAGTGAAGCTGAGCAGAGGTAGATATCGACCCTAGACCCAGATATCGACCTCTGGTGTAGATATCGACCTTCAACATAGATATCGACCTCAACATATACATCAAGTGAAGCTGAGAAGAGGTAGATATCGACCTTAGACCCAGATATCGACCCCCTGTGTCGATGTCGACCCCCATATCGACCGCAACATAGAAATCGACCAGAGCTGAACAAGTCGAGCAGGAACAGAGACCTCGATATCGACCTCTGGTGTCGATATCGACCCCTTATCTCGACAGAAGATAGACTCGATTTCGAATGCGGATTGGAACTATATCTTCAAGGAGGCACGGAATTATCTCATACTTTCAAGATAGATAGCAGCTGAAGTTTTATTTATCTTTTCCTTTAAAGTTTTATCAAAATAAAAGACCTATCCTAATTGTTCGGATAGAGTTCATAGTTTAGATAGGAGTTACAATCCTTGGATAGCGAGGATTAGTAGCCTATAAATAAAGCCCTAGGGGCTGATTTGTTAGATCATCCCAGAACAATCCAATGATCCAATTATCTTTCATCCATTAATCCAAGACAAGAAGCAAGACAAAGACAATAGACAATAGAGTTAGAGTTAGAGAGAAGTTTTAGGGTTTGACGTTTGCGAAAGTTGAAGTTGAGTTGTAAAGCTTCGAAGTTTATTTTAATGCAAGTTTCTTCCTTTCAATCAACAATGGATTCCATGATGAGAAGCGAGTAGTTCCCCAAAGCTCTTAGGGTCGGGGTGAGCCCGACGTTAGCCATGCGTGCTTGAGGTAAGTATTTGATGTTGATATCGTTGTGTCTATCTCTCCTCCTACGATTCTATGTTTAGTCCTAATCGAAAGAAAGGGGATTCATGCTAACAACTTGAGTTATAAACATAAAATTGGTAGAGACAATTAGGGTTATTTGCAAGAGTAATCCTAAGAGTTGGTGTACGGGGAAAGCTTGTCCCTGGGGTGAAATAGCGCAATTGTCCGTCTTATTTATCTTATCGCATGCATTGGTTAACGTTGTGGTAAACCCTAATCCTAGGAGTTGCCTTTTACATAGTTTAATTCACAAAAACCCATTGTTATTTCTGTTCATTGCTTCTCTCTCCATTCTTAATTCTTCGGCCTTTTCTTTGCCGACAAAACCACTAACTCACTGCAGGAAGACATCGATATCGACAACAGAGGTCGATATCGACCAAACTGATAGATCAACGGTTTTCTAAGTCGATCTCGAGACTCCTGGAAAACTTCTACAAGCATCGATATCGACCCCCTTGTGTCGAAATCGACCCTTCTGTATCGACTGGCAGTCTTCTGAGCCAGTCGATTTCGTGAACTGACATCGATATCGACCCCCACCTGTCGATATCGACCACTTGTTTTTTGTCTCTGCAGGTCTTCTGTTGCAGAGAACATTGACAGCCGAGGACGACATCGAGGCCCAAGGTCGAAATCGAGGCTTCTAGTCGACGCAGACGTGAGATTTCCAACGCTACTAGGATCCCGCTGACACGCCTCCTCGTGGATCGATCCTGACTACCCTTCCACTACAACGGGAGGAAGTCTTGTAATTATTTGCATAGGCTAGGAGTTGGTTTACATATTTACATCTTATTATTTGTACTCGACTTACCTCCTTAACAAATTAGCGCCGTTGCCGGGGAGGCAATCAATCGCGCCCTAGTAGTCTATTTCACGTCTATTTCTAGTTTGGTTTTATAGGTGTATTGGACGTGCTGATCGCCCACCTGAATTCGAAGGAGTAGACGACCCTGAGCGTTATTTCCATCTAAGGGCCCAAGCTCAAAGAATCATGGCGGACAACGCGAACCAGGCTGAACTTATTGAGCAACTAAGGAGGCAGGTTGAGGACCTAACGACTAGAGAGGCGGCACTTAAGGAGTGTGCGGATAGGGAGGAGGAAGGCCGAAGGCAAATAGAAGCCCAAATCAATGCCCTCCCTAGGAATGCCAAGCAATATATGCACCCCGCTCTCACAGTGCCTGAATCGGCAATTCTTATCCCTGCCTCTAATTTTGAAATTAAACCAAACTTTTTAACTGAAATAAGAAGGCATCAATATGAAGGGAAACCTAACGAATGCCCTATGGCACATATATCAACCTTCTTAGTCCTCTGTGATACAATTGCTGATGGACAAAGTCTTGAGTATGTCCAACTAAAAGTCTTTCGCTGGTCTCTTACAGGAAAAGCATTGCAGTGGTTGGAGAGCTTAGCCCCAAGATCGCTCCGCACCTGGAATGAAGTCAAGGACGCGTTTCTCAACAAGTTCTTTCCTCCTTCTAAGACGGCATTGATCCGACAGAAAATCACGGCTTTCAAACAAAAGCCTGGTGAGGCTCTGGCGACTGTTTGGGAAAGGTTTAAGGACCTCCTACGATCATGCCCGACGCATGGCCAACCACCGTACGTAATTCAGGAGATCATATACAATGCTCTTGATGCTGCCACTAAGGAGAGGATCAACACCTACACCTCCTATGGCTATCTTGAACTCGCTCCACAAGAAGCTTGGGAGACCATAGAGAGGTTGGTGGAATTCGACAACACATATGGGACTCCTGAGGCTTCCGATGCACCATCATCGTCGAGGCCTGCCCCATCTATGCCCTTATATGAACCCTCCAATGTAATTGATCCGGATGTAAAGGAGCAATTTCATAGAGATCAACTTAGAAAGCTCCAAAAGCAAGTAAGGTTCCTTTCAGCGAACCAAGATTGCATTGAATGTGGATCGCAGCGGCACACCACCATCGAGTGCCCCCATGCCGAACAAGTACACCTAGCGGAGACTCACCAAGAGGCACGCTACATGAGGGGTCCCAATCACCAATATTGGGGAGACCAAAGGTTCCATCAACCACAAAGGAACCCGGTTAACCCTAGGGACCCTCCGCCTTATAGAGCTCCTGGGCACCCGGAGAGAGACCAAAAGAAGGATGATCTTCAACTTGTGCTGGATGAAATCAGGCGAAATCAAGCTAAAAATGATCAATCCAACAATGCTATCCATTCTCAACTCAATCACCTTACCACAAGGATTGGGGAGATGGATATTTGGAAGAAGAATGTAGAAACCCAATTGGGTCAATTGGCGGCACAAATCCCTAGACCGTCCGGAACACTCCCTGGGCAACCTACCACAAATCCTAAAGGACAATCCGGGACGGGCCATATCGCAGCCATACAATTAAGGAGTGGCACCAAAGTACAAAAGCCACGAATGGAATCGGAGGAAGCAGCAGATCCAATCGACATCGACAGACCAGTCGATGTCGAGGATGAGGTCGATATCGACCCCCATGTCGACCCACAGGTCAATATCGAGGCCACTGCAGAGCCATCAGAGCCACAACAGAGGTCGAAATCGACCACCCCAGTCAATATCGACCAAAGCCCAGTCGACATCGATGTCCAGCAGGCTCCTTCGACCACCGTTTTGGCCCCTCCACCAAAGAAGACGTTGCCATTCCCTTCCAGAGCATTGGAGGATCCCACCAAAGGTAAGTTTAGGCGCTTCATAAAGATACTTCAAGGACTCAACATCACTATCCCTCTAACAGAAGCCCTAAGCGAGATGCCCGCTTATGTACGATTCCTCAAAGACATCCTGAGCAAGAAGAGATCCATGGCAGAGATCGCAGAGGAGTGCCCAAAGATGGACTTCCCTGAGAAGAAGAGTGATCCAGGGAAGTTTGCAATCACCGTAGGACTTGGCCAACATCGCTATAAAGCCCTATGTGACCTAGGGGCAAGTGTAAGTCTCATGCCCCTTTCTATTTGGCAAAAGGTGAACATTGGCGCACTTGAACCTGTGGACATGAAACTCTACATGGCTGACAACTCATTCGTCAGGCCCACAGGTATAGTTGATGACGTTCCTGTAAAGGTAGGTAAGTTCTTTGTGCCTACTGATTTCATTGTATTGGAGATGCCTGAAGATCCTATAGTGCCTATTATACTTGGTAGGCCTTTCTTAGCTACTGCTGATGCCAATATCAATGTACGTCGAGGGTTACTAACCTTTACTATAGGGAACGAAGTGATAGAATTCTCTTTCAACCCTACCATGAGCGAAACAAAGGACCTAGAGCAAGTAGTCCTCTCGCCGGCTAAGGAGAAACTTAGAAAATTTTTGTTGGTGAGGACGGAAACAGCAAGCAGGGTCGATATCGACTGGAACTAGTCGATATCGACTAAAACATCGAAATCGACCCACCTTGGTCAAAATCGAGTATGCCAGGTCGATGCCAGGAGCTTAAGTATGGGGTCACAGAGGTCGATATCGACCCTCACATATCGATATCGATCACAGCTGTCGAAATCGACCCACCTTGGTCGACATCGACCACCCCTCAGCCCGAAGATTTCTGTTTCGGGCCCAAACAGGTAAGCCCAGGTATGACTCCTAACCCTCCTCCGTCCATTATTGATAAATCAATTAAGCCCATTATCGATAATTCTACTAATAAGAGGGTCAAAGCTCCATGGTTTGCCTATATTGCTAAAGTTAGGTCAAGAAAGAGAAGGAAAGCGCCCAAAGAAGAACCTAACATCAAAGAAGCCTTGGTCGCCGAACATAGTTACTACCAAAAGGACCTAGATGATCCAGGAGAAGGCTCACGCTCGAAGGGTCCCTACATAAAAGGGTCGTGAAGAATTGACGGAGAAGTCGGCCTAGCGACTCAAAAATCTAGAGCTTGTACATAAAACTTTTAAAATTCGCATAGATGGTTTTTAGGATTTAATTTTTGGATTTTGAACTTTTAAGACTGAGATAATTCGTGCTTTATCTATATTCCTAACCAAGATTTCAGGTTATCAAGCAAAAGGAACGACGAAGAGGAAAAGAAGCTTCTGCAGAGGCAGTCGAAATCGACCAGGCCAGTCGAAATCGACCCCCCCCCCGGGGTCAAGCCACCTCCTGGAGTCGACATCAAGGACTCATGAGAGAAATAGAGAGGTCGATATCGACCCTAATACTCGATATCGACCCCAAACCGGGCAGCCCTTGTCTTCATCTTCTTCCTCGACTTCGACAGATGCAGTCGACATCGACCACTGACCTAGATATCGACCTCTGGCATCGACCCAACCTGAAATCGACCTGAATCCGCAAGGTTGCGTTGTGAGTTTCTCTCTACCCTTGTTCTTCTTTTTAATACAGTGAGGACACTGTATATTTTAAGTATGGGGTGGGGGAAAAACATGTCTTATGGTCATAACTTGGTTTTCTTCTTCGCATTGCATTCATGTTTAAATTTTTGTTCTTAGTTTTACTTTTATAAAATGTCAAAAAATCCAAAAAAATAGAAAAATGTGAAAAATACACAAAAACACATGTTTATTCTTTGAGTTTATTTTCTAACCCTACTTAGATGTCCTATGATGAAAACTCAATAGCTTACTTGATCATGTAAATCCTATGGCATATTTGGATGGTTTAGCCTAAGTCCTTAAAATTTTTATGTAGATTGTGAACTTGTGATGAAATTGAGCACATATGATCCTAGGCTAAAAAGCAAATCCAACAAAAATTGTCCTTGTGAGAATTTTGACCTATAGGGAGAACATCAAAAATCCCTCCGCTTTCTTGAGTGAATTTACTCTTCCTATGCATCTCTAAATGTTGTGATAGTTATTCAAAACCAATGCATATATATGATTATGTTTACAAGAATTAAATGATGGAGGCATCTTTTAAGCCATTTTTATCCTCTCTTTACCTACCCTGCATTATCCCTGCTTGAAGCCAGAACATTAGCCTGAGCCTGAAATTGCAAACTCCACAAAATTATCCCTAGCCGAATTGAGCCTGACCCCGTTTGGGAATTAAGACTTAGATTGGTTGGACTAATGCCTTGTGGAAAGAAAGGAGCATAATGTCCAGTTTTGAGCAAGGAAATTATAGGATGGCGCATATTTACATTTTGTCATATTTTGTAAAAGGGTTTATGTCTTAACATATAAATGCACATATTTACTTATTATTTTCGAAAAAAAAAATCCGAAAAAAATAATAAATAAAGATATCTATATATAGTGCATGAGCCAAAATCCTTAAGTCTTTTATTCATACAAATGTTATATTTTTGAGAGGTATATTAGAACTTGGAAGAAGGGTTGATGGAATGCATCTTTAGAGCATATTATGAAGAGTTATGGTTTGGGTATTGCAAGTGTTGAGATTTAGGAGTCTTGATTCCCGAATTATAAAAGCACCACATAGCCAAAAAATTCCATACCCTTTATTTCATACCAAGCCCCATTACAACCCCACCGAATGGAGTCTTCTTTGAAGTCTTCCATTGAGCGAAAGTCCTTCTGATAGTTCTTATTGCATTTTCATAATTGGTTGCGAAATGGATTTTTATAAATTGCAATGTTTATGAGATTGTATATGGAATTGAGTTGAGAGTTGATCTTCATAGCCTAAACACATGAGAGTTGTGTGCAAACACATTATCCCTGTGAGGTTGGATCAAAATTGCATATGCCTATGGATCGCCAAAATATGTGCTATGACGTTAAATTCAGTTGCTTTGCTTTGCTACCGCTTATGATGTTGCTTTTGACAAGGGCGAAGACTTGAAGGGTGTGTTGTAGGTGTTGGTTATTGCTTCGTTATTGCTTGAGGACAAGCAAGTCTAAGTATGGGTTGTTTTGATGTACACATTTGCACCTTTGTTTATTGCATCTTTTGACTTCTTATTTCATTCGATTTCCAAAGAAAAGGTTCAAAAGAATATAAACTTGTGTAAGAATGGGCTAAAATGCAAGAAATAGGGTCTGCACAAGTTTTGAGCTAACCATGTAGGAATTCGAGCGAAATCGGAGTCAAAACGGAGAAGCCAAGTGAAGCTGAGCAGAGGTAGATATCGACCCTAGACCCAGATATCGACCTCTGGTGTAGATATCGACCTTCAACATAGATATCGACCTCAACATATACATCAACTGAAGATGAGAAGAGGTAGATATCGATCTTAGACCCAGATATCGACCCCCTGTGTCGATATCGACCCCCATATCGACCGCAACATAGAAATCGACCAGAGCTGAACAAGTCGAGCAGGAACAGAGACCTCGATATCGACCTCTGGTGTCGATATCGACCCCTTATCTCGACAGAAGATAGACTCGATTTCGAATGCGGATTGGAACTATATCTTCAAGGAGGCACGGAATTATCTCATACTTTCAAGATAGATAGCAGCTGAAGTTTTATTTATCTTTTCCTTTAAAGTTTTATCAAAATAAAAGACCTATCCTAATTGTTCGGATAGAGTTCATAGTTTAGATAGGAGTTACAATCCTTGGATAGCGAGGATTAGTAGCCTATAAATAAAGCCCTAGGGGCTGATTTGTTAGATCATCCCAGAACAATCCAATGATCCAATTATCTTTCATCCATTAATCCAAGACAAGAAGCAAGACAAAGACAATAGACAATAGAGTTAGAGTTAGAGAGAAGTTTTAGGGTTTGACGTTTGCGAAAGTTGAAGTTGAGTTGTAAAGCTTCGAAGTTTATTTTAATGCAAGTTTCTTCCTTTCAATCAACAATGGATTCCATGATGAGAAGCGAGTAGTTCCCCAAAGCTCTTAGGGTCGGGGTGAGCCCGACGTTAGCCATGCGTGCTTAAGGTAAGTATTTGATGTTGATATCGTTGTGTCTATCTCTCCTCCTACGATTCTATGTTTAGTCCTAATCGAAAGAAAGGGGATTCATGCTAACAACTTGAGTTATAAACATAAAATTGGTAGAGACAATTAGGGTTATTTGCAAGAGTAATCCTAAGAGTTGGTATACGGTGAAAGCTTGTCCCTCGGGTGAAATAGCGCAATTGTCCGTCTTATTTATCTTATCGCATGCATTGGTTAACGTTGTGGTAAACCCTAATCCTAGGAGTTGCCTTTTACATAGTTTAATTCACAAAAACCCACTGTTATTTCTGTTCATTGCTTCTCTCTCCATTCTTAATTCTTCGGCCTTTTCTTTGCCGACAAAACCACTAACTCACTGCAGGAAGACATCGATATCGACAACAGAGGTCGATATCGACCAAACTGATAGATCGACGGTTTTCTGAGTCGATCTCGAGACTCATGGAAAACTTCTGCAAGCATCGATATCGACCCCCTTGTGTCGAAATCGACCCTTCTGTATCGACTGACAGTCTTCTGAGCCAGTCGATTTCGTGAACTGACATCGATATCGACCCCCACCTGTCGATATCGACCACTTGTTTTTTGTCTCTGCAGGTCTTCTGTTGCAGAGAACATCGACAGCCGAGGACGACATCGAGGCCCAAGGTCGAAATCGAGGCTTCTAGTCGACGCAGACGTGAGATTTCCAACGCTACTGGGATCCCGCTGACACGACTCCTCGTGGATCGATCCTGACTACCCTTCCACTACAACGGGAGGAAGTCTTGTAATTATTTGCATAGGCTAGGAGTCGGTTTACATATTTACATCTTATTATTTGTACTCGACTTACCTCCTTAACAGTGTACTATAAAAGCATATATAATCATAAGGCTTATCTATTATGACTATTAGGGATTTGGTAAAATTTGCTGAAATTGTGTATGCTGATAAGTGCGCATTGCTTGATGAATTTAATGTTTGTTGTTCTTCTTATGGTTTAGGGGAAACATGTGGGTCTATTTTCCACGGTTGTGAATATGACCTATTACTATGCATTGAAGCTCCAAAAACAAAAGCTTGCCACATAGATTCAAACATATTCATGACAGTATCTTATGTGATTTAAAGCATGTGTACTTACATATGTGCTAGCCCCCTTTTTCATTTGTTGGGAGTTTAAGCTATAGATGTTATCTTCTTTAGTGGAATTCTGATTTGTTGGATACTTTGGTTTTCTAGGGTTATTGGGAGTTTCTCCGGTTTCATATATATAAGCTTCTTGGATTTGTTTGTGATCGTGATTAGCCAGGTGCTGGCATTAATTATTTCTAGCGGGGCCTTGTTGATTACATTAGTTTTTATAATGTTTATATATTTGTGGCAGGCTTTGAGGGATCTTCTGCTGACGATAGAAGAGAGAGGAAATCTGATTTTTAGAGCTCTAAAGATTAGAGGAGGTTGAGAAATTGGTCGTTGAAAAAGAAAGCATTGAATGCATCTTCAAAGTTGAAGCATTCTCTCAGAAAGAAGAGCAGCAGAAGGAAGAGTGATGGCCGTGTTAGCTCAGTTTCCATCGACAATGTTCGTGATGTCGAAGAGCTACAAGCTGTTGATGAGTTTCAACAAGTTTTATTGCTAGAGGAACTTCTACCTGCAAAACTAGATGTTACCATGTGATGTTAAGGTAGCTTTTGTGTATAGACATACATACCACAGATTTATGAGGATAGATATAATGTTTTGAAACCTTTGGTTCAGGAGGAAGCTGTAAACAAAGATTGTAGAATGCTAGATTCTTTAGTGGTGCCATTTTGTTTATTTATTTATTTGAGTTGTAACCTTTATTTTCTTCACAGACCTGTTTCAGAACCTCCTATTATACAAATTGCTTCCTAGCACAGCCAAGAATGAGGCCAAGCAGAGTCCCCCCATTCCTTTCTCTGCCCGCCTCTTTATACATCACCTGCCAAACACTAGTCGCTAATGGAGAGATGACTGTCCATTTTCCCCTAGCATAGTTGTTCGAAGAGGCCAAGTAGAGTCGAATAAAGAGGATGAACTATGATTCATTCTACTCCAAGCTGCTTGATTCCCTTGATGACAGTTGGACGTACTATGGAAGCATTGGCTTGCTTGGCTAAGTTACATAGACTTGTATTTAATTTCATTGGCAATGTTTTAATAAGCGTGTCTACAATTAACTCTTGCATAGTTGTGTATCAAAGAACAGACATAATATAAGACACCCTTTTTCATTTTTTCCTTGAATAATAGGAAGTTGAGGGCACCGAAGATGCAAGCTCTCGTCATCATGGATCAAAAAGCAACTCGAACTCCACGATTCTATGGTTGCAGCGTGATGGTTTAACGATCTAAGCTTTCGTCATCATGTATTGATTGGTTTGTTTCAATTTAGGCAAAATGATTAGATGAAGTGATTTATGAGTTTATGAGTCAAGTTTTGGTCTTTGTCAATAGTGAAATTTAGGGATAAACGATGAAGAGGGCAAGTCTAAATGCCAATTCTCATAGCTATGAAGTTTTCTTGTTAATTTGTTATGAATGCAATCACATTTTATGCTCCTATGTCATTAATTGTATAAAAATGTCAGCAAGAAAAGATGTCATTACAAATGAGTGAGATAAATGAAGTGTAATAACAAATGATATCAATGAATAAAAGTCATCAATAAATGATGTCATCAATCAATTTAAATCACATTTTAGGCTCCTTTGTCATCAATTGTGTAAAAATGTAATAAACATGTCACCACAAGTGAGTGCATCAATGAAGTGTAATCACAAACGTGTCATCAGTGAATACAAGTAGATTCGATGAAAATATATTGATATACAATTGATTAAATTAAAAAAGTGGCATCAAATGATTTGATAAAAAAAAGTGGCATCAAAACACTACTTTCAAAAAGTTGCATCACATTAAAGAAAAAATGTCATCAAAACACTACTTTGATAAAATATGGAAGGTTTGAAAAAAGTGGCATTAAAAAGTGTCATCAAACTATTTCATTAGAAAAGTGGCATCAAAGCGAAAATAAAATGTAATAAAAAATAGCATCGAATAATTACATTAGAACAATGACATCAAAGCACTACTTTAAAAAGTGACATCACATTAAAGGGAAAAAATGTCATTAAAAATTTGGCATCAAAATACTACTTTGAAAAATGGCATCAAAACATTTCAGGAAAAAATGGCATAACGATAAAAAATGACAACGGAAAAATGGCATCACGGTAAAAAATTGCATAAAGAAAGTGGCATCAGTTGTAAAAAAAAAACGAAAGAGTCGGTCAACGTTGACCGGTCAACGGTCAATTGTTGACCGATTGTCGGTCAACGTTGACCGGTCAACGGTCAATTGTTGACCGATTGACGGTCAAACAGTTTGACCGTTGACCCTTAACACTCCATTTGGGGAGGGTACTAGCTTACCTAATTAAATTAGTTTGGGTGTTAATCACCTAATTAAAGGTTCAAAATAGGCTAGTTAGCAAAATCACCATTTTTTATTTGGTTATAAATTTCATCCTTTAAAAAAAGAAAAAAAAACGGAAAAAAAAAGAGGAAATGGTCATAGATAGACCACTTTTTGCTCAAATTTGCACAAATAGCACCCTTCCTTGAAAATTTGCAAAAGTAATCCAAATCCCAAAATTTGGCAAAAAAGTCCCGGTGGCACAACTTGCTATAGGGGGTTTAGGTGCCAAAATAAAAAAGGAAAAGAAAAGAAAAGAAGGAAAAGGTGGCAAAAAAAAATCAGAATCATACTCTCTTTCTCCATTTCAGTTTTATCTCTCTCTCCGTTTCAAACGAAAGAAAATAAAAGGGGAATGAACGACGACTTCGAAAGGGAGGAGGCTGGAGAAGATCCGTCGCTATCGGAGTGTGGAGGAGAAGCGAAGAACGCCGCCGCCGGACTATAAAGGTACGCCCCCTCTCCATCAACCCAAAATCAATCTTTCTCTTCTCCGTTTTGTGCGAACGTGTGTGTGGGTGAAGGAGTTGCAATGAGGTTTAGGGATTGAAGGGCAATGGTGGGTTGAGTGATGGTTGTGGAGGGGTGACAATGGTGGGTGAGATTGAAGGACGAGGAGGGTGGTTTCGGGTATGGTTAGGGGAAATATGTCGTTAGGGTTTAGGAAGGTCGAAGAGGGTGGAAATGGTGGGAGTTGAAATTGAGATATGGGGATGTTTTGGTGGACGATTGAAGAAGAACGATTGAGGTTTGAGCCATGTTTGATTTTGAATTTTTTTGATTGAAATAGAAATGGTGTGACATGGGTTTCGAATTGGATGGGAAAGTACGTCATTCATTCGCATATCTTCGTTTTCTGCAGAATCTTCATAACTTAGGTGACAAGGGTAAATGGACTCCTGACACGTGACATTTTCAAGGTGACACGTAAATGTTGATATTTAAAAGATACTATCCTAATCATTTCAATCTGATATTAAGCGATGATTAGAATCTGATATGAATTTCAATAGTCCCTAAGAATACCATATATTCCCTTTGATGTCATTCTCTTGTTTTTTTATTTCAATTTCATTGGTTGCTGGACACCAATGCCGTTTTCTGTTTTAATTGGGCTTGTTTCTAAATTATAAATGAGTTTTGACATATCCAGGTCAACTGATGTTGTTTTCTGAACGCTTTTGTTCACCTTATTCTATATGATTGTATGAGTGATGCTAAAAACCTAATCCCTACAGATGAAAGTGTAAAGGCCGAATGTATTTTATATTATTATATTATTATTTTGAGTAATATATTATTATTTTATTCAATCGGTAAAAATGTGGGAAAACCCGTCCTCGAGCGTAAGTTTGATTTTAAAGACATTCCGGCATCGTTTTGAGAATTTAGATTTTAATAGATTTAATTCCGCCTTCTGATTTAATTCCATTATATTGAGATTTGTAATTTAAATCTTATTTATATTTGAATTAGTCGGGATTCAATCGGGCGAGCGGGTTTTGAGTCTATTCCGCTATTTTGAATTCTTACCTTGGGGACCAATTCTATTTTACTTCTTTTCCTTTTATCTCTCTCTCTCTCTCTCTCTCTCTCTCTCTCTCTCTCTCTCTCCCCTCTCCTGCGGTCCCCTCCATTGCCTCACACCTGCAATTCACACTGCACACACAATTGCCTTCTTCTTACAACAATGCCTGAAATTTCACCCTCCCTCACCTTGTGGTCTCCCCCATTTTGACAAGCTGCCAAGCAGCACTCTTTTTTCATCCTTCCATGGCCATTTCAGAAGACCCCTTGCACTCTGCCTCTCCTCCTCTCTGCCAACACACCACCACCATTCCACCTCCTACCTCCTTCCCTTTCATCTTCTGTTGCCTAGCAAAAACCGCACCGGGGCTGTGTCTTGAAGGCCAGCAGTCGAGCCCCATCACCTGCGACATCCGCAGTAGCCTAGGACAACCGCCGAGCCGCCAGGCGCACTTGAGGCGACGACGTCTTCTTCTTCCTCCCTCCTCCTCTTCCTGCTTTTCCCGATCGAGCACCCCGGGTAAGCTACCTCTTCCTCCTTTGATTAGAAACTCCAAAAAGACGAACTTTTATAACCTTTCTCGACCGACCCAGGCACCTCGGCGCTCCCACCGCCACCACCAAGGCCGAAGCGGGCGAATCCAGTTTTTTCGGCGAAGTCATCGAGTTTCGGTAAGCCCCTTCTCCTCCCTCCTTTATGTGTCATTTTGTTGAACCACCTTATGCTTGATGTCGGAGGGGGGGGGGGGTGGTCTTGCGTGAGCGTTTGGGTGAGAGTCGCCGGAGAACCTCCCTTTTCTCTCTCCCTTCTTCCGTTTCCGTTGACGTTGCCCAGTGCTCTGTTCTATCGATTGAGGGAGGCGGGTTCAGCAGGGGCGGTTCGGCCTTTTTTTTTCTTCTTTTATTGGTCCGGTTTGGGCCCTATTCTCCCGGTTCACATACCCACAAACTGAGAGTTGAGTTGGGATCCGAGAAGGGTTCGGGTCTTGGCATATGGATCCAGGTCTTGGGGCCTTTCCCCTGGGCCTTTTCTTTCTTCTTTCATTTTGGTTTCGGGTTGGGCTTGGTTTTGGGCTGGGTTTTGTTGGGTATAGTATTTTATTTGTGTATGTTATATATATATATATATATATATATATATATATATATATATATATATATATATGATAATTATTATTATTTCTGATTTTAGGAATATATATATATTTATAAGTTCTGAAATTATTAATATTTATATTTAAAAGGTTTTAAAAGTAATATTAATTGATTTGGAGTTATAAATATATTTATGGATTGTTTTGAGATTATATGGATAGTAAGTGTGAAATATTTGAATATTATTATAGTTTTGGAAATTGGTTATAATTGTAATATTCTAGAAATTAATCTTTATATATTGTTTATTTGTTTTAAAATAATATTAATTGGATTATTTAATTGATGCATTTTATGAGGATTTAAGCATGTGAGTTAGGAATTTTAAAGCGAGTTGTTGGTTTTGAATTATAAATATGATTTGTGAACATCGGTTATTTTGATGATTTAATATTGGAAAATTATTTATATAATGATTTGAAATGAGAAACATGCCGGAATAATTTCTATAATGTGATTTTGAGAGACTAGTTTTAAGGCTTAAACGTTTAATGTCGGAATTTGGCCAAGTATGATTTGAGAAAGCATTTGGAATATGAGTTGACTTAATTTGGGATTTATGAGTTTGAAAATATGGTTAGTATGATTTTATCAATGAGTTTGATTGAAGAATGATTTTGGTCGATTTGATCGTATCGGGAAGATTTTGGAAAACGGTTTTGCTATTGGTTGGTTTTGAGGATGTTGAGAACTTGGGTTCGTGTGTATGAATGTTGGTCTGGTAGCTTATGGAAATGACTTGATGATAGGTGTGTATTGCTTTTGGATTGCTTTGGACTTGCATTTGGGCCCTTGCTTGTGTTATCTTGCTGTTCTGCATCAACAGGTAAGTATCCTACGGGACTTACTCAGTAACCTGGACCTCCTGCCTGATGTGTCATGTAATGTGTAGTTTTGTTGCATATTAAAGCATGCCATTTAGTATCATGCTAGGATTGCATTGAACTGATCATGTGGTTACTTTGTGTGTTTGAATACAGAACGACCGTTATCTGTGATAGTCCTAGAGTCTTTGCTAGGGTCATAGGGTAGCCCAGCCCCATCGGGTGCCCCGAGTCTATCGAGTCGATATGAGCATGATATGATAGCCCAGCACTATCGGGCAAGAGATGAGATGATTTGATATGATATGATTAGCCCAGCACCATCGGGCACGAGCATGATTTATGATATGATGATGAGATATGATATGATATGATGATACCATGGTGAGTGCACCACCACGAAGAGAGTGCTATGCTATAGCCCGAACTAGCCAGTCTCTGCACTAACGGGAAGGGGTGCAGAGGTAGGAGAGGGATATGCCACTTGGCATTGTCTTGGGCCCTTTACAGTTCTTTCTGCATATTATATATATATACTAGGGGCATGATAGGCATGTTATGTGGCCTCAGCGCGGTCAGAGGACCCGCAGGCGATCACCAGGCCTGACTTCGTGGATAGTGTTAGGTACCACTCTTGTTGCTCCATGC
Source organism: Persicaria maculosa (assembly GCA_963922045.1). NCBI lineage: Eukaryota > Viridiplantae > Streptophyta > Magnoliopsida > Caryophyllales > Polygonaceae > Persicaria > Persicaria maculosa. The sequence goes on from OY998268.1 coordinate 29,497,415, forward strand.
TTCTGTGACGGGGAAATCTTTTGGCGAATCAAAGAATCCGGCTAATATATTTTAACATGACAAATGGCAATCACCCACTTTGTTTTGGTTTTGACCCGGCTCTGCCGTGGCACTTGTATCTAAACCTTGCTTCTTCTTTACTTTCATTTGAATCGAATTTCCGCGACTTTGATTGCTTGGGGTTCGAAATCCCCGTTTTGGAATGCTGATCTTCGAGGTTTAAAACCTCGACCCATACCTGAATTGCAACATCCGAACGAAGGTATCCGACCTTCGAAACGTATCCCGGGTATTTATATCCGGGCCGTTACAAAGTTGGTATTAGAGCCAGGTTGTGCAATTCGGGTACGCAAGGGTCGAGTGTATGTTTTAGAAACCGCCCATGGATTTCGACGATTTAAAGGCGTTTTAAAGGGGCAAAATGAACTTAATATGTCTAACAATATTGGACTAAATATGAACTTGGCTTATGATAAAAGAGGAGAACCAACTAAAAAGGGTCCGAGTGGGTAGAAAAGGCGCTAGACCATCCCTATTGGATGTAGTCGGGAATGGGTAGACGAAATACTAGCTTGTTCTTTACAGACGAGTCGGGAAGACTCCAAGGAGATCATTGTAATTGCAATTGACTGATTCTATGTTGAGTTCTTGATATGCTAAAGATTGATTGGTATGTCCTAACTATTTGATGAATTTTGAATGATCTGTGCGAACGAGATAGCGGGAGTACCCTTATTTCCCCTATGGTTAAGCCAGCTTGTGTAAAACAGCCCCTCCACTATATTGACCTCTTGACGGTTCTATCGAGTCTTTCTCCCGGATATTAGTGTCTCCCACGGGGAAATGGGGTTAGTAAACACATTGTGTCGGGAATCATATATAGATGTGAAGGTGGTCTGAGTGAGTATTGGAAGGTGGTACTTGATGTCCCTTTGAGTCAAATGTAAGGTGTTTTTGAGGGTGTCTTTCTTGATTCTTATGACGATCAACCGGTGTCTCCTTGCCATAAAAAGTCGCATCCGAGTCTCACGGGGAAGATAGAGTGATGAGTCAGTTGGGAAGAGTCAATGTTGCTCTTATGGACCTCTATCGGGTTATCTTGATTGCTCTGTCCATTATTGCATGATACTATGTGGTACTACTCCTTGACCTACAATTGATCCTTAGTGTGAAGTTGTGCTTATGTGCCTAAATGTTCATAATGACTATTGTATATCATATCCATATCATCCCGACATGATCTACTTAGCTTATTGCATTGTCATACTAGAGCGCGAATAAATATGTCATATGTTAGGATGTCGTCTAATTGATGTCCTTCATGTGAATAGGTTCATGATAGTGTGATAGTTCGGTTCTAGTATCATGATAGAGTGGGTCCCTTACTTGATGGATACATGTTATAATTTCATGTCGACATGCCTTGTGAAGGTTCGATAATGTAAAACAAAGTAATATAGAAATACTCTAGAAGGGGGGGTTGAATAGAGTATGCCGGTTTTTCCCAGATTCTCAAGACTTTTGAAGCTCGTGCAAAAACCTTTGAGATTAGACTTAGTCTTTTCTCTGAAAACCTGAATCACAAAGTTAAACAGTCGAACCAAGTGCGGAAATAAGGTAAAGCAATAAGTAAAGGACTCGATGAGTTGTTTACGAGGTTCAGCACGAACTTGGCCTACGTCCCCGCCTAGGGTTCTTCCACAACCCTAGGATTCAACCGGCTTTTATTGATTCACAAGACTTAGGATCCTAGTAGCTCCCCGAGAAGCCTCTCTCCTATACAATTGCAATCTAGTCAACTCACGTTCCCTTGGAGTCCTAGACCAATCTAGAAGAGCCCCACCTCTCTATGCTATCTAGTACAATCCTCTTACACTTAGTGAATCAATCGCCTAGTGTCTACTTCCTGAGTTACAAACTCTTGAGTATAACACTCTCTCGAAATATATCCTATAAGCTCACAGTGTAACTCTCAAATGCTTTGAAATGAAAAAACAGACTCTTAAGGACTAGCATAGAGCACACGAAGAAGACAGATCTCGCTTGAAGGCTTGAGTGTATGAAAGCTTGTGTTCAACAGGTGTGTAGCTGTCTTCTTCTTCCTTTTCTTTTTATTGAAACAAATCGGCGCCTAAGGATCTTCACCAACGGCTAGAGAGGATCATGGCTTGAGCTGGATCTTCTATCTTTGGAAACTTTCGGAGGCCATGATCTTCCGATTTGAATCTTCTCAATTTACAACATAAGGAAGAAAATAATATTCGAAAATACTTCCTGAAAGGTTAGTGTATATATAATAATATAATGGAAGCATATAATAACATAAAATAATATTCGAACATAATATCATATAGAACAGGTTTTGTGTTTCATCAATACAGGTAAAGCTTCAAGACCTTTGACACAAACAGACTGTCAAGGCCTTTGAAACTTATTCCGATTTTCATTAAGGGAGTGGAGTTATCAATCTCCCCCTTGATGAAAGACAAAACCTGTGCATCCCTGCAACTTAGTCAAGCATATATAATATAAGTAAAATCAGACTAAGTACCTGCATGGGTTAGACAAATGTTGGATCAAAATTTTAAAGCAAGAAGACCATCCAACTGAAAATAAAACCAAGGTCTTCCAAGACCTTTAAATCGCAACAGTTTTAAAAAGTCTAACACCACCACAGATCATCTCTCCCTTTTTGTCTGTCAACAAAGGGAGGAGGTAAAACAGTCACCAAAAGTTTTGAAACAGTTTCCAAAAACCAGCAATGTTTCAGATTTGGGGTTAGGGTAGGGTAGGATAGGGTTAAGCTTCATCGTCCGGAACATCATCAGTGAGCTGCGACCACAGACCTTGCAACAGCTTGGTTACCCCGCTCATCTCCATCATAAACTCCTTGTGCAGCTCCTTGATATCCAGGCGAACTTCCTCCAAGCCCAACTCCAGGTTGTCCATGCGTTCATCAACGGTTGAGGCAGTGGGAAGAGCTTTTGAAGGAGAGGCAAGACTCCAAGTCCCTTGGGGGGACCGAGTGATGCCAATCATTTCAAGGCTCTTGGAGTCGAACTTACCCATATGACGCTGCTGTTCTTCATTTTTAAAATCGATTCCAGAAGCTTCGAAGATTTGGGTCAAAAGGGTAGCGAAGGGGAGGGGAGTTCCTTTCCTGGATTTTCTAGTGTGAGCCATGGATCCTAAAATGGTGTTGGCCAGATCAAGATCAAGGCCATTGAGGATTCGGTAAAGTAAGATCATGGCATTGTCGGTCAGGAGAGAGCCGGAGTTTAGACGGGGTAAGAGGCAACGCACAATGATGTTAAATATGATCTTTGCCTCCAGGGTAAGGGATGAGTGGGTTAGCTGCTTTGAGGTGTTGGTAGATGCCTCGGGTAGAAGATATTTGGATCGGGCAAGGGTAATGCAATCTTCTTTAGAGGGGTTTTCTTGAGAGGGTGGACAAGGGCTAGGAAGGCCAAGGAAATCAGCGAAGTCAAAGGAGTTGAAAGAGATTCTAACTCCCTTGATGACAGATTCCAAGAACCAACCATCGTCAGTGTGTTTGGCTTTGAGATTTATATAGAACGGGCGGGTGAGTTGGGGATAATAGACGGTTTCAAGATTGAGAAGGGTCCAAGCTGGGGATTTTTTAAGGATAGCAATGCACGGTAAATTCAAAGCTTCAAAGAAAGCAATATCTAAAAAATCAGAACAGCAGATCCTACGAGTTCGAAACTCATCTACCCACTTACCAGCCATTTCAGCATTTTCAAACCATGAAGAGGGGAGGGATTGATTTACCTGAATGAGAGTGGGAGGATCAGCGTTCTTCCTTCTAGCCTGTGTTGGAGCAGACCTCTTGGCAGGCGTCTCAAGGCTTCTGAGGGTGCCCTTCCTGGTGCGCTTGGGAGAAGGAGGCTTGGCTGTAGAGGCTTTCCGCTTCTTTGGAGACGGGGGAGGAGGAGGAGGAGAAGGAGAGGGAGCATGCTCGGGCTCCTCTTCCTCTTATTCCTCTGACCCCGAGTCCTCAGCGTTGTCTCCATCGGTATCCTCCTCGTCTTCTCCGGATTCGTCTTGCTTCTCGTCCTCTTCCTCAGGCTCCTCTTCAGAAGGAACCTCCTTGAGAGCCTCCGCCTCGGCTTCCTTCCGGATTCTCTCAGCTTCCTCCTCGACCAACTTTCTTACAAGCTCGGCCTCCTCCTCGGCCTTTTTCTTCCTTAAAGCTTCTTCTTCGGCTTCCTTGGCTGCATCCTTTTCCATAATAGCATCAAGATCCTCCTCTTCTTCTTCCTCATCCACCTCCTCAGCGATGACCTTCTTTTTCCCTTTCTGCTTCGCACTGAGAAGCTTCTTAGCAGAGCGTTTTTTAGAGCCCTTGGTTACTGTAGTCGTGCTCTCAGCGATGGTGCTCTGGACAACAGCAGGGAGGATGGCTTGAGATGTGGGTTCAGGTGTAGGAGAAGTAGCAGTGTCCTGGCGTCCCTTGGGGGTGGCGCCAAGTCTTTTGGGTGTGGAAGTTTTCTTTGATTTGGGAGCCATGGAGGTATTCGGCTAGGGTTTCAGGATAGTTTGAGAGATTGGAGAGGGAGAATTGGAAGAGTTTTGGGTGGTTCTGAGGTTATGAGGTAATCGAGAGGGGTTTGGGTTTTAAATAGGAGAGATTTGAGTGATGGGACGGGGTTTAGGGTTCCAATGTAAGTAATGATAACATTGCCAATTTGAAAAATATTTCAATTCAAAATTCAAATCTTCTCTCAACCGTTTTAGAATATGAGGGAAATAACCGAAAATATTTTGTTCCAAAAATATCTCTACGGATAAAATATCTGACATAAATAAATTATTTTGAAATCCAATGAAAATAATACTTGATCAAATATCTAAAAAGATATTAACCAAATATATACGATCCGATATCTGTTTTCTATCATTCAGTTCACAAACCTTGACATAAAACTCAAGGGTCTTGACACTGAGTAGAATTTATCTTTCGTAAAGGGAAAGCTCCCCCTACGAAAGTGCATCCTTGTTAAGCATCCCGATCTCTCGTCTAATGAAGGTGAACCTGTCCTCTGCCAAAGGCTTAGTAAAAATGTCAGCCCATTGATAATCAGTTGAAATAAAAGAAATGGATACATCACCTTTTTCGACGTGGTCTCTAATGAAATGATGCCTTACATCAATATGTTTGGTCCTTGAATGTTGAACAAGATTCTTTGTAATGGAGATGGCAGTTGTATTGTCACACTTAATGGGAATGCCTTTGAGGTTGATGCCAAGATCTCGCATTTGTTGAGCTATCCAAAGGATTTGGGAGCAGCATGCTCCAGCTGCTATGTATTCGGCTTCTGCAGTGGATAGGGCAACTGAGTTTTGTTTCTTAGAATGCCAACTGATCAAAGATGCTCCTAAAAATTGATAACATCCTGATGTGCTCTTCCTATCCACCTTATAGCCTGCAAAATCTGCATCAGAATACCCGATTAATGTGAACTCCTTTTGCTTTGGGTACCATAGTCCAAGCTCCTTAGTGCCATTGAGATATCGAAAGATCCTCTTCACAGCCACGAGGTGAGATTCTTTAGGATCAGCTTGAAACCTAGCACACATGCAAACACTAAACATGATGTCAGGTCTACTAGCTGTAAGATATAGTAAAGATCTAATCATTCCCCGATACTCCTTTTGATTGACACTCTTCCCAGTCTTGTCTTGATCTAGGGATAATGTTGAGCTCATGGGGGTCTTGGCTGCTTTGGATTGATCCATCTTGAACTTCTTCAAGAGATCCTTAGTTTACTTGCTTTGGTTGACAAAGATCCCTTTCTTGGATTGATGAACTTGTAATCCCAAAAAGAAGTTGAGTTCACCCATCAAGCTCATCTCAAATTCGCTGCACATGATGTCAGAAAATTCCTTGCACAAAGATGTGTTAGTTGCACCAAATAATATATCATCAACATAAATTTGAATAACCAAAATGTCCTTTCCTTTGGTCTTGATAAAAAGAGTCTTGTCGATCAACCCCCTTTTAAAATCATTTTCTAAAAGATATTTTGACAAGCACTCATACCAAGCTCTTGGGGCTTGTTTCAAACCATAAAGCGCTTTGTCAAGTTTATAAACGTGATTAGGAAACTCCAAACTTTCAAAACCTGGGGGTTGAGCCACATAAACTTCTTCTTCTAAGAAACCATTGAGAAAAGCACACTTGACATCCATTTGATATAGCTTTATGCCCATAAAAGATGCAAATGCTAATAATATGCGAATGGCTTCAAGCCTGGCTACGGGAGCAAAGGTCTCCTCGTAGTCAATACCTTCCTCTTGATTGTAGCCTTGAGCAAAAAGCCTTGCCTTGTTCCTCACGATCTTACCATTCTCATCTAGCTTGTTTCGAAATACCCATCGTGTGCCAATGACTGATTGATGCTTTGGCCTAGGCTTCAAGGTCCATACTTTGTTCCTTTCAAATTCGTTAAGCTCACTTTGCATAGCAATGATCCAATCTGGCTCTTGAAGGGCCTCATCTACCTTCTTGGGTTTTATAAGAGAGACAAACGCGTGAAAAGCACAAAGATCTTTAAGTTTAGAACGAGTTTGAACACTAGAAGTAGGGTCAGAAATGATATCCTTTAATGAGTGTGATGAGGAGTATTTGAATTTTCTTTTGCTAGTCTCAGCTCCTTGATTCGTCACACCAGCAGGATTGATTTGTGGTACATCTGACTCCATAGTCCTGTTAGGTTCAGTTTCAGCAGTTTCTGACATTTCAACACTTTTGAATTGGACACCAAGGGATTTGGACGAATCTTCAACACCTTGGGCCAATTCTTCAGTGTTGAGAATCTGTTCCTGCATGTTCCTCTTCTCTGTGTTCTTGGTAGCAGCATCATCACCTTCCTCGTTCTCCGCATGGATGTTAAGATCTATATCTGCAACACTTTCACTCAAAGAACCGTCATTGCATTCATCAAATATAAATGTATAATTTCTTCAACTAACTGGGTCCTTTTATTGAAGATTCTATAAGCTTTGCTACTTGTGGAGTAGCCAAGAAACATACCTTCATCACTACGCGCATCAAATTTCCCAAGGTTATCTTTTCCATTGTTATGAACAAAGCAAGTACATTCAAAGGGTTTAAAATAAGATATAAGTGGTTTGCGGCCTTTGAAAAGTTCATAAGGAGTTTTCTTTAAGATGGAATGAATAAGACAGCGATTCAAAATATAGTTAGCTGTGTTAACAGCTGCAGCCCAATAGGTTTTAGGTAATGCATTTTCTAAAAGCATAGTCCTGGCCATATCCTCTAGGGTGCGGTTCTTTCGTTCCACAACCCCATTTTGTTGAGGTGTCCTAGGAGCAGAAAAGTTATGGGAGATGCCATATTTAGCACAAAACAAATCAAACTGAAGTTGATCAAACTCCCTACCATGATCACTTCGAATTGACACTATGGGCTCGTTTCTTAAAGTTTGCAACTCCTTACAAAGTTTTGAAAACTCAAATAAGGCCTCTGATTTTTCTTTTAAAAATGCAACCCAAGTATATCTAGAAAAATCATCAACAACAACAAGCATGTACTTTTTACCATTGGGAGATTTGACTCGCATAGGACCACATAAATCTATATGTAAAAGTTCAAGGGGTCTAGAAGAACTTACAACCTTTTGGGTTTGAAAGAGCTACGTGTTTGTTTACCTCGTGTGCATGCATTGCACATATCAATACCTTTGAAGTCCATCTCAGGTAGTCCTCTTACAAGCCCTTTGGACACAAGCTTCTGTAGTGTATGTGGACTCACATGACCGAGTCTCCTGTGCCAGAGCTTTGGATCGTCCGTCAAAGCTTTTAGACAGGTTAAGCTTCCTTGTGCCACTTGATCAGCATTCACATCGTATATATTTTTGTAACGATATGTAGTTAGTATAACTTCACCTGTATCTTCTCTGCACACTAGACATCTTTTCTTGTTAAATCTGACATTATTGCCATTATCACATAATTGAGAAACACTAAGCAAATTATATTTTAAACCATTCACAAGATAGACGTTTTCAATACTATGGTTGGAATCACTCCCAACACTACCAATACCAACGATGTCACACTTTCCTTTGTCACCAAAAGTGATTGTTCCTGTGGATTGCTCCTTTAGATCATAAAAGAGAGAACTCTTCCCACTCATATGCCTCGAGCATCCACTGTCAATAATCCATTTTTGCTCCTTCACCTTGGTGATCTCCTGCAAAACAAACATCAACCTTTGTGGCTAGACCAATAAGTAAATTTGGATCCATTATTGGGATAAACCATATTTGGTAAAATAGTGCCTTTTGGGACCCAAACTTGTGTTATCCGTTCTTTTCTCAAATGAAAAGGGAATGTATTGCGAATGATATATGGATCCTTTCTTCTATAGGGGCAGGTCTCTTTTACATGTCCCTTTCGAGCACAATGGTGACATATAGGAGAGGTTCTGCTCCCTTTTGCCTTTACAAAAGTGCTAATGTGCTGCTTCTTTAAAAACCTTGGATTGTAACCAATACCACTTTTGTTTAGAGAACTTTGTTGCTCACCCAACATCCTATCAAGAGTGCCTTTGGATTTGGTAAAACTTATGAGGGCTGTCTGTTGGTCTTGAATCTTATTATTCAGGGAGATCTTCTCGTTCTCTAAGTCATGATGTTCACTTCTTAGAGACGAGAGATCTTGCTTGAGTTTAGATTTCTCTGAGTCAAGAGTCTTGACTTTAATGTCAAGACCTGAATAAGAAGCTTCAAGACTTTTGACCCTCATAGACTGATCCTCAATAGTTCTTTCCTGGTCCATAGTTCTCTTAATAAGAGTGTTAGTTTGGGCAATAAGTTTCTCTTCATTGGTAATCATATTAGAAAGGAATTCCGATAATACCTCTTTTGGACTTGCCATAAGTTCTCTTACGGTTACCTCAAGCTTCTCATCGTGAGATTCATCTCCTGATGCCATAAGACAGACATTGGCCTTCTCATCGTCGGAGTCGGAGTCAGAATCGCTCCAAGTTGCCACCATGGCTTTCTTTTTCCATCTATCACCCTTCTTGGACTGGCTCTTCATCTTTTGAGGGCAGTCTTTCACAAGATGATATGTTTCACCACATTCAAAACAAGACAACGGTTTAGTCTTCTTATCATTTTTGTTGTATTGAGACTTACCTCGGAATTTAGAAGACTCTGATCCATCCTTGTTGGTGAATTGTTTCTTCATTTTGAGGATTCGAGCAAGGCCTCTTGTGATAAGAGCAAAAGGATCATCCTCATCGTCATCCTCATCTTCGGAATCAGATTCATCTTTGTTGTCATCCTTCTTAGATTTGAGCGCCAAATTCTTAGTGCTTGCTGGAAGTTCTCCATCGTCTTCATTAAGGATCATCTCATGTGTGATCAGTTTCCCAAGCAGGTCGTCAAGAGGCAGAGTAGTGAGGTCTTGGGCTTCCTCTATAGCTGTTACTTTAGGACCCCACTTTTCTTTTGGGAGACACCTCAATATCTTCCTTACTTTCTCAACGTTTGTAAAGCTCTTGCCGAGAGAGTCAAGGTTGTTGGTGATTTCTGTGAATCGTGTGAACATGACCTTGATACACTCATCAGGCTTCATATTGAAAACTTCATACTTTCGAAGGAAGATGCTGATCTTGGTGTCCTTCACTTGGCTGGTTCCTTCATAGGTGATGACCAGCTTGTCCCAAATCTCTTTAGCTGACCTACAAGATGAAATACGGTTAAACTCATCAGTGCTAAGACCACAATAAAGTAAGTTAATAGCCCTGTAGTTTTTGGAGACGAGTTCAAGATCCGCTTGGATGTATTCAGACTCCTTCTTTGCGACTTTGGTTCCATTTGGTCCGTCTTTCTCTGGAATCTTTGGCCCATTCTCTATAATGTTCCAAAGTTCCAGATCTTGGTCTATGATGAACATCTTCATCAATGATCTCCAGTGGATAAAGTTGTTTCCTACAAAGAGTGGTGGTCTGCTGGTAGACCTTCCCTGTGCAAATCCTCCGCTTACTTCACCAGACATGATCGAAAACTCACAAGATTGTTAGATCAAAAGCAGTGAGTAAAGCTCTGATACCAATTGAAGGTTCGATGATGTAAAACAAAGTAATATAGAAATACTCTAGAAGGGAGGGTAGAATAGAGTATGCCGGTTTTTCGCAGATTCTCAAGACTTTTGAAGCTCGTGCAAAAACCTTTGAGATTAGACTTAGTCTTTTCTCTGAAAACCTGAATCACAAAGTTAAACAGTCGAACCAAGTGCGAAAATAAGGTAAAGCAATAAGTAAAGGACTCGATGAGTTGTTTACGAGGTTCGGCACGAACTTGGCCTACGTCCCCGTCTAGGGTTCTTCCACAACCCTAGGATTCAACCGGCTTTTATTGATTCACAAGACTTAGGATCCTAGTAGCTCCCCGAGAAGCCTCTCTCCTATAAAATTACAATCTAGTCAACTCAAGTTCCCTTGGAGTCCTAGACCAATCTAGAAGAGCCCCACCTCTCTATGCTATCTAGTACAATCCTCTTACACTTAGTGAATCAATCGCCTAGTGTCTACTTCCTGAGTTACAAACTCTTGAGTATAACACTCTCTCGAAATATATCCTATAAGCTCACAGTGTAACTCTCAAATGCTTTGAAATGAAAAAACAGACTCTTAAGGACTAGCAGAGAGCACACGAAGAAGACAGATCTCGCTTGAAGGCTTGAGTGTATGAAAGCTTGTGTTCAACAGGTGTGTAGCTGTCTTCTTCTTCTTTTTCTTTTTATTGAAACAAATCGGCGCCTAAGGATCTTAACCAACGGCTAGAGAGGATCATGGCTTGAGCTGGATCTTCTATCTTTGGAAACTTTCGGAGGCCATGATCTTCCGATTTGAATCTTCTCAATTTACAACATAAGGAAGGAAATAATATTCGAAAATACTTCCTGAAAGGTTAGTGTATATATAATAATATAATGGAAGCATATAATAACATAAAATAATATTCGAACATAATATCATATAGAACAGGTTTTGTGTTTCATCAATACAGTTAAAGCTTCAAGACCTTTGACACAAACAGACTGTCAAGGCCTTTGAAACTTATTCCGATTTTCATCAAGGGAGTGGAGTTATCACCTTGTATGCTACGTAATCCTCAGTACCTGTTATGATGATGATCCTTAATGTAAATTCGTGGTTGTATGACACCCTGTATCCATGCTGGTCATACTGCCTAAGTCTCGTGTTGTGTCTTGCCCTCTATCATGATTGTATGTTGTTATAGCATGTTTACTTGGCATATTGATCGTATGATTGTTGCTTCTTCTGAATTAGGTCAATGATAGTGTGATCGACTCTACTTTATATGAATGCCTCATAAGATGTACTCTTTAACATGCTAGCCGATGATGCCTCAATGCTCATCATTTATCTTGTGACAAGAATCTATAGCATGCCCACCTTTTTCGTATTCCTCAGATTAACTATTGTTGATGATTTTGCAAATGAGTATTGTTATGTGTTAATTGTGCTAAGATGAGAATATGTTAGTATAAATGAGTCTTGACAAATACATGTTTATCCCAGTATACATTAATTTGAACTCATGTCCCCATATTCTGGTAGTGTTGCCATTACTTAGACTTTCACTATACCTCGCTACACTTCCTCTCCTGTTTCTGTATTATTGGAATGTGATTGAATTGAAGTCTTGCTTAGTGCCGAGTAATCGATCAAGTGCATGTATGTACCACATGTTATAATGAGCCATTAGTAACGTGTAGGATCCTTGGTTCTGACTTACGCACATTTATGCCTTGCCTACCATGTTGTTGATTCTCTCTTGAGTTAGGTACCTGATAGTGTGGTTCTTTCCTCTTTCTGTTCTCTTGATATATTTCACTCGTTCCGATTAGCTTAATGTTGAATTTGATGATTGACTAGCTTTCCGTGATGGTCAAACCTAGCATGCTTACATGGTTAAAATGTCTATTACTCTATGATGGCTTCTCGTGTTTGCATGAACCTATGACTTGACACCTCGCTTGATCACACATCACTCTATGTCCTAATTTTGCATATACATGACGCATGAATATCGGAATGAACCTAGTTGAATTACTTTAATTGTACTCATGTTTGATGTGTGCTATTAGTATCTTGTAAGATTTATGATTTCCAAAATGACCCGCTAAATGATCACGTGTTGTACTTGTTCGATGATATGATAACTATTGTACCATATGGGTACTCTATGATGGTTCGTTCTTAGCATGTTTATAATCTAGCACCCATGATGTCCTTCTTGTTACTTTTGAAAATGCCTCATGTTTCGTGAATATTATGTTGAACTTCTCTTAATGACTCTTGACTATGCTTGTATCACCTCATATATCACTAGTATCATGTAGGACCTATACTCTCTAAATGTATCTCGTCATATGATTACGTGCCATGCTTGACCTAGTATATGATCATTGTGTCAGATGAGATAGTTAATATGTTGCCCTTATATGATCTTGTATAATGCATACACCAAACTCGTGCACTGTTCATATATGTGATACGTACTATGCTGCTCTTATGTGTTCTCGTATGACGCTTCACCTGATTGTTACGACATACCTTGCCATGATATATTTGGGCTCATTTGTTGATGTGTATACCATGCTTTTACATTGTCCACATGCATGATGCTCGTTATCTTCACTAAATTCCGCATGACTTCGAATTATATATGATCATTGTTGGTTCCGCCTATCTTGCTTGAAGTTACTAGGCATATCTGTTTCCATGGAATACTAGAATGTTAGCTTGTTTCACATACATCAGCGTAGGACTTGATTGTGTCTTTGATATGAATACGAATGTTGCCCCGAGGTAGGTACATGTTAGTGTGGATTGATGTGATTGATATGCTCCATAATTAATTCATGCTTGTTTGTCACAAGTTGTAACCTAATGGAATCCATAAAGGCATCGTTACTATTCCCGAGTCGGAGTCTTGTCTCTAGTCATGTCGTCTTTAGCTTTGGTCTATTCCGTCTCCGAAATAAACATTGGGTCGTCCGCCCTTGTCACTCCCCTATCTCCGTTAACTTAAACTCCTACCCGTTACGTTGGATGAGTAACCGCATGGAAAAAGGATAGGAAAGTCAAATAGCGATAGAGCAGCGCAGCGGAAGCGTCGACCCATAACCCACGGGCCTCAGGATCGACAAGGCCGACGGAACAAGCTCGCTTCGAGGGTTGCGATTATTGAGTACGATATGACTGGCAAGTGGGAGTGTCCTCTATTCGAATTGCTAACCCTTTCTGAGCTTGTTGATGATGATATTGCACTGACTTGATGTTGAAAGCTGCTTGTTGATGTGATGATATGATTCGATGCCTTACAGTCCTAATGTGCCATGATTACTTGATGTGATGCTATTCTGAGTTGCTAAGCATGATCTAAATTCCTTTCCTATATAGTATGAACTGCAAATGTCGAGAATCTGAACTGTTTATTAGCTAAGATTATGATGAAACTTGCTAGTTTTAATTGACTTTATTCATATATGGTGTTATGTGATAATTTCGAGCATGACGGTAAATTGAGACTTTTGATACTTGTTGCAATGCTTAATGATGCTAGTTGATATGATGTAGTCCTTATGTGCAATAATGTCCATGATTGCTTCTTCTTTGAACATGTGAGTGAGGTCCTTTTGGTTGAGCGGTCAGAGAGTGGAGAAAGGTTTTGAGTGATTAGAATGATCGACGGTGGTAAGGGAAAGTTGCAGGAGAGGGGTGTTGACTTAGGTTGGACCAAGTGGGTTCGGGAATTATAAGAGGTAATGCTTGATGATTTCGATGAGCTCCTAGGTGAATCTCGGATAAGGGTGTGATTAGGGATAGGCTGGTTAGGTAGTGACCGAGGAAACTTTATTGAAGATGCGTGGTTAGAAGGGTTCAACGTTTTGATATCTTGGGAAGAGTGAGAAATGTAAGAAATGACCTTTGGGGGTATCGAGGACATAGTATGCAGGGGTGCTCGAGTGTGAAAACAGAGATGAGGGTTGGATTCTTAGAGGTGGATTGCTAGTGAGAGCGCCTGGTGAAATGAGGGGTGAAAAGGGAGTATCAAAATGAGTTGGGGTTCTTTGGGGATATTATCTGAGTTGGTGAGTTTAGATGAGGATTGATTTTGGCTTGAGAGTTGGGGACGAGCGAGCGGGGTTTGTGTTTTATTATAACTGAAATAATGTGCAAAACTTTCTTGATGATGTGATTATGAACTGGCATGATGTTAGATAGCGACCATGATAAACCTGATATGGCCTGATATTACATGTTGATATGCAATATTTGAAATCTAGTTGACAGTGACAAGTATTATCATGAAATAGTGATACATTGCTATCCTACTATGTTGTTCTAGAAGCATGTTGTGATGTGTTGTATGAATAATGAAATAATGATATGTTGCTATGTGAGAGCATGATGTTATATTACGATCAGGAGATGTTAAATGATGAATATTGATTTGGATCATGAATCTGACTTATATATATATATATATATATGAGATAATGGTGCGTGATTGCTAAGTGCTCGTTATATGACATTGTATGAGTTGAGATGATGTTTTGCGAGTATGCTGACGTTTTGGTCATTTACATATTGACTGACCTTCCCCTTTGCTGAATCTTAATAACCTGACCTTGTTGTGTTGATGTGTTGATAATGGGTTTTGGTTCCTTGATTCTGTGATGAGAGATACTTTTATGACTTCTGGTGTGATGTTGAGACGTTGTGATGATTTTGCTATGTCGTTGAGATGCATATTATGACCTTCGGTATGATCTGGAGATGTTGATGTGACCTTGTGGCACTACGTTGGTATATGTTGAGACTTGCCTTATGATGTGTTGATTGGAGATTGGTTGATTATTCAGTTATGCATTTCTTATGGCTTATGCATCTTGCTTGAATTGAGACTGATAGATTGATTCGATTCTGGAAACTAGGAAGAGAATATGGGATTAGCCCTTAGAGGTGGATGACTCCACCTCCTACCTTCTGAATTTGATTGATTGGTATGAGAGAAGCTGATTTGGGTTTTGGGGAAGATTTTGACGGAATCTTGATTTGAAAGGATTTGACTTGTTTTGGTGTAAGTTGCTTGATTAAACGTTGAATTTGAAAATTTTGAACGGTTTTGAAAATGGCCAACTTTGGGTTTTAAAGAAGTTGAGAGTTTCAATGATTTGGATGACAACCTTTCCATTTACAGACGCTTTGAGAATTTACGAACTAGATTTACATTATGACGTCTCACGAAGTGGATACAAGCATTTTATAGGGGCGCTTATAGATTGCTTGCTAAGACCTAGTCGGACGCTATAATGCTTTTAGAGTTGTGATACTTCCGAAAGGTCGAAGCGAGGATGTGATAAGGGCGCTTATTACACACTTGACAAGACCAATTGGAGATGTCACGACCGTGACTAGGATGTTGTGAGAATCCCAGAAGACGCAACCGAGACGATTACAAGATCCTTGGACATGACCCTCGGACTCACCGATTTCAAACTTCTTCCCATTGTTTTAAATGATTTTAGTCTCGGGGACGAGACTTGTTTTTAGAGTTGGATAAATGTAAAGACCGAATGTATTTTATAATATTATATTATTATTTTGAGTAATATATTATTATTTTATTCAATCGGTAAAAATGTGGGAAAACCCGTCCTCGAGCGTAAGTTTGATTTTAAAGACATTCCGGCATCGTTTTGAGAATTTAGATTTTAACGGATTTAATTCCGCCTTCGAGCTCCGAGTTTGATAAAATTTATTTAATTCCATTATATTGAGATTTGTAATTTAAATCTTATTTATATTTGAATTAGTCGGGATTCGATCGGGCGAGCGGGTTCTGAGTCTATTCCGCTATTTTGAATTCTAACCTTGGGGACCAATTCTATTTTATTTATTTTCCTTTTATCTCTCTCTCTCTCTCTCTCTCTCTCTCTCTCTCCCTCCCTCCCCTGCGGTCCCCTCCCTTGCCTCACACTTGCAATTCACACTGCACACACACTTGCCTTCTTCTTACAACAATGCCTGAAATTTCACCCTCCCTCACCTTGTGGTCTCCCCCATTTTGTCAAGCTGCCAAGCATCACTCTTTTTTCATCCTTCTATGCCCATTTCAGAAGACCGCTTGCACTCTGCCTCTCCTCCTCTCTGCCGACACACCACCACCATTCCACCTCCTACCTCCTTCCCTTTCATCTTTTGTTGCCTAGCCAAAACCGCACCGGGGCTCTGTCTTGAAGGCCAGCAGCCGAGCCCCATCACCTCCGACATCCGCAGTAGCCCAGGACAACCGCCGAGCCGCCAGGCGCACTTGAGGCGCCGACGTCTTCTTCTTCCTCCCTCCTCCTCTTCCCACTTTTCCCGATCGAGCACCCCGGGTAAGCTACCTCTTCCTCCTTTGATCAGAAACTCTAAAAAGATGAACTTTTATAACCTTTCTCGACCGACCCAGGCACCTCGGCGCTACCTCCGCCACCACCAAGGCCGAATCGGGCGAATCCAGTTTTTCCGGCGAAGTCTTCGAGTTTCGGTAAGCCCCTTCTCCTCCCTCCTTTCTGTGTCATTTTGTTGAACCACCTTGTGCTTGATGTCGGAGGGGGGGGGGGTCTTGCTTGAGCGTTTGGGTGGGAGCCGCCGGAGAACCTCCCTTTTCTCTCTCCCTTCTTCCGTTTCCGTTGACGTTGCCCAGTGCTCTGTTCTATCGATTGAGGGAGGCGGGTTCAGCAGGGGCGGTTCGACCTTTTTTTTTTCTTCTTTTATTGGTCCGGTTCGGGCCCTATTCTCCCGGTTCACATACCCACAAACTAAGAGTTGAGTTGGGATCCGAGAAGGGTTCGGGTCTGGGCATATGGATCCGGGTCTTGGGGCCTTTCCCTTGGGCCTTTTCTTTCTTCTTTCATTTTGGTTTCGGGTTGGGCTTGGTTTTGGGCTGGGTTTTGTTGGGTATAGTATTTTATTTGTGTATGTTATTTATATATATATATATATATATGTGATAATTATTATTATTTCTGATTTTAGGAATATATATATATATATTTATAAGTTCTGAAATTATTAATATTTATATTTAAAAGGTTTTAAAAGTAATATTAATTGATATGGAGTTATAAATATATTTATGGATTGTTTTGAGATTATATGGATAGTAAGTGTGAAATATTTGAATATTATTATAGTTTTGGAAATTGGTTATAATTGTAATATTCTGGAAATTAATCTTTATATATTGTTTATTTGTTTTAAAATAATATTAATTGGATTATTTAATTGATGCATTTTATGAGGATTTAAGCATGTGAGTTAGAAATTTTAAAGCGAGTTGTTGGTTTTGAATTATAAATATGATTTGTGAACATCGGTTATTTTGATGATTTAATATTGGAAAATTATTTATATAATGATTTGAAATGAGAAACATGCCGGAATAATTTCTATAATGTGATTTTGAGAGACTAGTTTTAAGGCTTAAACGTTTAATGTCGGAATTTGGCCAAGTATGATTTGAGAAAGCATTTGGAATATGAGTTGACTTAATTTGGGATTTATGAGTTTGAAAATATGGTTAGTATGATTTTATCAATGGGTTTGATTGAAGAATGATTTTGGTCGATTTGATCGTATCGGGAAGATTTTGGAAAACGGTTTTGCTATCGGTCGGTTTTGAGGATGTTGAGAACATGGGTTCGTGTGTATGAATGTTGGTCTGGTAGCTTATGGAAATGACTTGATGATAGGTGTGTATTGCTTTTGGATTGCTTTGGACTTGCATTTGGGCCCTTGCTTGTTTTATCTTGCTGTTCTGCATCAACAGGTAAGTATCCTACAGGACTTGCATTTGGACCTCCTGCCTGATGTGTCATGTAATGTGTAGTTTTGTTGCATATTAAAGAATGCCATGTAGTATCATGCTAGGATTGCATTGAATTGAGCATGTGGTTACTTTGTGTGTTTGAATACAGAACGACCGTTATCTGTGATAGTCCTGGAGTCTTTGCTAGGGTCATAGGGTAGCCCAGCCCCATCGGGTGCCCTGAGTCTATCGAGTCGATATGAGCATGATATGATAGCCCAGCACTATCGGGCAAGAGATGAGATGATTTGATATGATATGATTAGCCCAGCACCATCGGGCACGAGCATGATTTATGATATGATGATGAGATATGATATGATGATGAGATATGACATGATATGATGATACCGTGGTGAGTGCACCACCACGAAGAGAGTGCTATGCTATAGCCCGAACTGGCCAGTCTCTGCACTAATGGGAAGGGGTGCAGAGGTAGGAGAGGGATATGCCACTTGGCATTGTCTTGGGCCCTTTACAGTTCTTTCTGCATATTATATATACTAGGGGCATGATAGTGTGATTTAAATCTTGTACCGCATTAGTCATCTTTTATTTAGGTATAGGCATGTTTTGTGGCCTCAGCGCGGTCAGAGGACCCGCAGGCGATCACCAGGCCTGACTTCGTGGATAATGTTAGGTACCGCTCTTGTTGCTCCATGCTTCTGTGATGGGGAAATCTTTTGGCGAATCGAAGAATCCGGCTAATATATTCTAACTTGACAAATGGCAATCACCCACTTTGTTTTGGTTTTGACTCGGCTCTGCCGTGGCACTTGTATCTAAACCTTGCTTCTTCTTTACTTTCATTTGAATCGAATTTCCGCGACTTTGATTGCTTGGGGTTCGAAATCCCCGTTTTGGAATGCTGATCTTCGAGGTTTGAAACCTCGACCCGTACCTGAATTGCAACATCCGAACGAAGGTATCCGACTTTCGAAACGTATCCCGGGTATTTATATCCGGGCTGTTACAAAAAGTGTTGAGGAGGTCATCAATGGACTGCAGGTTGCTAAAGGGATGGGAAGAGACGGGGAAGAAAGAGAAAGGGATGATAGCTCTTCTTTCGATATTGATGCAGAGAAGGAGGGCAATGTTGGGAAAGATGGAGTTGAAGCCAAACTTGTCGATGAAAATGAAGGGGATGGGGGCACGAAAGGATGAGGAGGTAAGTTTGTTTTTGGGTGACATGGTATTTTATGTTGAGTGACACGGGAAATCGGGGATCCACTTTATAGTTTGAATTTTTTTTCCGGTCGTTCATGTCGATGTGGTTACAACGATTGCACCTGAAGCCGAGGAGAAGCCCCTACAAGGACAAGGTGACAAGGTAAGCTCTTGTGGTCCGTCGAAAGGATGGTGTCGAAGATGTTAGCAAGGAAGAGGATGTGGAGGTGCTTGTCAAGGATGGAGGGAAGGGTGGAGAGGACCCGGACATGGATGTTGAGGTGACTGCGATTTAGCAAGGAACAAAGATGGGGAGACTGAGGACAACGACCACAAGGGGGCGCGGGGAGACGGGATAAAAAAATCCGGAAAAGTCATATATGAATCTGTTTGTTGTTAGTTCATGTGACAAGGTTGTTGATGTTGGGTGATAAGGTTTATTTAGTTTGGTGACACGGGATAAAAAATATGGGAATGTCGATCATATGAATCTATATTAGTTGATGTGAAAAGGTTATTGCAGTTAAGTGACATGGTTTACTTAGTTGGGTGACATGGGATATCCAAATCTCATAATGATAGTTTAAACTTCATAAGAATTTGTCAGGTCTATGAGGCTGCAAAAGTTGAGAATGTTAGAGGCAAGAAGACTAGTAAGGCTCTAGGAGCTTAAGAAGGAGTGGATGGCAAGGTACCCCACATCTGTATTTGTCTCCAACTTATTCTACAAACGATGTCATTCACTTAACATTGTCATCATGGGTGTGTAGCGGGGATGCGGAGAAGTGGATGACAGACTACGACACAGAGCTTATGAAGAGGTTATGATCTCTGTTGCCATCAGGGTGTACAGGCAGTTGCTTGCTATTGTCATCTTCTATGGTAGACTGTAATAAACCACCGCCAACTTTTTAACAGGGCGTACTTTTCATACCCCTAGATTGTTATGAACTTTGTTGGGGTTGTATTTTCTGAACTTTATTGCTCAAAACTTGTAGGATGTTATGATCTTTGTTAGTTAGTAGGTGTAGTATTTTATGACATTGGTTGGTCAGTACATGTTAGTCTTTTATGAACATCTTATGCATTTGCGGGTTTTCTTTACGAACATACTTGGTTTTGAAATGTTTGGGTGGAAAAACAGACACGTTAAATTTTTCAAGTGACACGGCCATACAAACAGGTAACATGGTTCATTTTGAAAACAAATTTAAAGTGAAACCCCAAACTGTGACACGTTAATTCCTTCAGGTGACACAACTATACAAACCGGTGATAGTGGTTATTCTCATAACAAATTGGCAGACACTAAGAAATGTGAAATGTCAAAATCAAATAAGTGACACGTTAAATCATTCAAGTGACATGATCATATAAACAGGTGACATGATTCATTTTGAAAACAAATTTAAAGTGAAACCCCAAACTGTGACACGTAAATTCATTCAGATGACACGACCATTCAAACATGTGACATGAGTTATTTTCATAATAAATTGGTAGACACTTAGAAATGTGAAACACCAAAATCAAACAACTGACACGTTAAATCCATCAGGTGACACGATCATTCAGACAAGTGACATGCATATTTCATATTACTGACACATACGTTTTACAGAATAAGGAATTTCGCAACCACAAAAGTTGGACACGGCAAAATAAAACCCAGCTTTGTCATATGTGCATGGACCCCATGATACTCCCAAGTACTTAACCCATTTCCAAAAGTACTCCCAAGTTCTTAACCCCTTACCTAAATTTTGTCATATGTTATATAGGTTAATAGCTGTAGTGTTTCATGAACATGTGTAGTGACAATTATTTTGTGCAGTATTACATGTAGTTGCACATGGGTTGGTTTTGTATGGAAGTGCTTGGACGTGGAGCGATTCCATTGAAACACAGAAAGCGACAAATTACATCTTTCAGGTGACATGACGATATGAACAGGTGATAGACATTATTTTCAGAAGAAATATAATGCCAGACTATTCATAGTGACAAGAGAAAATATTAGGTGGCACGTATAATTCTAATTGTTGACATGTATCATTTATAGCAGAAACAACTTTCATACACAAAAGCTTGACATATGTGTTACCTCAAACTACCAAAAGTTTGACATATGTGCTTAACCCCCAAATATATAAAGTTTGTCATATGTGCTTCCCAAAATAGTAAAATTTTGTCATATATGCGTAACTTCAACAGAACTAAATTTTGACATATGTGCGTAACCCCAAAGTACCAAAAGCTGGACCATGATCTGGTTTTTCAAAGAGGTGAAGTCGATGCCCTCTTTTATCATGACATTCTTGTGCGCCTTCCCACCCACAAACACCCATCGGCCTCCCTTGAACACCCAACAACCATCGAAGATGAGAGTGACACATACCAAGGCGTTTCCACCTGAACATGAAATGAGGGATGAGAAGAAAGGTTCATTGGTATCTAATTTTCGCCATAGATGAAAAGTATTTCGTCAAATACACTTACCCCCTGCATTTGAGAATAAAGGTTTCTAGGAAATCAAGGTGACACGGGGATTCTGATCACTGACATGGGCACCGATTGAAGCTGACAAGTGCTCTGCAACTGGAACTACAAGCCGAGAGCTTGTCTTCAATGTTGGAATTTTCTCCATCTGTTTCTGCAGCTGAAGATGTGAGAGAATGGAGAAAATGAAAGGCTTCCTCCCTCCTCCATTTTTAGTTTTGTCTTCCATGGTGGAACTTCAGGCCGAGACCTTGTCTTCCATGGTGGTCATCTTTTTCATCTCTTTTATCTTAGATTATAAGAGGGGAAGAAGAAAGTGAGTAGCAAACACTCATCCGCCTCCCTCGAACACCCAACAACCATCGAAGATAAGAGTGGCGCAGACCAAGGCGTTTCCACTTGAAAATGAAATGAGGGACGAGAAGAAATGTTCATGAGTATCTACTTTTTACCATAGATGATGAGTAGTTCATCAAATATACTTACCCATTGCATCTAAGAAGAAAGGTTTCTGGGAAATCAAGTTGACACGGGGATTCTGATCACTAACAGGAGCACTGACTGAAGGCGATAAGTGCTCTGCAACTGGAACTACAAGCCGACAACTTGTCTTCAATGGTGGAACGTTCTCTATCTCTTTTTCTAGGTAAGTTTATGCCGTTGAAGATGTGAAAGAAGAGAGAAAAATGAAAGTTTTTTCGCATCCTCCCTTTTTATACCATACAAAATAGTAAAATAAAACCAAACATCACATCACTCATTCCCCACAATTTTTGGCACTAAAACACATCAGCCCTTCCCTCCTCAAGTGGTCCCTCCTCTCTCCAACCTGCAACCGGTCTAAGAGGTCACAAATTTTATTTGCAAAAGTACACCCCTAACCCACTTTTTTATTTTTCCCAAGTGGAGGTTATCTATGCAAACCATCCCAAAAAATGGGTTGTCTATGCAAAAAGCCCAAAAAAAAACTTTTAGCTCCCGTCCCCCCTGGTAGATCGTTCACCCTCCCTCCATCCTCTCCTTCACCATCAGCCTCCACACCTCCTGCCGGCCACCGCACCAGGCACTGCCAGATCACCCTCCTTCTTCCGCACCACCCTCGTCGCCTGCATCTCGCCAGCGACATCACCGACCTCCTTCTTCTTTGTTGCTCCTCTCCCCTTTTCACTTGCCACTAGCAAGCTCCTCGCTCTCCTCGAGTCATGCTCTCCACCTCTGTTCACATCTACCGCCAGCAGTCACCACGCCTCCGCCCGAAGCTACTGTACTCAGCCCTCGCCGCCTGATTCTTCTCGACCCTTGCTGCTGTCGGCTTCGATTTCAATCCCTGAATCTGAGCCCTCGAATTCAATCTCCGCCCGGTATGTGCAAGTTCGAAATTCATTTCCCTTGTCACTTATAACCAGATTCTAATCTGAATTTGGTGAATTTTGATTCTGAATTAGGGGCAGGGTTGATTTGCGTTGCGGGATTGTTACTGTTTAATTGTTCTTTGATATGGGTTACGAGATTGTTGATGCTCTGATATGATATCGCCCTGATTAGTTAGTGGTTGAATAGGGCTCTACAAATTTGAGTTTTTTTTAGCACTTGATTTGTTCATGCTTGATAGTTGATACTCTATTATTGGCTTTGTATCTTGTTGAAGTTTCTATTGGTGATTCGGGTAGATGATTTATGGTATAGTGTGCTTATGCTTTTAATTCTTGTTGGTTTCATACTCCCTGAAGTCACTTGCACCTATTGATTTTACCAACACATGTGACTGAGTATGTTTGCAATGGTTAAAATGGATTTTACTCGTGCAATCTACTGGAACTCCTACAGTTATATACCTGCTGCGGATTTGAGTTTTCTTGAGTGATGGAGTTAGTGTGGCTGAATTTTGTGCTTGGATATGATGTAGAACTTCTAAATATTATTGCTGAACTAGCTCTGTACTTGGTCTAGCAATTAGGTTTGAAAAAATTTCTATGCCTTCTGGTAAATTTCTGTACTTGGTCTTCATTCTATGCCTTCTAATGGATTTGAAAAAATTTCTGGTTCCCTCTAATAACCGCCAGTGGATAGAGCTTGTGTTCTTGGTTGGTGTTTTCCTTTGTTTTTGATGTCTTGGCCATATTCAATAACAAGGTGATGCAACTACATTTTTACGAGTTCTCAATCATACCCAAGAGTGGTGTTGCTTCTCATTTTGCTGAGTTCGGGAAGCTCCTGTTGTGCTGAATTTTGCCTAAATGCTTGAATGTTTGGTGAGTTTCCTGCACCTCTTTTTATTCTTTTTCTTTACTTTGAGGACAAAGTAAGATTTTAAGCATGGGGTGGGGAATTCAAGTGTAGCTCCGTATTTATATACGTGTTAGTTGTTATTTTCTTTTTCAATTTTTTTTATGCTTTTCATTGCATTATAGGTTGCATTATAGAGTGTTTGATAATCATCCTATGGTCATAGTAAGTTATTGAGTCTTCATTTTTTTATTTGTTAGTTTTTCTTTTAGTTTTCATAGGAAAGATGTTCTATGATTGGTATGACCTCGATGATGATATATGGTTTTTCATGGCTAAGTTAATAAACTTGAATTATAATCGAATATTGACACTTGTGGGATTTCCATAGATAATCTGGATTATGAGCTTAAGTTATAACTTGATTATTGGTTGGATGTACAGTTTAGAGTAATCTTTAATATTTATATGATTTCTATTGTATATGTCTAAACCCCGGATGAAAAGCACTAGTAAATTCGATTATCTATTTGATGTGATGTTTGATGTGTTTTGATATATATGTTGGGTTGATGAGTGTAAGGAGGATAAAATTCACTTCCACCGCTCGAGGAGGATAAAATTCACTCGAGTGAAAAGAATCATCAATAAACCAATGACGAGGAGGATAAAATTCACTCGACACTCATGAGAATTTTGAAAAAAAAAATACGGTTAGTAACCGATCCTGTATGTGGAGGATAAAATTCACACAAGGAGGAAGAAAAAAAATAATTAGAAGATACTTGGAAAAAAGAAAGGAATATATAAGCTTTATTGAAATTCCGAAGTAGAAAAGGCCAAGTAATCTATGGGTGTTTATGATGATTTTTAAGTGTGCTTAATGATTTTGATTGCTCAATACATTATGAATGCATGTATCCCCTCAACCTAATCTGTTTTAAGCAATGAGTAAGAAAGGTTGATGTGGGTCTCATAGTGTCAAAACTATTTTGACCTTAATGTAATAAATACTTATGAAGCCATGATAACTATACTGATGAGTGATCATTCATAGAAATTTCTTTGAGTCTTTGTCTTTCTTTTTTAGTTCGTCTTTGTTTTATGATTAGTTTACTTGGGGACAAGCAAAAGTCTAAGCATGGGGTAGTTTGATAGGGTCTATTTTAGTCATATATTTGCATATTATATGAGGTCATTTTTATGCATATTTTATCTATTTTATAATTAATTTGTATTATTTACTTTTCGGAGCCTACACTGTAAAGACCGGAAAAAAAAATTAAATTATTATTTTATTAAATATTTATCTATGTTGGATTGATCCTTTAATTCGGAAAAATTTGAAAATTTTCGTTCTGGAGCAAACGACTTATTTAAATTCTCTTAAACAATTCCGGCATAAACTTGTGACTCAAATTAGAAAACGAATAATTCCGCTTTATTTTTCCAAGGCTTAAAAATATTTTCGGCTTTCGTTATTTATTTCGGATTCGATTAATTATTGTAAAACGTGTCGGGTGAAGGTCGGAAAGCGGGTTTCGGGGTTTATTACCGGGTACAATAGTTGACTTTCACACCTAGCTACCCTAGGACCCCTACCCATGTTCACCCGACCACCTCTTCTCTTGCAGCCACCCTACCACCTAAACCAGCCCCTTCTACCTCTTATTTTAACTTCTAGGCCATCCCCTCCCTCTCCTCATTTCATTATACCATCATCCCCTTTTATTTCTTTAATTCTACCCATCACCTCACCTTGCAACAGCTCCTCTTCTCTCCTTCACCATCACCTCGTTTTGAAGTGTCACCAAACTGCCCTCCCCCTGTTTTTCTTTCAACAACCACCGAGCTCACCCACTCCTCCATTCCTCGCCCGAGCTCCACCACAAGCCTCCTCCGCCTTCCCTTCCTCATCCTAGAAGCAGCAGCAGCATAAACGTACTCTTCAGTATGCTCCTCGACGCCCACAAATGCCCAGAAGCTGCCAGGAGAGTCGGATCCGTCGAGCAGCCCACCTCGTCCTCTCCCGCCCTTGCTTTCGATTCAACATCTGCCACCACCATTCCCTCTCTGGCAGAGCAATACCAAATCGAATACGACCCCGGCCAGTCAAAGCACTTACCAGCCTGAGCGAGAAGGACGAGAGCGGCCAAGCCTGCAAACTGCACCTCCGGCGAGCCCTCATGCCTGAAGTAGATCCCCTCGGTGAGCTTCCCTTTTTCTCTTCTTTGGGTTTGTTTCTTTCATTTCTGGGCGGGGACGTGAGCTCAGAGTGGTGGCTGGGACACCGGCGGTGAGGGCCTCCCTCCTCTGTTTCCTTTTCCTCCATGGTCGCGCAGTGAGCTGGGTAACGGGGTTAAGGAAGAAGAAGGGTTCGAGTTTCCTTTTTTTCTTTTTTTTGGACCGGTTCTTTTAAATTTCATTGGGTTCGGTTTTGATTTTATCAAATTGGGTATGGGTTTGGGCTAGATCCAGAAATGGGGCTTGGGTTGTGATTCGAATTTGGGCTGGGTTTGGGCTGGAGATTTTGGGCCGAGTAGGAAGAAGTGGGATAATGGGATTGGGCTTGATTTTGTTTAAATTGCATAAATTCGGTTAACATTGTTATTTATTTATTTGTTTATTTATTTAATTATTAAATTCATTTGATTTAAATCATTATTTTTGTGATCTATTATAAGGTGATTTAAAAATGGATTTAACTGGTTATTTATTTACCCAATTGTTTACTTAATTATTTAATTATTATTACCTTTTCTGAATTAATTGTAATTATTTCTGATTTAGTTATTATTTAATTAATTATTGTTTAAATATTTATTCATTGGCCATTTTCTTATGTGTCAAAGTATTTAAGTGCTCGTGTGCTTATTTGGCCGTTTTAAAAAGGTTAATATACATTATTTGAATTGACTCTAAAGTGTCGGAATTTATCTAAAAATATTAGAACAAAGATTTCGGAAATAAACTAACTTATGCTGGATTATTTTAATAGTATAACATTTTGAGGTCGTTTATGGGTTTAAATACTTTAATATTGGACTTTGGCTAAGTATGATTTTAAAAGAATTGACTGATTATCGAGTTGACTTCCTTTGGATTTAAATGACTTTGACTAACCCTGGAACTAATTTATTTGGACATAACTTGGTAAATTGTTTGAATAGTCTTACTTGTGAATTTATGTGAATATGATATGGATATGAGTTTCAAGCATGAGTGATATTTGAAATCTTGAGTTGATGATTATAAAACATGATATGTTGATTTATGAGTTATTAAGTGATGAAATATGAGATACTATATAATGATGCATGATAAGATGGCGAATAAGATATTAAATGTGAGATGATGGATGAAAATGAGTTAAGGAAATTGACGATATGAGATAGTCGAGATGATGATGATGATGTTATGACTACTAATTGATGGATAAATTATGTGTAGTGGTAAATGGATCCCGTTCTGTGCAGTATGCTTATACATGATCATTTATAATTGCTAGGTGAGTTGTGACCTGCTTGCTTATCCTCTTGCTGCTTTCCTCTTGCTGATCTGCTACTCCAGGTATGTCCTCCAGGGCTTACTCAAGTTAGAACCTCATGCCTGATGTGTCATATAGTGTGTAGGTGTTGCATCTTGCATATTCATGTAGTATCATGCTTAGGTTGCATAAATTAATCGAGCATCTGTATTCTCTTTGCGTATGGTAAAACGACCGTTAAATTATGAGTCCTAGAGTCATTTGCTAGGGTCATAGGACGGTCCAGTCCCATCGGACTTAGTCCTCATCGAGTCAGACTGTTAAATTGACGAGCATGACTATTGATACGATTGATGATGTTATGATATTGAACACGACCGGTTCCCGCACTAACGAGCATGGGTGCGGGAGTATAAAACACGGTCGATTCCTGCACTAACGAGCATGGGTGCGGGAGTAGGAGAGGGACATGCCACTTGGCATTCTATGCGAGATCCCATTTAATCGCTTTCTGCATATATATATATATATATATATATATATATATATATATATATATATATATATATATATATATAAACTGCTAGCATGCTTGTGTGTTCAATGTTTCCGCACTGCATTAGAGCATCCTTTATTTAGATATAGGCTCATTATATGTCCTCAGCGAGGTCTTCAGGGTCCGCATGAGTGGCTCGACCTTGACTTCGTGGTATAGTTTCAGGTACCCGTTCCCTTGCTTGATTTCGTGCTGTTATGACGGGGGTATCTTATGGCGCAATTGGAGGGAGAATCTGACTATGGACTACACACTTTCGCTACTTCACATTTCCTCATATTTGGTTTTGACCCAGCCATGCCGTGGAAATTTGTATTATGAGATTTCCTTCTTTATGCTTTTCGAACATAAAATGTTATGAGCGACTTAGACAAGTAGGACAGGTTCGGAGTACCCAACGGTCCTATTGCGACTTTAGGGTGCGAAATCCCTTCTTTGATCATTAAAACATTGTTTTAAAACTCAACCCGTACTCGAATTGCAAGATCCAAACGAAGGTATCCAATCCTTCAAAACGTAATCCGAATATTTATATTTGGGCCGTTACAAAGGTGGTATCAGAGCCTGGGTTGCGCGATTCGAGTACAAATGGGTTGAATTATGACTATAAAAATCGCCCAATGTTTTAAAGGATTTTGAAGAGTTTTTAAAGGGCAAAATGAATTTAATATGGCTAAATTAATGAACAATGCTTAATAAACTTGACTTAAAATAAGTAAAATAAAAAAAGGGAAATCGAGTGGGTAGAAAGGCGATAGACCATCCTATTGGATGTAGACTTGGAAAAGGGTAGGTAAAACTTAGCTTTGTACTTACAGAGGGCCTAGAAGACTCCAAGGAGTTTGCACCGTGGTGGTTGGAGTAGCGGGGTTAGGATATAGAGGCCGAGAGGATAGTTGCCCCTCCGGTCAGTTACCCCTCGAAGGGTAGCTTCTAAGTAGACTCTGTGGCTTTATATAAATTGGGCCCGAGGGCGATCCCTCTCGAAGGGGATCAGATTGATTATTGCTGATTGATTCTGTGCTGAGTGTTATCTTCCTTAAGCAAGAATTATGTTGTTAACCTCTTTGATACCTATTGGCTATAAATTGAACTTGTGTGCGAATGAGATAGCGGGGGAGCCCTTCTTTACTCTGTAATCGAGATTTCAGTTCTTGTGAAGCATTCCTTTATGTTATTCAACCGTTTGTGTCATTTTCTTTCCATTTTGCCTTCTGTTCAACAGATTTCTAGTTAAGGTTGAGGATTGTTAATGAGTGTCTATTCTTCTCATTCCGCTTTTCTCTCCTCCTACCTCATCCGATGTCCTTAAATGATGTCTTATTGATCATTTCCTTTTCCTTCCCTTCCTTTTCTCTCCTTACTATTCTTTTCTTCTTCTTCTCTTTCTTTTATCCTCTTCCATAGATGTTTTTTCTATCAAGTCTTCTCTATAATATTACCGTCTTCCACGGGAAATTGGTTTGGGGACCTAATCATATTCGGGACTTCTGTTCGGGTGCATTGATTACTTGAGTGTGTGATGGAGTATGGTACTTGACGCCATAGGTCATGCCACAAGTTAATTAATGTACTAGAATATCAACTTTGAATAACCTAAGTTTCTCGACATGATTCAGAGTCTGAAGGGATGGTTGTTTTGTCAAGTCCTCCCTCTCGATTCCTACGATGGTCAATAGGTGTCTTCTTGTCGTAATATCTTGTCTAGAGCTCGACCATCCTTCTGATGGGAAGCAATTCAAGTACTCTCCTCCTTAACCAAATGAATCATACAAGCATTCCACGGGAAATGGGCTCTTGAGTCAGTTAGTTTATGTTGCTCTTTGAGATTTCTGTTTGGTTATAATTGTAGTCTCATCTGTGATTACATGACCTGGTATAACATTATATTAAATGCATTTCCTATTCAGATAATTGCTTATTTGAACGTGTGTCCCTATATCGTTGTCATTCTCGGGCTGGGACCTTGTTCTTAGTCTCGATACCTTCAATCTTGGTCCATAAGTGACTCTGTAAGTATTCTGGGCAACCGCTTGTGCCTCTCCCCTATCTTTGTTAATTTAGAACCTTTGTGTTATCTCTTTGGATGGACGACGACATGTGGGAAGGAACAACTAGCCGGGTAACACTAGAGTGGCGTAGCGGAAGCATGGTGGGCCCATCACCTACAAGTGACAGAACTGACATCATCAACAGCATTGAAGGATGAGCACGTGTTGGATTCATAGATATGACTTAGGGAAAGGGCGTTCTCCATTCGAGCTGCTAATCTTTTTGTGATGTTTGAGCATGATGTTGTGCAATAGGCCTAGATCTGATATGTTGATAAATTTCGATGCATTGGTACTTTGATATGTTAGTAGTTAGAGTTACTGAGTGTTGCTTCCTTTAATTTTGCCTATGAGGGGTGAGTTATCGATGTTGTATTATGGTTTCTTTTTCGATATAGTCAGAGGGGTGATGGGAAGACTAGTAATCGTAGGTTCGATCAATGAGAGTGTGAGGTAGAATCATGGAAATGAAAAAATGGCTTGGGTAGGATCGAGTGAGTTTCTAAGGATGAGAAGAGATAGTGGTTAGGAATTTTTAGACGAGCCTTCTAGGTAGGCCTTAGGTTGGGCATAGGATGAGAATGGCACGACTGCGGAGATGAGATTGTGGTGTAGGTGAGTAATTTTGACCAAAGGATAGGGTAAGTTCATTTAGGTATATTTGAGGAAGAATTCTCGTAGGGAGGATATGATGATAGATGGGTTATCGTACTAGGAGTGGAAGCGATGTTGTTGAGTAACTAGTTTTGGATGGAGATAAGGTTTGAGTAGCTAGAATTGCTTAAGGGATTGTCGACCGTGGGACTTAGGTTGTTCGTATTGTGAAGTAGGAACGACTTTGGTAAGGGATGGATTATGGACATCGTTAAGGATTGAGCGACTAGGACTGCTTGGGAATTTGTCGATCTTGGAGTTCAAGTTGTTTATATGATAAGGGATGGAGTGTGAGGTCTGCACTTAGGTATTGCTCGAGTAATATTGAGGTTGCTTGCTAGTGTTGTAATTGGATAAATTCTAGAGGCGTGATTGGAAGATTTTAGCATAGAGAAAAATTGAAATTGGTATGTGTGGAATTGATTCGAATCTTGAGGTAATTAGGAAATGAACGATAATTCTTTGAGTAAATGCCTTAAGCTAACTAAAGGACCTCGTTAGTAGTACTTATGAGAGTGATTGCTTAGGTGTACATGTAGAAAGACTGTGAATGACAAATATGAGAACTAGTCAGGTGAAGAATATGATGCTACTAATGGTCGTAGGAATTCGAACGTTCAAATAACTTATGATGCCTTGAGTGAATTCGAATAAGAATGATATAGAATTTCTCTTGGAAAGAGGGTTGATGGTTAATGTCATTGAGAGGTAAGGTGCTGTTGTTGAGGATTATAGTCTAAGGCGAGTTTAAAGTATGTGGCGATAAGAAGCTAGTATAAGATGGCTTGAGGACTCGTGATTGATTGAGGCTATAGTGGGACCTTGAATGGTAATTGGTGCTGTAAATAAGTGAAATTTCTATGACCTTTTGGGAAATGTAGAGATACGATTCGGATTGGGGATATTCTGGTGAGTTAGTTGAGTAAGACATGTTGTTGACCACTTGGTTATAGGTGCATTGAGGAGACTGGATGGGTGGTGTTACGGGTTTAGCACTAGTGGGTTCTCTAACTTAGAATCTAGCGAATGCAGATGATTGAGTACTGATAGGACTTTCCGACATAGCTGAGTGAGGTGTTTATGTTGTTTGGGATGCGTAAGTAGCGTAGGAGATGAACCTTTGCTTGAAACATATTCAGGATATAGGATGTAGTGATGCCATTATATGAGGTTGTCGATAGGAGTTGGTTCTTGAGAGGTAGATTAGCAATGGGTGTGCCTATTAGTATGGGAAGTAGGGTAAGATACAGGAGCAATTGAGATTTCTCTCGTAGAGATATCGATCGGATGAACTCGTGAGGATGTAGGTGAAATGAATGAATTTGGAAGGAAACACCTAGATTGTTCGCACGCTTGATAGAAGTTTTGATGAGAGTTGGAGTATTGGGATCGATTTATGATTTCTTGGAGAGTTGTGAGTTCCGACGCATGAGGTTTGAGTGGCTAGATAGGAAGTCGGATTTGAGACCTTGGGATCTTGAGTGGATTGATCCTTAGAGGACTCTTTGACCTAAGCTTGCGGAATATGTTGGATGAATTTGGGATAGGCTTGATCCTTAGACTAGTATACATATAATTGATGAGAACATCCATGGGTTCTGGTTTAAGAGAAGCGAGATATGTTTGTATTTGGAGATTTTGACCTGAATTGAGTTGGTGGACCTAACTTAGACTTGACCTTAACTTCAGGAGCTTGATGGCGATGTGTGAATATGATGGTTGTGTCCTGTTCTGACTAGTAATAATGTACATATTCCTCTGATTTTTATGATCTGTTGAAGATGAGATTTGATGTGTTGATATGTTACCCTTTTGATAGAATGACATCCCTACTATGATGAATTATGCTATGACGATATTCCGATGGATGATGATTGGTAATGATAGTTAGGATCTAGTAGGCTGATATTCTTGTTATGGTATTTGGTATGATAAATCTTGATGGATTGACTTTGTTTATGTTGATATATGATATCTTGAGTTGCTTAAGTGTTGATTATGATAATATCTTGAGGTTGATTGATTGAGACTGATTATTGGAAATGAACCTAGGAAGTGGAATATGGGATTAGCCCTTAGAGGTGGATGACTCCACCTCTTGATGATCTAAAATTGCTTGACTAACGTCGGATTTGAAAGATTTTGAACGGTGCTAAAAAGGACTAACTTGGATTTTGAAAGACCAAACGCGATCGAGAATTTCAACGATTTTGAGGCAATTTGTTTTATTTATTATTATTATTATTATTATTATTATTATTATTATTATTATTATTTATTCATTTATTTCGGAACCCTTTTGAAACTTACCTGTTTTGGGTAAATCTATAATACTTCACGAAGTGGATACAAGCATTTTATGGGGGCGCTTGTAGGGTGCTTGCTAAGACCTAGTGATGATATTGTAGTACTTTTTGAGTTGTGGCACTTCCGAAAAGTCGAAGCGAGGATGTGATAAGGGCGCTTATTGCATACTTGTCAAGATCAATTGGAGATATCACGACCGTGACTAGGATGTTGTAAGAGTCCCGAAAGACGCATCCGAGATGATTGCAAGATCCTTGGACATGGTCTTTGGACTCGGGTTTTAAAAGTTCCTCCGGACCGCTCACGTTGAAGTAATTTTAGTCTCGGGGACGAGACTTGTTTTTAGAGGTGGATAATGTAAAGACCGGAAAAAAAAATTAAATTATTATTTTATTAAATATTTATCTATGTCGGATTGATCCTTTAATTCGGAAAAATTTGAAAATTTTTCGTTCTGGAGCCAACGACTTATTTAAATTCTCTTAAACAATTCCGGCATAAACTTGTGACTCAAATTAGAAAACGAATAATTCCGCTTTATTTTTCCAATGCTTAAAAATATTTTCGGCTTTCGTTATTTATTTTGGATTCGATTAATTATTGTAAAACGTGTCGGGTGAAGGTCGGAAAGCGGGTTTCGGGGTTTATTACCGGGTACAATAGTTGACTTTCACACCTAGCTACCCTAGGACCCCTACCCCTGTTCATCCGACCACCTCTTCTCTTGCAGCCACCCTACCACCTAAACCAGCCCCTTCGACCTCCTATTTTAACTGCTAGGCCATCCCCTCCCTCTCCTCATTTCATTGTACCATCATCCCCTTTTATTTCTTTAATTCTACCCATCACTTCACCTTGCAACAGCTCCTCTTCTCTCCTTCACCATCACCTCGTTTTGATGTGCCACCAAACTACCCTCCCCTTTTTTTCTTTCAACAACCACCGAGCTTACCCACTCCTCCATTCCTCGCCCGAGCTCCACCACAAGCCTCCTCCGCCTTCCCTTCCTCGTCCTAGAAGCAGCAGAAGCATAAACGTACTCTTCAGTATGCTCCTCGACGCCCACAAATGCCCAGAAGATGCCAGGAGAGTCGGATCCGTCGAGCAGCCCACCTCGTCCTCTCCCGCCCTTGCTTTCGATTCAACATCAGCCACCACCGTTCCCTCTCCGGCAGAACAGTACCAAATCGAAGACGACCCCGGCCAGTCAAAGCACTTACCAGCCTGAGCGAGAAGGACGAGAGCGGCCAAGCCTGCAAACTGCACCTCCGGCGAGCCCTCGTGCCCGAAGTAGATCCCCTCGGTGAGCTTCCCTTTTTCTCTTCTTTGGGTTTGTTTCTTTCATTTCTTGGCGGGGACGTGAGCTCGGAGTGATGGCTGGGACACCGGCGGTGAGGGCCTCCCTCCTCTGTTTCCTTTTCCTCCATGGTCACGTAGTGAGCTGGGTAACGGGGTTAAGGAAGAAGAAGGGTTCGGGTTTCTTTTTTTTCTTTTTTTTTGGACCGGTTCTTTTAAATTTCATTGGGTTCGGTTTTGGTTTTATCAAATTGGGTATGGGTTTGGGCTAGATCCGGAAATGGGGCTTGGGTTGTGATTCGAATTTGGGCTGGGTTTGGGCTGGATATTTTGGGCCGAGTAGGAAGAAGAGGGAGAATGGGATTGGGCTTGATTTTGTTTAAATTGCATAAATTCGGTTAACATTGTTATTTATTTATTTATTTGTTTATTTATTTAATTATTAAATTCATTCTGATTTAAATCATTATTTCTGTGATCTATTATAAGGTGATTTAAAAATGGATTTAACTGGTTATTTCTTATGTGTCAAAGTATTTAAGTGCTCGTGTGCTTATTTGGCGGTTTTAAAAAGGTTAATATACATTATTTGAATTGACTCTAAAGTGTCGGAACTTATCTAAAAATATTAGAACAAAGATTTCGGAAATAAACTAACTTATGCTGGATTATTTTAATAGTATAACATTGTGAGGTCGTTTAAGGGTTTAAATACTTTAATATTGGACTTTGGCTAAGTATGACTTTAAAAGAATTGACTGATTATCGAGTTGACTTCCTTTGGATTTAAATGACTTTGACTAACCCTGAAACCAACTTATTTGGACTTAACTTGGTAAATTGTTTGAACAGTCTTACTTGTGAATTTATGTGAATATGATATGGATATGAGTTTCAAGCATGAGTGATATTTGAAATCTTGAGTTGATGATTATAAAACATGATGTGTTGATTTATGAGTTATTAAGTGATGAAATATGAGATGCTATATAATGATGCATGATAAGATGGCGAATAAGATATTAAATGTGAGATGATGGATGAAAATGAGTTAAGGAAATTGACGATATGAGATAGTCGAGATGATGATGATGATGTTATGACTAATAATTGATGGATAAATTATGTGGAGTGGTAAATGGATCCCGTTCTGTGCAGTATGCTTATACATGATCATTTATAATTGCTAGGTGAGCTGTGACCTGCTTGCTTATCCTCTTGCTGCTTTCCTCTTCCTGATCTGCTACTCCAGGTAAGTCCTCCGGGGCTTACTCAAGTTAGAACCTCATGCCTGATGTGTCATATAGTGTGTAGGTGTTGCATCTTGCATATTCATGTAGTATCATGCTTAGGTTGCACAAATTAATCGAGCATCTGTATTCTCTATGCGTATGGTTGAACGGCCGTTAAATTGTGAGTCCTAGAGTCATTTGCTAGGGTCATAGGACGGTCCAGTCCCATCGGACTTAGTCCTCATCGAGTCAGACTGTTAAATTGACGAGCATGACTATTGATACGATTGATGATGTTATGATATTGAACGCGACCGGTTCCCGCACTAACGAGCATGGGTGCGGGAGTATAAAACACGGCCGGTTCCTCCACTAACGAGCATGGGTGCGAGAGTAGGAGAGGGACATGCCACTTGGCATTCTATGCGGGATCCCATTTAATCGCTTTATATATATATATATATATATATAAACTGCTAGCATGCTTGTGTGTTCAATGTTTCCGCACTGCATTAGAGCATCCTTTATTTAGGTATAGGCTCATTATATGTCCTCAGCGAGGTCTTCAGGGCCCGCATGAGTGGCTCGACCTTGACTTCGTGGTATAGTTTCAGGTACCCGTTCCCTTGCTTGATTTCGTGCTGTTATGACGGGGGTATCTTATGGCGCAATTGGAGGGAGAATCTGACTATGGACTACACACTTTCGCTACTTCACATTTCCTCATATTTGGTTTTGACCCGGCCATGCCGTGGAAATTTGTATTATGAGATTTCCTTCTTTATGCTTTTCGAACATAAAATGTTATGAGCGACTTAGACAAGTAGGACAGGTTCGGAGTACCCAACGGTCCTATTGCGACTTTAGGGTGTGAAATCCCTTCTTTGATCATTAAAACTTTGTTTTAAAACTCAACCCGTACTTGAATTGCAAGATCCAAACGAAGGTATCCAATCCTTCGAAACGTAACCCGAATATTTATATTTGGGCCGTTACATACACTAGTATTTTTATATATTTCAGGTATTTCTAGGCTGGATGGTATGAAATGCGGGACTAATCGAAATTTAAAGTATTATTGGGCAAATTAAAAGCATGATTGGCCAAGGCGCCTTATTGAATCGGAGGAGAGAGCGCAGCTTCATTATATCTACTAGTCTTGTTGCCAGCGTGTTACGCGGCATTTTAATAAATATTATTTTATTCTATATATATTATCCTTGATTTTTCTATAATTAAATTATTAAGATAAAAAATGATTAGATAAAAAACTTTCTATGAAATCAATATACAATTCATTAAAATATATTAATTAAATAAATAATATCATTAACAAATTTAAAGCTAAAAATAAAAAAAATTGTGTTGCAACTAATAAAAATGTATAAAGCTTAATAAAATAAAATAATCTATCGAAATATACTATTATTTAATAATTCAAGTTTCGTCTATAACTCCACTAATAAATTTACATTAAAATAAATGTTTTATATTATGATAAAATTTGATTTGAAATACCGAAAATCATTCACTAATACAAACTTATAAATTTTAGAGTTATCCATAGTTTGATTTAGTAGTAAAATATAGTCAAATTTTTATATATATATATATATATATATATAACTATGATAACAGATGTACATAGCACATATGATAGAAAAGTTTTAATTAAAATTTATGTCTTTTGTATTAATTAAAAAATACCTGAAACCAATAATAGATATAGATAGATGATAAATCTTTCTTAGGTTGAATAATAGATATAGATAGATTATTTACTTAGTTGCTAGGAAGTTCCATTTATTTTAATAGATTAGGTTAAATCAATAAGGATAGATTAAAAATGCCATTTATATTAAATAAATACTTACTTTTTAGTATATCACATAAAAAATAATTTAATATATATAATAGAAAAGATATTATTTGATTCAATTATATATTTTTTTAATTTAAGTGGACCATGTTAAATAAGATGACTTAAAGAAAATTACAAAATCATTAATTGATTAATTAACGTGGATAAAAAAGTAAAAAAAAATCTTTAATTGATGTAGTTAAAAAATATAGGTCCAATACATAAGTGAATTCGACCCGAAATTAACATGTGGACTCTAGTCCAAAGTCTCTTTTTAGTGTATATAATATTATTTATAAAGATTATTAAATTATGTAAAAAAATTAAAACATAATTGATATTAATAATATCTATTTTTAAACATAGGCAATACTGTATAGGTATTTTTATATCTAAATATTCTTTTTTTTGAAAAATCATAACGTGATTAGAAATTAAAGTGTATATCTACAGCTCTTGAATCTTTTTGTTCATCATTTTTTTAAATCATCCTATTTAATTGTCATATCCTAAAGGATTTTATGAAAACATATCCTAGTTTTTATAGTTTAAAAATAGTACGAGTTTTTTTAATGATACTTTGTACTTGGAATTAAATCAATTACTGTGTATTTGTTGATAAAAAAATATAAAATTATTGTGAGGTTGCATATTTATATTAAAAATTAATAATAGTCATTAATTAAGATGGACACAAGGAAGTCACATGAATATAATAAAATCTTATCATTACATATAATCAACTAACCTAACCAAATGACTAAAGATAAAATAATTTAAGGTGAAATATTTATATCAAAACCCAATTTACCTACTTCACGTTAATATTTATAGCCAAAAAATATGTTTGTTCATATTGATAAGTAAAATAACTCAAGTTAGATGATAAATTTTATACCCACTTAAGATATAAAAATTAATTATATGATGGATTTTATAACCAATCAATATATAAAATTAATTGTATAATAGATTTTGTAACCATTTATGATATAAAAATTAGTTAGTCATCAGTTAAGATGAACATATTGGATGATACGTAGATAAATAGATTAGACTAATTGTTGTATTCTTCACAAATTTTCTAATTTGGAATCACCTTTACTAAGTCACTAGCTAACTTGAAATTGATCCCACGTTTTTTTACCTACCCACTAAAACAATCTAACTAAATGATATATTAATAAAGTTATATGTTAAAAGATTTGATATAAATCTTTTAGGTAAATATTAATCAAAATATGGAAAACTATATTTTAAATATTTTTATATTAAAATTGTTTAATTGTAATTATCCATTAAGGTGGACACATAAGATGATATGATGTTAAAAGAGGTGGAATCATTAATTGATGTGGCTTAAATATATTGGTTCATCATTAATTGACGTGTCAAAAAATTCGGGCCAGATCGCACCAGAGATCGACACGTAAGAGAATTGCAACTAACCTAACCAAATGACTAAAGATAAAATAATTTAAGGTGAAATATTTATATAAAAACCCAATTTACCTACTTCACGTTAATATTTATAGCCAAAAAATATGTTTGTTCATATTGATAAGTAAAATAACTCAAGTTAGATGATAAATTTTATACGCAGTTAAGATATAAAAATTAATTATATGATGGATTTATAACCAATCAATATATAAAATTAATTGTATAATAGATTTTGTAACCATTTATGATATAAAAATTAGTTAGTTATCAGTTAAACATATTGGATGATACGTAGATAAATAGATTAGATTAATTGTTGTATTCTTCACAAATTTTCTAATTTGGAATCACCTTTACTAAGTCACTAGCTAACTTGAAATTGATCCCACGTTTTTTTACCTACCCACTAAAACAATCTAACTAAATGATATATTAATAAAGTTATATGTTAAAAGATTTGATATAAATCTTTTAGGTAAATATTAATCAAAATATGGATAACTATATTTTAAATATTTTTCTATTAAAATTGTTTAATTGTAATTATCCATTAAGGTGGACACATAAGATGATATGATGTTAAAAGAGGTGGAATCCTTAATTGATGTGGCTTAAATATATTGGTTCATCATTAATTGACGTGTCAAAAAATCCGGGCCAGATCGCACCAGAGATCGACACGTAAGCGAATTGCACCAGAGTCCGCCACATATGATTTTCACGTCTCTATTTTAGTATTATATATATTGAATTGATTGATGATTGATGATGATTGATTCTATTAGACTTATATAGTTTAGTTAGATAAAATAGAATTGGATGAATTAGAGATTTTATATTATATTATTATATATTTATTTTACGATAGATAGATTTAGGTAAATGGATTCATTCGATATGATATATATACGTTCATATACGGCAAGGGGGGAACATACCGTGACACTATTAACCTAAACCCTAATTATATATGTTTTGTATTATTTTTATGGAGATCTAAACTCTTCCGTTTCGTTTATGGATTGAAGCTTTGGTTTGATAAAGTTGTGAGATTTCTATTCTTATTCTATTCCAGTTGATTCGTATTGATTCTTTTGCGAATATTGTTGATTTCTTCTAGCCCGTACAACTAGTTGAGATTATTCCTAGGATTTTGTAGATTTCTCGTAGCGAACCTTAATCCATAGTAGCAATCATGCCTTTTTAGAACTCGTAGGACTAAACTGATGCGTAGAGAATCAATTATATGTTAAATGCTGACTCGTAGCTTGGTGTTGCATGTATCCTGGTTAATCCTTAATCTTAATGCTACTATTAGGTTAAATCTTGACCGTGTTAGGGTTATCTAATTAGTAAGGGTTACTAGGACTCGTAGGAGTAGTAATTTACACAAGATCAAGACAGGAACATTAATAGGATGAAAAGAGAACTTGAAGACGAATCGAGGATCAACTGACCAAACTAAAGTGGATATTTGTAGATGAAACTATTTTCTTAATTTTTTTCTCTATTAATTTGTTTATAGTTCATTTTATTTTCTTTCTTATTCTCAAACACAAAACCCTTTATTTTCTCTTAATTGGTAAATAGACTTTACTTAGAAATAACTTGATTCTCTATGGGATCAACTCCTTACTTGCTTGCTATACTTAGTTAGTAAGTTTAGATTTATTTGATAGGGATTGAGGCGACTAAAATCCCTTTGTCACATATACCTACGGCTCTGGTACCACTTGATGCGTTGTTATTCCCGATCCTTCACCTGTGGGCTTGGAATCAAGAACAACGACTTATTGATATCCCGATCTTGCAATTATCGCCTTGACTTCTCTTGATATGGAACAAGTATTGAGTGTGGAATAGATGCTAAAGCGACAGAAGTAAAACAAGCAACACAAGACAACAAGCAAAGAAATAGCGACGGCGGATGGAGGGATGCAGCAACGGAAGTAGCGGTTAGGGCGGCGACGGATGCAACGACCACAGCCAAGGTGCGGCGACCGCCGCCAGGGCGTGATGCGAGGGCGCAACGACGACGCCTCCTCCGCATCGACGATTCCTCCTGGTTTTGCGACGGTTTTTGGGTTTGCTTTTGTGGTTGTGTTGAACGAGGGTTTGGATGATTGTTGGATGAATGAATAAGAACACCAATATGATTGTAAGAAGGCAAAAGCTTTTGGATTGGTAATTGAAGAACCTTTTAGCCAAAAGGTTTCTTCAATTCTATTTTCCAATCTACTTTTTATTCAATGAGATGAACATTTAAATAGACAATCGAAACCCTAAAACCTTCTAGGGTTGGCCGGCCCATCCTTTACAAAAGGATAGACTTGGCTGACTTAATCCTAATATAATAATATAAATAAAATCCTAACTACAAAATCATAAACTATAATAATTAAGAAAGTCTAAGGATAGACTCTCCTGACTATCTTATTTGACCTAACTAAGTAATACTAAAAATAAGACTTTTCAAAAATGGCCCCAACTAACATAGGAGTTACTAAATACGGAAAGAACTAAAAACTAATAATAATAATTATTAAAATATCTTTGGCCTAGTCGTCGGCCTCTTCAATGTCTTCTTCTCTTCAAGCCATGGTGGCACCTTCTTCTTCTTCTTGAGGAGGACATCATTCTCCTCTATTTGCATTCGGCCCATCCTCGAGTCGTCGCCGGGATCAAGATCGTTGTTTCACCCACAAAAGGCCATCTTGATCCACATCATTCTCCCCCTCCTAGCTTCGATTCGTCCTCGAATCGAGTCCTTGATGATCAGCGGGGAAGGAATGGCAATCCTCAAATAGGATGATGGAGGGGTGGGTGTAATGGGTGCCAGAAGAATTCGAGGTATAGGAACCCCAAAAACAACACCTGTCATAGCGGTCATTGAACAATAAAAAAAATAACATCAATAGGCTCAATAACCCCATGAACTTCAGAATCCTCAACATTAGGAACATTCTCACGGGGTACAATAGCTAACTTAAGAGAAGTGTCCCTAACGTTCTTATTGTTGTCGTCAGAAACGATCAAAACATCCTTCACAGCACCACAGTCCACTTGTAGAGCAGATTCAGAGGCCTTACCTGGAGAGTCTGGTAGCATATGACCCACCATTAGAAAGATCTCGAAGATATCTACGTAGGGGCTTTGAGATGAGGTAAATCCGCGGTCGGACTCAGCGGGAAACTGCGAAACAATACTGTCGCGCTGTGCTGATT
Organism: Persicaria maculosa; assembly: GCA_963922045.1. NCBI lineage: Eukaryota > Viridiplantae > Streptophyta > Magnoliopsida > Caryophyllales > Polygonaceae > Persicaria > Persicaria maculosa. The sequence goes on from OY998268.1 coordinate 29,539,366, forward strand.
CCTGGGAAATCAAATCGTCCAAGGCTTCCTCTTTGATCGCTTCATCGGCTGAGGCAACAACAACCTCGGAAGCCGGTTTGGAAGGCAGAGGAAACGCTTGACGGTAGCGAACAAGGAAGTCCGCAACCTAAGCCTCCCGCTCTCGGCATCGTTCCTTTTCCTCTCGTCGTCGTTCTTCCGCAACCTCTCATTGTTGGAGAAGCCATATCTGACGACAACGTTGTAGTTGTTGTTGACGCCTCTCCTCCTCGACCTCCACTTGCCTTTGAAGCCATAGTTGACGTCTTTTGGCTTCGCGTTGACGCTCTAAGGCTTGTTGTTATTACAAGGATCATCTCTGCAACTCTCGTTGGTGTCATTGTCGTGCAGCCTGTTCCAAGGCAAAGAACTCATCCAATGGATTAGGATCATCATCCCAATCTCCATAGAAAGCCGAAACCATTGAATCAAAACGTCAGTAAAATCAAGAAAAGACAAGAACTTTTATATACCTACGGCTCTGGTACCACTTGATGCGTTGCTATTCCCGATCCTTCGTCTGTGGGCTTGGAATCAAGAACAACGACTTATTGATATCCCAATCTTGCAATTATCGCCTTGACTTCTCTTGATATGGAACAAGTATTGAGTGTGGAATAGATGCTAAAGCGACGGAAGTAAAACAAGCAACACAAGACAACAAGCAAAGAAATAGCGACAGCGGATGGAGGGATGCAGCAACGGAAGCAGTGGTTAGGGCGGTGACGGATACAACGACCACAAACAAGGTGCGGCAGCCGCCACCTGGGTGTGATGTGTGGGCGCAGCGACGACGCCTCCTCCCCCGCATCGACGATTTCTCCTTGTTTTGCGACGGTTTCTGGGTTTGCTTTTGTGTTTGCGTTGAACGAGGGTTTGGATGATTGTTGGATGAATGAATAAGAACACCAATATGATTGTAAGAAGGCAAAAGCTTTTGGATTGGTAATTGAAGAACCTTTTAGCCAAAATGTTTCTTCAATTATATTTTCCAATCTACTTTTTATTGAATGAGATGAACGTTTAAATAGACAATCGAAACCCTAAAACCTTCTAGTGTTGACCGGCCCATCCTTTACAAAAGGATAGACTTGGCTGACTTAATCCTAATATAATAATATAAATAAAATCCTAACTACAAAATCATAAACTATAATAATTAATAAAGCCTAAGAATAGGCACTCCTGAACATCTTATTTGACCTAACTAAGTAATACTAAAAATAAGACATTTCATAAATAGCCCCAACTAACATAGGAGTTATTAAATATGGAAAGAACTAAAAACTAATAATAATAATAATAATAGTCTATATAATATACTAAAACAGAGGCCTGAAATGGCCTCTGGTGCAATTTGCTTACGTAGAATTTTCTGAATTAAAACGGAATTATTTTTTGCTTACGTGTCATTTTCTGAAATAAAATTGTATTATATTTTTTACCCACATCAATTAATATATATTATACACGTAAAACACTTATTGTGGAAAATATATCCAATTTAACTAATCAAATATAATAATATATATTGGATCAAAAAATCTAACGAATGAAATATAATAATATATATTGGAACAAAAAAAATAAGTATATTGACTTATTTATCCACTAAATAAAATATTATTACATGTAGTACGAATAAAATAACTAATTTTTAGTCATGATAAAGTATATATATTTATATAAATCATTAACAGATACCCTGCACTGATCTTCAAATGTTTTTTCCTCCGGCTACGGTGATAATAAATCAATTAATATATATTTATCCACTAAATAAAATAACAAATGAAATACACTAAAAAACAGGCATGAAACGGGTTATGATGCGATTGTATAAGTGTCATATTCTAAATTAATTCGCATACGTGTCATATTCTGGATTAATATAATGTTATCCTTTTTAGCCACATCAATTTATAATTCAATATAATTTTGTCATTTCAATTAATGGTCTCACTTATATTCTTATAAATATTCAACCTTATATCTTAATTAGTTAAAAAAGAATATCTTTTTCTATCAAATAATCTATCCAATATTACTTCAATTAATAAGTTATTATCATATCTTACTTAGTTAGATTTTAATAATATTTTGTGAATTGAAGTTTTTTCCCTCAAATGTGAAATAGAATTTTTTTTTTCAAAATATTCAAAGACAAATAAAAATTTATAAAAAAATTCACAACTTGAAAATATTTACAAAAATATTCAAAATTTCCAGGCATGGCAGAGAAACGCGGTCGGTCTCGGACCGCGTTTCATTCACAAAAAGCAAGATTCGTTAAAAAAATAAAAAGAAACAAAAGAAACGCGGTTTCAAACCGCGTTTTATAATTAATTAGGGGTAAAACGCGGTTTCAAACCGCGTTTTATCTAATTAGGGGTAAAACGCGGTTTAAAATCGCGGTTATATCAATTTAGATTTTTAAATTAAAAAAAAAGGAAGAATGAAACGCGCATCAAAGCCGCGTTTCATGGCTCATCCCTCCCATGGCTTCTTGAATCTCAGACCTTAGATCCGAGCTTCCCCTCCCATGGCCTGATGGCCTTCTTGAATCTCGCCCTCCGCCTCCCAGATCCGAGATTTGGACCCTTTTGCCTTTGTTTTCCGGTGCCTCTGCAACTGGACCCGTGCCTCCCCCTGTTCTTCCCAGCCTCCCCCTCGCCTCTGTTCTTCGGCATCTGGACCTGTGCTCCCTCCACCTCCACGCCCCTCTGGACCCGTGCTCCCTCTGTCTCATACCGCCTTTGCCTCCGCCTCTTCCTCTGCCCTCAGTTCTTCTCCAGCACCCTGACCCCGATCTGTATTTAAGCCGCGTTTTTGTTTTATTTTTATTTATTTATTGTTTTTATTATATAAATGCGAATTAAAACTGCGTTTTACATTAAATTAGGACTAAAATGCGGTTTAAAACCGCGTTTTTATAGCAAAATATTATTTTCTTTCGACACCAGGTTTAAATCAATAATTTTCACAAGAAACGCGGTCTCATACCGCGTTTCTCTGATATCCCTGCAAATTTTGAATATTTTTGTAAATATTTTTAAGTTATGAATTTTTCAGTAAATTTTTATTTTTTTTTAATATTTTAAAAAACAATTATGTGAAATAACGTCAAAATCAACGTGTTTTAAAATATGCTATTTTGAATTTGAACTCAAAATGAAAACGCAAAAAATAATGCCATGATGAGTACCCCTGATTCAATATAATCAATATCAATATCTTAATATTGTGCCTAAGCTGCTTAATTCGAGTTATAAAGATTTTGAAGATTTTTCCCTTGAATTTTTTTTCATAAATATTGTAATAAATGAAATAATAAATTAAATCCAATAATAAAATTTATGAAGATACAAATTGTATTTATCAAAATCTCATATATATCATCCTAATTGTATCGACAATAACTTAAATCAATAATCATGTTATATTCAATAAGATAAAATTTCATCTCATAATCCTTAAACCCTAATTGTAATTAATCTCATAAACTTAGATTTTGAATTAAAATAAACATTATTATAAGGAAAACTAGAAAAGGACCCATATATGAGTGATAGTCATCTAAATATTATTAATAAAAATAACATTATAATTTGATAGATATGTTGACATTATTATATGATTTTGTGTACATTTTATTTTTATCTTAAAAAAATTCCAACGTTTTGATTTATTTATTTAAGAAAATTTTAAGTATATTAATTTTAAGAATTTTTTTCAAAATATTCATTAAAAAATAAAAATTTACGAATAAATTCACACATTGAAACTATTTACACAAATATTCAAAATTTGCAGATATGTCAGACAAACGCGGTTTCAGAACGCGTTTCATGTGTTAATTGGGTATTTAGCCTCGGAGTTGGAAAAAAAATTCTTATAAAAACGCGGTTTGAAACCGCGTTTCTTTCCCAATTGTATTTATTAATTTGAAAAAAAAAAGTATATATAGTAAAACGCGGCCCGAGGCCGCGTTTTACTTTAAAAAAAAAAAGAAGAAGAAAAGAAAAGAACAAGAAGCAGCTCGCAGCCGGGAGAGGAGGAGAAGTAGCCAGGAGGAGGTGGAGGAGTTTGAGGCGGCTGAGGGAGGCGCGGAGGTCGGTGGAACCGAACGAGAGCTTGAAGGCCGGAGGGAGGCGCAAGGTCGGTGAAGGCCGGAGAGCTTGAAGGCCGCCATGGCCAGTGAGCTTGAAGGCCTTGAAGCTGCAGCGCTTCTTGGTCTTCTTCTTTCTTTCTTTTTTTTTTAAAGTAAAACGCGGGCTCGGGCTGCATTTATATATATATATACATACATATATATATATATATATATATATATATATATATATATATATATTTTTTTTTTTTTAAATTAAGAAATACAATGGGGAAAAAACGCGGTATCAAACCGCGTTTTAAGAAAAAAACGCAGATTGAAACCGCGTTTTTATAACAAATTTAATTTTTTTCCAACTTCGAGGATAAATACCCAATTAACACATGAAACGCGATCTGAGACCGCGTTTATCTGACGTATCTGCAAGTTTTGAATATTTGTGTAAATAGTTTCTGTAACGGCCCAAATATAAATATTCGGGTTACGTTTCGAAGGGTTGGATACCTTCGTTCGGATCTTGCAATTCAAGTACGGGTTGAGTTTCAAAACAAAGTGTGAGTGCTAAAAGAGGGAATTTCATACCCCAAAATTCGTGAGAGGTCCATGGGGGACTATAACCCGTCCTACTTGACTAAGTCGCTCAAAACCATCTATAGTTCAAAACATAGAGAAAGAAAATTGACAGTACAACATGCCTCGCCGAGGCCGGGGCAAAACCAATATGAACGAGTATAAAACCTCTAAAGTGTCATGTATGGTGGTAAGTCGGTCTCTCGGTTAGTTGAACGCCCCAGATGAAACCCTCGTCGTGGAAGAACAGAACAAGCAAGGATCAAATACCTGAAACTATACCACGAGTCAAGGTCGAGCCACTCATGCGGGCCCTGAAGACCTCGCTGAGGACATATAATATGTCTATACCTAAATAAAGGATGCTCTAATGCAGTGCGGAAATATTAAACACACAAACATGCTAACAGTTTATATATATGCAGAAAGCGATTAAATGGGATCCCGCACAGAATGCCAAGTGGCATGTCCCTCTCCTACTCCCGCACCCATGCTCGTTAGTGCAGGAACCGACCGCGTTTTATACTCCCGCACCCATGCTCGTTAGTGCAGGAACCGGTCGCGTTCAATATCATAACATCATCAATCGTATCAATAGTCATGCTCGTCAATTTAACAGTCTGACTCGATGAGGACTAAGCCCGATGGGACTGGACCGTCCTATGACCCTAGCAAATGACTCTAGGACTCACAATTTAACGGCCGTTCTAACATACGCAAAGAGAATACGGATGCTCGATTAATTGTGCAACCTAAGCATGATACTACATGATTATGCGGGATGCAACACCTACACACTATATGACACATCAGGCATGAGGTTCTAACTTGAGTAAGCCCCGGAGGACTTACTTGAAGAAGCGCATGATCCAAGCAATAGAGCAGCAAGAGTAAGCAAGTCCAACAGATCAGATATCACCTAGTAAGTAAATAAATAACATAATAAGTCTATGTCTACATTTACACAAAGCATGAGTAATACCACACATAAGTTCACATAATCATAGAACATCACATCTTAAACATGTCATCACCATCATCATCATCATCGTCTCACTCATCTCATAATCCATCTTATAATCTCATCATCATTTCCATATTTCTCATATAGCATTTCACCACAATATCCCGTTCATCATCATATAGTATTCGTATATCATCTGTCATGCTTCAACTCATCAATTTAAGATCTCAACATAATCATGCTTTTAAAAAACTTAACATTAGAGTATCAATCATGTTTTCCACATAATCATATTATAACATTCTTCACATAATTCCACACAAAAGATCCATCAAGTCATTCAACAAGTTAACTCAAGTAAGTCAATTCTCGAGGTTTCCAAAAACTCTTAAATCTCAAGATAAGTCAACTCATATTCAAAACAGATTCCTCAAATCAAGACAATTCGATATCCAAACAACTTCTAAAAGTCACACATAGCCAAATCCAATTATAAAACCCAAACCTTTAAACCAAACTTGAAATCTTATTTTGTCATAAAAATCCGGAACAAGTTAGCTTTATTTCAAATCTTAGATTAATCTCATAATATAATATTATTAAAACAATTCGGCATAATTCGTTTTTTCAAAATTATTATCGTATTTCAACAAATTCTCATACTTCAAGAAACATTTCAAAGGACATATATATTATACTTTTAAAACTACCAAATAATCACATAAGCATTTAAATACTTTATCGCATAAGAAAATAACCAATCAATTATTTTAAAATCATGATGAGCCAAATCTCAACATTCAACATTTAAATCCTTAAACCAATTTCCCAAAAATCATATTAATATTAAATTAACCCCGACATATTTCAATGATCCTTATCTAAATAAGTCCCAACACTTATGTAGTATTTCAAATAATATTTTAGTCTTTTAAATATCACAATATAATCACACAATCACTTAAATATTTTTAACACATAGGAAAATAGCCATTGGATAAATTAGAACAATAATTAATTAAATAATAATTAAATCAGAAATAATTAAATAATAATCAATTAATTCAGAAAAAAAAGTAATAATAATTAAATAACCCAATTAAATAAACAATAATTGAATAAATAAGCAATTAAAATCGGACAAGAATTAAATAAACACCTTTAATCCTATTTAACCCTTAACCTAAAAGGAAAGGCCCAACAACCACCAACCCAATACCCGGATCCAAACCCGGCCCAGAAACCCTTTCCCAATCCTGAATCTTCATTTTTCAAATTGCCAGAATTTTTCTTAACCCAAAAAAAAAGAAAAAGAGAAAAAAGGAAATTAATGAAAGAAAGAAAAGAAGTTAGAGGCGGGCCCCACACTCCTTCATCTTCTACCCCGGACGGCCTCACCTGCTCGCTCCCACGCCGGTCCGCTCGCTCGCCATGCCTGCCCACACGCTCACACCTCCTCTCCGATTCCGACATCCCTCTTGGCTCACATCCTCCTCGTACACCTCATCCTCACTTGATCTCGCTTCTCCCTCGCTCGGTCTCCCTCGCCCTCGCTCAGCCACTCTCACCACCCACGCCCGACCTCGCTGGACCTCGCTCTCACGCTCACTCTCCAGTTAAAACAAGCAACAGAAGAGGCGAAATCAATACAGAAATCGAAAAATAGGAGTCGAAGGGAGGTTAGTTTCTCACCGCGAGAGATCCGGGCACGATGGCTCACTCGGACGCTAGTTGGAGCTCGTCGGAGTTCGTGGGCTTTGGTGGGACTCCTAGCTATTGCTGCTGCTTGCTCGAAAAGAAGGAAGGCTGGCGGAATCGACGGAACGAGAAGGAATGGGGCTTGGTTTGTTCTCAACGAAATAGGGGAGCTTGGCTCGCGGTGGCGACGACGTTTGCCGAGGAGAGGCTGGAGGGTTGCTGGGGCTGCTGGACGACGAGGAGCGAGGTGAGTGGTGGCTTGGCGGGAGATCAGAAATAGAAAGGGGATATGGAGGAGGGAAATTAAATGGGGGTGGTGCTTATGAGGTTCTCGAATCTCGACAAGGGACATGGGATGTGGGGGATTTGTTTAGAGGGAAATGAAAACAGAGGAATGGGAAATAGTGTGTGGGGATTTGTTTTTGAAACTAAATGGGGAGAGGGGAGGCCTGAAATTGTTTTGAATTGGTCAGGGGAGCAAATTGGCGTGGGAACTAACAAAGTAAGGGGGTGGTGCCATGGTGGGGGATGGAGTATGGAGTAGGAGAGCAAGAGGATGGCATAGGATGGAAAAGGGGGATGGGTTAGTAGCTATAATAGGGGTAGGGGTGAGGGAGAGTTGGAGTGGAAATAAAAGTCAAAATTAATACCCGTAAGTAAAATCTGAAACTCGCTTTTCGACCTTATCCCGATGCGATTAAAATAAAATTTAAAATAAACATCTGAATCCAAAATAAATAACGAACTATGAAAAAATTTCTAAACTCTGGAATAATAAAGCGGAATAAGTTCGTTTTCAAATCAATAACAAGTTCATGCCAGAATTCACCTCGAAAGAATAGAATAAGTTTGTTTGCTTGAGGACGGAGTTTTTTTTTTGTTCTTAGAAATTGAATAAAATCGAAAATCGAAAAAATATACAATTACAAAAATAATATTTAAAAAATCTCGGTCTTTACATCTTCCACCTCTAAAAACAAGTCTCGTCCTCGAGACTAAAATCCTCTTTCAAAAACCAACGAAGCCTTTCAAAACTCAAGTCATTTCTTCCTATGTTAGTCAATTCGGTTTCAAGAACTCAAAGAGGTGATAATATCCACCTGTAAGACTAATCTCATATTTACAACCTAGGTTCATCAATTCCATCATCAGTTCATCGTATTAACAACTCAAACTATCTTCATAGAAGGTTCATCAACACGTCAAATCTCATCATAAAAAGAATTTCAACTCATCAAAATGGCAACATAACAACGTATCAAATCCAATCATTACAGATCACATCATCAGAAAATCATAAAGTCTTAGAAATTTGCACTTTACTACCAACCAGAATAGAACACAGTCATCTTACTCAACACATCACCAGCAACTTGAGAGGGCACAATCAAGCATAATGACGAGCACTGAACCAGACAATTGAAACACACAACTCATTGACAAAAAGACATCTAAAGCACGCTCACCATCAAACTCACGAAGTCGGGGTCAAGTCCATACCAGGCTCACTGGAACTCAAATCATATTCCAAGCCCTAGATACATGCACGTCTCTCTTTCCTTAGAATAAAAAATCATAAGTATCCTCTTCCAATTCTTCCAATAAAGTCCACAAGTCATAGCCTAATCCAATTTCATCCATCATATACCTCAAAGCTCAGGTCTACGAATTCACTATCGATTCACTCATGATCTTAAGCTCATGATCCCGACTTCCTACTTATTCAGTCAAGACCCATATATCTGTACTCATAGCTCTCCAAGTAATCGTAGACCAAGCCCAATATTCTAAATTCTCATCAAAACATCTATCAAGCGCGCGAGAAATCTAGGTGTTTCCTTCCGAATTCATTCATTCCACCTATACCCTTAAGAATACATTCGATCATTATCTCTACAAGTTCCCAAATCGCTCCAATACTCTTATCATACTTCCCATACGAACAAGCAAACTCATTTCTAATCCACCTCTAAAGAACCAACTCCTATTGGCAACCTCATACAAGAGCATTCTTATATCTTACATTCTCAATATATCGCAACAAAGGTTCATTTCTCAAGCTACTTACGTATCCCAACCAACACAAGCGTCTCACTCACCTATGTCGAAAATTTCCTAGCAATACTCAACTACCCACAATCGTTGGATTCTAAGCCAGAGAGCCAACTAGTGCTAAAACCGTAACATGACCCATCTAGTTTCCTCAACCGCACCTATACCCAAGTGGTCAACAACATGTCTTTACCTATCTAACTCATCCGAATATCACCTAATCGAGTCGAATCTCCTCATTTCTTAACGCTCACAACCTTTTCAGCTACTCCCAACACTAATTTACTGCTCAAAATTCCACTATTTTCCTAAGCGATCACGATCTCATGAGATGCCTTATTCTAGTTCCTTATCATTGCACACGTCTAGTTCACCTTAGACTACAATCCTCAACCACGATACCTTACCTCTTAATGATTTGTTATTACTAATCACTTCCTCAAAGGATCTCTACGTTAACCTTATTCGATTGTACCCAAGGCATCACAATCTATATGCATCTCCCAAAGTTTCACAACCATTTGTATTTCCATATTCACTGGTTAAAATCCTCCTACCTTGAAACCCCAATCAAACAAACTCATAAGCAACCCTAACAGTACCCTTACCCGGCTATAGCCTTTCCTCGATATCTCACCGTTCAATCACTGCTACTTATAGCATTCACGATCGCTTTCTTATTCTAGAACCATTCCGATCACGTCTTTAATAATTCTCCAATTACACCTCTAGCAATTATCCTCAATACCAAACGAGCAATTTCCAAGTGAAGATCTTCACATTCCGCCGCCTATCATAAGAACAACCGAATTCCCAAAATCTGCTAATCCTCGACCATCACAGTCACTCAAACCTTAACGATATCCATAATTCATTCCTCTACCAAAAGCGTTCCTACTCACAGTGCGAATAACTTGAGTCCCAAAGTTTATAAATCCTCGAGCAATCCTAGCTACTCATACCTTATCGTTATCCAAAACTAGTTCCTCAACAACATCGTCACCACTCCTAGTACGACAACTTATTGAACATCACATCACCCTCAACCATACATGCCCTAGTCCATTCATATCTTCCCTCAAAGATTCCTAAACGGGATCACCCTATCCTTCATCCCAAAAATACTCACCTATACGCCACAATCTCATTTTTGAAATCTTGCCATTCTCATCCTATGCCCAGCATAAAGCCTACCTAGAAGGCTCAACTGAAAATTCTTAACCACTGTCTCCTACCAGTTCTAGAACTCACTCGATCCTGCCTAATCCAACGTCTCTTTTCTAAGACTCTACCTTACACTATCCTCGATCAAAACATAGGACGTCTAGTTCTCTTATCACTCTCCAGCCTATTCCACTGAAGGAACCTTAACCCACACAAATAAGAAAGAAGACAAAAGAGGAGAAAAGAAGGGGGAGAAAGGGAAAGAAAGAAAAAGAAAGTCATCAAACATGCATACTAAGTCAGCAACTCATTAACATCAGTATCCCATATCTTGTACGCAGATACAACCAGGCCATACTTACCACTAAATCAAACGTCAACATAACAAAACATCAACACATCGGAATCATATCACAGTTAGGCCTATCGCACGACATCATACTCAATCACCACAGAAGAAGTTAGTAGCTCGAATGGGGGACGTCCCTTCTCCCTAAGGCATATCTTTGAATCGGCTCTATTGACCGCGATCTTAGAGACGTTCCCGTTCTTCAACGTTGCCGAGGATGTCATTCCTAGGACCTATGGGTTATGGGCCCACCATGCTTCCGCTGCGCCGCTCTCGTGCTATCCAGTCAGTTACTCTCTTCCTCATGTCGACACTTCTTTCATAAGATGAAACAGGGTCCTAAGTTAACGGAGATAGGGGAGAGACAAAAGCGGACAATCCAGATTCCTTACGGAGTCAAATACGGACCGAGACTGAGGATAACAAGACTAAAGACGAGGTCCCAATCCGAGAATGACAATGATGCAGGGACACATGCTCAAAACAACAATTATCTGAATAGGATATATATTTAAGATAATGTGATAGCAGGTCGTGTAATCACATATCGAGCTACAATGATAACCGAACAGAAATCTCCAAGGGCAACATCAACTCACTGACTCAAGAGCTCATTTCTCGTAAAATGCTTGTATGACTCATTTGGGTAAGAGAAAAGAGTACCCAAATTATTTTCCTAAAGAAGAGTGGTCGGGCTGTGGACAAAGTCTCACGATAAGAAGACACTCGTTGACCATCGCATGAATCGAGAGGGATGATTCGACGAAACAACTCATTCCATTAGACTCAGAATCATATAGAGAAACTTAGGTTATTTGAAGTTGATATTCTAGTACATTAATTAACTCATGGCATGACCTATGTCGTCAAGTACCATACTCCATCACAAACCCATGTAATCAATGCACTCGAACAGAAATCTCGAATATGATTAGATTCCCAACCCAATTTCCCATGGAAGACGGTAATATCATAGAGAAGACTCGATAAAAACATCTATCGAAGAGGATTAAAGAAAGAGAAGATGAAGAAAAGAATAGTAAAGGAGAGAAAAGGAAGGAAAGGAAAAAGGAAGGATAAAGAAGGAAAAGGAAATGATCAATAAGACATCATTTAGAGGCATGAGAGATGAGGACAGCGAGATGAAAGGAATACACTCTACGACAATTGTCAACCTTAGAAATCCATTGAACAGAAGGCGAAATGAAAAGAAAATGACACAGACAGTTGAATAATGGAAAAGATTGCTTTACAAGTACTGAAATCCCGGCTACAGAGTAAGGAGGGACTCTCCCACTATCCCGTTCACACAGAAGTTCAACTCAAAGCCAACATATATCAAGTAGAGTAACAAACATAATTCTTGCTCAATGAAGACAACACTCAGCACAGAATCAATCAGCAATAATTGATCTGATCCCCTTCGAGGGGGGGTCGCTCTCAGGTTCAATTTATATAAAATCACAAAAGCTATCTAAAAGTTTCTCTTCGAGGGGCAACTGACTGGAGGGGCAACTATCCTCTCGGCCTCTATATCCTAACCCGCTACTCCAACCACTATGGTGCAAACTCCTTGGAGTCTTCCATGCCCCCTGTAAAGTATAAAGCTAAGTTTTGCCTACCCTTTCCCAAATCTACATCCAATAGGGATGGTCTATCGCCCTCCTACCCACTCGATCTCCCTTTTCCGATTTTCCTCATTTTAAGTCAAGTTTATTAAGCTAGGTTCATTAATGTAGCCATATTAAAATCATTTTGCCCTTTAAAACTTTTTAAAATCCTTTTAAAAACATTGGGCGATTTTCAAAATCAAACTTCAACCCATTTGTACTCGAATCGCACAACCTGGCTCTGATACCACCTTTGTAACGGCCCAAATATAAATATTCGGGTTACGTTTCGAAGGATTGGATACCTTCGTTCAGATCTTGCAATTCAAGTACGGGTTGAGTTTCAAAACAAAGTGTGAGTGCTAAAAGAGGGAATTTCATACCCCAAAATTCGTGAGAGGTCCATGGGGGACTATAACCCGTCCTACTTGACTAAGTCGCTCAAAACCATCTATAGTTCAAAACATAGAGAAAGAAAATTGACAGTACAACTTGCCTCGGCGAAGCCGGGGCAAAACCAATATGAACGAGTATAAAACCTCTAAAGTGTCATGTATGGTGGTAAGTCGTTCTCTCGGTTAGTTGAACGCCCCAGATGAAACCCTCGTCGTGGAAGCACAGAACAAGCAAGGATCAAATACCTGAAACTATACCACGAGTCAAGGTCGAGCCACTCATGCGGGCCCTGAAGACCTCGCTGAGGACATATAATATGTCTATACCTAAATAAAGGATGCTCTAATGCAGTGCGAAAATATTAAACACACAAACATGCTAACAGTTTATATATATGCAGAAAGCGATTAAATGGGATCCCGCACAGAATGCCAAGTGGCATGTCCCTCTCCTACTCCCGCACCCATGCTCGTTAGTGCAGGAACCGACCGCGTTTTATACTCCCGCACCCATGCTCGTTAGTGCAGGAACCGGTCGCGTTCAATATCATAACATCATCAATCGTATCAATAGTCATGCTCGTCAATTTAACAGTCTGACTCGATGAGGACTAAGCCCGATGGGACTGGACCGTCCTATGACCCTAGCAAATGACTCTAGGACTCACAATTTAACGGCCGTTCTAACATACGCAAAGAGAATACGGATGCTCGATTAATTGTGCAACCTAAGCATGATACTACATGATTATGCGGGATGCAACACCTACACACTATATGACACATCAGGCATGAGGTTCTAACTTGAGTAAGCCCCGAAGGACTTACCTAAAGAAGCGCATGATCCAAGCAATAGAGCAGCAAGAGTAAGCAAGTCCAACAGATCAGATATCACCTAGTAAGTAAATAAATAACATAATAAGTCTATGTCTACATTTACACAAAGCATGAGTAATACCACACATAAGTTCACATAATCATAGAACATCACATCTTAAACATGTCATCACCATCATCATCATCATCGTCTCACTCATCTCATAATCCATCTTATAATCTCATCATCATTTCCATATTTCTCATATAGCATTTCACCACAATATCTCGTTCATCATCATATAGTATTCGTATATCATCCGTCATGCTTCAACTCATCAATTTAAGATCTCAACATAATCATGCTTTTAAAAAACTTAACATTAGAATATCAATCATGTTTGCCACATAATCATATTATAACATTCTTCACATAATTCCACACAAAAGATCCATCAAGTCATTCAACAAGTTAAATCAAGTAAGTCAATTCTCGAGGTTTCCAAAAACTCTTAAATCTCAAGATAAGTCAACTCATATTCAAAACAGATTCCTCAAATCAAGACAATTCGATATCCAAACAACTTCTAAAAGTCATACATAGCCAAATCCAATTATAAAACCCAAACCTTTAAACCAAACTTGAAATCTTATTTTATCATAAAAATCCGGAACAAGTTAGCTTTATTTCAAATCTTAGATTAATCTCATAATATAATATTATTAAAACAATTCGGCATAATTCGTTTTTTCAAAATTATTATCGTATTTTCACATAAGCATTTAAATACTTTATCGCATAAGAAAATAACCAATCAATTATTTTAAAATCACGATGAGCCAAATCTCAACATTCAACATTTAAATCCTTAAACCAATTTCCCAAAAATCATATTAATATTAAATTAACCCCGACATATTTCAATGATCCTTATCTAAATAAGTCCCAACACTTATGTAGTATTTCCAATAATATTTTAGTCTTTTAAATATCACAATATAATCACACAATCACTTAAATATTTTTAACACATAGGAAAATAGCCATTGGATAAATATTTGAACAATAATTAATTAAATAATAATTAAATCAGAAATAATTAAATAATAATCAATTAATTCAGAAAAAAAAGTAATAATAATTAAATAACCCAATTAAATAAACAATAATTGAACAAATAAGCAATTAAAATTGGAAAAGAATTAAATAAACACCTTTAATCCTATTTAACCCTTAACCTAAAAGGAAAGGCCCAACAACCACCAACCCAATACCCGGATCCAAACCCGGCCCAGAAACCCTTTCCCAATCCTGAATCTTCATTTTTCAAATTGCCAGAATTTTTCTTAACCCAAAAAAAAAGAAAAAGAGAAAAAAGGAAATTAATGAAAGAAAGAAAAGAAGTTAGAGGCGGGCCCACACTCCTTCATCTTCTACCCCGGACGGCCTCACCTGCTCGCTCCCACGCCGGTCCGCTCGCTCGCCATGCCTGCCCACACGCTCACACCTCCTCTCCGATTCCGACATCCCTCTTGGCTCACATCCTCCTCGTACACCTCATCCTCACTTGATCTCGCTTCTCCATCGCTCGGTCTCCCTCGCCCTCGCTCAGCCGCTCTCACCACCCACGCCCGACCTCGCCGGACCTCGCTCTCACGCTCACTCTCCAGTTAAAACAAGCACAGAAGAGGTGAAATCAATACAGAAATCGAAAAATAGGAGTAGAAGGGAGGTTAGATGCTCACCGCGAGAGATCCGGGCACGGTGGCTCACTCTGACGCTAGTTGGAGCTCGTCGGAGTTCGTGGGCTTCGGTGGGACTCCTAGCTATTGCTGCTGCTTGCTCGAAAAGAAGGAAGGCTGGCGGAATCGACGGAATGAGAAGGAATGGGGCTTGGTTTGTTCTCAACGAAATAGGGGAGCTTGGCTCGCGGTGGCGACGACGTTTGCCGAGGAGAGGCTGGAGGGTTGCTGGGGCTGCTGGACGACGAGGAGCGAGGTGAGTGGTGGCTTGGCGGGAGATCAGAAATAGAAAGGGGATATGGAGGAGGGAAATGAAATGGGGGTGGTGCTTATGAGGTTCTCGAATCTCGACAAGGGACATGGGATGTGGGGGATTTGTTTAGAGGGAAATGAAAACAGAGGAATGGGAAATAGTGTGTGGGGATTTGTTTTTGAAACTAAATGGGGAGAGGGGAGGACTGAAATTGTTTTGAATTGGTCAGGGGAGCAGATTGGCGTGGGAACTGACAAAGTAAGGGGGGTGGTGCCATGGTGGGGGATGGAGTATGGAGTAGGAGAGCAGGAGGATGGCATAGGATGGAAAAGGGGGATGGGTTAGCAGCTATAATAGGGGTAGGGGTGAGGGAGAGTTGGAGTGGAAATAAAAGTCAAAATTAATACCCGTAAGTAAAATCTGAAACTCGCTTTTCGACCTTATCCCGATGCGATTAAAATAAAATTTAAAATAAACATCTGAATCCAAAATAAATAACGAACTATGAAAAAATTTCTAAACTCCGGAATAATAAAGCGGAATAAGTTCGTTTTCAAATCAATAACAAGTTCATGCCAGAATTCACCTCGAAAGAATAGAATAAGTTTGTTTGCTTGAGGACAGAGTTTTTTTTTTTTTTTGGTCTTAGAAATTGAATAAAATCGAAAATCGAAAAAATATACAATTACAAAAATAATATTTAAAAAATCTCGGTCTTTACAGTTTTCATGTGTGAATTTATCCGTAAATATTTATTTTTTAATGAATATTTCGAAAAAAAATTAAAATAATCTAGTTATAAATAAAATAGCACTTATCAAATATTACATATTTATCTATTAATATTTTTGGTAAATATAACTATGAAATATTTTGTATTTATGTTTTTTGTCAATTAACTAATTTAGTGACTTATATAACTTTCTATAAATTATGAGAACATATTATTTTATTAATTTTTTTTACTAGAATCAGCCATAACGCGCCACGTATGATTTTTTTTCTAGAATCAACCACAACGCACCAAATAGGATGCTATCGATATGCATCGATTTTAGTATATGTATATAGATAAGGTAATTTTTTTTCTAATCTATCACTAATTGAATCTCATATAATTTAATAAATAAAATAGCAGTTATCAAATATTACATATTTATCTATTAATTTTTTTGGTTAATATGACTATGAAATATTATTTATTTGTGTTTTTGTCAATTAACTAATATAAATAAATAGATAGATAGATAGATAGATAGATAGATAGGTAGGTAGGTAGGTAGGTAGGTAGGTAGGTAGGTAGGTAGGTAGGTAGGTAGGTAGGTAGGTAGGTAGGTAGTTAGATAGGTAGATAGATAGATAGGTAGATAGATAGATTGTGGCTTATATAACTTTCTATAAATTATGAGAACATATTATTTTATTAATTTTTTTC
Organism: Persicaria maculosa; assembly: GCA_963922045.1. Taxonomy (NCBI): domain Eukaryota; kingdom Viridiplantae; phylum Streptophyta; class Magnoliopsida; order Caryophyllales; family Polygonaceae; genus Persicaria; species Persicaria maculosa. Next base: position 29,556,544 of record OY998268.1, read on the forward strand.
CTAGAATGAATCATAACGTGCCACATATGTTTTTTTTTCTAGACTCAACCACAACGCGCCACATAGGATGCTATGCATCAGTTTTAGTATATGTATATAGATATATAGATATATAATAAGTTTATTAGATTTATAAATTAAAACAATTAGTTTATTTTAGTTTAGTTTTAAAACATAGTAGATTTTGGAATTTGGATTTTATAATATATTATTGAATTAATGCAACTATATTAAAAGAAAATCATTAATTGAACGGGTGTTAATACGAAACTTATTTAAATTCAAAAAGAATTTAGATAACATGATATATTCCCTTTTATTATCATATTTAGGTTTAATTAGTTTGAACCAAATCCTAAGTTAATTAGATTTGAAAGATATTATAAGAATCCCTGATAACTCTATTTTAACTTATATAAATAGTTTACTTATTATAAATTTATTTTATAAAAAGCATTCGCACACTAAACTAGTTATATGTAATTAAAAAAAAGTTGTTTGTGTCAGAAAAGTTCTATATATATATATGAAGCACACCGGTTAATCGGGGCATTCAAGTCAGGTTTGGATTTGGGTCATTCGGGTCTGGGTAGATCGGATTTATGATAAATCTGGTTATCGATCGTTTCGGATCTAGCCAAACCGGGTTTGTCTCGAGTTCGAGTCAACCCAACGGGTAAAAAAACTCAAACTTTTTAAAGTCTTTGTAAGAATATTAAAATAATATTAAAATTAAATTGAAATATATATATATATGTCAAATTAAACTAAATAATAATATTATCATTAAATTTATAAATATTTTATAATAATAATATTATATAAATATTTTAAGCATAAAAAATCTTATTTATAAAAATAAGTGTTTTAAACATACTATAATTATAAAATATAAACGTTATTTAATTTACAAGTGACCTTAACAAATACAATTGCATGACAAATCTGTGCTGGTCTATTTGGTACATGTTTCGCGTCTACATGGTGTAAACTCAACGGGTCGATTTTAACTCAATCGATCATTGGGTTTTGACCCTAAAATTCGAGGGTAATTCGGGTTCAGGACCCGAGTTTAAAACACCGGGTTTAAACCCGTAAAATTACCGGATGTACTGCGTACGGGTCGGATTTTTTGGATCGTGTTATGTTTTGACAGGTCTAATATAGATAGATATTTAGATATAGATTTATTTTTAATTGTATTTACCGTAAAACTTAGAAATATTGGACAAAATATTAAAGTAAATAATCTACCCAAATTCACAAATTCTGGATAACTTCAAATTTAACGAAATGTTGAATACTTAAAATTTAGTACCGAATTTTTCTCCATAATTCAAATACGCGCGTATACACAATTTTTTTAACCAAAGGCGGCAATTTTTTTAAACCAAAGGCGACAATGTTTTTTACCAAGGGCGCTATTTTTTTTTTGACTTAGGCTACACTAAATAAACTAATACTCCGTATATATCTTTATATCTATCCTTTCCAAAAACACACACTAAAAAACCCTAATTCCGATTTTTCACACGGCATATCAGTAAAGGGGTTGAGACTACTACTGTGATCTTGACTCGTCTTCATCGCAATCTCAGTGCATCTCGCAGAGACAACAACATCTAGGTTCCCTTTCTCTCCCTTTTTCACTTGCTTCACCTTATGCTTTTCTCAAATTTTGATGTTCAATTCTACAATTTGTTTTTTTTTTCCGATCAATTGATAAAAATTGCCAAAAACCTCTCTCCCTGTGCTTTTTCATTCATCTTTCTCAACTGAAAATCAGCACAAACAGACCCTTGTTTGATGTTATGTATTGTCCAATGTGGATTAATTTTGAGGATAGTAGTCTCCTTATGTACCATAAAAGTCTCATACCCTTGGATCCTTTTGTAGGTTGCAAAAACGGGTTCCGCTTGGCGCAGTTGACTCATTTGAAGTACACTACAAGAGCTTGAACAAAGGATGGGATGTTGGTGTGCGATGCCTAGATCGCTCTCATCGTCTTCTCTTCCACCGGAAAACTCTTCCAGTTCTCTTCCTTCCTTTCCACGTATGTATTCCTTCTTCATCTTCTTTTAATATCAAGCTAACTGTGTAATCAATATTTATCAAAGTACTAATTAACTTGTTCATCTACATATGTAAAATAGTAATTATGCTATACAAGTAGTGGATTTCGGGATATATTCCGCATAATTCAAAATATTTGGGGACCAAACCTCTCTCTCTCCTCTGCAACTCCCACGCCAAACAACCTACATCTCCACCTCCAAGGCCTTGCCTTCCCAGTCTTGGCAAAGTGCCAAAACTCACCTCCGCTCTTGTATGTTTTGCAAACTTGCAACCCCTCTCCTCTTTAATTCATTTCAAACACAGCATCTCACCACCTTACCCCATCGTCAACCGGTTTCTTTTAGCCCCAAATACATCTCCATCTCCATTCTCTCTCTTTAACTCTCTGTTTACCAGCCTCCTCTAAAACGCCTCCTTCCTCTGCCTTCTTGCCGACACCCCCACTGCACCACCTCTCCACCACCACAACAATCATTGTCGTCACCTCCATTGCGAGCCGAGGGCCGAGGGAATGGAGCCCTATTTTGCAAAGCCAAAACCAGCCACCACAACCACTTCCTTCCACCTCCTCCTTCCACAACCAGCAACAGCAACAACTCCATGGTCTTCCTCGACGCTGACAAGCCCAGCAGCCTAGGAGCGGCCCCGGAGACCGAGAGTGCAGCCCCGACCTCTTCTTCCCCTATCCTCGGTTTGAACACGGTAAGGGCTCAGATTCTCCCTCCTTTCTCTTCCTTTCACCTCCAAACTTAATAAAAGCGGAGCTTTAACCCCTTCCCACTTCCCCTAGGACATCTCCGGTGCAACTCCGACCCTGATGAGCGTTGATAGCATGCATTTAGATTGTCATAATAGGTTTCATTTAGCTTAGTTAAGATGCATATCATGCATGGTTTAAGCACAATTTGCATATTTGCTCTCTATGTTGGTGGAGTCGGAATCTACACGTTTTTATTGATTATTTCAGGTAACTATAGATTCGAGGAGGAGACATGGGTTGATGAAACATTAAATGAGGAAGTCTAGTTGATCGAGGAATCTTACATGAAGATCTAAAGAGGTCCTGAGAAGAAGAAGCGAGCCTAAACGAAGAACAAGTCTGCAAAAGTTGTCGCCAGACATGCTGAACTTGTTTTGCACTTTCTGGAGGCCTCAGTTGTCCGATCGACTATTATGACCATGCGTTGGAAAGCTCTTTCAGAGAGCTACAACTTTCCTGTTGATGTCGAGAGCTGATTCAAAGAAGAATTTTCGTAAAAGACCGATGCAGCGGCCGCCGCATTAGTACTGCAGCGACGCATTTAAGGTTTTTGCGCAGCGACGGTTTTTTCTATCCAAGACCTATTTATATATCTTTTGGAGGCCGACTCTTGGGAATTTTTAGAGAGGGTTTAGCCCTAGGTTTTCACTTCTTTATTATTTTACGTTCTATCAGACACTTTAGAGATTGAGCGATGTTTTCCATGGGGAACTAAACTCATCGGTTTTGCCCATAATTTGAAGCTTTATTTGGATTAATTGTGAGTTTCTAATTCTCGTTCCATAATTCCTTGATTGAATGCTTCAACTTCTTTGCGCTTATTGATTATTGTTTTGTTCTATCTTGTCTGGCCAACTAGTTAGATCAATTCAATTGCTAGGGTTTTGTAGATTCCTGATTGTGAACCTTAACCTAAGTAGCAAACTTATCCCTTTAGGGCTGATTGAACTAATCGAATAGGTAGGAAGTTGAATGTGTTGTTAAATCCCTCTTTAGGGACTGCAAATACCTTGGTTAATCTCTGAACTTAAAGCTATCAATTGGGTTAAATCCTTCTTTAGGGACTATTCGATTGATAAGGGTTGCTAAGACTGATTGGACTAGTAACTATATTAGGTCGGGATAAAGGCATTCATAGAAAACTTAATAGGACAAGAAGAAGTTACAAGGATCGCTTCAACCGAATAAAGTGGAAAATTGTAGGTAGAACTACTTCTCTCATTTGTTTGAATGACAACCATTTACTTCTGTTTTCGCTAATTCGCTTTGCTTTCGCAAACACCCCCAATTGGTTACTAAACCGGCATTTAAATCATACTAGAGCAACAAATCTCCCGGTGGATCGACCTCTTACTTATTGCTGTACTAGTTATAGGTTTGAGTTTACTTTGACGGATCAACGACAGGTTTTCCCTCCGCCAAGCATTCCGAGGCGAAACCGATCGACTTTCTGGGCTCGAAAAACCCCTCGGTGAGCACCCTTTTCTCCCTCCTTTTCTGTCGATTCCATCCCCCTTGTTATCGGAAAGGTGGTCGGAGCCACCAGCGCCGCCGGCGAGAGCTCTCTCCTCCCCCTTCCTTTTCCCGATTGCCAAGCAGTAGCTTTTGGAAAGATGATGAACAGTGGCCAAGTTGGGTTCAGTTCTTTTTTTCTGGGGTCCGGTTTAGCTTGGGTTTAAATAAAATAGAAGTGGTTCGGTTCCCCTTTTAAAAGAGTTGGGTTGTGGCTTGATTTGGATCCGAAATAGGGTATGGGTTTGGGCTGTTAGATCCGAATCCGGGTTGGGCTTGTTTTGTTTTATTGGGTTATGATATTTTTTTTGTTAAGTATATAATTTTTATATAATTAATATTTAATAAACGAAATATAATATGGTATATAATATTAATGTTAATATTTAAAATGGGTTTTAAAGAATTGTATATTTGATATAAATGTTAAGATATTTAGGATATAATATATCATATTAATTGGTTTTGGATTGGAAAACGGATTTGGAAAAGGTTTAAATAATGGAAATTGGTTTATAAAATAAAGGAGATTTTTTGGAAATACTAACCTTGTCGGAATTATTTTAATAAAATATAATAATAAGTTGATCAAAGAGAAATGGTTTATAAATGGATTTTTGGGTCAAGTGTGATTTGGAAAAATATTTTAAATAAAGATTAATCTAACTTGAGATTTAAGAGCTTTGGAAATCTTGGGAAATTGACTTGCTTGTATGACTTGTAAATTATGATATGTGATATGTGATATTGATGTGTTATGTGTTGGTTATGAAGCATGCTATGAGATGTTGTGTTATGATATCGATATAATGAATTATGATATGAGATGTTGATATATGTCCTTAAATATGATATCATGATGTGTTGTCGTATGAAAGTATGATGTTATATTATATGATTGAGAAGCATGATATGTTCTTAAATATGAAAGTATGATATGTTATATGATGATTAGTTAGAGTGTGATGATATGTTGAGATATGAGCATAATATGATGGTGGATGGGATATTATGAAATGATTATAAGATATGATGTTGAGACAAGATGCGAGATGATATGATTGAATGAATAAGATGATATGATAAGATATGAGGTGAGTTGATATGAGGGTGATGATGATAATGAGACCTATAAAATATGTGAAGTTATGTATGATAGTTAGGGGCGCCTTGTGTGACTTAGATGTAGACTTATGCACATCTTATATTATATGCTAGGTGATTTGTGACATGATTGGATTGCTTGCTATTGCTGATTATTTCTTGGATTCCACGCTTCTCCAGGTAAGTTCCTTTATGGGCTTACTCAGATTCGAAAGAGAATTTCCTGCTTGTGATTATATGACATACTAGGTGTTGCATAAGCATTAAAGTATGTCATGTAGTATCATACTAGGATTGCACACATGAATGAGCATTTGAATACTTTGTGTGATTGCGAAACAGAATGCCCATTATCTGTGAGTCCTAGAGTCTTTGCTAGGGTCATAGGGTAGCCTAGCCTCATCGGGTTTGCCCTGAGTCAGTAAAGTCGATATATGAGCATGATGATGAGATATCCCAGCACCACCGGGCATGAGCATGATATGATGATGTTATGATATGATGATGATGTGCACATATGCATGATATTATGGGAACCGTACTGGCCAGGTCCGCTCATGAAGAAGGGGGCGGAGTAGGAGAGGGATATGCCACTTGGCATTCTTTGGGAGCCTTTACAGTTCTTTCTGCATATTATAACCTAGGAGCATGATAGTGTGATTTAATTTCCGTATTTGATGTGCGCGTAAATTTCCATATTTTCTATGCACATATAAGTCCATTTTATCATTCTTTTGCATGCATATTATTGGGAAAACATGGGATTATTGTAGTTTACGATTAAATATCAAATATATGGGTCTACACGAGTTTCTATGTGATTTCGCAGAAAACAGGATAAAAATGGACAGATTTGGAAGAGCGAAAAAAGAACTCGAAGTCTTCTGAAGAGGTCGAAATCGATTGGAGACCTCGACATCGATTGCAGCAGAGACATAGGAATCAAGCAGAAAGAAAACAGAGCATGTCGACACACTAAGGTCGATATCGACGTCTGGAGGTCGATATCGAGTGGCCAGATCCAGCTAAATGATAAAAGTCGAGTGCCAATCCGAGTAGGAGAAGGAGAGCTCGAGATAGAGTTTCACAGAGGTCGATATCGAGGTGAAAGGTCGATATCGATGTTTCCCAGTAGAGGAATCCGACTCAGATTTTGATAGAATTCTATCCGAAGCTTGCAAGTCTATCCTAAAGTCAAGATATCCTATCTTCAACATCAGAGATATCGTATGAGCTGATTTACCATGGAACTTTTAGTTTTTACTTTATTTAAGTTTTATCTTAGAGAATAAAGATAAAGTTTCGAGTCTTTGGATAGCGAAGTTCGATATCTATATCTAGAGGGCATTAGGGCTGAGTTTAGGCATCAACACACATTCGATTTCAGTTATTCAAACACATATACACGCAGAGAATTTGTAGAGAGAGAGAGAGGAGGCCGAATTGAGTTGGTGGAAGCGAGAGCGGAGATTTGGCTTGTTCGGTTGTAATCTTTCTTTCGTCGTTTAATTCAAAGTAATTTTCTTTCAATGATGATGATGATTTGCATGATGAGAAGCGAGTAGTCAACCCACTTCTAGGGTCGGGGTGAGCCCGACGATAGCAACGTAGGGTAAGTGCATCAAAGGTATGACTTTTATGCGATTCCGTCTTCTATCCTATGCATGATCCTTTGCGAAAGTTAGGGAGGTTCATTATTTGCATTATTTAAGCGAAAGCCACTCATATTGTGAACTTGAATTTCTCATGAATTGGATAGTAACTCTTAGGAACTATGTGAGAGCCTCTAATCACCTAAGTGTTGATAACGAAAGTTATTTGACGGAAAGGTATTAAATTTCATAACTTTAGCATCATACTTGCATTGTTATCGTTGTGGCATGAAACCCCGACATTGGAAGCTTTTTAATTAATTGAATTCATATAAAAGTTTTAGTTTTGTTTCTGATCATCCTTCTTAACCATTCTAAATTCTTCGGACTCTTTTCCGACATTCGGTTGCGAATTACAGTTTCTGTGACAAACATCGGAATCGACTGTAAAGGTCGATATCGAGGTCTAACATCGATATCGAGGTCTATCTCGACGTCAACTTTGCTGCTTTTGTCTTCTGCAGGAACTCTACTGGAAATCGACCAGAACTGAGGTCGATATCGACCAGACACATTGGCCTCGGCCGCATATACTGGGCAGATGACCTACTACCCATAGGTAGATGTACCCATTCGAGAGATTTGCAATTTCGAAGGGGCATCATATGAGACATTTATAGAGCAAGGTATAACCGAACCTTGACCCGACTTTACCATTTTCCATTATTTATTACACACATCACAATAACAATAGTGATGTACATATTTTCACCTTCTTTTATTGCATCTTTTGACTTCGTATTTCATTCGATGTCCAAAGAAAAGGTTCAAAAGAATATAAACTTGTGTAAGAATGGGCTAAAATGCAAGAAATAGAGTCTACACAAGTTTTGAGCTAACCATGCAGGAATTTGAGCGAAAACGGAGTCAAAACGGAGAAGCCAAGTGAAGCTGAGCAGAGGTAGATATCGACCTTAGACCCAGATATTGACCCCCGGTGTCGATATTGACCCCCATATCGACCCCCATATCGACCTCAACATAGAAATCGACCAGAGCTGAACAAGTCGAGCAGGAACAGAGACCTCGATATCGACCTCTGGTGTCGATATCGACCCCTTATGTCGACAGAAGATAGACTCGATTTCGAATGCGGATTGGAACTATATCTTCAAGGAGGCACGGAATTATCTCATACTTTCAAGATAGAGGACAGCTGAAGTTTTATTCATCCTTTACCTTTAAGTTCTTTTAAGTTTTATCAAAATAAAAGACCTATCCTAATTGTTCGGATAGCGTTATTAGTTTAGATAGGAGTTACAATCCTTGGATAGCAAGGATTAGTAGCCTATAAATAAAGCCTTAGGGGCTGATTTGTTAGATCATCTTTTAATCATACAATCAATTAACAAGACATAGACAATAGAGTTAGAGTTAGAGAGAAGTTTTAGGATTTGACGTTTGCGAAAGTTGACGTTGAGTTGTAAAGCTTCGGAGTTTATTTTAATGCAAGTTTATTTCTTTCAATTGATGATGAATCCCATGATGAGAAGCGAGTAGTTCCCCAAAGCTCTTAGGGTCGGGGTGAGCCCGACGTTAGCCATGCGCGCTTGAGGTAAGTATTTGATGTTGATATCGTTGTGTCTATCTCTCCTCCTACGATTCTATGTTTAGTCCTAATCGAAAGAAAAGGGATTCATGCTAACAACTTGAGTTATAAACATAAAATTGGCAGAGACAATTAGGTTTATTTGAAAGAGTAGTCCTAAGAGTTGGTGTACGGCGAAAGCTCGTCCCTCGGGTGAAATAGCGCAATTGTCCGTCTTGTTTATCTCATCGCATGCATTGGTTAACGTTGTGGTAAACCCTAATCCTAGGAGTTGACTTTTTACATAGTTTATACACACAAAAACCCTCTGTTATTTCTGTTAATTGCTTCTCTCTCCATCCTTAATTCTTCGGCCTTTTCTTTGCCGACAAAGAACTAACCCACTGCAGGGAGACATCGATATCGACAGCAGAGGTCGACATCGACCAAAACTGATAGATCGATGGTTTTCTGAGTCGATCTCGAGACTCCTGGGAAACTTCTGCAAGCATCGATATCGACACCAGACATCGATATCGACCCTTCTGTATCGACTGGCAGTCTTCTAAGCCAGTCGATTTCGTGAACTAACATCGATATCGACCCTCACCAGTCGATATCGACCACTTGTTTTTGTCTCTGCAGGTCTTCTGTTGCAGAGAACATCGACAGCCGAGGTCGACATCGAGCACTAAGGTCGAAATCGAGGCTACTGGTCGACGCAGACATGAGATTTCCAAAGCTACTAGGATCCCGCTGACACGCCTCCTCGTGGATCGATCCTGACTACCCTTCCACTACAACGGGAGGAAGTCTTATAATTATTTGCTTAGGCCAGGAGTCGGTTTACATTTATTTACATCTTTATATTTTGTAATTACTTGACATATCAATCCTCCTGCAACAACAAATTGGCGCCGTTGCCGGGGAGGCAATCAATCGCGCCCTAGTAGTCTATCTCACGTCTTTTTCTAGTTTTGTCTTGCAGGTGTATGCGACGCGCTGATCGCCGACCTGAATTTGAAGGAGTAGATGACCCTGAGCGTTATTTCCATCTAATGGCCCAAGCTCAAAGAATCATGGCGGAAAACGCGAACCAAGCAGAACTTATTGAACAACTAAGGAAGCAGGTTGAGGACTTAACAACTAGGGAGGCGGCACTTAAGGAGCGTGCGGATAGGGAGGAGGAAGGCCGGAGGCAAATAGAAGCCCAAATCAATGCCCTCCCTAGGAATGCCAAGCAATATATGCACCCCGCTCTCACAGTGCCTGAATCGGCAATTCTTATCCCTGACTCTAATTTCGAAATTAAACCTAACTTCCTGACCGAAATAAGAAGGCATCAATATGAAGGAAAACCTAATGAGTGCCCTATGGCACATATTTCAACCTTCTTAGACCTTTGTGACACTATTGCTGATGGACGTAGTCTTGAATATGTCCAACTAAAAGCCTTTCGATGGTCTCTTACAGGTAAAGCATTGCAGTGGTTGGAGAGTTTAGCCCCAAGATCGCTCCGCACCTGGAATGAAGTCAAGGACGCGTTCCTCAACAAGTTCTTTCCTCCTTCTAAGACGGCGTTGATCCGACAGAAAATCACGGCTTTCAAACAAAAGCCTGGTGAGGCTCTGGCGACTGTTTGGGAAAGGTTCAAGGACCTTCTACGATCATGCCCGACGCATGGCCAACCACCATATGTAATTCAGGAGATCATATACAATGCTCTTGACGCTGCAACAAAGGAGAGGATCAACACCTACACCGCATATGGCTACCTTGAACTCGCTCCACAAGAGGCTTGGGAGACCATAGAGAGGTTGGTGGAGTTTGACAACACATATGGGACTCCTGAGGCTTCCGACACATCATCATCGTCGAGGCCTACCCCATCTATGCCCTTATATGAACCCTCCAATGTAATCGATCCGGATGTGAAGGAGCAATTCCACAGAGATCAAGTTAGAAAGCTCCAAAAGCAAGTAAGGTTCCTTTCAGCGAACCAAGATTGCATCGAATGCGGATCGCAGCGGCACACCACCATCGAGTGCCCCCATGCCGAACAAGTACACCTAGCGGAGACTCACCAAGAGGCGCGCTACATGAGGGGTCCCAACAACCAATATTGGGGAGACCAAAGGTTCCATCAACCACAAAGGAACCCGGTTAACCCTAGGGACCCTCCGCCTTATAGAGCTCCTGGGCACCCGGAGAGAGATCAAAAGAAGGATGATCTTCAACTAGTACTGGATGAAATCAGGCGAAATCAGGCTAAGAATGATCAATCCAACAATTCCATCCATTCTCAACTCAATCACCTTACCACAAGGATTGGAGAAATGGATATTTGGAAGAAGAACGTAGAGACCCAACTGGGTCAATTGGCGGCACAAATCCCTAGGCCGTCCGGAACACTCCCTGGGCAACCCACCACAAATCCTAAGGGACAATCCGGGACAGGCCATATCGCAGCCATACAATTAAGGAGTGGCACCAAAGTACAAAAGCCACGGACGGAAACGGAGGAGAAAGCAGTAGACCCAGTCGACGTCGACAGACCAGTCGATGTGGATCCAGAGGTCGATATCGACCACCATGTCGACCCCCTGGTCGATGTCGGTGACACTGCAAAGCCATCAGAACCTTAACAGAGGTCAAAATCGACCATCCCAATCAATATCGACCACATTCCAGTCGATGTCGATGTCCAACAGGCCCCTCCGACCACCGTTTTGGCCCCTACTCCAAAGAAGACATTGCCATTCCCTTCCAAAGCATTGGAGGATCCCACCAAAGGTAAGTTTAGGCGCTTCATAAAGATACTTCAAGAACTCAACATCACTATCCCTCTTACAGAAGCCCTAAGCGAGATGCCCGCCTATGTACGATTCCTCAAAGACATCTTGAGCAAGAAGAGGTCCATGACAGAGATCGCAAAGGAGTGCTCAAAGATGGACTTCCCTGAGAAGAAGAGTGATCCATGGAAGTTTGCAATCACCGTGGGACTTGGCCAACATCGCTATAAAGCCCTATGTGACCTAGGGGCAAGTGTAAGTCTCATGCCTCTCTCTATTTGGCAGAAGGTGAACATTGGTGCCCTTGAACCTGTGGACATGAAGCTCTATATGGCTGACAACTCATTCGTTAGACTCACAGGTATAGTTGATGACGTTCCGGTAAAGGTAGGTAAGTTCTTTGTACCTACTGATTTCATTGTATTGGAGATGCCTGAAGATCCTGTAGTACCTATTATACTTGGTAGGCCTTTCCTAGCTACTGCAGATGCCAATATCAATGTACGTCGGGGGTTACTAACCTTTACTATAGGGAACGAAGTGATAGAATTCTCTTGCAACCCAACCATGAGCGAAACAAAGCACCTGGAGCAAGTAGTCCTCTCGCCGGCCAAAGAAAAGCTTAGAAAATTTCTGTTGGCGAGGACGGAAATAGCAAGCAGGGTCGACATCGACTGGAACCACTCGATATCGACTAAAAGCATCGAAATCGACCCCCCTTGGTCGAAATCGAGTATGCCAGATCGCTGCCAGGAGCTTAAGTATGGGGTCACAAAGGTCGATGTGGACCCCCACATGTCGATATCGACCACAACACTCGAAATCGACCCTCCTTGGTCGAAATCGACCACCCCTCAGCCTGAAGATTTCTGTTTTGGGCCCAAACAGGTAAGCCCAGGTATGACTCCTAACCCTCCTCCTTCCATTATTGATGAATCAATTAAACCTATTATTGATAATTCTACTAAAGAGAGGGTCAAAGCTCCATGGTTTGCCTATATTGCTAAAGTTAGGTCAAGAAAGAGAAGAAAAGCACCCAAAGAAGAACCTAAGGATGAAGAAGCCTTGGTCGCCGAACATAGATGCTACCAAAAGGACCTAGATGATCCAGGAGAAGGCTCACGCTCGAAGGGTCCCTACATAAAAGGGTCATGAAGAATTGACGGAGAAGTCGGCCTAGCGACTCAAAAATCTAGAGCATGTACATAAAACATTTAAATTTCGCATGGATGGTTTTTAAGACATAAGTTTTGGCTGTTTGAAACTTTTAAGACTGAGATAATTCGTGCTTTATCTATATTACTAACAAAGATTTCAGGTTATCAAGCAAAAGGAACGACGAAGAGGAAAGAAGCTTCTGCAGAGGTAGTCGAAATCGATCAGGCCAGTCGAAATCGACCCCCCAGGGTCAAGCCATCTCCTGGAGTCGACATCGAGGACTCAGGAGTGAAAAGCAGAGGTCGATATCGACCCTAATACTCGATATCGACCTCAATCAGGCAGCCCTCATCTTCATCTTCTTCCTCGACTTCAACAGATGCAGTCGACATCGACCTCTGACCTAGATATCGACTTCTGGCATCGACCAACTTGAAATCGACCTGAATCCGCAGGTTGCACTGTAAGTCTCTCTCTACCCTTGTTCTTCTTTTTAATACAGTGAGGACACTGTATATTTTAAGTATGGGGTGGGGGAAAGACATGTCTTATGGTCATAACTTGGTTTCTTCTTCGCATTGCATTCATGTTTAAATTTTTGTTTTTAGTTTTACTTTTATAAAATGTCAATGATTCCATAAAATGTCAGAAAATCCAAAAAAATAGAAAAATGTCAAAAATATAAATACAAAAAATGCATGTTTATTTTTAAGTTTCTTTTCTTTACCCTACTTAGATGTCCTAGGATGAAAACTCAATAGCTGACTTGATCATGTAAATCATATGGCATATTTGGATGGTTTAGCCTAAGTCTTAAAATTTTTATGTAGATTGTGAACTTGTGATGAAATTGAGCACATATGATCCTAGGCTAAAAAGCAAATCCAACAAAAATTGTCCATATGAGAATTTTGACCTATAGGGAGAACATAAAAAATCCCTCCGCTTTCTCGAGTGAATTTACTCTTCCTATGCATCTCTAAATGTTGTGATAGTTATTCAAAACCAATGCATATATATGTTTATGTTTACGAGAATTAAATGATGGATGCATCTTTTAAGCCATTTTTATCCTCTCTTTACCTACCCTGCATTATCCCTGCTTGAAGCCAGAACATTATCCTGAGCCTGAAATTGCAAACTCCACAAAATTATCCCTAGCCGAATTGAGCCTGACCTGCATTTGGGAATTGAGACTTAGATTGGTTGGACTAATGCCTTGTGGAAAGAAAAGAGCATAATGTCCAGTTTTGAGCAAGGAAATTATAGAATGGTGTATATTTACATTTTGTCATATTTTGTAAAGGGATTTTTTGGCTCACCATATAAATGCACATAGCTTTAGTATTATTTCAAAAAAAAAATCCGAAAAAAATATATATGTATATATATATAGTGCATGAGCCAAAATCCTTAAGTCTTTTATTCATACAAATGTTATATTTTTGAGAGGTATATTAGAACTTGGAAGAAGGTTGATGGAATGCATCTTTAGGGCATATTATGAAGAGTTATGGTTTGGGTATTGCAAGTGTTGAGATTTAGGAGTCTTGATTCCCGAATTATAAAAGCACCACATAGCCAAATAATTCCATACCTTTTATTTCATACCAAGCCCCATTACAACCCCGCCGAATGGAGTCTTCTTTGAAGTCTTCCATTGAGCGAAAGTCCTCCTGATGATTCTTATTGCATTTTCATAATTGGTTGCGAAGTGGATTATTATAAATTGCAATGTTTATGAGATTGTATATGGAATTGAGTTGAGAGTTGATCCTCATAGCCTAAACACATGAGAGTTGAGTGCAAACACATTATCCCTGTGAGGTTGGATCAAAATTGCATATGCCTATGGATCGCCAAAATATGTGCTATGACGTTAAATTCACTTGCTTTGCTTTGCTATCGCTTATGATGTTGCTTTTGACAAAGGCGAAGACTTGACGGGTGTGTTGTAGGTATTGGTTATTGTTTGGTTATTGCTTGAGGACAAGCAAGTATAAGTATGGGGTGTTTTGATGTACATATTTTCACCTTCTTTTACTGCATCTTTTGACTTCGTATTTCATTCGATCTCCAAAGAAAAGGTTCAAAAGAATATAAACTTGTGTAAGAATGGGCTAAAATGCAAGAAATAGAGTCTACACAAGTTTTGAGCTAACCATGCAGGAATTTGAGCGAAAACGGAGTCAAAACGGAGAAGCCAAGTGAAGCTGAGCAGTGGTAGATATCGACCTTAGACCCAGATATCGACCCCCGGTGTCGATATCGACCCCCATATCGACCTCAACATAGAAATCGACCAGAGCTGAACAAGTCGAGCAGGAACAGAGACCTCGATATCGACCTCTGGTGTCGATATCGACCCCTTATCTCGACAGAAGATAGACTCGATTTCGAATGCGGATTGGAACTATATCTTCAAGGAGGCACGGAATTATCTCATACTTTCAAGATAGAGGACAGCTGAAGTTTTATTCATCTTTTACCTTTAAGTTCTTTTATGTTTTATCAAAATAAAAGACCTATCCTAATTGTTCGGATAGCGTTATTAGTTTAGATAGGAGTTACAATCCTTGGATAGCAAGGATTAGTAGCCTATAAATAAAGCCTTAGGGGCTGATTTGTTAGATCATCTTTTAATCATACAATCAATTAACAAGACATAGACAATAGAGTTAGAGTTAGAGAGAAGTTTTAGGATTTGACGTTTGCGAAAGTTGACGTTGAGTTGTAAAGCTTCGGAGTTTATTTTAATGCAAGTTTATTTCTTTCAATTGATGATGAATCCCATGATGAGAAGCGAGTAGTTCCCCAAAGCTCTTAGGGTCGGGGTGAGCCCGACGTTAGCCATGCGCGCTTGAGGTAAGTATTTGATGTTGATATCGTTGTGTCTATCTCTCCTCCTACGATTCTATGTTTAGTCCTAATCGAAAGAAAAGGGATTCATGCTAACAACTTGAGTTATAAACATAAAATTGGTAGAGACAATTAGGTTTATTTGAAAGAGTAGTCCTAAGAGTTGGTGTACGGTGAAAGCTCGTCCCTCGGGTGAAATAGCGCAATTGTCCGTCTTGTTTATCTCATCGCATGCATTGGTTAACGTTGTGGTAAACCCTAATCCTAGGAGTTGCCTTTTTACATAGTTTATACACACAAAAACCCTCTGTTATTTCTGTTCATTGCTTCTCTCTCCATCCTTAATTCTTCGGCCTTTTCTTTGCCGACAAAGAACTAACCCACTGCAGGGAGACATCGATATCGACAGCAGAGGACGATATCGACCAAAACTCATAGATCGACGGTTTTCTGAGTCGATCTCGAGACTCCTGGGAAACTTCTACAAGCATCGATATCGACACCAGACATCGATACCGACCCTTCTGTATCGACTGGCAGTCTTCTGAGCCAGTCGATTTCGTGAACTAACATCGATATCGACCCTCACCAGTCGATATCGACCACTTGTTTTTGTCTCTGTATATCTTCTGTTGCAGAGAACATCGACAGCCGAGGTCGACATCGAGCACTAAGGTCGAAATCGAGGCTACTGGTCGACGCAGACGTGAGATTTCCAAAGCTACTAGGATCCCGCTGACACGCCTCCTCGTGGATCGATCCTGTCTACCCTTCCACTACAACGGGAGAAAGTCTTGTAATTATTTGCTTAGGCCAGGAGTCGGTTTACATTTATTTACATCTTTATATTTTGTAATTACTTGACATATCAATCCTCCTGCAACAACAAATTGGCGCCGTTGCCGGGGAGGCAATCAATCGCGCCCTAGTAGTCTATCTCACGTCTTTTTCTAGTTTTGTCTTGCAGGTGTATGCGACGCGCTGATCGCCGACCTGAATTTGAAGGAGTAGACGACCCTGAGCGTTATTTCCATCTAATGGCCCAAGCTCAAAGAATCATGGCGCAAAACGCGAACCAAGCAGAACTTATTGAACAACTAAGGAAGCAGGTTGAGGACTTAACAACTAGGGAGGCGGCACTTAAGGAGCGTGCGGATAGGGAGGAGGAAGGCCGGAGGCAAATAGAAGCCCAAATCAATGCCCTCCCTAGGAATGCCATGCAATATATGCACCCCGCTCTCACAGTGCCTGAATCGGCAATTCTTATCCCTGCCTCTAATTTCGAAATTAAACCTAACTTCCTGACCGAAATAAGAAGGCATCAATATGAAGGAAAACCTAATGAGTGCCCTATGGCACATATTTCAACCTTCTTAGACCTTTGTGACACTATTGCTGATGGACGTAGTCTTGAATATGTCCAACTAAAAGCCTTTCGATGGTCTCTTACAGGTAAAGCATTGCAGTGGTTGGAGAGTTTAGCCCCAAGATCGCTCCGCACCTGGAATGAAGTCAAGGACGCGTTCCTCAACAAGTTCTTTCCTCCTTCTAAGACGGTGTTGATCCGACAGAAAATCACGGCTTTCAAACAAAAGCCTGGTGAGGCTCTGGCGACTGTTTGGGAAAGGTTCAAGGACCTTCTACGATCATGCCCGACGCATGGCCAACCACCATATGTAATTCAGGAGATGATATACAATGCTCTTGACGCTGCAACAAAGGAGAGGATCAACACCTACACCGCCTATGGCTACCTTGAACTCGCTCCACAAGAGGCTTGGGAGACCATAGAGAGGTTGGTGGAGTTTGACAACACATATGGGACTCCTGATGCTTCCGACACATCATCATCGTCGAGGCCTACCCCATCTATGCCCTTATATGAACCCTCCATTGTAATCGATCCGGATGTGAAGGAGCAATTCCACAGAGATCAAGTTAGAAAGCTCCAAAAGCAAGTAAGGTTCCTTTCAGCGAACCAAGATTGCATCGAATGCGGATCGCAGCGGCACACCACCATCGAGTGCCCCCATGCCGAACAAGTACACCTAGCGGAGACTCACCAAGAGGCGCGCTACATGAGGGGTCCCAACAACCAATATTGGGGAGACCAAAGGTTCCATCAACCACAAAGGAACCCGGTTAACCCTAGGGACCCTCCGCCTTATAGAGCTCCTGGGCACCCGGAGAGAGATCAAAAGAAGGATGATCTTCAACTAGTACTGGATGAAATCAGGCGAAATCAGGCTAAGAATGATCAATCCAACAATTCCATCCATTCTCAACTCAATCACCTTACCACAAGGATTGGAGAAATGGATATTTGGAAGAAGAACGTAGAGACCCAACTGGGTCAATTGGCGGCACAAATCCCTAGGCCGTCCGGAACACTCCCTGGGCAACCCACCACAAATCCTAAGGGACAATCCGGGACAGGCCATATCGCAGCCATACAATTAAGGAGTGGCACCAAAGTACAAAAGCCACGGACGGAAACGGAGGAGAAAGCAGCAGACCCAGTCGACGTCGACAGACCAGTCGATGTGGACCCAGAGGTCGATATCGACCACCATGTCGACCCCCAGGTCGATGTCGGTGACACTGCAAAGCCATCAGAACCTTAACAGAGGTCAAAATCGACCATCCCAGTCGATATCGACCACATTCCAGTCGATGTCGATGTCCAACAGGCCCCTCCGACCACCGTTTTGGCCCCTACTCCAAAGAAGACGTTGCCATTCCCTTCCAAAGCATTGGAGGATCCCACCAAAGGTAAGTTTAGGCGCTTCATAAAGATACTTCAAGGACTCAACATCACTATCCCTCTTACAGAAGCCCTAAGCGAGATGCCCGCCTATGTACGATTCCTCAAAGACATCCTGAGCAAGAAGAGGTCCATGGCAGAGATCGCAAAGGAGTGCTCAAAGATGGACTTCCCTGAGAAGAAGAGTGATCCAGGGAAGTTTGCAATCACCGTGGGACTTGGCCAACATCGCTATAAAGCCCTATGTGACCTAGGGGCAAGTGTAAGTCTCATGCCTCTCTCTATTTGGCAGAAGGTGAACATTGGTGCCCTTGAACCTGTGGACATGAAGCTCTATATGGCTGACAACTCATTCGTCAGACCCACAGGTATAGTTGATGACGTTCCGGTAAAGGTAGGTAAGTTCTTTGTACCTACTGATTTCATTGTATTGGAGATGCCTGAAGATCCTGTAGTACCTATTATACTTGGTAGGCCTTTCTTAGCTACTGCAGATGCCAATATCAATGTACGTCGGGGGTTACTAACCTTTACTATAGGGAACGAAGTGATAGAATTCTCTTTCAACCCAACCATGAGCGAAACAAAGCACCTGGAGCAAGTAGTCCTCTCGTCGGCCAAAGAAAAGCTTAGAAAATTTCTGTTGGCGAGGACGGAAACAGCAAGCAGGGTCGACATCGACTGGAACCAGTCGATATCGACTAAAAGCATCGAAATCGACCCCCCTTGGTCGAAATCGAGTATGTCAGATCGCTACCAGGAGCTTAAGTATGGGGTCACAAAGGTCGATGTCGACCCCCACATGTCGATATCGACCACAGCACTCGAAATCGACCCTCCTTGGTCGAAATTGACCACCCCTCAGCCAGAATATTTCTGTTTTGGGCCCAAACAGGTAAGCCCAGGTATGACTCCTAACCCTCCTCCTTCCATTATTGATGAATCAATTAAACCTATTATTGATAATTCTACTAAAGAGAGGGTCAAAGCTCCATGGTTTGCCTATATTGCTAAAGTTAGGTCAAGAAAGAGAAGAAAAGCACCCAAAGAAGAACCTAAGGATGAAGAAGCCTTGGTCGCCGAACATAGATGCTACCAAAAGGACCTAGATGATCCAGGAGAAGGCTCACGCTCGAAGGGTCCCTACATAAAAGAGTCATGAAGAATTGACGGAGAAGTCGGCCTAGCGACTCAAAAATCTAGAGCATGTACATAAAACATTTAAATTTCGCATGGATGGTTTTTAGGACTTAAGTTTTGGCTGTTTGAAACTTTTAAGACTGAGATAATTCGTGCTTTATCTATATTACTAACAAAGATTTCAGGTTATCAAGCAAAAGGAACGACGAAGAGGAAAGAAGCTTCTGCAGAGGTAGTCGAAATCGACCAGGCCAGTCGAAATCGACCCCCCAGGGTCAAGCCATCTCCTGGAGTCGACATCGAGGACTCAGGAGCGAAAAGCAGAGGTCGATATCGACCCTAATACTCGATATCGACCTCAATCAGGCAGCCCTCGTCTTCATCTTCTTCCTCGACTTCAACAGATGCAGTCGACATCGACCTCTGACCTAGATATCGACTTCTGGCATCGACCAACTTGAAATCGACCTGAATCCGCAGGTTGCACTGTAAGTCTCTCTCTACCCTTATTCTTCTTTTTAATACAGTGAGGACACTGTATATTTTAAGTATGGGGTGGGGGAAAGACATGTCTTATGGTCATAACTTGGTTTCTTCTTCACATTGCATTCATGTTTAAATTTTTGTTTTTAGTTTTACTTTTATAAAATGTCAATGATTCCATAAAATGTCAGAAAATCCAAAAAAATAGAAAAATGTCAAAAATATAAATACAAAAAATGCATGTTTATTTTTAAGTTTCTTTTCTTTACCCTACTTAGATGTCCTAGGATGAAAACTCAATAGCTGACTTGATCATGTAAATCCTATGGCATATTTGGATGGTTTAGCCTAAGTCTTAAAATTTTTATGTAGATTGTGGACTTGTGATGAAATTGAGCACATATGATCCTAGGCTAAAAAGCAAATCCAACAAAAATTGTCCTTATGAGAATTTTGACCTATAGGGAGAACATAAAAAATCCCTCCGCTTTCTCGAGTGAATTTATTCTTCCTATGCATCTCTAAATGTTGTGATAGTTATTCAAAACCAATGCATATATATGTTTATGTTTACGAGAATTAAATGATGGATGCATCTTTTAAGCCATTTTTATCCTCTCTTTACCTACCCTGCATTATCCCTGCTTGAAGCCAGAACATTAGCCTGAGCCTGAAATTGCAAACTCCACAAAATTATCCCTAGCCGAATTGAGCCTGACCCCCATTTGGGAATTGAGACTTAGATTGGTTGGACTAATGCCTTGTGGAAAGAAAAGAGCATAATGTCCAGTTTTGAGCAAGGAAATTATAGAATGGTGTATATTTACATTTTGTCATATTTTGTAAAGGGATTTTTTGGCTCACCATATAAATGCACATAGCTTTAGTATTATTTCAAAAAAAAAATCCGAAAAAAAATATATATGTATATATATAGTGCATGAGCCAAAATCCTTATGTCTTTTATTCATACATATGTTATATTTTTGAGAGGTATATTAGAACTTGGAAGAAGGTTGATGGAATGCATCTTTAGGGCATATTATGAAAAGTTATGGTTTGGGTATTGCAAGTGTTGAGATTTAGGAGTCTTGATTCCCGAATTATAAAAGCACCACATAGCCAAATAATTCCATACCTTTTATTTCATACCAAGCCCCATTACAACCCCGCCGAATGGAGTCTTCTTTGAAGTCTTCCATTGAGCGAAAGTCCTCCTGATGATTCTTATTGCATTTTCATAATTGGTTGCGAAGTGGATTATTATAAATTGCAATGTTTATGAGATTGTATATGGAATTGAGTTGAGAGTTGATCCTCATAGCCTAAACACATGAGAGTTGAGTGCAAACACATTATCCCTGTGAGGTTGGATCAAAATTGCATATGCCTATGGATCGCCAAAATATGTGCTATGACGTTAAATTCACTTGCTTTGCTTTGCTATCGCTTATGATGTTGCTTTTGACAAAGGCGAAGACTTGAAGGGTGTGTTGTAGGTATTGGTTATTGTTTGGTTATTGCTTGAGGACAAGCAAGTATAAGTATGGGGTGTTTTGATGTACATATTTTCACCTTCTTTTATTGCATCTTTTGACTTCGTATTTCATTCGATCTCCAAAGAAAAGGTTCAAAAGAATATATACTTGTGTAAGAATGGGCTAAAATGCAAGAAATAGAGTCTACACAAGTTTTGAGCTAACCATGCAGGAATTTGAGCGAAAACGGAGTCAAAACGGAGAAGCCAAGTGAAGTTGAGCAGAGGTAGATATCGACCTTAGACCCAGATATCGACCCCCGGTGTCGATATCGACCCCCATATCGACCTCAACATAGAAATCGACCAGAGCTGAACAAGTCGAGCAGGAACAGAGACCTCGATATCGACCTCTGGTGTCGATATCGACCCCTTATCTCGACAGAAGATAGACTCGATTTCGAATGCGGATTGGAACTATATCTTCAAGGAGGCACGGAATTATCTCATACTTTCAAGATAGAGGACAGCTGAAGTTTTATTCATCCTTTACCTTTAAGTTCTTTTATGTTTTATCAAAATAAAAGACCTATCCTAATTGTTCGGATAGCGTTATTAGTTTAGATAGGAGTTACAATCCTTGGATAGCAAGGATTAGTAGCCTATAAATAAAGCCTTAGGGGCTGATTTGTTAGATCATCTTTTAATCATACAATCAATTAACAAGACATAGACAATAGAGTTAGAGTTAGAGAGAAGTTTTAGGATTTGACGTTTGCGAAAGTTGACGTTGAGTTGTAAAGCTTCGGAGTTTATTTTAATGCAAGTTTATTTCTTTCAATTGATGATGAATCCCATGATGAGAAGCGAGTAGTTCCCCAAAGCTCTTAGGGTCGGGGTGAGCCCGACGTTAGCCATGCGCGCTTGAGGTAAGTATTTGATGTTGATATCGTTGTGCCTATCTCTCCTCCTACGATTCTATGTTTAGTCCTAATCGAAAGAAAAGGGATTCATGCTAACAACTTGAGTTATAAACATAAAATTGGTAGAGACAATTAGGTTTATTTGAAAGAGTAGTCCTAAGAGTTGGTTTACGGCGAAAGCTCGTCCCTCGGGTGAAATAGCGCAATTGTCCGTCTTGTTTATCTCATCGCATGCATTGGTTAACGTTGTGGTAAACCCTAATCCTAGGAGTTGCCTTTTTACATAGTTTATACACACAAAAACCCTCTGTTATTTCTGTTCATTGCTTCTCTCTCCATCCTTAATTCTTCGGCCTTTTCTTTGCCGACAAAGAACTAACCCACTGCAGGGAGACATCGATATCGACAGCAGAGGTCGATATCAACCAAAACTGATAGATCGACGGTTTTCTGAGTCGATCTCGAGACTCCTGGAAAACTTCTGCAAGCATCGATATCGACACCAGACATCGATATCGACCCTTCTGTATCGACTGGCAGTCTTCTGAGCCAGTCGATTTCGTGAACTGACATCGATATCGACCCTCACCAGTCGATATCGACCACTTGTTTTTGTCTCTGCAGGTCTTCTGTTGCAGAGAACATCGACAGCCGAGGTCGACATCGAGCACTAAGGTCGAAATCGAGGCTACTGGTCGACGCAGACGTGAGATTTCCAAAGCTACTAGGATCCCGCTGACACGCCTCCTCGTGGATCGATCCTGACTACCCTTCCACTACAACGGGAGGAAGTCTTGTAATTATTTGCTTAGGCCAGGAGTCGGTTTACATTTATTTACATCTTTATATTTTGTAATTACTTGACATATCAATCCTCCTGCAACAACAAATAGCACTAACAATAAGAATAATACACATCGTATGATTACCAATTCATAATTACATCCTAGGTGACCACAAAAGGCATACTGTACACTTTAGATCTATAAAGTGCACGAAATAATATAACTTACAAGCATGGATATTCAAAACCAATAATATATCATACTTAACTATCAAGAAGGAAACAAAATGCACAAATCATGCTTTTTAGGAAGTTCGACCATTTAATATAATTTTCTCAAATCATGGGATCAAACTATAATTACCCGAGGTGTAATGCTATGTGTGATTAAGGATTTGATAAATAGAAACAAACTGAACTAACTTGCATATTTATCACAAACTCATAACATGAAATTGATAAAGGACATAAAAGGCAATAATTGCGAAAAAGGCACGAAATTGCAGAAATGCACTGATTGAACCAAACTACTTGCCTTAATCCGACGAAATGCTTATTTGTGGTTGAGGAAAATAATTTTATCCTGGACCTGAGATTTTACAGAATTTAAATAGGGCATTAGTAACTTTTCATAAATTACGGAAACGACACCGTAACTTTTAAAATGTTCAAAACTTACCCTCACTTTTCCCAAAAGCCAACCCGATTCTGTACCCACTCAATCTCAGGAGTAAAACAGACAGCAAAATGCTCAAATAAAACATATGGGTTAATATAACATTGTTCCGTTAATCGAAAATCGATAAATCACGATGAACGGAGCGGATCTTACCCAAACGGGACTCGAAAACTCTCAATTTTCGAGTCTATGGTCCCTTGATATGGTATGAATCTGAAAAGAAATGATTCTGGTGAGATAACAGCCCTTTATTTGAAGGAAAGAAAGAAAACGAACATAACTCACGTTTTTTCCTGCACAGCAGGAAATCTGCTCACCAGTCATGTTCGGGGCTTTGGTGTGA
The DNA here is from genome assembly GCA_963922045.1 of Persicaria maculosa. NCBI lineage: Eukaryota > Viridiplantae > Streptophyta > Magnoliopsida > Caryophyllales > Polygonaceae > Persicaria > Persicaria maculosa. The sequence goes on from OY998268.1 coordinate 29,580,578, forward strand.
GCGCCTCGAAGAAGGTATAAGTAAAAACAATGCTGGATTCGACAGATGGTATTGCAAGTTTTCTGAGGTAGTCAAAGTTGATGGCGTCGAACCACGGTGCTGGTGGTGGCGAAGCCTGCAACTTGGCTTGTTGTTCAATTTCTGCAGAAGCATCCGGCGGCGATTCCGGCCACTTTCCGGCGCGCTTTTGTGTCGGGGCGTTCACTGTCGTCTCCTGGGTGGTTGTAGAGCATTTGCGTAGTGGTCGTTTCCCTTGGGATTGTCGGAATCGTGGTCGAGGGTGAACGGAGATAGTTGTAGTTTGTGATTTTCGGCTGAGGTTTATGAGTTTGCAGAGAATGATGGAGAGGAAGTTATGGCGTGTGTTTGATATGAATGGAAAGTTGGTAACGTCCTCTAAGATTTAACCTAATCAGATCCTCTATAGATAGGGATTTTAGGTTATTAAATTCGAATAAAAGATTGATAGTTATCATATAGTTAAAGATAGATTTTGTAAAGAAAATCGGATCTCCCGTGTGTTCGATTGTGGGATGCTTCAATTGGGCCGGATTCAATCTGAAATGGGCTGATAATTTTATGTGGGTAGTATATGTATATATATCGTAGCACTTATACATGTATATATGTAGATAAATAAATACATATGTATAGATATAATATCTATATACATAAATAAATACATATGTATATACATAGTATTTATGTGGCGCGTTGTGGTTGATCATAGAAAAAAAATCTTATGTGGATAGATATTTTAGACCAAAATAATTTATCAAAGTATTGCCTAGCCACAATCCATCCGTGATTATTTTTATATCAAAATTAATTATTTAATAATTGTTATTTATTTATATCTATATTATTTTTTAGACCAAAATAATTTTTATCAAAGTATTACGTAGCCACAATCCATCCGTGGATAGATATTTTAGTAAACTAACATAATAAATATATACTGTATATTTTATAAATAAAACAATATTAAAATATTTTAAAAAATAGTTATCTATTAAATTATATGAGATTCAATTAATTGTAGATTAGAAAAAAATTACCTTATAAATATATATATTGAGAGGATCTAAATAAAAGATATTTAGATTTTTTTTTATAATCCGTCGAACTAATTTTATTTGTATCTATATAAATATATTAATGTATTCTCCGTACACGGGACGGGACTTACACTAGTAATATATATAACTAGTTAACCACTAATTTACCCATAAATAATATATAAATATTATTTGTGAATACCTAATTTATTTAAATAATTTAAATAAATTAATTCCCCCCCCCCCATTTCACATTATAAAATGTGAACTCACTATCTCGCGAATTTTGACACATTAAAATAATAGGAATAAGAAACACTTCCGACTTTTATTTAATAAAGTTCTAAAATTAAATAAACGAAAATACGCGGGTATTTCATATCTCCCCACAAAAAAGAAGTTTCGTCCCGAAATTTAAGAAGAGAACAAATGAGGAAAACTCTCTCTCATGTCTGGTTTGGTTTCCCACGTCATTGCCTCGGTTCCGTGCTTAGACCAGAGCACCTTTACCAGAGGCACTACCTTGTTCCTGAGCTGCTTCTCCCGTCGCTCTAGGATGCGAACTGGTTCCTCCTCATAGGTCTCTGTAGGCCGGACCTCAATGTCTTCATAACTCAAGACATGAGATGGATCAGGCACGTATTTCCCAAGTAAAGAAATGTGAAAGACATCATGCACGGGATGAGCAGTAGGTGGTAGGGATAAATAGTAAGCAACTGTGCCCACCTTCTGGAGAATCTCAAATGGTCCTACGAAAAGAGGGTTCAACTTCCCATGCTTCCCAAAACGAAACACTCCTTTTGTCGGCGAGACCTTCACAAATACTTTCTCACTGACCTAGAACTCTAGGTCCCTGTTGCCGTCAGCATATGCTTTCTGTCGACACTAAGCTGCCAACATGCGCTGCTTGATCACTCCTACTTGCATGGTGGTCTCCTCTAGAAGCTCGGGCCCAAGAATGAGTGCATCTGCTGCCTCATCCCAAAATACTGGCGATTTTCACTTCCGCCCATACAGAGCCTCAAACGGAGCCATCTTGATGGATGCATGCCAGCTATTGTTGTAAGTGAACTCAATCAAACTCAAGTTGGTCTCCCAATCAGTTGGTCTATTTAGAACACATGCCCTCAACATGTCCTCTAACGTCTGAATAGTGCATTCTGACTGGCCATCGGTCTGTGCATGGATTTACGTACTGAAATTTAAGGTCGTCCCTAGGCCTCCCTGAAGTTCTCTCTAAAACATAGAGATAAATCTCCCATCGCGATCTGACACAATGGTTTTCGGAATACCATGGAGTCGGACGATCTCCTTTATGTACACTCTTGCTAACTTTGGCACCTTTCAGTTACTGTTCATTGCAATAAAGTGCGCATATTTGGTGAGTCTATCCCCTATCAATCAAATGGCGTCTTTCTGCCCTTGGACTTAAGGTAAGCCTGTCACGAAGTCCATCGAGATATGTTCCCACTTCCACTCCGGCACCGGAAGGGGCTGTAGTGTACCACCAGGTCGTCGATGCTCAATCTTCAACTGCTGACACACCAAACATCTAGCCACGAACTCGGCTACATCCTACTTCATCCTTGGCCACCAGTAACCACATCGGACGTCTTTGTACATGTTGCTCGACCCCGGGTGTACTGAGTAAGCAGAAGAATGAGCCTCTTGGAGTATGGTCTGCCTAAGCTCTTGAACATCCGGAACACAAATCCGCTTCCTAAACCATAAGGAGTCATCCTCTTGAACAATAAAGCCTGGGGCCTTTCCCTCAAAGAAGTCTGCACACAACTGCACCAATGCAGTATCCTCAACCTGCGCCAGCTTAATCTTCTCTAGAAGTTCTGACTGAACCTCCAACATACACAGTTGACCACAATTTCTCTGAAACCACACCTCGATACCCAACTTCAGCAAATCTTGCTGCATCACAGGTCTCTCCGTCAAACATGCAATCATAGCCTCATGTTGAGACTTTCGGCTTAAAGCATCTGCTACAAATTGGCCTTCCCCGGATGATAGAGAAGTTCAATGCCATAGTCTTTGATGAGCTCCAGCCATCTCCTCTAACACATATTGAGCTCTTTCTGGGTGAACACATACTTCAAACTCTTGTAGTCTGTGACGATTTGGCAGCGAACACCGTAGAGGTAGTGTCGCCAAATCTTTAAAGCAAAGACCACAATAGTTAACTCCAGATCATGCACTGGATAACTCTCCTCATATTGCTTAAGTTGCCTGGATGCATATGCTATCACCCTTCCACCTTGCATAAGCACACAACCCATACCTTGCTTGGAAGCATCGTTGTACACAACATACCCTTCTCCATCTCTTGGCAATGCTAGAATCGGTGCAGTGGTCAACCGTTTCTTCAGTTCTTGAAAGCTCTGGTCGCACTTCTCATTCCACACAAACTATGGAGACTTTCTCAAAAAATAGGTAAGTGGTTGGGCAAGTTTAGAGAACCCTTACACGAACCTCCTTAAGTATCCAGCTAATCCCAGAAAGCTTCGGACTTCCTTCGCATTCTTCGGCTGAGCCTAGTGTTTCATCGCTGAGATCTTCTGAGGGTCTACCATCACTCCCTCCTCAGATATGATATGACCTAGGAAGGTCACCTGCTTGATCCAGAAGTCACACTGGGACAACTTAGCATAAAGCTGATGTTGACGCAGCATTGACAATGCGTTCCGTAAATGCTCCTCATGAGCTTCCTTGCTCGGAGAGTAGATCAAAATATCATCGATGAACACCACCACAAACTTATCCAAATAGTCATGAAAACACCTGTTCATCAACTCCATAAACACAGTTGGTGCGTTGTCAAACCAAAGGGCATCACTACGAACTCATAATGCCCGTATCTGGTGGTCCTGAAAGCAATCTTCGGAATATCCTCCTCGTGAATCCGTAATTGTTGATACCCAGAACGGGTCCTTGTTCTTGATCGTCACTTTATTCAACTCACGGTAATCAATACACAGTCGGAAGGATCCATCCTTCTTCTTCACAAATAATATTGGAGCCCCCTATGGCGACGTACTATGCCTGATATAGCCCTTCTCCAGCAGCTCTTCCAATTGAGACTTCAACTCCTTCATCTCAATGGGAGCCATACGATATGGAGCTTTGGAGAGTGGAGACGTCCCAGGTTTCAGATCAATAGTGAAGTCAACAAAGTGCTTCGGTGGCAACTCGGTAATGTCATCAGGAAATACACCGGGAAATTCCCGAATCACAGGAATATAGGAGATTGTGGCCGTCTTGGACTCTGAGTCATGCAAATAGCATAACAGACCCACACAGCCCTATCGCAGTAGCCTAGCTGCATGCATCATATTAATAATACGGCCGTTCTCAACGGAAACGCGCCCTCGGAATTTGCACACACATGTGTCATCTGGTGATAAGGTCACAATCCTCCACTCAAAGTCAATCACCGCCCCATGTTGCCCTAACCAATCCTTACCTAAGATGATATCCAGCGGCATAAGCGGAATCACCACTAAATCGGCGTCGAACTCTCGACCCCCAATCGTGATAGGAAATCTGCTCAACATCTTTTTTCCTATCATTGTCCCCCCATTAGGGAGTTCGACTGTAAAAGGATCATCTCAAGGCACACTACCTAGCTTAAGCCTATCAACAAGCTTCTCAGCAATCAAGTATAATATCAATGGACTCGGTATGATGGTAGATAATACCTTGAGTGACTAGTGCGTTAGTATCTACCTCATCCCTCATCACATATCGGCGCTTCCTTGGGTGGGAAGGCCTATCTGCATTGCTTCCCCTGTTCACAATCGGTTGCGATCTCGTAGGAACCTTGATTCCTCGACTGAAAGGACGGACTGTTGCGCTGCTGTAGTAAAGGTCTAAGCTGCCCGTGATTTTGAGTCTTTGGCGCTGCAGCTGATGCTTGATAAGAACGAGACTACATGCCACTCGAGGTCTTGCAAAACTGTATCATATGGCCTGGCTTGTCATAAACTCAGCAAATCTTTAGTGCCTCCGTACATGCAGGTTTGATGTGCCCCTCCTTGACACAATTATGATATATCACTTGCGTCCCACCAGTATTGTGAGAGTGCCCTCCTGTCTGGCCAGTTGGGGCTCTGCCCCCACTCGTACTCCCAGTTGGGGAAGATTCTATAGCTCTCTTGACACCAGAATTCTTTTGGTGCCCCTTCTTCCTATTGGCGAACTCCTAATTCTACCGAGTCTCATCCATCGTTGCCTCCACCCTATACCCAACATCAATGTAAGCCTCTAGAGTAGGGTAGTCCATATGCAACATCTGCAACTTCATGCGGCCGGGTAAGGACTCGTGGAAGTAGTGTATCCTGTCTGCCTCAATCCTGACCAAATCTCCAACATAAGGCAGTAACCCATAATATCGGGTCACCATCGCAGCCATGCTCATCCCGAAAGGAGCAGGAGTCAAAAATTCCCTCCTCTTCTCTATCCTCAGTGAAGGTGTAAAGTAATGATCCGTGAGGGACTGTTTGAAGGCCTCCCGGGCCGGGTTCGCCTCCCATCCCAATCTAGCAGCCTCCCACCATAATCTAGCTTCACCCTTCCGGCGAATAGCAGCAATATGGACCTTGTTCTGATCTGTGCACACAATACCTCTGAACAACTTCTCCATATGGGTCAACCACTCGACTACGACAAATAGCTCACCCGACCCATTGAAGTCATCTGGCTTCATAGCATTCACTTCCTTGAGGGCTCAGAAGTAAGAGTCTCCCAGGTTTGTCACTCTGCCTAGAGCAGGAATCTCAATAACTAATGGCGGTTATCGTAGAGCCTGTGTAGGTGGCGGTGATGGCGGCGGGTTCGCTCTGATTATGACCTTTGTCACCACCTCACGAGCAATCTGTCGCATCATCTGCACCATCCCCTCACGCCAGTCTTCCCATGCAGTTCTGACAGACCCGTTCCTATGACCCTCAGCACGGTTACCCACACTCTGATGGCTTGCAGCGGGTCTGGGCAGAACCCTATGGCTAGACTCTACATGGCTGGGCTCGCGTCAACTAGGCTCACGCTGGGGCCCATCTGAGCCTCTCTCTTGTCTAGTGGCCCGTCGGCGAGCAGCTGCAACACGATTTTCAGCTCTCAACTGTGCTAAAGCAGCCTAGTCAGCCAATGTTTGCTCTCTGGTCGCCTCGCCCGTAGATGGAACGGTTAGGTATCCATTATGCTTATCATTATTGCTGCTGATTTGGCTCTATGACCGTGGGGTGTAACATGGCGGAAAGAGAGAGTCGAGACTCTGACCTCACCAATTATTTAACGGTTCGATTTTGGATGTTTTGATCATGTTTTCACCCGGCTCCACCATGGCAACCTTATGTATGAATTTGGAATCTTTCTTGGTTGTATGATTAATGAATTTCGCGTCATAGGCCACAGGGCAGGTACAGGGGACGTACCCAGGGGATTCCAACGGTCCCTCTCGGTTTTTGGGTATGAAATCCCACTTTCAAAGCGTAATTGTTGGTTTCAAACTTTCAACCTGTACTGGGGGCGCAAGATCCCATCGAGGGGTTTCATCCCTCGAAACGTAACCCGGGAATCATAATCCCAGCCCGTTACATACATTGTATTAATTCTCTAATTTTGAATATTTTAATTAGTTGTTTTGCTTTAACGGATCATCTAATAAAATAGACAAATTGATGAAAAAGAAAGTCAAGTTTTCTAAATGTGTAATATTCAATCTCTATTATTTTGTATAAGATTTCGAGAATCATATTGAAACTTTCAAATTAGATGATTTGTTGGAGTTATAGAAAATTTTTATTTGTAGCATTTAATTTTACTTCTCAATAATATAGAAATTACAAAGACATTGTTGAAGATAAAACATTTTTCAAATTCTTTGATCTACACTAATCTTTGACGAAATGTGACATTTTATTTTATTTTATATTTATCGTGTATATATATATATATATATATATATATATATATATATATATAGGTTGGATCCCGTGTAAGCAACCCTTACGGTGTAATTTGTGACCAGAGAAATTATTCGCAGGTACCAAGCGATTATTCGTGTATAATAATGTAATTATTCATATGTATGAACAAATGTAATTATTTGTAAGTAACAAAAGATTATTCATATGTAATCACTTCGTACCTACGAATAATGTTACTTTTCACAAGTTACTTTTAATCTCATCCGTTTTATCTTCTTAATCCGACGCTCTAGATTTGTTCACAAATTACACAATAACACTTGCTTACACAAGATATATATATATATATATATATACACACACACACACATATATATATATATATATATATATATATATATATATATATATATATATATATATATATATATATACAATGCAGATCAAATGTTAACAACTCTTACGGTGTTAAATGTTAAGAAATCAATATTCGGCAAAATTTATCAAATATTCATCACAGTCACTCAATTATTCATCAAAGCTTTTGTTAAAATTAATCAAATATTCATCACAGTCACTCAAATATTCATCACAGTCACTCAATTATTCACAATTTCCCAAATATTCATCAATATTCGGCAACATTTAAGAAATATTCATCACAGTAACACAATTACAGGATTGGGGGTGGATATTGTGAATAATTGTGAATAATTGAGTGACTGTGATGAATATTTGATTAATTTTAACAAAAGCTTTGATGAATAATTGAGTGACTGTGATGAATATTTGATAAATTTTGCCGAATATTGATTTCTTAACATTTAACACCGTAAGAGTTGTTAACACATGACCTAACCTCTATATATATATATATATATATATATATATATATATATATATATATATATATATATATATATATATATATTTTTTGATACAGGTAAAGATTTAGGTGGGGCTAGTCCCTACTAGACCACCACCCAAGAGCATCCTTGCGGATGAGAATACAAAGGTGTCTATCAACCCGAGCATTTGGAGATGCGTCTGACTGGAAGAGGCGAGAGATGTGGTCGGCACATCTGTTAATCTCCCTAAAGCAATGCGAGAGGCTAACATGCTCGAAGGACCGAAGAAGTAGGAGAATGTCCGTGGTGAGCATCTCGATTTCCCATGGGCAAGACCAACATCCCTTGATTGCGTTGATTACAGTAAGGCTGTCACCTTCAATGTGGATGTTAGACAAACCCAACTCCTTCGCCATCTGGATGCCCAAAAGAAGTCCAATAGCTTCCGTCTTGAGCGGCGATCCGAGTGTAATCTGCTTGCCTCCGCAGCCAACCATCGAACCCATGTGGTCGCGAATGATAAAACCTGCACCAGAAGAACCAGAGTAGTTGTGACTACCATCGAAATTTATTTTGAAGGTTCCTTCAGATGGTTTATTCCATCGCATATGTCGTTTCTTTCGGATTTTTGATCTTTTTGGGTAACCATTAATGTTAGGTTTATCCAAGTGTTTCGTTTTTTCCCATTTATGATTGTTTTTCTTATCATATTTCCATGTTTTGAATTGTCACATTGTTTTCATTGTCGAAGATTTTCTTATTTTTGGATGTCCAAAGGCACCACCAAATAGTCGCCAATTTCTTCTTTTGCTCTGAGTTATTGTTTCAAAAATTATTGACATTATTCTCTTTATGTCTTGTTCATTTCTGTCTAATTCGTCTAGTCGTTTTTCTATTTCAGGTTCGATTTTCCGTATGAGGTTTCTACAAATGTAGCATTGTGTGAATAAATGAAGTGGGGTTTCGCCGCACGCAGCACATAGTTCGCATGCGGAAGGGAGGGCCACTCCTTTGTCATTTGGTCTAGTCTTTGTTGGGACTCCATTATTATACAATTTCCATAGAAAATTCTTTATTTTCGAGGCTGTGTCTATTGCCCAGATCCATGCCGTTTTCGGTGTTGTGATTCTATTATTTTCTGTAATGTGTGGGAGCGTGCTGGCTGTGCTGAACCATCCTGATTTTTCTTTTCTCCAATATAGTCTATCCTCTATTTGATTTTCTGGGATGAATGTTGCTTTGATCTTTTTGATGATCGGTGTCGGTAACATGTGCTAAAGTCCGATTGTGTTCCAACATCTATTTTCGTTTATGTATTTGTCGACCTTGTCACTTTTGTTGATTCTATCTGGTAAAAGGCATCTATTTTCTAGCGTTTTATCTCCATTAGTTTTGTCCATTGCCAAGACGCTTTTCCTTTCCTTTCGTAGCTTAGAATATGTTCATCTTTCAAGTACTCATGGGATATGGTTTGGACCCATATATTTTCTGGCTCCACAAGTATTTTCCATAGTAGTTTCATTTGTAATGCTGAGTTCATGTCTTTCATTTTGTGGATTCCAGCTCCACCGTTTTCTTTTCTTTTGCATACTTTGTCCCAACCTATTAGCGGTTCATACGACACATCTTTGTTCCAGAAAAAAGTTCTATATATCTGATCAAGTTCTTTGTGCATCGAGTTTGGGAGCATGAAGTTTTGCATGAAAAAACTTGGTTTTGCCGCTAGGTTGGTTCTGATGAGAGTGGCTCTTCCTTTTTGGGTTAGCGCGTTAGCTCGCCATTTTGATAGTTGTGATTTTGTCTTGCAGATAGTTTCTTCAAAGGTTGTTCTATTGACTCTGCCATTTACGATTGGACAACCAAGGTATTTGTCCAATTTGTTTTGATATATAATGTTTGTTAGACGTTGGATTTCTTGTTTCTGAATTTCCGGTACTTTTGGTGTTGTTTGGAAAGCCGACTTACGAAAGTTAACAAGTGGACCTGAGATCGAGCAATATTCATCAATAATTCTTTTCATTTTAGTCGTAGATGAACTGCATGCTTTGGCAAATATCATCATGTCGTCCGCAAAGGATAGAAACGGAATTCGAGGACCCAGACTGGTAATGTTGAATCCTATTTCTTGGTTTTGTTGGTTGCTTTCTGTTTGTAGTTTTCGGGCTAGTATTTCTGCTCCTAAAATAAATAGGAGTGTGGATAGTGGGTCCCCTTGTCGTAGGCCTCTTTCTGGTTTGAACGGTTCTGAGGGTCCATTATTGACTAGGATTGAAAAGGAGACAGTTTTGACGCATTGCTCGATCAAGTTACAGAATTTGGTGCAAAATCCGAATTTCTTTAGAACTCGAAAGAGGAAGTTCCATTCAACTCTATCGTAGGCTTTTTCCATGTCTAGTTTTATTGCCATCCAACCTTTCATTTTTTTTTCTGTCTGAATGAATGGAAGATTTCATGGGCAATAAGGATATTGTCCTAGATAGCTCGATCTGATATGAGTGCTCCTTGCAAGGGGTGAATGAGCTTATTCATTACCCTTTTTAGTCCATCAGCTAGAATTTTTGCGATTGTCTTATATATCGTTGAGCATAAACTTATAGGTCTATAATGAGACGTCGTTGTCAGGTTTTCTGTTTTCGGTATTAGAGTAATGAATGTCTGGTTAATTTGTTTCAAGATTTTGCCGGAGTGGAAGAAAACTTTTATGGCCTTTGTAACCGTTGGTCCTACTATATCCCAGTAGCACTAGTAGAACTCAGCCGTCAATCTGTCCGGACCTGGTGATTTGTCTTTTCCAATGTTGAAAATAGCGTTCTTGATCTCTGAGTTTGTGACTTCTTTTATCAGTTCTTGGTTATCAAAGTCATTTATTTCCCTGTTTATGAGTTCTAAATAAAGTTCAAGTGTTGTATTGTTGACTTCCTGTTTTTTAAAATGCTTAATGAAATCTTCTCTGATTTCTGCTCTAATGTTTGTTTTTCCTAATATCATTTGTCCTTCTGCTTTCGATATTTCTTTGATATTTTTTCGGTTCCTTTTTCCTGTTGCTACTTTGTGAAAGTATCCAGATTTTGTGTCCGATAGTTTAAGGTGTCTGATTTTTGCTCTTTGACTCCAGTATTGTTTGTGAAAGTTGAGGATTTCTTCCTTCCTTTTTATGATTCTATTCTGTTTTTGAATGTCGGCTTGTGATTGTTGAAGTGGTCTCTTGTTTTGTATTTTTATCAGTTGTTCATCTATTTCTTTTAATTGTCTGAAGATATTCCCAAATGTTTTTTTGTTCAATTCTTTTGTTAGTCTTTTCAAGTTTTGAGTTTTCTTGACTAGGTTGTACATGTGCGAGCCAGGAAATTGGGCCCACCATGCTTGTGTTACAATATTCCTATAGTCTTGTCTTTCTAACCACATCTTTTCAAATTTAAATGGTTGGGCTTTGTGTTGTTCTAGATTGTCTAACTCAGTCACAATTGGGCAATGATCTGAAGACGTAAATGTATGGTTTTTTGTGTGAATATTAGGGAACCAGTTCAAGATTGGTTCTTGTATAAGGGTCCTATCAAGTGTTTCAAGGATGTTATTAGTTTCACATCTATTTTTCCTCCAGGTGAACACATTTCCAATTGCGAGTACTTCATGTAGGAAGCAATTGTCTTTGAATTTTGTAATAGTTCTATAATGATTCGGATGAGGTTCCACCCCACCTTCCTTTTCCGAGCTATTTTGAATTTCATTTAGATCTCCATGATCATATATGGGCAGTCCATACTTAGGACATGTTGCTGTAAAAGTATCCAGAAGTCTAGTTTGTCGACCTCATGAGGAGGACCGTAGACAAAGTAGATTGCCAGTTTAATATTTCTTTGTATATTTTCATATCTTATCACTATGAATCTTTGGTCTGTGTGTATCATTTCCAATGTTTCGCCTCGTAGGTTCTGACTTTTCCAAAGTACACAAATACCTCCTGCTCTTCCAATTGTTGGTGCCCATATCATGTGATCAAATCCAGCTTTTTTCCACACTGATTCGTGTGGTTGGTTTTGAGTTTTTGTTTCAAGTAGTTCAATTATTTGAATTTTCTCAATTTTACAAAAGGAATCTATTTCCGTCCATAGGTTTTTGCGGCCTATACCGCATATGTTCCATGAGCATATCTTCATATTAACTTCTTTTGCTTGGGGGTTTCAGTTCTGTTATATGTTCTTGTATGTCATCTTATTTGGTTTGTTTCAATGCCCGTTGTTCTTATTACCTTTTCCTTTTTTTTTTCCTTGTTGCGTCTTTGCCTATTTCTTTCTTACATCTATAATCCCAAGTCATTTCCATTTCAGTAGTTGTCTGTTCAATAGTAAGCTTAATGACTAAGCAGGAAGTGGGAAGCATATTTAGAAACCATGTGAACAACTCCGGTGAGATATTTTTTCTCGGTTGACAATGATACTTCAGAGATTCAGTTCTAGTGACCGTCAGATCACAAATTCATTCAGAGTCCAATAAATTGGGTCATACAAATAAAAGGGGAAGGAGATCACATATTTCATTAACAGTTCTTCACAAGTATTTAGTGTAGGAGAGAGTTTAAATTTGTAAAGAAAATCAGCACTCCAAGATTCATGTTTATTTCTGGGATTACTACAACAATTCAACCATTTCCAATCAAAGTTTTTGAGATCATAGTGAATAGTACAATCAATTTCAATCTGTTTGTTTTCATAACTTCTTTTTCCAATCATAGTTCATTACCGTCCTATATAATTCTTTTCTATTAGTCTTCATTCCTTTTCTTCTGATTTTGTTTCTTTTGCTCTTCTCTTTCTGCTCAGTGCGTTTGTTCCATACAAGATCTAGTCAGTGTGTACTTACTTGCTTCTTTCTTGCACTTGGAATTGTTGCAAGAGCACATATCATCACCCTTTTGCTCTTAAAGGGAGGGTGTTCCAGTTGCATTTCAAGTGAATTGGGTGCCTGTTGGGTTTCTCTATATGGAATATGATCAGCCTTAAGCAGAGGAAATAATTTGATCAATTGAAATATTGGAATGAAGATTTTTGAAGCAAGGAGACAATTATAGATCCTGTTCCAGGGGTACACAGTGGTATTTTCCAGTCCTTTGTATTCAATCCTGCCATGCCATATCAGTAATTCAACAACAGTTTGTTCTAGAGCGGCAATTTGTCTTTTCTTATTCATCAATTCATAATATGTCGATTGTTTTTTTGAAATATTCATTAAAAAATAAAAATTTACGGATAAATTCACACATTGAAACTATTTACACAAATATTCAAAATTTGCAGATACGTCAGAGAAACGCGGTCTCAGACTGCGTTTCATGTGTTAATTGAGTATTTATCCTCGGAGTTGGAAAAAAAATTAAAATTTAAAAAAAAATGCGGTTTTAAACCGCGTTTTTTTTCCTAAAACGCGGTTTCAAACCGCATTTCTTTTACAATTGTATTTCTTAATTTTAAAAATATAAAAAATATATATATATTTAGTAAAACGCGTTTTACTTACAATTTCTTAATTTTAAAAAATATATATATTTAGTAAAACGAGGCCGCGTTTTACTTACAATTTTTTTAAAAAAAAAAAAAGGAAAGAAGATGTGTTAGATCACGAGACTGATCATAGAATCCTCCTTGAGGGTTTCCATTCATTGATAATCATATATATAGGTTACAAAGGTATTGAGCTTTTGGGCCCACTATACAATATATGCCTATGTAATCTATCAAACCCCCGCAGTCGAAACTGGAGGGGGCCGTACAGTGAGACTGGAGCGAAAATCAATGAATAACTGTCTGGGTAAACCCTTGGTGAATATATCAGCGTACTGATAGGAGGACGGGACATGTAAAACACGGACATGTCCAATGGCAACCTTGTCCCTGACGAAGTGGAGATCAAGCTCAATGTGCTTCGTGCGTTGATGCTGGACTGGATTGCTAGCTAGATAGACGGCGGAGACGTTGTCAGTGTAGACCAGAGTGGCCTTCTGAAGAGGGCAACGAAGCTCAAGCAGGAGATTGCGGAGCCAAGAGCACTCGGAGACAACGTTGGCAACACCTCTGTATTCTGCCTCAGCGCTGGAGCGAGACACGACAGATTGACGCTTTGCTGACCATGATATAAGTGTGTCGTTGAGGAAGACACAGTAACCAGACGTGGAGCGACGTGTGTCAAGACAACCACCCCAATCCGCATCAGTGTAAGCAACAAGGTCAAGCTTAGCGGAAGGAGTGATCGTGGTGCCTAGCTCGAGGGTGCCGCTGATGTACCGAATGATACGCTTCAAGGCCTGAAGGTGTGGTTCCCTAGGTGCATGCATAAACAAACAGATCTGCTGAACGGCGTAACTGATATCAGGCCTGGTGAAGGTGAGATACTGAAGTGCACCAGCCAGGCTCCTGTATAATGTCGGATCATCAACCAAAGGACCAGAATGAGCACTGAGCTTGGTGGATGTATCGACAGGGGTGGCTACAGGATTACAGTTAACCATCTTAGCCCGAGCGACAATCTCAGCAGCATACTTACTCTGCGAAAGAAACAGACCAGAGGCATGACGCTGAACAGCGACTCCCAAGAAGTAGGATAACTGACCCAGATCAGACATGGCGAATTCAGCACTCAACTGCGAAATAATCGACGTCCGAAGAGCATCAGAAGAGGCGGTGATAATGATGTCATCGACATAAAGTAAGAGAAAAGCCGTGTCTGAGCCTCTGCGATAAATGAACAGAGACGAATCTGAGCGGCTTCCAATGAAGCCTAGGCGTAGCAAATGAGAAGCAAAGCACTGGAACCAAGCTCTCGGAGCCTGTTTCAGCCCATACAGAGATCGCTTCAGGAGACAGACGTGCTTGGGACTGTTAGTATCAGCAAACCCCGGTGGCTGAAACATGTAGACTGTCTCATTCAGATGACCATGAAGAAAGGCATTCTTGACATCCAGCTGATGAATGGCCCAGTTGCGTGACAAAGCTAAACTCAACACCACTCGGATAGTGGCAGGCTTGCCGACGGGGCTGAATGTCTCATCACAGTCAATACCTACCTGCTGAGAACGACCGTTGACCACAAGACGGGCTTTGTAGCGCTCCAATGTCCCGTCGGAGCGGAACTTGTGATGGAAGAGCCACATACATCGGACGACATTCGCATCAGGAGGGCGAGGAACCAGAACCCAAGTACCATTCTTTGTAAGGGCCCTGTATTCGTCGAGCATAGCCGCCTGCCAATTCGGATCTAGGAGGGCTGTTTTGTGGGAGGTGGGGATAGGGGAGATGGAGGGAGGAGCGGCAGCGGGCGCAGCACTAGGCGGCGGGCGTGGCAAGGGGGCGACGGCCGCGGCCGCGGCCGGAGCAGCGGGGTAAGCTGAGGGTGTGGGAGGGGGCGTTGCTGCGGCCGCAGCATCTTGCTGCGGCCGCGGCATCTGGCGGTGGGGGGGCTGTGGGTGTGGATGCAAGGCGGGGCTATGTGTGGTGGTCATGGAGACGATCTGATGGGGTCGGAAGACACCGGAGACGCTGCGGGTGTGTGGTCTAGTGGTAGGGGGTGGTGGTGTGGGAGGAGGGGGAGAGACGGGAGCACCGGGAGAGCTCTGGGGAATAAGAAAATGTGGGAATGAGGACTCTGAATCAGAATGAGACACAAGAGGGGTAGGAGAAGCAAAGGGGAAGCGAGACTCATCGAAGGTGACATGTCGAGACACAATGAGCTTATGGGTCTTGATGTCGAGGCAGAGGTAACCGCGATGATCAGACGGATAGCCAAGAAAGACACAAGGAGTGGAGCGCGGGTGAAGCTTGTGCGGGGCGGTGGATGACTGATTGGGGAAGCACAGGCAACCAAAGGTACGAAGGTGATCATACCTAGGCAATGTGCAATAGAGGGCCTGTCCTGGCGAGCGATGGTGGAGGGTGGTAGACGGGAGAATGTTTAGGAGGTAGCAAGTGGTGGCTAAGGCGTGAGGCCAATAGGGGAGGGGAATAGATGCGTGGAAGAGGAGAGAGCGCATCATGTTGGTGATGGTTCGGATGATTCGTTCGGCCTTGCCATTCTGCTGGGAGGTATAGGGGCAAGACAAGCGATAGGAGATCCCATTTGTGGCAAAGAAAGAGTGAAAATCTTTGTTGTCAAATTCACGACCATTGTCACATTGGAAACACTTGATGGATGTGTGGAACTGTGTTTTGATGTAGGCATGGAATCTGGCAAAGATGGGAAACACTTGGGACTTGAACTGCAGCGGGAAGACCCATAAGAAATGTGTGTAATCATCCAGAAACAAGAGGTAGTACTTGTGACCCTCATTGCTAGGCACAGGAGAGGTCCAAATATCACTATGAATGATATCAAAGGGAGCAAGAGTAGAGGTCAAAGACCGTTGGAACGGCAGTCTGGCATGTTTGCCTAGTTGGCAGGAAGAGTATAAACCAGAGCGTAGGTCTTTAGAACAGGTGACAAGACTCTGAGAACGGAGGATATCTAGAACGGCAGGACTGGGATGACCCAGGCGTGCATGCCAGAGGCTGGACGACGATGCCGAGAGGGCGACCGGACACGACTGACTGGACACATGAGGTGGTGTGACAGGGTAGAGCTCCCCGGTGCTGTTACATCTCATGCGAGTAACCCCCGTAGTAAGATCGTTCACAGAGAAACCAAAGGGATCAAACGTAAGGGAAACGTTATTGTCAGTAGTGAATCGATGGACAGAGATAAGGTTTTTGACAATTTTTGACAAGATGAAGCAATACCGCTTCATCTTCTCCGGCCGGCCATGGCACTCCTCCGCGCTTAAATGACCTGAAACCCAATTTTTTTTTTAATTAAAAAATCTCTAGAATGTGTTATTATATCCAAATCCATATAATTATAAACCTATATAACACTAAAATTAATCAATCAATACCGGAGAGGTTCGCACTCCTCCGCGCTCACCGCCGCCATGGCCTCCGCCGCTTGAAGGCCGACCGGAGAGCTTCGCATGGGAGGTTGAATGACGGAGAGGTTCGCGTTTGAAACCGCCGCCATGGAGTTGCTTCATCGCCACCATGGTTCGCACTCCTCCGCGCTCACCGCCGCCATGGAGTTGCAGTTGCTTCATCTTCTTTCCTTTTTTTTTTAATTTGGTAAGTAAAACGCGGCATCGGGCCGCGTTTTACTATATATGTATATTTTTTTATTTTTTAAAATTAAGAAATACAATTGTAAAAGAAATGTGGTTCCAAACTGCGTTTTAGGAAAGAAACGCGGTTTAAAACCGCGTTTTGTTAAGAAATTTAATTTTTTTTTCAATTCCGATGATAAATACCCAATTAAACCGCGTTTCTCTGACATATCTACAAATTTTGAATATTTGTGTAAATAGTTTCAATGTGTGAATTTATCCGTAAATTTTTATTTTTTAATAAATATTTCGAAAAAAAAATTCTAATCTGCCATATCTAGTTGGTTCAATTCATAGTATGACTTCATTACTCCCTTAGGGGATATGTATTCCAGTTGATGTATTTTTGTTTATGAGTTGTCGATGCAGCGAGTAAAAATTAGATCAAGAGGGGGGTGAAGAAAGTACCTGTCACCCATTGGGATTTCATCTCTTATTTGCCAATCCGGGCATCTTACAAAGGAAGACACATGAGGGGCACCTATTTTCCAATCGTACAGGCTAAGCATGGATAAGCAATTAGGTCTGTAAATTCTATTTCGAAGATCCCACATCTCAAGAGTAGATGTTATATCTCTCTCATTTCCATCTAAAACCATCAAGCACATATCAATTCGTTGAATAATTTTCAATTTTGTTTCAATATTACTTCCGTTTTTCAGTCCCTTCCTGTCATATGTTGGATTGATCAGATCATTTTCTAGTTTTTGATTATTTTTGCTCATCTTTCTAATATGTTTAATACCTTTTGGGCAGATCCACTTCAATTTTTCTACTACTATTTTCGAGTAGAGGAAACGATGTTTCAAACTCATTACTTTTTCAGAAAGAGTTATAGGTTCTTCGTCTTTCAATTCATAGTAGAAAAAATTGAAACGCGATTTATTTATTGTACGGGCCACTATCCTGCTAAAATCATGTGTAATATGTTCAGGATTTTTCCATTTCAAACGAACGATATCAATTTCATTTCGGATCCATCTCGTTCTCAAAACAGTCACTACTACATATAAGCCTCTAATGTAACATCCAAAAATGTTACATTATCACTAAAATATGTTACATTGGGGGAAAAGGTAACACATTTTAGGGATTACATTTGCGGCCGTTGCATTTGCTCTAATGTAACATTTTTTATTTGCTAAGGTAACATTGTTTCATTAGTGAAACTAAGTGTTACATTTGATAACAAAACTATTACATTTGATTAAACTGTTACATTTTAGTATAAATGTTACCTTTGTAAGGTTTGTTACCTTTAATTAAATATGTTACATATAACGAATAATGTTACATTTAAAGAATAATGTTACTCTTAATTTCAACTATTATATTTGAATTAAATTTGTTACAAAAGAAATGTACCTATTAATTATATTGCTATAACATACATATAAAGACCTTTTCTAAAAACAAAAATTGATTTCTATTCTACTAACTATGCAAAATGATTTATGTGATGAAGCTAGGCTACTAGAGCAACCTCGTTCTTGAATTCTTGTGCTGCTTGACCAGAGCTTTAGAGCAACCTCTTCACATCTACTTGTTGTTCAATTCATAAAGTACCTTGTAGCTAGCCTTTAGAACACAGTAAAGCCAAGGGATTTTGAATGCACACATAAATATATTAAAACATATGGATCAAGAGAGAAATGGAGCATACATGTGTCATATTTTGAAGCATCGGCAACTGCTGCATATTTTGTCTTTGCAGTGAAACTACAGTTTCTACCAGAGCAATCTCAGCGCCAAGCTATCAATCGAATAAGAGATCATGAGAATTGAACCCCTTAATGCAGTGAACTCCAGGATATCCAACACTTCATAATGGAGAGCTGACGAACTGAATCTTAACTCTTAACAACAGAAAACCGAAGATCATGAGAATTTTAAGTAAAAAAACAGATCCTACAACTTAACTTCTGGTATCCGCAATAACTATAAGATAGTCCATAAAAAGAAAAGAGAGACTAAGGCCTCACCTGAGATATCAGTACCTAAACAGCTAAAGAGTTGAGCACATGATCAGAAAATATGGAGTGAAAAGAACTGAAGTTAATCCTACTCTCTATCAGTACCAAACTAAGGCCTCACCTGAGAGATTGAAGAATCAGACCAAGATACAACAGTAAGGCCTCACCTCAGAGATCAGTACCTAAACAGCCGAGCACATGATCAGAAAATAGGGAGTGAAAGGAACTGAAGTTAATCATGTATCAGTATCTAATTAAGGCCTCGCCTGAGAGATCAAAGAATCAGACCCCATAAATAATCTAAGTTAGGCAGCAAAACCCAAGAAACTGCAGACAAACCATTACTCCATAATCCAAAAAAAGATGAAAAAGATAAGCACTATGTAGATAAGTTATTTGGATATAATCACCATAGTAAGATTGTCAATAATAATTTCTCATTGAACATGTAAGCATGTTACAATTCCAACTTTAGGTATATATCCTATCATTTGATCTGCAAGCATGAGGACGATTTTTGAAAAGAAACTCCCATGGAAAAGGATGATCAGATTTTCCAAACTAACGTATTTCCAAAATAGCAGCATCATTTTAATAAAAAAAAATAGCAGCATCATACTTGACAATATAGGAAACCATAAAACATGATAGAAAGGGTATTAAGTGTCATAGGGCAATGTAAGGATATAAAAAGAGAATAAAACTTGCCTCACAAGGATTTTTCACAATCAAATTAACTTCAAACGAATTCTGTTTCAGACATTCAGATGAGTTCTTTCCTTGTACATGATAGTATGCCCTTTCTTCAACTGAAAACACCTTGCTTGTATTTACATCACTGCAACCTGTTATGAGCGTGTCTAAAGCAGCTGCCAAAGAATCTGCTTCACCTATATAAAATCTCAAGGGAAAATCGAAAATGAAAGACTTGTGAGCTAGAAATTCAAGTCTATTATCGACATGTTTTCCCTCAATTTAATGCCTTGATCACAAGTGTCAAAAAGGCAAATCTTATAGAGTAGGAAATAATAAGGGGGTCTAATAACACATTTGATAAAATCGAGCAGTTCATGAAATATGTAAGAGAGAACCATTGCTCTTCAAATTGTTCTGATATTTTTTTTCACAAAGAGCAAATTCATCCTAATTCTTGCACAACTGAACGCTGAAAAGTCATCAAGGTGAGAAAGCAATGGTTAAATCTCACGAAAAACTAAAATATGCAGTATCGAGGCAATTTTAAAATAAACATATATTCACTGAAACTGATGACAAAAGCAGATATTTATTACATAACTGAAAGAACATTAATTAGCCTGCTTCTATAACAATTTCTATGAATGTTTCAGGCAGTAAACCAACTAGGTTACCAGTTACCTCAGTAAAAGCACACTCGAATAATATCAATTGGGGCTGCCCATGGTACATCAAAAGGTGAAAAATGACAGAAACATGTCAAGGTGCAAAATAGTGGTGCATATATCAAAGCATACAAAAGAAAAGAAAACATAAGATGAAGTAAGAGTGAAAAGAGGTTAACCGAACGAAGAAAAATGGGTTTATGTGATTGAAGCCAAGAAACCAATCTACACAATAAGCAGAGGATGATTTCACTTGGAGATTCTTTAATTTGGACTCAGGCACTTCAATTGGATTCTCATGATCCCGCACTTTTACAAGTGTATGATCTAGTTCAAATTTTATCGATGCGAACTCAAATGATTCACAGGCCTTAACAGTTAGCACATTATCAATCTCAAATAGAAGAATCTTAATTTGGACAATATATCTCTAATTTTTTAGCCTAAATTGAAGAATCCTAATTCCAAAAAATTCCTAACTGCTAGCAATATATAATTAATCTCAAATGCAAAACCTTACTTTCCTAATGCAACATCAATTGAAAAAAAACTTAATTCAAATATGTATTAAAGCTAGAGTATTATACCTGAAACCTGAATTTGAAGCCTTGAAGTGTCGGTCAGGTCAAAAGAAGCTCCAAAATTGAAAGAAACTGTAAGCCAGAACAATTGAAAGATTAGGTCAAAAGAAGCTCGAAGATTGAGAATCAAAGCATAAATGTTAACCAGAAGAAAACTCATAAATAGAAAAATGGAAGGTAAAGTACAATAGAAGCTGAAGCAAGCAATAGGCAGAAGAAATAGGCAGAACTCAACTGCAAATCAAGAGAGTCAAATGCTCGCAAGAAGAAATCGATTTCAAACAAAAGAGTGAAATTGAGCCAACAAAATCGGAGCAGGGAGGAATGTCGCTCTTACTCAACAATGCAGTAGCAGCGGAGAGTAAGGGCAAGTACTTATCGTCGCTCTTGGTCCTAGTCATTCCAATGGTTGCCTCGCCTACAACATCCTCTTCGAGTCTCATCCAGCGAGCCCTTCATCGAGTGAGCGATGAGCGAGCTCTTCGTCGAGTTGGCGACTGAGCAAGCCCTTCATCGAGAGAGTGAGGGAGCCCTCAGATCTAGAGAAACAGTTGAAGAATGAAAGAGAGATGGACAGAGATTGAGC
Source organism: Persicaria maculosa (assembly GCA_963922045.1). Lineage (NCBI taxonomy): Eukaryota > Viridiplantae > Streptophyta > Magnoliopsida > Caryophyllales > Polygonaceae > Persicaria > Persicaria maculosa. The sequence continues at coordinate 29,602,096 of OY998268.1, forward strand.
AAGAGGGAGAAACCGAAAGAAGAGAGAGGAAAGACGGAGCTCTAGATCCGGAGAAACGGGTGAATAATGAAAGAGAGATTTAGGGTTAGTGACTTCAAAATTTCCACTAAAATTTTAGGCGGAACAACTACCTCCAAATAAACATCCCATATAATATTTTCGATGAAAAAATACCACCAAACCTTCCAAGTTAAACAAAAGGAATGAATTTGTTTAAAGTTTTAATAATATAATTTTATCTTAATAGATGAGGTATAAATTTATTTTTTACAACAATGTAAAGTTATTTTATGTTCAATATATTTTAAAAAATTTATTAAATTTAATATTTATATATATTAATGAAATCATTAACAAAATATATAACATAATATGGAGAATATATTATTTTTACGTTAAATATTAATACTATGTTAAATATTAATACTATGATAATTTTATTTGATAAACAAATAGATAAAATAATGTAGAAAATATATTACTTTTAAGTTTTTAGATTATATATTATTTTCATACTTCTAAGTTTATAGATTATACTTTACTTTAATAATATGATAATTTTTATCTAATAAAAACAGATAAATTAAGGTGAAAATATATTGATTTTTATAACGTTAATTATTTTTTAAAAATTTTATTAAATTTATATTTTAATAAATATCTTTAAATTATAAAATAAATAAATGTATAAAATAATATAAAATATTTATTAAATTTATGTTTTAAATTTATTTGTACTAATATATCAAATCGAATCTATAACTAAAATAATGAATAATCTAATATATATATATATATATATATATATATATATATATATATATATATATATATATATATATAACTATAAAGCCATAGAATATAGTAGTAAAATAAATTAATATAATATTTAAATATAATTCATTTTTCAAAATACAGTATATGAATAAACTATTGTCACATGCATATTTTATTTTTTCCCAAAACATCCCAAACTATTTTTTTCCCAAATCTTCTTTAAATGTTTTAGACATGAGGTAATCAACTAAACTCTAGGAGATAATAAATACAATTAGAATATTCAACTCATATTTATTTAAAATAAATTAAATAAAGTAAAATAAAATTGCATAGACAAAAAAATAAATTCTACATCATTTTCAATAATGTTACAATAAAATGTAAAATGTGTTACATATACAAAAGTGTTACATTATTTTAAATAACGTTACATCCAGTGTAACATAATTTGTGCTAATGTAACACTTTGTTAATAAAAGTTAAAATATGTTACAATAGATGCCTATAATAACGGTTTTTAAAAATGTTACATAAAAAATGTTACATTAGGGCTTTATATGTAGTAGTGAGTGTGGTTCTGTTTATATATTTCTGGATCTATAAGTTCAACATCTCCTTTCCTTTCCACCAGGGATGTCGCCGATACCATAGCAAGGCTGAGAGGGGAACGCGCACAAGGAGGACCTCCGGGGACGGGCGACCAACATCCGGTTGAGAACTCGTACATAACTTGAGAAAAAGCCACCAACTGTGGAATCTAGCCCAATCTCTCCGCCACCAGCACCATCTTCTTGCTTTTTTCCTTTTCCGAAATTTCCATGCCATCTTTTGATTTTTTCCCTTATATATATATTACCAATTAAAATACCTTAATGATAAAATCTTATGAATTTTTTCACAAGTGAAAAGACATGTGCTTTTGTTTTTTTTTTTATTTTTAAAAAATAATTTAAAATTATAATAAAATATAATTTATTTAAAAACCGTGAAAGATCTCGGGTAATAAGACTAGTTAAAAAAAATCCATGTAAGCACCTCCACAAGTCCACATAAGCGAGATAGGTGGTACATGCCACCGACCGCAACTAAACCCCAAAGTTGGTGATTATTTTTGTATTTTTTTAAGTTTGTATCATCGAGTGTAACTATATCTAAAATTCGTGCTATTTTATGCAATTTGCCCATTATTATTGATAGCAACAACGACACTCTTTGCCATCAATAGCCCTCGAATCGGTCTTGAGAGCTCGCCTGGATCAAGATCATTGTTTGACCGACACAAGGCCATCTTGATCCGCATCAGTAAGCGGAGTCTAGAGTTAAAAAGGACTTTGTCACCTACCTCATATGTCTTTGGCACCAATTTCTTGTCGTGCCACTTCTTTGTGCGCTCTTTGTAGATTTTGGCATTCTCATATGCCTTTAGGCGCAACTCCTCCAAGGCTTGCAAGTCAATGAACCTTCTTTTCCCGCCTTCATCGAAATCCATGTTGAGCTCTTTTAGAGCCCATATCGCCATATGCTCAAGTTCAATGGGCAAATGACATGACTTACAATAAACCAGGTTGTAGGGAGTTGTGCGAAGTGGTGTCTTATAGGCCGTTCGGTAGGCCCAGAGCGCATCATCTAGCTTAGATGCCCAATCCTTCCTCGAGCAGGAGACCGTCTTCTCTAGGATTGCTTTGATTTGGCGATTGGAGACTTCTACTTGATCGTTGGTTTGGGGATGATAGGGCATTACTGAAATACCCCAACGTATTTTTGGGTATTTCAGTTTTAATGAAACTCTCTTTATATTACATTAGGTGAAAATAAGTTGGAAATAACTTGTATTAATACGCATAAAATATATGATGAAAAGTTTTAGAATAATTATATTATTCGAAGTAAAATAAAAATAATTTCTTTAAATAAATAAAATTTGCACAAATAATATTTAGATATTATTTATGGGTAAATTAGTGGGTAACTAGTTATATATTTAGGTATAAATATATTTGCAAGTATATTTATAGGTATAATATACATATATACGGGTATATATAAATATGTATTAAGTATATATATGTGTGTGTCAAGTGGGCCGGCCTCACAACAACAACTCGACATTCCGAGACGAGCCCAGCAGCGCAGCAAAGCACACGGGAGGAGAGAGAGAATCAGATTTTTATTTACAAATCCTATCTCTAACTAAAGGATAACTAGTGATCTTTGGCTAAATCTTTCCAACCTAAAATCCATATCTTTAGGGGATTTGATTAGGTTAAATCTTAGAGGGCATTACGAGCTTCCCATCCATATCAAACACACACCATAACTTCCTCTCCATCATCCTCTGCAACCCCATAAACATCAGCCGAAAATCACAAACGACAACTATCTCCGTTCACCCTCGACCACGATTCCGACGATCCCAAGGCCAACGACCACCACCACAGGTCTCCTCCAACACCCAGGAAGCCACCGTGCAAGCCCCGACGCAGTAGCTCACCGGAAAGACGTCGGAAACGGCGTCGGAAGTTTATGCAGAAAGTGATCGAGAGGCCAATTTCAAAGCATTGCCACCACTACCACAGTGATTCAAAGCCCTCAAATCCAAATCCACTGTAAACCTTGCAATAACCTCTGTCAAACACATCTTTTCGTTTCCTCAAATCTACTCAGGGGTACTCGTACCATTGCCCCGAAATTGACTGGTGAGCAGTTTTTCTGCATAGCAGAAAAACGTGATTTTGATGAACGTTTCTTTATTCATTCGATTCAGGGGCTGATAATCCTTATAAATCATTTCTTTTCAGATTCATACCATAGCAAGGGATCATAGGCTCGAAACTTGGACGATTCCGAGTCCCGTTTGGGTAAGATCCGCTCTATTCATCGCAATTTATCGAGTTTCGAATAAGTAAGCGATGTTTAATCTAACCTACATACTGTTTTGGAACAGTTTATAGCCTGTTTAGCTCCTGAGATTTGGTGGGTACAGAATCGATTGGCTTTTGGGAAAAGCAAGGGTAAGTTTTGTACTTTTTAAAAGTTACGGTGCCGTTTCCGTAATTTCTGAAAAGTTACTAATACCCTAATTAATTCTGTAAAATCTCAGGTCCATTATAAAATTATTTTTTCTCAACTACGAATAAGCATTTCGTCATATTAAGGCAAGTAGTTTGGTTCAATCAGTGCATTTCTGCAAATTTCGTGCCTTTTCCGCAATTATTGCCTTTTTATGTCCTTTATCAATTCCATGTTATGAGTTTGTGATAAATATGCAAGTTAGATCAGTTTGTTGCTATTTATCAAATCCGAAATATCACATAGCATGATAACTCGGGTAATTATAGTTCGATCCCATAATTTGGGAAAATTATATTAAATGCCCGAACTTCCTAAAAACCATGATTTGTTCATTTTGTTTCCTTCATGCTAGTTAAGTATGGTATATTATTGGTTTTGAATATCCATGCTTGTCAGTTATATTATTCCGTGCACTTTATAGATCTAAGTGTACATTATGCGTTTTGTGGTCACCTAGGATGTAATTGTGGATTGGTACTTATACCATTTGTATTATTATTATTGTTGTTATTATGATGTGTGTCTTAATAATGGAAAAAGGGTAAAGTCAGGTCAAGGTTCGGTTATACCTTGCTCTATAAACGTCTCATGAGATGCCCCTTCGAAATTGCAAATCTCTCGAATGGGTACGAGTACATCTACCTAAGGGTAGTAGGTCATCCGCCCAGTGTATGCGGCCGAGGACGGTATCATTTGTCCTAAGTAAACAATAACGTTGTGCCTAATTGTGTTATTACTATTATTGTGTTGTACATTACTTACTAATAGGTGACCCACTTTCAGTGACGTCATATCATATTCTTTCCGTACTCAGAATATGATTCCTTAGGATCTCCGGATCCGCATCCCATTCAAACACTCGGTCCTGTTGGATCATCCTGTTATTTTATTTTATTTTAATCAAACGAGTCAGGTTCCACATAAATATTTACTCCTAATTCATATTTTAGTCTACAATCACCAATACCCTTTTATGGTCAATGGGTGGTAGACGGAGTCTTGAACATTTTACTTTCTGTTGCTTGCTAGTCGTAAAAAGACTAACCGTCCTATTTTTCTCCTTTGGACGGTTGGGGTCCCTGGTCTGCATACTACACCTCAGCCGTCGATCCGCAGGTTTAGGTAAACGGTCTTGAGGCGCTGAAGAATAAAGGATTTCATTGTTTTCATTTTATCGTGTTTTTGAGTTAAGGTACAAACTTCTAGAATTTATGGGATTGTTTTCATTCCGCTGCTACTATTTCATTAATTTGATAATTATATTTGGACCCCTTTGTTTTGGGTAACTTTATTTAATTTGCAATATTTTATATTTAAGTCTTCCGCTTATTTACTGTTTATTTATTATCATCTTGTTTATGGGAGCATGGTTGCATGTCCCTATAAGCCTAAGGCGGTTACGAGGACATTAAAGTCTGAGTAATTGCTGGCGCTGTGACATCCCTTCAGTGTTCTAAGAAGGGGTGTTACAATTACCACCCTATGTGTCACCCCATACTTGGCTAAAAGTGCTTCAAAGCCTCTCTCAATGAAATACAAGGCTCTGTCCACCTCAATTCCCTTATTTGAAACCTTATGGCCTAGTACCCTGCGAAGGTTAGCAAGACAAACATCAAAAGTAGTGCCATAGACAGAGAAATAATCCATAAAAACCTCTAGAATGTCCTCTATCATGTCAGATAAGATGGCCATCATACACCTTTGAAAGGTAGCGGGGGCATTGCAGAACTCAAATGACATCCTCCTATATGCAAAAGTCCCATAGGGACATGTGAAGGTGGTCTTCTCTTGATCATCAGGATGAATAGGGACCTGCCAAAAGCAAGAATATCCATCCAGGTAAAAAAAAGTAATCATGTTCAGCAAGTCTTTCCAATACCTGATCAATGAATGGAAGGGGAAAATGATGCTTTCTAGGGGCGTTGTTGAGCTTTCTATAATCAGTGTACATTTACCAACTAGTTGTGATTCGCTTTGGCATAAGCTCTCCCTTTTCATTCTCCTCAATGGTCATTCCACCCTTTTTAGGCACCACATGGACTGGGCTCACCCATTCACTGTCGGAGATGGCATAGATGATTCCTGCATCAAGCATGCACATGATCTTCTTCTTCACCACCTCTCTCATGTTGGGGTTGAGCTTTTGCTGGTGTTCTATAGATGCCTTATGATCATCCTCTAGGAGGAATCTATGCATACATGTGGCGGATGAAATACTGTTGATATCCTCAAGAGAGTACCCAATTGCCTTTTGATGAGTGCGAAGCACTTTCATAAGCTTGTCTACTTCCTGCGTGGTTAGTGTGGCATTGATAATCACAGGAAAAGTATTGGGACCAAGAAACTTATACATAAGTGTGTCGGGTAAAGGCTTCAGCACCGGAGAAGGTCTTTTTGGGATAAGGATTGGCTCTACCTCCTCCATCTTCATGATCTCACCTAGGTAATCCGTTTCACTTCTCTTGATTGAAGCTCCCAAATCAGCTACAAGATTTGGCATGGACCAAGCATATAGCGATGCCAACGTTGATTTGGACTCTTCGTAGTAACTCTGCAGAAAAGAAGTTGAGGTCGAGTAGGATAAGTCGATATCGACTGAGAGTTCAGCACAAACCTCGGCCTCTAAGTTTTCCGATGTCGAGGGGAGTTGGTCGATTTCGACTTTTGATGTTGATGTGGACTGGTCGATTTTGACCTCTTCTGTCGATATGTGGTGGTCGATTTCAACCTCTTCTGTCGACGAAGGTGCCTTGATATTGCCTGAAAAAGAGGGAGAACATACCTGACTTACTGAGTGAGTCGATGTCGACAGAGGGCACTCGATATCGAGCGGGGTGGTCGATTTCGACCTCTCTTGGTCAATTTTGAATTCATCTTCAAACTCTATGGATAAAGCATTGTCGAAAACCTCCTCATCACTCATGCATCTGGCCAGGAACTCATCAATTTCCTCGTCGGTGAGCTCTTCTGCAGCTAGGGCTAGGGCTTCTACATGAGTTATGGCCCTTTCCATCAGTTCTTTGAAATCCATTTCATTGGTGTGCGCGTAGACTGACTTGATCTCCATTCCGTTGACCTCTTTCATTGTGGGGTTGAAGGGGAACTCTATCACTTCGTTCCCTATAGAAAAGGTTAGTAATCCTTGTCGCACATTGATATTGGCATCTGCAGTAGCTAAGAAAGGCCTACCAAGGATGATAGGTACAATAGGATCCTCGGGCATATCCAATACTATCAAATCAGTAGGCACAAAGAACTTACCTACCTTTACTGGAACGTCATCAACTATACATGTGGGCCTGACGAATGAGTTATCAACCATGTAGAGCTTCATGACCACAGGTTCAAGTACTCTGATGTTCACCCTTTGCCAAATAGAAAGAGGCATAAGACTTACAATTACCCCTAGGTCACATAGGGCCTTGTAGCGATGTTGGAAAAGTCCCACGGTGATTGCAAACTTCCCTGGATAGCTCTTCTTCTCTGGGAAGTCCATCTTTGAGCACTCTGCGATCTCTGCCTTGGATCGCTTCTTGCTAAGGATGTCCTTGAGGAATCGGACAAAGGCGGGCATCTCGCTTAGGGCCTCTTTCAGTGAGATAGTGATGTTAAGACCTTGAAGGATCTTGACGAAGCACCTAAACTTACCTTGAGTGTGGTCCTTCAATGCTTTGGAAGGGAAGGGTAACGTCTTCTTTCGTGGAGTAGCCAAAACGGTCGTTGGAGGTGCCTTCAGGGTGTCGATGTTGACTAAAGTGTGGTCAATATCGACTGGATCACTCGATATCGAGTGAGGTTGTGGTTCTGAGTGCTCTGCAGTGGCCTTGATGTCGACCAGGGGGTCGATATCAACTGCTGACTCGACATCGACTGAGCTGTCGATGTCGACTGGTTCTGCAGTCTTCTCCTCCACTTCCGTTCGTGGCTTTCGTAACTTGTTGGCACTCCTTAGTTGCATGGCTGCGATGTGGCCCGACCCGGATTGTCCCTTAGGATTTGTAGTCGGTTGCCCAGGGAACGTTATGGACGGTCTAGGGATTTGTGCCGCCAATTGACCCAGTTGGGTCTCTACATTCTTTTTCTATATATCCATCTCCCCAATCCTTGTGGTAAGGTGATTGAGTTGGGAGTAGATTGCATTGTTGGATTGATCACTCTTTGCTTGATTTTGCCTTATCTCGTCTAGCACAAGTTGTAGATCATTCTTCCGTTGGTCTCTCTCAGGGTGCCCAGGAGCTTAATAGAGTGGGGGGTCCCTAGGGTTAACCGGATTTCTTTGTGGTTGTTGGAACCTTTGGTCTCCCCAATATTGGCGATTGGGACCCCTCATGTAGTTGACTTCCTCATGAGTCTCTCCTAGTTGTACTTGTTCCGCATGAGGGCACTCGGTGGTGGTGTGCTGCTGCGATCCGCATTCGATGCAATCTTTGTTCGCTGAAAGGAACCTCTCTTGCTTTTGGAGCTTTCGAAGTTGATCTTTGTGGAATTGCTCCTTCACGTCCGGATCGATTACCTTGGAGGGTTCATATAGTGGCATAGATGGGGCAGGCCTCGATGGTGATGATGTGTCGGAAGCCTCAAGAGTCCCATATGTGTTGTCAAACTCCACCAACCTCTCTATGGTGTCCCAAACCTCTTGTGGAGTGAGTTCAAGGTAGCCATAGGAGGTGTAGGTGTTGATCCTCTCCTTGGTTGCAGCATCAAGAGCATTGTAAATAATCAGCTGAATCACGTACGGTGGTTGGCCATGCGTCGGCCATGATCGTAGTAGGTCCTTGAACCTTTACCAAACAATCGTGATCTTCTGTCGGATCAACGCCGTCTTGGATGTAGGGAAGAACTTGTTGAGGAACGCGTCCTTGACTTCATTCCAGGTGCGGAGCGATCTTGGGGCTAAGCTTTCCAACCACTGCAATGCTTTACCAATAAGGGACCAACGGAAAGCCTTTAGTTTGACATATTCAAGGCTCTGTCCATCAGCAGTAGTATCGCAGAGATCTAAGAAGGATGTTATATGTGCCATAGGGCATTCATTAGGTTTTCCTTCATATTGGTGTCTCCTAATCTCAGTAAGAAAACTAGGCTTAATTTCAAAATTGGAAGTAGGGACAAGAATCACTGATTCAGGCACTGTGAGCGAGGGATGCATATATTGCTTTGCGCTCCATAGGAGTGTGTTGATTTGAGCTTTATATTGTCTACTATCTTGCTCCACCCTATCGCCACGCTCCCTTTGTGCTGCTTCTCTAGTGGTGAAATCATCAACTTGCTTCTTTAGGCGTTTAATCTGTTGAGCCTGGGTCTCTTGTTTCGCCGTGGCTCTTTGAATTCTAGCGCGAAGGTGAAGATAGCTTTTAGGATCGTCTAAACCTTTGAACTCAGGTGGGTGATCAGTGCATCGCATACACCAATAAAACAAAACTAAAAAAACGTGAAAATAGACTACTGGGGCGCGATTCATAGCTTACCCGGTAACGGCGCCAATTTTTGATGTAGGGAGAATTGAATCGAAGTATATAATTAAATATAAACAATGCAACCCTTAGCCTTTTCAAAGATATTCAAGACTCCCCGCTATAGTAGTAGGGAATCAGGTTCGATCCTCGAGGATGCGAGTCAGCGGGATCCTAGCAGAGCCTTAAATCACATTCTGAATGTTGACCAAAAGCCTTGATCTCGAACAAAGGACTCGACGTCAACCTAGGCTATCGATTTCTACTCCAATAGAAAACCTGTAGAGACAAAAACGGCAGTCGATATCGACTAGGGTGGTCGATATCGATGTGAGTGGCAAAAGTCAACCTGGCTCAAAAGAATGCCAGTCGACACAAGGCAGTCTATATTGAGTGGATGACTCAAAATCGACCTCATCAACACGAACAAAGGGAGTCGACACAGCAAACGTCGACCTAGGGCAAAGTGGTCGATATCGACTAGAATGGTCGATTTCGACTAGTTCATGCAGAAACGTTGGTTTTTGTCGGCAAAGAAAGGCCGAAGAAAGTAGGATGGAGAAGGAGCAAAAAACATCAATAAACAGTAGGGTGTTGGTTTTTTCGATAAATCAACAAAAAACAGGCAATAATAATGTAAACAAAGAAAGAAAAGATCGTCCAAAGCCAGGGATTACCACGACGACAACAATGATAGTAGAAGTAAGAAATCAATAAAGATGCATGCTTTTATCATAAAGGAAAAGGCTTTCACCTAAACCCGGCAAATAGGAAAAGATATCTTGCAATACATTAACCTAATTTGTGTCTATCTTTGTCATAATTGAGTTTATAATCTTTCGAATAGAAACCCTAATTACTATCCAAGTATTGCAACATGAGTTCCTTAAATTCGCATTTAAAGATGAAGCACACGGTAGAGCGAGATAAAAGATACCTTCTTTAGCAACATACAAACCTTACCACCATGGCTATCATCGGGCTCACCCCGACCCTAGAAGAAACGCCGACTACTTGCTCATGTTGAATGAAGACATTCTTGAACTTGAAAGGAAACAAATTTGCATTGAAAAGAAAACTTGAATCTTTATAATCCCAACGCCAACTATCGTAAGTGCCGAAACCCTAAAGCTCAAAACCTAAAACTATTACTTTAAATGCTTAATGCTCTTGTGATAAAACTTGGAATCCGCGTCTCGAAAAGAGCGTCCAACCCGCATCAAATTTCAGTCGATATCGACCTCTCTGTTTCCGCTTGACGGGTTCTACTTCACTCGATTTATGGGGCATAGTCGATATTGACTCCATCTACTTGATATCGAGTGGTCTTCTTGGTTGGTCTTTGTGGTCTCTCTCAACACTCAGGGTCCGTGTGGAGTTCTTCAGTCAATATCGACCAGTCCTGTCGATATCGACCTCTTTTCAACTTCTCTTGGCTTCTTCATTTTGACTTCGATTCCAATCCAATTCTTACATATTTAGACCAAAATTTATGTAGACTCTATTTCTTGCACGTTAGCTCATTCGACACAAATTTATATTATTCTAACCTTTGCTTTAGGAATTGAATGGAATATGAAGTCAAAAGATGTGAATAAAAATGCTACAAATATGTACATCAGAAGTGAAGGAGAAGGGAGGAGGACCTGCTTGTAGTGCTCGGCTTTGGCTTCGAAAAACATGGTTGTCATTGTCGCTCGGAGGAAGTGAGATGGGAGCTCAGGTGGTGCTCGGTGAGGGTGGTTGTGATGGATGCTCTGGGTGCTGCATTTCAAATGAAATAGGGGGAGGGTTGGGTTGGCATGACCTCAAGGTGAAACAGAGAGGGAGGGGATGGGTTCGATAGTTTAAATAAGGAGTAGGGGGATGTAGGGGTGAGGCCGGGTGAAGAGGTGAAGGATTGGGTGTGAGGTTGAGTGTATAAAAGTCAAATTTTATATCCGAAATAAATCCCAAAACCCGCATTTCGACCATAACCCAACGCGATTAAAATGAATTTAAAATAAACATTCAAATTCGAATTAAATAATGAAACCCGAAAATATCTTCAAGACTCGGAAGAATAAAGCAGAAATAAATTCTTTTTCAAATCGAATAACAAGTCCATGCCGGAATTCGCCTCGAAATAATAAAATAATTCGCTTTCTTGACGATGTAAATTTTCAAAATTTTTTGGAGTCTATAATTATAAAAAATAATATTTAAAAAAATCTCGATCTTTACAATTAATGGGTACCCACATAGAATGTCAAGTGACATATCTCTCTCCGACGTCCACCCCCCTTTCCGTTAGGGCAGAGACTGTCCAGCTCGTGCATGCATCAAGTCATTCATATTCATCATTTTTTTTATCAAGTAAAAATTCGAGTGCAAGCACCTACACAATGGCATCCTTTTATATGAGATCACGAAGACCAGGATCTATACTAATGTCGGAACCCCTGGTATAGTGGCAAATATGTGCGTCCTTATCAGCCACTTTGTTACCATCATGGGATACGTAGGAGAAGGAGACATCTTCTGGACACGACAATAAGATTTTAACATCTGATAAAATCATTTCAATTTCCCAAGGGCATGGGTTATTTGTTTTCATGTGATTAATGACTATGAGGGAGTCTCCTTCGATCTGAATTTTCCTAATACCCAGTCTAATAGCTTGGGTTACACCAAATCATAATGCAAGAACCTCACTTTTCAACGGGGGTTGAGCCCCCAGAGTCTCGTGACCAATATAGCTAGCCGAACCGTTCCATTCACGAATAATAACAACACACAAACTGTGTTTGTCTTCCAGCGTATATCCATCGAAATTTAGTTTATAGATCCCTTGTGGTGGCTTTCTCCATTTGATGTTTTTTCACTGTGTGTCATTTTTTTCCCGTTTAGGTGCTGAGTTGAAACGGGGATATAAGGCAATCGTCATCATCTTCCATGAGGGACATTCGCTTCCAGTTTTCCAAGTGTGCTTTGATGATGCTTCGGACCACAGATTGTGTCGGAGGAGGTTTGTTTTTTAATATAGATTGGTTCCTAATATACCATATATTCCACCACACTGTTGCTATTTTAAGTTTTTCTTCCTTTTACAAAGCTTTGCCCAGAAAGGCTAAAATCGGGAAGAATTTTCTAGAATTTCTAATTATTGAGGTTATGGCTTTGTGTGTGTTTTCGGACTAGGGAAGATGGCGGGAGGTATATTGGCATTCCACTAAAAGATGAGTTTCGTCTTTAGCGGCGTGGTTACAAAGACTACATGTTGTTGGAACCAACACCCCCCCTCCCTCATGGAAGGTCGGGCAGCAGTTGGTAGTCCATTCTGGCCTAGTTTCCACAATAAGTTTTTTATTTTTGGATTTGTATTGATCTTCTAAATCCATGAGTTATCATCCTCTGATAGGTTGTTATTTTTGGTAATGAGTTTGTACGCACTACTAGTTGTCAACTAGCTGTTAGGAGGGAAAATGGATCGAATAAAATATCAATAAAATGTAAACTCAAACCGATCTCCAAGCCTTCTCCAATAAATTACAAGAATCCCTCCCGATGTAGCAGTAGGGTATTCAGGATCGAATCCACGAGGAGGTATGTCAGTGGTTCCTAAGCTCGCAACTGTTCGTAAGGGGGGGATTGCTAGATTCGAAATAAAATATCAATATAAAATATTAAACCAAATCAACCCGCTGTCCAAGCAAGTAAAATACAAGAATCCCTCCCGATGTAGTAGTAGGGAATTTAGGATCAAATCCACGAGGAGGTATGTGAGCGGTTCCTAAGCTTGCAGTCATGATCAAATTTTGACTCCAGAAGACCACTCGATATCGAGTAGATCAGTCGATATCGACTACAGTTCCAGTCGATTTCTAGCAAATTCCTGCAGAAGACAAAATAGACAGTCGACGTCGAGTTGTTCACTCGATATTGGGTCAGCCACTCGATATCGACCTCTGTAGTCGATTTCGAGTCTTCAACAGAAACAGAAAAGTAACCAAATTTTGTCGGAAAAGTGTTTGAAGAAAGTAAGAATGATGATGGAAAGGTGGACAGAATAAAAACTCAGATTTTGTATAACTCAATAAACTTAAAGACCTCCAAGATCGGGGTTTCATGCCACAAAGATAACTATATAAGACTTATGCCAAATTCATGAAAGATGATGCCTTTCCATCAAATAACTTTCGTTACCAACAATTAGGTGATTAGAGGCTCTCGCATAAACCTTAAGAGTTACTATCCAATTTCATAACTAATTCAAATTCATAATATGATTGGCTTTCGCTTCAATAATGCAAACTAGGATCGACCTACTACTTTCGTAAAAGAATCATGCATATGGGATAGAAGACGGAATCAGATAAAAATCATACCTTTGATGCACAAACTTACATGTCTATCTTCGGGCTTACCCCGACCTTAGAAGTAAGGGAACTACTCATGCCTCATCATCATAGACATCATCAACATTGAAAAAGAAACTACTTGAATTGAAATTGCAATGAAAAAGTACAACCGAATAAAGCAACTTCCGCTCTCGCTTCCCTTCACTCCACTCGGCCTCTCTCTCTCTCTACTGTATTTGAAACGTTTTTCTTCTTTCTGGAATTGAATGATTAAACTCAGCCCTAATGGCCTCTAATTATAGACTTCAAACCTCGCTATCCAAGGACAAGAAAATCTATCTTTATTACTAAGATAAAATTTGAATAAAGTAAATAACTAAAATCACTTTAGGTAAATATCAATTCACCATGAAGGATGTGAAGTCTGATAATAAAAGATAAAAGATCTCAACTTAGGATAGATGTACACTCTTCGGATAGAATTCTATCAAAAACAGCGTCGGATCTGTCTACACCAGCACTCGATATCGACCAGCACATGTCGATATCGACCTCATCACTTCTATCTCGAGCCAGCTCTACTTGACCTCGGATTTGCACTCGAACTCTATCTATTCACTTGATTTGGGGCACTCGATATCGACCACTTCATGTCGATATCGACCAGTCTGTGTCGACATGCTCTGTTCTTCCTCTGGCTCGATTTCTGGTGTTCTGTTCCACTTGATGTCGAGTCTTTAGATCGATTTTGACTACTCAGTAGACTTCGAGTTCTTTTTCAGCTTTTCTTCTCTTCTCCAAATTGCTCCAATTTTGTGTCGATTTCTGCGAAATAACATAAAAACTTGTGAGACCTCTATATTTGACAAATAAACATAAACTACACTAATCTTATGCTTTCCCAACCAATATGCATGCAAATATCGACAAAATAGACATAAATGTATATGGAAAATATGGCAATTTACGCGCACATCAACAACCACGTTCAATTTTGACTCCAGAAGATGACTCGATATCGAGTAGATCAGTCGATATCGACTGTAGTTCTAGTCGATTTCCAGCAAATTCCCGCAAAAGATAAAAGCAACAGTCGACGTCGAGTAGAGCACTCGATATCGGGTCAGCCACTAGATATCGACCTCTGCAGTCGATTTCGAGTCTTCGCAGAAATTGTAAAAGTAACCAAATTTTGTCGGAAAAAAGTCAATAGAATATGAGAGTGATGAGGGAAAGATGAACAGAATAAAAACAGTGATTTGTATAAACTCAATAAACTTAAAAATCTCCAAGATCGGAGATTTCATGCCACAACGATAACCATATAAGCCTATACCAAATTCATGAAAGATAATGTTTTTTTCATCAAATAACCTTTGTTACTAATAATTAGGTGATTTAGAGGCTCTCGCATAAACCCTAAGAGTAACTATCCGATTTCATAATTAATCCAAATTCACAAAAAGATGGCTTTCGCTTAAATGATGCAAATAAGGATCGCCTACTACTTTCGTAGAAGAATCATGCATATAGGATAGAAGACGGAATCGCATAAAAATCATACCTTTGATGCATAAACTTAAATGGCTGTCCTCAGGCTCACCCCGACCCTAGAAGTAAGGGAACTACTCGCGCTTCATCATCATTGACATCATCAGCATTGGAAAATAAACTTGAATTAAAATTGTAAACGTCGAAAGATTACAACCGAACAAAGCAAAATCCGCTCTCGCTCTCCTCTACTTCACTCGGCCACTCTCTCTCTCTCTCTCTCTCTCTCTCTAAATAATTATCTGCGATTGTATGTAATTGAATGTTGGATGATGGATGATTCAAACTCAGCCTTAATGGCTTCTAATTATAGATCTCAAACCTTGGTATCCAAGGATAAGAAAATATATCTTTATTCCTAAAATAAAACTAAATAAAGTAAATAAATAAAATAACTTTAGGTAAATATGAATTCACCCTAAAGGATATAAAGTCTGATAAGAAAGATAAAAGATCCCGACTTAATGTAGAAGTAAACTCCTTCGGATAAGATTTTATCAAAAACTATCGGATCTGTCTGCAGCGTCACTCGATATCGACTAGCTTCAGTCGATATCGACCACTTCTCTTCTATCTCGAGCTAGCTCTACTCGACCTCGGATTTGCACCCGAACTCTATCACTTCACTCGATTTGGGGCACTCGATATCGACCAGCTTATGTCAATATCGACCGGTCTTTGTCGAGTTGCATTGTTCTTCTCCTGGCTCCATTTCTGGTGTTCGAATTTCACTCGATGTCGAATCACTTGGTCGATTTCGACTCCTCAGTAGACTTTGAGTGATTTTCCATCTTTTCTTCTCTTGTCCAAATTGCTCCAATTTTGCCTCAATTTTTGCGAAATAACACAAAAACTCATGTAGACCTCCATAATTGGCAAATAAACATAAATTATACAATTCCTATGCTTTCCCAACCAATATGCATGAAAATATAGAAGAAATCGAACTACAAGTATATGAAAAATATGGTAATTTGAGCGCACATCAAACACCCCTTACTTAAGCTTGCTTGTCCCCAAGCAATACTTTTAGCGGTCATTCAGGGGAAGAAACTAAACCCTCAACATCATAGATTCATTGTTATATGTCCCTATAATCAATTGTCATCCTAGAAAAGGTACTAATGTCAACAAATCCATGCATGTGAATAAAAGCAACATCATACTCACAAAAGGAGGGTTATATGCATAAAACAATTTCACGCGACAAAGCATTAATAATGAAGAGGACTTTTGCAAGCTTATGGAGAAGTAGATTGGTTAAAGGCTAAAGGTGGGCAAATTTTTGGCCATGTGGTGTTAAATCCAAGGAAATAAACTTTCTTTCCAAACTTTCATTCCACATTCTTTCTTCATAATATTTCTCACCTTTCACTCTTCGCTCAATGCTTTTTTTACTATAACACTTTTACCTCTCTAACCTTAGCACTGCCTTCTCATGAGTCGCAAACATTGGTGTCATGAATGGCCCCAGATACTTAGTACTTCGGACTCCTCACCTTGTGTCCCATCTCGCCGAACTAACATCTCAAGGAGCAGGGTCGATCTACCTTTATCTCCTGAGGTGATCGGATTTTTTCTCACTCATTAAATTTTCCATAATTCAAATTTCTTTCATTCCTGCACACAACTTCAATAATAATATGCACAAACTCCATATAACAACTCCAAATATGACATCCATTCTCAACCTAGTCCTCGGATAGGGTATAAGGTATAAAAATTGGGCAATATGTAATGTATGTGGAGGAATAATATTGTAAGGCTCATATGTGGCTTGTGTAATGCAAATTTGCATAGGTAAGGCTAGGATATGAAATTGAGAACATGTATGGAAATTATAAAGTCCTCCATCATTTTATGATGCATAAAGATAAATAAACATATCTAAAGTATCTATGTAAACAAAATATGCATAAAGATGAAAAAGAATATGCAATATGCGAAAAAATGTGTAAAATATGCAAGTAAGCCTTTCCCCCACCCCATACTTAAAGATTACAGTGTCCTCACTGTATAAGAAATAGGGTTAAGAAAGACACTTACTAAAAATTAGCGAAAATCAAGTGTTGAAGACGTCTGCAGGGGCAGTCAATATCGATTGATCCAGTCGATATCGACTAGTTTCACTCGATTTCTGGTGATTCTAAGCTTCATGGTGATCCTTTGTCGATCACAAGCTCTCCAAATTGACTTTCTTAGTCGATATTGAGTACTTTACTCGATTTCGAGTTATCTTTTGCGCTTCTTCTCCTGAAATTCGTTAGAAAAAACAAAAAGCAAAACCAAAACATAAAGTCTTAAAATAACATGTCCAAACCCTAAAAACTAATGGTCTTATTACAAGCTCTAGACTTTATAGTCGCTAGGCCGACTTCTTCTTTCATGCTCCTAAGGCGGCATCTGCAGAACCCATGTAGCTTGGGCCTTAAATAGCACTCCGTTCTTGTCTCGCTGCTGCATCCCGCCTGGATGGATCTTGTTCGCTGTAAAGGGAACCATCTTCTTTGTTTTGAATCTATTCGGAAACCAATGATCCTTTGATTGGAGACATACACCTTATCTCCTACTTCGTAGTTGTTCGGATCATCACTGGATACCCTGGCTTACCACTGATCCTTTGATTGGAGACATAAATCCTTTGATTGTAGACATAATTCCTTTATCGAAATTGAGAAAGAGGAATACATACCTTGGCTTACCTTGTCGGAGCTTTCCTTTTCTGTCTGTGAGTCTAGTCGATATCGACTAATTTCAATCGATATTGACTTGTCTTCTGCTCCTGGTGGTTCTATCGATGTGAAGGAATTCGGCTCGACATGCTCAACTCGATATCGACTAGTGTTACTCGATATCGAGTGAGTTTTCTCTCCTTCAGCTTCTGGTTCAGTCGATGTCGATTTTGAATTTTGGTCGATTTCGAGTGCTGCACTTGATTTCGAGTTGTCTGCTCTGACATCGACCCCATACTTAAAACCTAGCACAGAATCTTGAATATTGTTAGTCGATATCGACTAACCTGGTTCGATTTTGAGTGGTGCTTTTGTTCCTTCGTTCAAGATTGCCATGATTTCCTCCATTTGGGCTTCTATATCCCTCTTCTCTAACTCTTCTGGGGTCATATTTCATACCTTAGCTTCCCCGTATGCGATGTAGACTCCTTTGATTGATTTTACCTCCATAGGCCCTTCATTCTTCTTCACCTCTTGTTGAACGCGTACTCTATTACTTCATCGCTGATGGTGAATGAGAGCAATCCTTTCCTTACGCCTATATTTGCATCAACGGCTGCTAAGAAAGGCCTTCGTAAAATAGTTGGACAAGCAGGGTCCTCTGCCATTTCAACAACTAGAAAATCAGCATGGACAAAGAACTTACCTACTTGCACTAGCACATCATCCACCATGCCTGTTGGAATGGCCACTGTGTTGTTTGCCATAAAAATTTTAGCATCCACAGGCTCTAGGGTACCAATCTTTACCTTTGACCATATTGTTAGTTGCATAACGCTAACACTAGCCTCTAAATCACATAATGCATTAAATTAGTGTGACCTAAGCCTATAGTGATAGAAAACCTACCTGGGTCCGCCCTCTTGTCCAGTAGATCCAACTTGCTGCACTCCTCTACGATCTCAGCAATTGATCGCTTATTACCTAGTATGTCTTTGAGGAACCTTACATATGATGGCATATCATGAAGAGCTTCAGTAAATGGAATTGTTACATTGAGCCCTTGAAGCATCTTCACAAAGCGCTGGAACTTCTTTTCCGTCGGGTCCTTTAAAGTTTTCTTAGGGAATGGCAGCACCTTCTTCTTCACTGCGGCTGAAGTTGAGTCGATATCGAGTAGGGTCTGGTCGATGTCGACTGGTGGAGTTGATTTATGTTGTCGCTCAGCTTCTGTATCAACATCGAGTAAAGGGGACTCGATGTCGACTGCATCTTGGTCGATATCGAGCCCTTTCTTGGGGCTTTCTCCTCTGCTTTTTGCTCGAGCGTTCGCAGTTGACACCCACTCCTTAGATTCATAGCCGCTATTTGATCAGTAGTTTTGCCTTTAAGATTAGGCACAGTAGATCCTGGCAGCGATCTTGACGGTTTGGAAATTTGTTCAGCCAATTGACCGATTTGGGTCTCCATGTTCTTTTTCCAAACGTCGATCTCCCCGAGCCTAGAATTGATGCCTTGCAGCTGAGTATGGACTGAGTTATTGGCTTGTTTAAACTCAGTACCATGGTTCCTCCGCAGCTCATCAAGGATGATCTGCAGGTCATCCTTCTTTGGTTCCCGCTCAAGGTGCCCTGGTACTGTATAAGGTGGGGGATCCCTCTGTTGATGCTGAAGTTGATAGAACCTTTGATACCCCCAATACTGCTGATTGCCCCCTCCAAAGGGGCCTCTCGTCCACTAAGCTTCCTCTTGCATTTCTGTAATGCTGAGCTGCTCCAAATGAGGGCAGGCGTTGGTGTTATGCCTGGTAGACCCACATTCTTGGCAAGCTTGGTTGTTGGAGAGGAATCTAACTTGCTTTTGCAGGCGGCGTGTCTGATCATTGTTGAATTGTTGCCGCACATCAGGATCGATCTCTTTTGGAGGCTCATAAAGTGGCATTGATGGGGCAAGCCTTGAGTCATAGGCCTCAGCAGTCCCATATGTGTTATCGAAGTTGAAAAGCCTCTCAATTGTGTCCTAGGCCTCCTGCAACGGCCGAAGATTATGATTCCCGAGTTACGTTTCGGAGGATAAAACCCCTCGTTGGATCTTGCGCTCAAAGTACATGTTGAAGGTTTTAAAATCAACAATTTCGCTTTAAAGGTGGAATTTCATACCCAAAACCGAGAGAGATCGTTGGAATCCCCGGGGTAAGACGTCCCTTGTACATGCCCTATCGCCTAAGTCGCAAAATTCATTGATCATACAATCAAGAAGATTCCAAATCCTTACATAAGGTTTCCACGACAAAGCTCGGTCAAAACATGATCAAAAACATCCAAAACCATACCGTTAAATAATTGGTGAAGTCAGGGTCTCGACTCTCTCTTTCCGCCTTGTTAGACCCCGCGGTCATGGAGCCAAATCAGCAGCAATAATGATAAGCATAATGGATACCGAAAAACGTTAATAGCGGGCGGGATCAGATCGATGCCCACTTGGGTCTGTCCCTTCGTAAAGGGTGATGTCCCCACAATATGTACACACATACGCTATACCTAATAATCATGCTTCTAGGTGCAAGGCGGAATATTAACACACTAGCATACCCCTAAGATCAAGTGCATAATAATAATAGTAATAATAATAAGGCATTATCACATAATATCAAGTGGTATATCCCTCTCCTACTCCCGCACCCATGCTAGTTAGAGCAGGAACCGGCCGCGTTTTCCACTCCCGCGCCCATGCTCGTTAGTGCGGGAATCGACCGCGTTCAATATCATAACATCATCAATCGCATCAATAGAAATAAAGTGTTGTTGAAGACTCATATGACTCAGGACAAGACCCGATAGGACTGGACTGTCCTATGACCCTAGCAAAGACTCTAGTTAACTTCACAGATAACGACCGTTCTGTTTACATACACATACAGAAACAGAACGCTTAATGGTCAATGAAACCTAGCATGATACTACATGGCATGCTGATCGTGATATGAAAGCACCTAGTATATCATGCACCTATATTAGGGAGATCTATTTAATCCGAATAAGCTCCGAAGAGACTTACCTGGCTAGCAGAACAGCAAAATAGGAACCCGGCACATAGCAAGCACAATCACAGAATATCACCTAAATACATCACGAGAATACACTGAGTATATTTCTATAGCTACTCCGGATATATATATATATAGGTTGGATCCCGTGTAAGCAACCCTTACGATGTAATTTGTGAGCAGAGAAATTATTCGTAGGTACCAAGCGATTATTCATGTATAATAATGTAATTATTCGTATGTATGAACAAATGTAATTACTCGTATGCAACAAAGGATTATTCATATGTATGTACATACGAATAATCACTTGGTACCTACGAATAATGTCACTGTTCACAATTTACTTTTAATCTCATCCGTTTGATCTTTTTAATCCGACGCTCCAGATTTGCTCACAAATTACACAGTAAGGCTTGCTTACACAGGATCTATCCTCTCTCTCTCTCTCTATATATATATATATCACACACTCATAGAAGCAAATAAATAAACAAAATCGCATCTGTCATACTTTCAATTCATCACGATCAATCATCTCTTGTCTCATACCATATTCATCTTATCTTGTTAACTCATTAACTTAGACAACCTCCACATCATACTTAGTCAAATCCGCATATTACCATTTAATACCCATGCTTAGCGTATAATTATTGTTCGTGAGGGGAGGGGATATTTGCTTAAAATAAAATATTCAAATTCAAACTAAGCTAACTCACTTATCCAAGCAAATAAAATACAAGAATCCCTCCCGTTTTAGTGGTAGGGTGATTTAGGATCGAATCCACGAGGAGGTATGTCAGCGCTTCCTATGCTTCCCGTCACGATCAAGTTTCGACTCTAGGAGACACTCGATATCGAGGTGTCTAGTCGATATCGACCTCAGTTCTGGTCGATTTTCAGCTAAGTACCTGCAGAAGGCAGAAGCAAGCAGTCGACGTCGAGATGGTACTCGATATCGATGTTAGCACTCGATATCGACCTTTACAGTGGATTTCAAGTCTTCAAACAGAAACTGTAAAATGAACCTAATTTATCGGAAAAGATATCCGAAGAACGTAGAATAGTGATGGAAAGATGGACAGAGATAAAAACACAATCTTTGTATATGAACTCAATAAACTAAAAGCTTCCAAGATCGGGGGATTCATGCCACAACGATAATCATGCAAGTTTTATGCTAAAGTTATGAAATTTAATGTATTTCCGTCAAATAACTTTTGTTACCAATTCATGAGTAATCCGAATTCACAATATGATTGGCTTTCGCTTCAATAATGCAAATAATGAATCTCCTCAACTCTCGCAAAGGATCATGCATAGGATAAAAGACGGAATCGTATAAAAATCATACCTTTGATGCACAAACTTACATTGCTATCGTCGAGCTCACCCCGTCCCTAGAAGTGGGTGAACTACTCGCGCTTCATCATTGAACTCATCATCATCATGGAAAAGAAACTACTTTAATTAGAATCAAAAGAAAGATTACATCGAACAAAGCCAACTCTTTGCTCTAGCTTCCCTCCAACCTCACTCGGCTCTCTCTCTCTCTCTCCTAACTCTGCGTGTATAACTAAAACTTGTTGTTCTTGGATGATTGAAACCAGCCCTAATGGCCTCTAATTATAGATTTCTCACCTTGGTATCTGAGGATTCGAAAACCTATCTTTATTCCTATGATAAACTAAATTAAAGTAAAACAGCTAAATTACTTAGGTAAATATCAAAAGCTGATAAGTCTGGTGATGATATGATAGAAGATCTCGACTTTACGATAATCTCAAACGCTTCGGATAGAATTCTATCAAAAACAGCGTCGGATCCGTTCTGTAGCAGACATCGATATCGACCATGAACATCGATATCAACCCCTTTTCTTCTTATCTCGAATAGTTCTACTCGACCTCGGATTGGCACTCGACTTCTATCTATATCCTCGATCTCTGTTTCTCTGCTCTGTTCGATTCCTGGTGCTCTGTTTCACTCGATATCGAGTCTTTAGGTCGATTTCGACTCATCTGTAGACTTCGAGTTCTTTTTCCTCTCTTTTCTCATGTCCAAATTCGTCCATTTTCGTCTCGATTTCTGTGAAATAACATAAAAACTCGTGTAGACCTCAAAATCTTATGATTTTGACAAATAAGCATAAACTACACTAATCTTATGATTTCCAAACCAATATGCATGCATATAACGTCAAAATGGACATAAATATGCATAGAAAATATGGCAATATGCGTGCATATCAAACACCCCATACTTAAGCTTGCTTGTCCCCAAGCAATACTTTTAATGGTCATTCAGGGGAAGAAAGTAAACCCTCAACATCATAGATTCATTCTTATATGTCCTTACAATCAATTGTCATCCTCGAAAATGTACTAATGTCAACAATATTCATGCCTGTGAATAAATGCAACATCATACTCGCAAAAGGAAGGATATACGCATAAAACAATTTCGCAACATAGCATTAATAATCAAGAGGACTTTTGCAAGCTTTAGAGAAGTATAGATTGGTAAAAGGCTAAAGGTGGGCTAATTTTTGGCCATGTGGTGTTAAATCCGGGGAAATATCCTTTCTTTCCAATACATTCCACATTCCTTCTTCATCATATTCTCACCTTTCACTCATCGCTCAATGCCTTTTTTTCACTATAATGCTTTTAATTCTCTAACCTTAGCACTGTCTTCTCGCGAGTCGCAAACATGGGTATCATGAATGGCCCCAGATACTTAGTACTTCGGACTCCTCACCTTGTGTTCCATCTCGCTGAACTAACATCTCAACGAGCAGGGTCGACCTACCTTTATCTCCTAGGGTGATCGGATTTTTTTTCGCTCATTAAATTTTCCATATTTCAAAAATTGTTTCATTCCTTCCAACAACTTCAATATAATGCACAACATCCATATAACAACTCCAAAGATGACATCCTTTCTCAACATTGTCCCCGAATAAGGTATAAGGTATAAAAAAAATGGGAAATATGTAATATATGTGGAGCAATAATGATGTA
Source organism: Persicaria maculosa (assembly GCA_963922045.1). Lineage (NCBI taxonomy): Eukaryota > Viridiplantae > Streptophyta > Magnoliopsida > Caryophyllales > Polygonaceae > Persicaria > Persicaria maculosa. The sequence goes on from OY998268.1 coordinate 29,626,036, forward strand.
AGGCTCATATATGACTTGTGTAATTGCAAATATGCATAGGTAAGGCTTGGATATTAACTTTAGCACATGTATGGAAATTATAAAGTCCTTCATCCTCTTATCATGCATATGTCAAAAGCAACTTCAAATTTTACCTCTCTTTCATGGTTTTTCTCTAAAAAAAATTGCACTTCATTGTGACTTCACTTTACTAGGCAATTTCATGTTATATCTTAAATGAATCTACTTTTGCATCGTCAAGTTCCTTATAAACTTCCATGACTCTTTTCTTTATTTTTAAAATTTTTTATAGGGGTCATTCTTTTTTCTTTTTTTTCGAAAATTTAAAATAAAACATGCTAAGATAAAATAATATGCATAAAGATAAAGACATCTAAATTAACTATGTATGAATATGCATAAACATGTAAAAACTATGCAATAACTATGAAAAATTTCAAAAAATGCCCAAAATATGCAAAAATATGTTAAAATATGCGAGTAAGCCCTTCCCCCACCCCATACTTAAAGATTACAATGTCCTCACTGTATAAGAACTAGGGTTAAGAAATAAACTTACTAAAACTTCACGAAAATCAGGAGTCAAAGCCGTCTGTAGTAGAGCTCGATATCGGGCATACCAGTAGATATCAACTAGTTACCTCGATTTCTGGTTCAAGCTTCAGGGTGATCCGGCCTCGACCACAAGCTACTCTGAATTGACCATCTTGGTCGATATCGAGCTCTTTGCTCGATTTCGATGTCTGTTATGCGTTCCTTCTTTCCTGAAACTTGTTAGAAAACAAAAAACTAAAACTAAACATGCATAATGTCTTAAAACAACAAAAAAGATGTCCAAAACCCAAAAAACTAATTGTCTTCGTTACAAGCTCTAGACTTTAAAGTCGCTAGGCCGACATCTTCTTTCAAGCTCTCAAGGCGGCATCTGCAGAGCCCATGTAGCTTAGGCCTCAAATAGAACTCCTTTCTTATCTCTTAGCTGCATTCCGCCTAGATGGATTCGATTCACCGTAAATGGTCCCATCCTCTTATCTTTGAATCTACTAGGGAACCAATGCTCTTTTGATTTGGAGACACACACCCTATCTCCTACTTCATAATGGGTTGAATAATCATTGGATACCCTGCACAAGCGCACATACCAAGGCAAAACTCTTCCAAATAATGATAAATCTTTAATTGAAATAAAAAAAAGAGGAGTCCGTACCTTGGCTTACCTTTTCTTCTGTCAGTGAGTCAGGTCGATATCGATCAGCAGTACTCGATATCGAGCTCTGTTGTGCTCCTGGAGGTCATGTTGATTTGGAGTGGTTCTGCCCGATATGGTCAGGTCAATGTCGACCTTCTGTCCTCGATATCGAGGTACCTTCTCCTTTTTTCTCATCTTCTGGGGCAGTCGATTTTGGCATAGGCTTTTGGTCGATATCGACCCGTGTGCTCCATTTCGATGTTCCTTCTCCTCCATCAACCCCATACTTAAAACCTGGCATATAATCTTGAACAATGTTAGTCGATATCGACTTACCTCGGTCGATTTTGAGTGGCTTTTTGGCTCCTTCGTTCAACATCGCCAGAACTTCCTCCACTTGGGCTTCTATGGCCCTCTTTTCAAGCTCCTCGGGTGTCATATTCCTTACCTTAGCTTCCCCACATGTGATGTAGACACCATTGATTGACTTTACCTCCATTGGCCCTTCATGATTCCTCACCGTCTTGTTGAAGGCGTACTCTATCACTTCGTCACTGATAGTGAATTAGAGCAATCCTTTCTTCATGCTTATGTTGGCATCGACGGTTGCTAAGAACGGCCTACCTAAAATAATTGGACAAGCAGGGTCCTCTGACATATCAACAACTAGAAAATCAGCAGGGACAAAGAACTTACCTACTTGTACTGGCACATCATCTAACATCCCTATTGGAATAACTATCGTCTTATTGACCATGTATAGCTTTGCATCCACGGGCTCCAGGGGACCTATCTTTATCTTGTGCCATATGGTTAGTGGCATCATGCTAACACTAGCACCCAAATCAACTAAAGCATTAAAACGATATTGACCTAAGACTATAGCGATAGAAAACATACCTGGGTCCGCCCACTTCTCTAATAGCTCTAATATGTTGCACTCCTCTGCGATCTCACGTATGATGGCATCTCATGAAGTGCTTCGGTGAATGGAATTGGGACATTAAATCCTTGAAGCATCTTCACGAATGGCTGAAATTTCTTTTCCGCTGGGTCCTTAACAATTTTCTTTCATGGGAATGGCAACACCACCTTATTCCATGTGGCTGGAGTTGGGTCAACATCGACTAGATGGTGGACGATATCGACTAGAGGAGTAGATTTCTGTGGTGATTCAGCATTAGTATCGACATCGAGTTGAGTATGGTCGACATCGGTATCACCCTGGTCGATATCGATAGGGGTGTCGATATCGAGGTCTGTTTCGGTGCTTTCTCCTTCGCTTTTTGCTCGGGCGTTTGCAATTTATGCCCACTCCTTAGATTCCTGGCCGTTATGTGTCCAGTAGTTTTGCCCTTTTGGTTGGGCACAGTTGATCCAGGCAATGATCGTGACGGTTTGGGTATTTGTTCTGCCAATTGACCCATTTGGGTCTCCATATTGCGCTTCCAAACATCGATCTCCCCGAGCATAGAATTTATGCCTTGCATCTGAGTATGGACGGAGTTATTAGCTTGTTTAAACTCGGCATGGTTCCTCCACATCTCATCAAGAATGATCTGCAGGTCATCCTTCCTTGTTTCCCACTCCGGGTGCCCTGGTGCTCTATAAGGTGGGGGATCCCTTTGTTGATAGAACCGTTGATCTCCCCAACACTGCTGATTGCCCCCTCCATAGGGGCCTCTCGTCTACTTGGCTTCCTCATGTTGCTCCGCCATATATACTTGCTCAAGATGTGGGCATGCACTAGTGTTATGCCTTGTTGAGCCACATTCCTGACAAGGTTGATTATTGCTGAGGAACATAACTTGCTTTTGAAGGCGGTGTATTTGATCGTTGTGGAATTATTGCCGCACATCAGGATTAATCTCCTTCGGAGGCTCATAAAGTGGCATAGATGGGGCAGGCCTTGAGTCATAGACCGCAGCAGTCCCAAACGTGTTATCAAAGTTAACGAGCCTCTCAATCATCTCCCAGGCCTCCGTTGGTGTGAGCTCAATGTACCGATAGGAGGTGTATGAGTTGATTCTTTCCCTATTCGGCGCATCAAGGGAGTTGTAGAAGATCTCCTGGATGACATATGGTAATTGCCCATGCGTCGGGCATGATCTCAGCAAGTCCTTAAAACGCTCCCACTCTTGCGCCAATGTCTCACCAGGCTTTTGTTTAAAAGCCTTGATCCTTTGCCGCAACATCGCCGTTTTAGATGGAGGAAAGAACTTGTTTAGGAACGCATCCTTCACCTCTGCCCATGTCCTTAGTGAGCGTGGAGCCAAACTCTCTAGCCATTGTAATTCCTTCCCTACCAAAGACCATCGAAAGGACTTTAGTCTAAAATACTCTAAATTCACACCATCAGCAATAGTTTCACATAAATCCATGAAAGTAGAGATATATTGCAAGGGGCATTCATTAGGTCTTCCTTCAAAAGTATTTCTTTTAATCTCATATAGGAAGTTGATCTTTATTTCATAGTTAGAAGGAGGAATTAAAATAGCGGATTCAGGAACATGTAGCGGCGGATGCATGTATTGCATCATCGTCTGTGGATACTGATTGAGCCGCTCCTGGGCTTGTCTCCGCACATCCTCCTCTCTATCAGCGCGGGCTCGCTCTGCAGCAGCGGCGGCCCTTTCAGCAGGGATTGTAGCGTTGTGGTCCTCTATTTCCTTCCTCAATTGCTCAATGGTCTAAGCCTGTGTCTCGTTATCCGCCATGATTCTGATAGCTTTGTCGCGAAGACGGAAGAAACATTCAGGCTTGTCAATGCTTTCCAGGATAGGTTCGCGATCAGAGCGTCGCATAAACCTATAAAATAAGCACTAAAAAAGATCGTGAGTAAACTTAGGTGGCGATTGATTGCCTCCCCGGCAATGCCGCCAATTTGTTCGTGAGGGGAGGGGTTATTTGCTTAAAATAAAATATTCAAATTCAAACTAAGCTAACTCCCTTATCCAAGCAAATAAAATACAAGAATCCCTCCCGATGTAGTGGTAGGGTAATTCAGGATCGAATCCACGAGGAGGTATGTCAACGCTTCCTAAGCTTGCCGTCACGATCAAGTTCCGGCTCCAGGAGACACTCGATATCGAGGTGTCTCGTCGATATCGACCTCAGTTCTGGTCGATTTCCAGCTAAGTACCTGCAGAAGACGGAAGCAAGCAGTCGACGTCGAGATGGTACTCGATATCGATGTTAGCACTCGATATCAACCTTTACAGTCGATTTCGAGTCTTCAAACAGAAACTGTAAAATGAACCTAATTTATCGGAAAAGATATCCGAAGAACGTAGAATGGTGATGGAAATATGGACAGAAATAAAAACACAAACTTTGTTTATGAACTCAATAAACTAAAAGCTTCCAAGGTCGGGGATTCATGCCACAACGATAATCATGCAAGTTTTATGCTAAAGTTATAAAATTTAATGTATTTCCGTCAAATAACTTTCGTTACCAACTATTAGGTGATTAGAGGCTCTCGCATAAAACCTAAGAGTTACTATCCAATTCATGAGTAATCCAAATTCACAATATGATTGGCTTTCGCTTTAATAATGCAAATAATGAATCTCCTCAACTCTTGCAAAGGATCCTGCATAGGATAGAAGACAGAATCGCATAAAAATCATACCTTTGATGCACAAACTTACATTGCTATCGTCGGGCTCACCCTGACCCTAGAAGTGGATGAACTACTCGCGCTTCATCATTGAACTCATCATAATCATGGAAAAGAAACTACTTTAATTAAAATCAAAAGAAAGATTACACCGAACAAAGCCAATTCTCCGCTCTCGCTTCCCTCCAACCTCACTCGGCTCTCTCTCTCTCCTAACTCTGCGTGTATAACTAGAACTTACTGTACTTGGATGATTGAAACCAACCCTAATGGCCTCTAATTATAGATTTCTCACCTTGCTATCCGAGGATTCGAAAACCTATCTTTATTCCTATGATAACCTAAATTAAAGTAAAACAACTAAATTACTTAGGTAAATATCAAAAACTGATAAGTCTGGTGATGATATGATAGAAGATCTCGACTTTAGGATAATCTCGAATGCTTCGGATATAATTCTATCAAAAACAGCGTCGGATCTATTCTGCAGCAGACATCGATATCGACCATGAACATCAATATCGACCCCTTTTCTTCTTATCTCGAGCAGTTCTACTCGACCTCGGATTAGCACTCGACTTCTATCTATATCTTCGATCTCGGCCACTCGATATCGACCTTTCAACATCGATATCGACCTTGTCATGTGGACATGCTCTGTCTCGATTTCAGCGAAATAACATAAAAACTCGTGTAGACCTCTATATTTGACAAATAAGCATAAACTACACTAATCTTATGATTTCCCATCAAATATGCATGCATATAACGTCAAAATGGACATAAATGTGCATAAAAAATATGGCAATTTGCGCACACATCAATTATATGTATATCATCATCGTCATAAGTAACTAATATTCATCTGCTTATAATAAATCACCGCAAGTCATGCTATCAGTCACACATATCGTACCGTCAGTCAACCGAAAATATCATCATGCTAGGTAGTCATCCAACAAGTCGGATTCCCAAATTAGTTTAAAAACTATTTCAAAATCTGGTTTAATTAGTTAAGAGTTCTGAACCTTGAAAATGCTCGTAAAATTCATTTTCAATTTATTTATTAAATCATTTTGTAACTTTAAAATTATTTTCTAAATTTCCTTTTTACAACTTCAAGTATCAAATAATATATTTTAAATCCCAATTAATATTACATAATATTTTAATACTATTTATTAAATACTTTCGAAAAATATATCCAAATCCTTTCAAGTCCCAACTGTTTTATTATTTAATGAAACAGCCCCTTATAAAATCGCCAAAATAATATTTTATATTTTAATCTTCAAATAATATTATAAAATTTTAAATGTCGTTAAATAATTAAATAAATAAACGGATAAACCTGAACCGAACCTAACCCATTTACACCCAACCGAGCCGAATCGAACCAAACCGAACCCGTAATTATATACTCCCAACCGATTGAATATTAAAACAAAATAATATAATATAATTATTTTAGGAGGTGGGGCCCACTACAAGTTTTCTTCTTCATTTCAAACCGAAGACTCCCGCCATGGCCATTCTTGCTCGCTTGCGTCGTCCGCCCGGAGAAGACGAAGGCTCGCCAGTGACGCTCGACCTCATGTCCTCGCCCGTCCAGCCCCGCCTCGGCCTCCTGTTCACCCGGACTCTCCCAGCTCGCCGCTTGCACTCGCTCAACACTCGCTCGCGCTCTCGTCCTCGCTCAGCCTTGCGTCGCGATCGCTCACGCCTCTCTCGAGCTCACCGGAGCTCTCGAGTTCACCCGACTCCCCGTATTCAACTCTCGCCCACCCCCGACTACTCTAAGCATCGAAAGAAAGCATGAAATCGAACGAGGAAGAAAAGAAAGCTCGGGAGCTCACCGACGTGTTCGCGACTTCAGAGAGTGCGACTTCAGAGCTCTCGATCAGAGTTCTGGGTAGCCTAAGAGGCTCGCGATGGCCCGTCGCACCTGCGTCGGATGGGAAGGAGTAAGATGGTGGAGCTCGGGGGCGATTTCAATCAAAAACGAAGGAGGACGGCTTATCGGAAGTTTGTTTGGGGATTGAATGGGCGGTGTACTTCCTGTGGCTTGGCAGTGGCGCCGAGTGCTCCGGGGCTGCTGTTGTTGGCCTTCGATGAATGAGTGGAAGACGATGGTGGTGATGACAGTGACGGCGCAGCGAGGCGTGGTGCGTGGTGGTCGTAGTGAGAGGAGGAAGTGATGGTGTGACAAAGGTGGTGTGGGAGGAGGAAGAAGGAAGGAGGAGTGGTGGTGGTGTTGCGTGGGAGTGGCGACGGTGTTGATGAATGGAGGTGGGGAGGAGGATGGATGATGAATATGGTGAAAGATGGGAGTTGGTAAGGGTGATAATGAAGAGTGGCGGTGAGGATAGTGATGTGAGTGAAGATTGACGAGGAGAGGGAGTGGATTTGAAGGGGTATGGTGAGGTGGGGGAGTGGGTGAGGATGAGTGTTGAATTGTTTAAATCAACACCCGAAAATAAATCTCGAATACGCAAATTTTGAATCCTGAAATTAGTTCTGGAATGTTAGTTTTCCCGAATCTCACTTCCTTGATCAATTAAATTTTTAAAACCCAAAAGGACATCGTCATCCGATAATTATTTTAAATTCTCGAGGTGAACTAATGGAGTCTTTCGTCAAATTTTAAATTCATGTCGGAATCCGCTAACGAGTTTTAAATTCGATTGAAATTCATTTTCAATTTCCTTTTCTGAAAAATTAGGATTTGAAAATCCGAGCCTTTACACCTCCGTAGGTGTAAGCTCAATGTACCGATAGGAGGTGTAAGAGTTGATTCTCTCCTTATTCAGCGCATCAAGGGAGTTGTAGAAGATCTCCTGGATGACATAAGGTAGTTGCCCATGCGTAGGGCATGATCGCAATAAGTCCTTGAAGCGCTCCTATGCCTGCGATAATGTCTCGCCAGGCTTTTGTTTAAAAGTCGTGATCCTTTGTCGCAGCATCTCCGTTTTTTATGGAGGAAAGAACTTGTTTAGGAACGCATCCTTCATCTCTGCACATGTCCTCAGCGAGCGTGGAGCCAAGCATTCAAGCCATTGCAATGCCTTCCCTACAAGAGACCATCGAAAGGATTTTAGTCTAACATATTCTAAATTTGCGCCATCGGCGATAGTCTCACATAAATCCATAAAAGTAGAAATATGTTGTAAGGGGCATTCATTAGATCTTCCTTCAATACTATTGCATTTAATCTCAGAAAGGAAGTTAATTTTAATTTTATAGTTAGAGGGAGGAATGAGAATCGCAAATTCAGGCACATGGAGTGGATGGTGCATGTATGGCATGACCGTCTACGAATATTGATTGAGCCTCTCTTGTGATTGTCTGTGTGCATCCTCCTCTCTATCAGCGCGAGCTCTCTTTGCAGCTGTAGTTGCCCTTTCATTGGTGATGGTGGTGTTGTGTTCCTCAATCTCTTTCCTCAACCTCTCAATGGTTTAAACCTGTGTCTCATTCTTCTCCATGATTCGGATTGCTCTGTTTCGAAGGTGGAGGAAACGTTCGGGCTCGTCTAGACTTTCCAAGATAGGTACGCGATCAAAGCGTCGCATAAACCTAAAAAATCAGCACTAGAAAGAACGTGAGTAAAAGCTTAGGGCGTGAATAATTGCCTCCCCGGCAACGGCGCCAAATTTTGTTAGGAGGGAAACTGGATCGAATAAAATATCAATAAAATATAAACTCAAACCGATCTCCAAGACTTCTCCAATAAATTACAAGAATCCCTCCGGATGTAGCAGTAGGGTATTTAGGATCGAATCCACGAGGAGGTATGTCAGCGGTTCGTAAGCTCGCAACCACGTTCCAGTCGATTTTCAGAGGATAACTCGATATCGAGTAGATCAGTCGATATCGACTACAGTTCCAGTCGATTTCCAGCAAATTCCTGCAAAAGACAAAAGAAACAGTCGACTTCGAGTAGAGAACTCGATATCGGGTCAACCACTCGATATCGACCTCTGCAGTCGATTTCGAGTCTTCGCAGAAACTGTAAACGTAACCAAATTTTGTCGGAAAAGAGTCCGAAAAATATGAGAGTGATGAGGGAAAGATGAACAGAATAAAAACAATGATTTGTATAAACTCAATAAACTTAAAAACCTCCAAGATCGGGGATTTAATGCCACAACGATAACCATATAAGCCTATGCCAAAGTCATGAAAGATAATGTTTTTTCGTCAAATAACCTTCGTTACTTACAATTAGGTGATTTAGAGGCTCTCGCATAAACCCTAAGAGTTACTATCCAATTACATAATTAATCCAAATTCACAAAAAGATGGCTTTCGCTTCAATGATGCAAATAAGGATCGCCTACTACTTTCGTAGAAGAATCATGCATATAGGATAGAAGACGGAATCGCATAAAAATCATACCTTTGATGCATAAACTTACATAGCTATCGTCGGGCTCACCCCGACCCTAGAAGTAAGGGATCTACTCGTGATTCATCATCATTGACATCATCATCATTGGAAAATAAACTTGAATTGAAATTGCAAACGTCGAAAGATTACAACCGAACAAAGCAAAATCCGCTCTCGCTCTCCTCTACTCCACTCAGCCACTCTCTCTCTCTAACTAATTCTCTATGATTGTATGTAATTGAAAGTTGGATGATGGATGATTCAAACTCAGCCCTAATGGCTTCTAATTGTAGATCTCAAACCTTGCTATCCAAGGATAAGAAAATCTATCTTTTTTCCTAAGATAAAACTAAATAAAGTAAATAAATAAAATCACTTTAGGTAAATATGAATTCACCCTAAAGGATATAAAGTCTGATAAGAAAGATAAAAGATCCCGACTTAATGTAGAAGTAAACTCGTTCGGATAAGATTTTATCAAAAACTGTTGAATCTGTCTGCAGCGTCACTCGATATCGACTAGCTTCAGTCGATATCGACCACATCTCTTCTATCTCGAGCAAGCTCTACTCGACCTCGGATTTGCCCTCGAACGCTATCACTTCACTCGATTTGGGGCACTCGATATCGACCAGCTTATGTCGATATCGACCAGTCTGTGGCGAGTTGTATTGTTCTTCTCCTGGCTCGATTTCTGGTGTTCAAATTCCACTCGATGTCGAGTCACTTGGTCGATTTCGACTCCTCAGTAGACTTCGAGGGATTTTCCATCTTTTCTTCTCTTGTCCAAATTGCTCCAATTTTGCCTCAATTTCAGCGAAATAACACAAGAACTCGTGTAGACTTCCATAATTGGCAAATAAACATAAACTGCACAATTCCTATGCTTTCCCAACCAATATGCATGAAAATATAGAAGAAATCTAAGTAAAAGTATATGAAAATATGGCAATTTGAGTGCACATCACCAGCCAACCTTGTTCGGCCACCAGTACAATCTGTCCTCAAAGGTGTTATTTGGCAGAGGTATATCCAGTATGTCCTTAATAATACTTTAAGCAGAGAAAGATGCATTTTTTCCACCCACCACTTTCCTCCGAGGATATAGTCATTGACAGTTTCCTTGCTATTATATACTACTGGGCAATCACTCATAGTCTGTAAAGGGGCAGTTGATACCCAATTATCCATCCAGAAATTAATGGACTTCCCATTACCTACCGATCAAACAAGACCATCTTTTAAATTTTCTATTATGGAGGCCATCCTGGCCCATTGCCAAAAAGTCCCCCCTTCCCTTTCTTATAGTACAGAAGATGAGATGTTTTTAAGTATTTGTATTGTACAATTTGTACCCATATGTTATTTGGTTCTACTAATATTTTCCATAGGAGTTTCATTTGAAGGGCCTCATTCATCGCTTTGGACTTACGGATGCCCACCCCACCCTTCCCTTTTGGTCTGCAGATTTTGTCACAGCTAATTAACGGGCGAAATTGGAGGTCTTTGTTCTAGAAGAAAGATCTATTAATTTAGTCTAGTTCCTTGTGAATTGTACTCGGGAGTAGAAAGCTTTGCATTGAGTACAGAGGTTTTGATGCAAGGTTGGTACTAATGAGGACCGCCCTACCTTGCTGAGAGAGAGTGTTGGCCCTCCATTTACTGAGTTATTCTTTGAATTTACAGATAATGTCTCCTAATGTTTGTTTACTAACTCTCTCATTCACAATTAGGCATCCAATGTATTTCTCCACTATTGCCTCATTAGAGATCCCAAGGTAGGTGTTAGAGGGTAAATTTTCATGAATTTTTTTATTTGTGAATCGTGATTACATAAACATTGTCACACCCTATAAAAAAATATGATGGATTTGCATAAAGCTTGCCAATGAAAACAATTCTTCGGGCCAATACATGTCAAAAAGGCCCAACAAGCCCAAATCCAATATGATGAATGTGAGTCAGTTGTGTACAACAGTCTCTCTTTGCAGTTATCAAATAGGATGGCTATATACATCCATGACAGGTGCTATATGCACTCCATAAGACGGATTTCTGATCCGTCTGTTGTAAATTCTTTTTAAAATATACGGACAGATCTAGGATCCGTCCGGAATAAAAAAAATAAAAAAATTAGATAGGATGGATCTAGGATTCGTCCTATATGTAAAATAAAAAAAAAAGGAGGGAGCTTTTGAAAAAGCTGCTTTGCAACTTTTTTGGTTTTTTAAGTTTAAGGGCGGATCTCCCATCCACCCTTGTTTTTGTTAAGGTGCAACTTTTTGCTTTTATTATATTATTTTTGTTTGTTTTTATTAGGGGTGGGCACAAATTCCGCAAATCCCGGGCCCGTTCCGGCCCCGTCCCGGGACCGTCCCGATCCCGATCCCGGCCCCGTCCCGGGACCGTCTCAATCCCGATCCCGGTGGGATTTGAAAAAAAAATGAATCCCGTCCCGGTCCGGTCTCGCAAAAATTATACGGGACGGGACGTGGGACGAGGATTCCTTATCCCGCAAATCCCGTCCCGTCCCGCATATATATATATATATATATATATATATATATATATATATATATATATATATATATATATATATATAAATTAGTGTACATTGCACTTTTTATACAATAATATATATACACTGTATATGTATACATAATACAGTTACACTAGTGTAAGTATTACAGTGTGTGTCTGCATTGTGTATATATATATATGTATACAGTGTATATATACACTTATATATATATATTGTGTAAATTATATGTATAATATGTATATATAAAGAAAATTATAAAATATAACAAATATTATAAATATATATATATGTTACGTACGTCTTTTAAAAACGGCAAAATATATAGGAATTTTAGACTTTTATAATGTTTTTTATTTGAGGGACATGGCCCGTCCCGTCCTGGTCCCGTCCCGTCCCGTGAGGGACAAAGCCCGCGCGGGACTGAAAAAAAAATAGTGAATCCTGTCCCGGTCCTGTCCCGCAAAAATTATACGGGATAGGACGCGGGACGACCCCCATCTCGTCCCGTCCCGCGCCCACCCCTAGTTTTTATTTTATATGGGAAAGATCCTAGATCCGTCCTTTGTAAATATTTTAATTTTTTTACAACGGACGGATCTAGGATCCGTTTGTGTATTTTTTTAAAAAAAATAATTATTATTGGACAAGTGTCATGTTGTAGATGCAACGAATCCAAGAGCCGTCTGTTGGAGCCCATATAGCACCTGTCTCTGGTGCATATAGCACTATCCTTAACAAAATGAACAGAAAAAAAAAATGCAAAAAGGAGGTGGGTCAGAGCATGGTAAGGGAAGTTATCTAGGTATCTCATATCTCTCCCTACTATAAAAAGCTAGGCTCCTAAGGGCTGCTTTTTCTTCCGGGGCTTCCCAACATCACCAAAGCAGTGAATAGCAGTAAATACACTTGCAACTTCCGGCTGGCTGGGCTTTCCCCTTCCTGCTTCAAAAAGCTTCACCTACACAAAAAAAAACAAAGAAAAAAGGTTGGCTAGAGAAACAGCAAGCAAACCTTTTCTTTCCCTCCTAGCTTTTCCTGTTCCTGGAGAGAAGCCTGCAACCACACAAAACCAAATCATATAAAAAAGATCAGCAAGAAGCAGCAGCCACAGAACAAAAAGAGCAGGACTCGGCCATTGTCACTGCTCAAACTCCAAAACAGAGGGTATAATTTTATCCTCACAATTTTCTTTGATATGCAGGTAAACAAGGGAGATGGAAAATCAGGGGCTTGGATATAAGTACTCTCACCTAGGGTTGACCTCGATAATAGGCCTAAGTATAAGTACTCTCACCTAGGGTTGACCTCGATAATAGGCCTAAGTATAAGTACTCTCACCTAGGGGTTGAGGGTACTCTCTCTCGTAGACGGCTCGAAACTCGTTTTCGCTGCTACATTCGATCCCGGTGCGGATCGGTTTATAGGGGCGAAATGCTGCCCATTGTCGCCCAGGATCATAAGGTGGCTAACTGGAAAAACAAACATCGGGCAATGACAAACTGATGCACAAAATAATTCAAAAAATTGACAAGTCGAAAGGAGAAGAGCATCTATTGCAGTTTAAATACCATGAACTAGCTACAGGGAAAACATAAAAGGGGTTCCTAACCGATAAGATGTTAACCAATCTCCAACAAGGATGCAAAGTTCCTATGAGTGGTGCTGTCTCCTATCTTAAGACTGGACAGAGGAACAATTCTCTCGCACATCCCTCCTATTTCTGCCTGTGTGCAATTATTTTGGAGAAGAAAAATCACCCATTGATTCCCAGATAAATCAAAGAAGCTGCGAACAACAAAAATGGGAAAACGAATTCTCTACAAATCAAATTGCACACAAAACTGAGATAATTTCAAGTTGAGAATTGAAGGGAGCATGCTTGCAGGAAAAGGACAAAGAAAGAGCTTGCAATCTCTCTCTAATTTTTTGAAATTACTCCCTAAAGTTACTAATTCAGTCTTCAACAAAATTGAGATTCAATGGGGAGCCTAGATCCATTCAAACACAATCGAAAAACTCCGAAATCGGGCTAGATGAAATAAAATAAGAATCACCTGTATTGTAATAATATGTAACAGAGTTTGGGATTTCAAATTCTCACTGTTTCATTCATTAAAAAACAGATTTTACAAAGTGAAAGGTATTTATAGCCACAATTGCTTCTTTCTCAAGACATCCTCTAACCACACTCTAATGACATTGTTAACAAACTAATCTTGACCATAGTTTGACTAATTCATTAACCAAGTAGTCAATAGGCCCCCTCAAGCTTGGGGATGGTACAACCCGAGCTTGGAGAGAATGTAATTTTGTTGATCCGAAGGAAGAACCTTAGTGAGAATGTCTGCAAGCTGCTAAAAGGAAGTAACAAAAGACAAACTGAGAAGACCTTCCAGCACCTTGTCATGAGTGAAATGGAAGTCGACTTCAATGTGCTTGGTGCGCTCGTGAAATATAGGATTTATGGCAATCTGGATGGCTGAACGGTTGTCACTATACAATGTGACAAGTTTGATCTGAGCAACTGAGAAATCTTGAAGCAAGCGAATGAGCCAAGTGATCTTTGTAGCTGCATATGCCATGGCTCGATATTCAGATTTAGAATTGCTGTGTGAAATAACTGATTGTTTCTTGGACTTCCAACTAACTAGACATGTTCCAAGGAAGATGATAAAACCAGTAACTGATCGTCTGGTGATCGGGCAGGAAGCCCAATCAGAGTCAGAAAAAGCTTTGAGAACAGGAGTAGAGCAACCATTGAGGAGGATCCCCTGACTAGCAGTGTCTTTGACATAACGAAGAGTATGTAGAAGAGCTATCCAGTGAGGAGCACGGGGAGCTTGCATAAACTCACTCAAAGTTTAGACAGCATAGCTCAAATCAGGCCTAGTGTTGGTAAGGAAATTTAATTTCCCAACTAAAGCTCTGTAAGGAGTAGGATCAAAGAGCAATTCACCATCTGTGGTATTCAATTTAAGTTGGAGAGGAAGGGGAGTAAGAGCAGGTTTAGTAGAAGCAAGGTCGACCTCAAGTAAAAGATCAAATGTGAATTTTGCCTGAGAAATGGCAATACCCGAATCAAGATGAGTAACCTCCATGCCCAAAAAGTAATTGAGTCGACCAAGGTCTTTAATGCTGAAGAAAGAGTGAAGAAACCTCTTAACTCGATGGATTTCATCCATGTCAGAACCAGTGACTAAGATGTCATCAACATATACTGCTACAATGGTGATACAGCCCCCATTATGCTTGATAAACACTGAATATTCATTCTTTGATTGAACATACTTGATAGACTGCAAAGTTGATGTGAGTTTCTGAAACTACTGTTTAGAAGCCTACTTTAGACCATAAAGAGACTTCTTGAGACGACAAACATGGTGAGAAGGGTTAGGAACACCTTCAGGCATGAGCATGTAAATCTCTTCATGGAGATCACCATGGAGAAAGGCATTGTTAACATCCAACTGATGGATGAACCAATGATTTGAAGCAGCAACAACAATAAGGACCCTGATGGTATTCGTCTTCACCACAGGAGAAAAGGTTTCATGAAAATCAATTCCCTCCTCTGTGTAAATCATTTGGCAACCAACCTTGCCTTATACCTCTCTAGAGATCCATCAGACTTGAGCTTTACTTTAAACACCCACCTGCATCCAATAGGAGTTTTTCCATGAGGTAATGGAACTACATCCCAGGTGTCATTAGCAGATAGAGCCTCAATTTTATTATTCATAGCATTAACCCAATTAGGATCATGAGAAGCAAACTTATAAGAGGATGGTTCAGTGTGAGAAGAAATAGTAGACAGAAAAGCAAAATGAGAAACAAGAAAACATGATGAAGGCACCACATTAGTCATAGAATGAGAAGAAGAGCCAAAATTGCAAACAAAATCATTCAAGTAAGCAAGAGCCTGAATTACTCTAGAAGATCTCTTGAGAAGAGCATCAGGAGGAGGAGGTTCGGGCAACAATATACCTGTAGGAGCAGGAGCATCTACAAGAGCAGAAGCATCTGTAGGAGCAGGAGTCACAATGGGAGTGAAGATGAATCAATGTCAAGGTCAGAAGCAGAGGAAGGAAGAGTAAAGGTAGCAGGAGGAGACTTATGATGAAATGGAAAATGAGATTCATGGAAGATAATGTCCCAAGTATGAATGATCTGATGAATAGCAATATCAAGTGCCTTATACCCTTTCATACCAAAAGAATATCCAATAAAAACACATAGTTTAGAACGAGGAGCAAACTTATCTGTGGTATGAGGGTAAGTTGAAACAAAGAAAAAGCAGTCAAAGGCTTTGATAAAGGAATAATCAGGTTCTTTGTTGTAGAACAGAAAATAAGGTGACTGAAATTTGAGAGAGGGAAGAGGGGTTCGATTCATAAAGAATGTGGCAGTCAAGACACATTCTCCCCAGTAAACAAGAGGAAAGATTAGACTAAAAAAATAGATATCGAGCCACCTCTAAAATGTGTTTATGTTTTCTTTCAACAATGCCATTTTGTTGAGGTGTATATGCACAACTGGTTTGGTGGATAATTCCTTTGGCAGAAAATAAATGGGAAGCACTGGATCCACGAAACTCAAGAGCATTATCACTGCGGATGGTCTTAATCTTGGTGGAAAATTGAGTGTGAATCATGTCAATAAAGGAAGTTAATACAGTAAGAGCATGACTCTTGGTGGGGATCAAGTAAGTCCATGTGCACTTAGAATGATCATCAACAATAGTGAGGAAGTATTTATGGCCATTGTGTATAGGAATTCGATAAGGACCCTAAGTATCAATATGTATGAGATCAAAAGGAGCAGAAGCTCTAGAAAGAGATTTAGGAAATGAGTTCCTGTGTTGCCTGGCTTTGGGGTAAATATTACATAAGTAAGAAGGTTTGGTAGTGTGCCCAACTGTAGGGATGCTGATAATGCATATTTAGATAGGCATTATAGAGTAGTTTTAGGGTCATTTAGATGTATATATTGCATGTTAATTGGTTGGTTTACTTGTTTGCTCATTTGGTGGTTACTCGACCTCCGCCATACCAGTGAGCTAGTGAGTATTGTTTTCCCTCTCCCCTATTCTTCCTATTTTTTTTATTGTTTTTGATGTTTCAAGTGTGGGGGAGGGGTTTAGTGTACATATTAGAGTTGCGTTGCATAGTAAGAATGTTTAATTTAATTTGCATGATAGTCATGTTTTGCATATTAGTTTGTTTTGCATCCTAGTTTTATTTTATAAAAAGAGAAAAATGAAAAAGAAAAGAAAATATCATGCATTTGCATAGAATATATCATTGTCTAAACAACCATCTACCCTGTTAGTCCTCAAAATATTTCGGAAGTATGATCATATAAGTCCCATGACATGTTTGAATTGTTTTAGGCTTATCCTACTTTTGGTTTTCATGTGGAACATAGTTTCTAAACATAATTGAGCATGTATGATCTAAGTTCCTAGGCATGACTGAAATCCAACAAAAATTTACCCTTGTGAGCCGATTTTTTGGCCTTATTGGGACTACACTTCATTGAGTCCTTTTGCTTTTGTTCATGTGTGTGAATACTCTCCAATGCTTCTACCTCTTAGAATTGATTTTGTTTATCTTTGTCAAGGCTATACTCTTATGTTCGTTATTGGTGAAGTTCATATGATTAAGGAATGTTTTTTTAGCCTTATATTTTCCATATCTACCTTACATTATTTCCATTGCTTGAAGCTCTTTTGAGCCTATTAGCTTATTCGTTATAGCTCCATAAAAATAATCCAGAGCTAATTATAGCCTAACCCATCCGGGAACTAGGAGTAGAGTTGGTTAGAGATTGATTTCAGTTGATGTTGAGTATGCTTTGAGAGTGGAATAATATGTAATGGTAAATTCTTACTTTTAGCTTTTTAGTTGAAGATTGGTTCTAGTTTATTTCAAAAAAAAAAAGAAAAAGAAAAAAAAGAGAAGATTTACATTATTGCAATAAAAGAACCACTTCATTTGTTGTTGTCTGTGAGATGGAAGATATTATAGCTGAAAGGAAAAGTCTTGGCATGAGTTGTCTTTGAGATTTGAGTTTGATGGGGAATGGTGTGAGTATGGGAGTGCAGTAGACTCTAGTTCTTGGATTTACAAGCACCACATGGCCAAAATACTCCCGACCTTAATTTTCTTACGAAGCCCCATTACAACCCATGAAAGACCTCATGATGATTCTCGCTGGTAATGACATCCACGGTGGAGTTTGTGATTACAATTTCAATTCTTATGTAGCTTAGTTGCATTTGGATGGAGTTTGAGTGTTATTTGATTAACCTAAACACTTGAGTGATAGTGAAAACACTATATTCCCGGTGAGGTTGGATGGATAACCATGCGGGCTACTTGATCATTTAAATACATGCTAGGACATTTGTTTGCTTTGTCTATGTTTTGCACTTTGTTGAGATGTTGCTTTTCATAAGGCTATTGGATGAAGGATTGTGTTTGTGGGATGAATGATTCATAAGTATTTTGTTTTGCTCGAGGGCAAGCAAAAGGCTAAGTGTGGAGGAGTTTGATAATGCGTATTTAGATAGGCATTATAGAGTAGTTTTAGTGTCATTTAGATGTATATATTGCATGTTAATTGGTTAGTTTACTTGTTTGCTCATTTGGTGGTTAAGTTCAGAATCTACACAAGTTTAGTGTGTATTTGCATATTGTAGATTCGAAGTGGTAAAGAGGGCAACCATGAGAGTGTTATGGACCATATGGAGCTGAGATCAAGCAATAGAAGTCAAGTGAAATGCCCAAGGATGAAGTGGGAAGCACACAGAGGAAAGTCGCGCCCTGCGGCCAAAAGAACAACAAACCCAGAATGGCCGCACCCGCTACCACCAAAGCCGCACCTGCGGCCAGCATGTTGGGTCGAATCAGCGCCGAATCTTTATCTTACCTTAATTGAACTCTATCTTTTAAGAACATCTTCTAGGGTTTTATGACGGTACTTAGGGCTTTATAAAGACTTATTTTTAGATGTTTTTTATCGGATCTTTGGACTTTGGAAGAATTGGGAGTCGACGTTTAGAAGCATGAGCAACTAAACTCATCTTGTTTTGCCTACGATCAAGACTTGGTTTTGTTGAATTGTGAGTTTGGAATTCTAGTTTATTTCTACTATCTATTTTAATCTATTTGTCCTCTTATTGATTGTTGGTGTTGATTCTATCTTATTTCGCGACCTCATTAGAATTGCATCATTATTAGGGTTTTGATTCATATGTTTGTGAAGCCTAATCCATAGTAGCAAGTACAATTGAGTGGATCTCGTAGAAAAGCTTGATTGTATAAGAGATTGACTATAGGTTAAATGTTAGTTCTTTAGGGATTTAATATTGCTTATAAGCTTCATATATCTTGAGACTTAGTGCTACTCATAGGATTAAACCTTAATCCGTGTTAAGATTGCCTAAGAATAAGGGATTATTAGAACTCATAGGACTAATAATATATCTATTTAAATCAAGATAAGGGTAGATGGTATAAAAGACACAACTAGAAAGAAGAACTATGATCAAGGAGACGAGCCAAAGTTGAGTATTGTAGGTGAAACATCTCATTCATCATTGTTTACAACTATCACCATTATTTACTTCTTCAATTCATTTCATATTTACATCTCTAAAACCCCCTTGTTTACTCTTGTTGGTAGTTAAAACACATAAAGTCAAAGTAGTTCCCAGTGGACCGACTCCGGACTTACTAGCTATACTAGTTGGTTAGTTTAGATATTCTTTTGATACGAAAACGCAACGATTTTGTCCTGTCAGATGTGTTTAAATTGGGAAAAAGGAATATGTCTCATTCTACAATGCCACAATTCAAGGGGATGAGAAGACAAAGTAGCAGATGAAGCACAAACAGATGAAATTTTATTCATAAAATTAAGATCAACACAGTGTTTAGGCAACAAATGAACATCAGGTTAAGACATACAAGGAAATGCCATGTTTTCAATATAAAGACCCTTATTCTCACTGCCAATCATAAGTGGTGTCTTCATCGAATGGCCCTGAAGGAAACAAGAATTAGATGTAAAAAGAATATCAGAATGAGTTTGTGAAATCAACTTCTTAACAGAAAGAAGATTGAAGCAAATTTCAGGGACATGAAGAGCATTAGTAAGTGTAAGATAAGGTGTGAGATTAATAGATCCAGGAGACAGTAGCTATCTTACCATTAGGCATTGTAATCAAAATAGGCTTAGGTAATGAAGAAAAAGAAGTAAACAAGGATTTGTGAGGTGTAAGGTGGTCTGTAGCACCACTGTCTATGATCCAAACTGGATTTACACAAGAAGAAAGAAAAGAGAAGTTCATACATGTGAGGAAAGCTGTAGTTTCATAGGTGTGAGGTTTATTCAGGAGAGCGATGAGTTGACTGTATTGATCGGCAGTAAGAGAATGAGAACCAGAATCAGAAGCTGTAGAAGTGTTAGCAGAAGGACCTTTGCTTGGAGGATATCCATGTTTCTTCCAGCACTTATCAGCAATATAACCTCCTCAGTTGCAGAAGTCACAGAAAAAGGTATGTCCATGAATCTTCCAACAAGTTTCAATGACATGACCACCAATCTTGCAATGATCACAAAATAGAATGCCTTGGCCTGCAGAAGACGAAGGTGAAGAACTCTTTCCACCTCGTGGAGTTGTATCAGATTTGCCTGGGCCTGCATACTTAGAATTATTTGAGTTAGACTAAGAATTGCGTTGCGACGACAAAGCAGTAGTCAGACTTGAAGAAACATCAGTCTTAGATCCAATATCTCGTTGCTCTTCATCCTGAAGGATGAGTTTATAAACCTCAGAAAGATCAGGTCGAGGCTGTATCATAAGAATTTGAGCTCGAGCAGAGCTGTAGGAATCATTCAATCCAACAAGAAATTGGATGATCTGTTGATCTTTAAGTAATTTCTGAACTAGACCAGTAAATCGACATTCACACACACGATCCTCAATTAATAAAAAGTACTCATCCCATAAACGTTTGAGTTTAGTAAAATAGGAGGTAACAGACATCATGCTTTGAGAAATTGAGAAAAGATCACACTGAATCTGGAATAAACGAGTGCCACTAGAACGAGAGAAACGAGATTCTAGATTTTTTCTAGATCAAGTCAATAGATCTGAAATACAGAATATACACAACTATAACTTTCTCAACTGAATGAATAATCCAGGATATTACCATGTTATTGCAGCGTTCCCACTGCTTGATCGTGTTAGAACCAGTAGCAGGACGAGGACAATCACCAGTGATGAAGCCGATCTTATTCTTTGCAAACAAAGAAACTTCAATAGAACGTCTCCATGGTCCATAGTTACGATCATTCAGCAAAGTGGTGGATAAAACGTAATTGGGATGATCCGAGTGATGAAGAAACAACTCATCACATGGATCTAACGAAGAGGCAGAGAAATTAGACTCATCAGCCATTGAAGCGCGGAAGAAGGAGGAAACAACCTAGACTAATACCATGTAATAATATGTAACAGAGTTTAGGATTTCAAATTCTCGCTATTTCATTCATTAGAAAACAAATTTTACAAAGGGAAAGGTATTTATAGGCACAATTGCTTCTTTCTCAAGACATCCTCTAACCACACTCTAATGACATTGTTAACAAACTAATCTTCACCATAGTTTGACTAATTCATTAACCAAGTAGTGAATATGTATGTTGTCAGCAAGCGTCGGTCGGGGCCGAGCTCGAACGAGATTTCCTGGACAACTCTTCGGAGCACATTTTTGTTAATCTTCGAGCTTGTCGGTCCAACTCTTTCGATTCTTCGGGTCGTCCGGTTTCCGTCAATCCGTTTATTCCATCTTTCCGGATCGTTGCTCTATTGAAGATTGATCATCACCTGGAGCTTTCGACGTGTACGATTTGGGACTGATGTGAGCGGCCCTTTTTCATATCTAGGGTTCACAGTAGAGGTGGGCACAAATCCTGCAAATCCCGGTCCCGTCTCGAACTCATCCCGGTCCTGGTGGGATTTAAGGGAAAAAAAGTGAATCCCGTCCCGGTCCCATCCCGCAAATCCTGGTCCCGTCCCACACACATATATATATTATATAATTTATATATATATAAATATAAATATAAATAAATATAAATTTATATTTATATTTATATTTGTATTTGCATTTGTATTTATATTTATATTTATATTTATATTTATATTTATATTTATATTTATATTTATATTTATATTTATATTTATATTTATATTTATATTTATATTTATATTTATATTTATATTTATATTTATATTTATATTTATATTTATATTTATATTTGTATTTGTATTTGTATTTGTATTTATATTTATATTTGTATTTGTATTTGTATTTGTATTTGTATTTATATTTATATTTATATTTATATTTATATTTATATTTATATTTATATTTATATTTATATTTATATTTATATTTATATTTATATTTATATTTATATTTATATTTATATTTATATTTATATTTATATTTATATTTATATTTATATTTGTATTTGTATTTGTATTTATATTTATATTTATATTTATATTTGTATTTGTATTTGTATTTATATTTATATTTATATTTATATTTATATTTATATTTATATTTATATTTATATTTATATTTATATTTATATTTATATTTATATTTATATTTATATTTATATTTATATTTATATTTATATTTATATTTATATTTATATTTATATTTGTATTTGTATTTGTATTTGTATTTGTATTTGTATTTATATTTATATTTATATTTGTATTTATATTTATATTTATATTTATATTTATATTTATATTTATATTTATATTTATATTTATATTTATATTTATATTTATATTTATATTTATATTTATATTTATATTTATACGGGACAAAAGTTTTAATTTTGGTAGTACTAAAAATTTTAATAATTTAGTGATTTATAATGATATATTTAGTTATTTTAAACATAAGTTACAATAATACTATAGGACTTGTAAGCAATCTGAAAAAAAAATTACTATGGGCTTGGGGGTTAGGGATTTGAGCTATAGGAGGCAAACAAAAAAATTTCTTCTCCATTTTGAAATAGTGAAATCTCTATTCAATTCTAATCGGTTAGGGCTATAGGAGGCTTGTGCTGCTGGCAATGTTTTTTGTATGAAATTGTGCAGCTGAGAGTGTTAACATTATGGTGATATCATTCTATGATGCATGAACTATGAAAATATTTTTTTTGATTTTTCAAGTATTATAATATTTTATTATTTTTATTTGAGGGACACGTCCCATCCCGTCCCGTCTCGGTTCCGTCCCGTCCCGGTCCCGTCCCGTCCCGTGTGGGATTCCAAAAAAAAGGTGAATCCCGTCCCAATCCCATCCCAGATAAATTAAGCGGGACGGGTCTTATCCCGGTCCCGTTCCCATTCCATCCCTTCCCACGCCCACCCCTAGTTCACACTCATGTGGTTGACCGTGAGACAGAAAAGAAGAAGAATTAGAAAAAAAATGCAAAACGCCACCGAGACGCATGAAGCGGAAGCCGGAGTGCAGAGAGCTGGATGGATGGATGTAGAGCTGGCAAAATCTGACCCGACCCGAAAACCCGACCCGACTCACCCAAACCCGAACCCGACCGAAACCCGAAAATCTGAAGTCATCCGTAACCCGAACCCGAGACCGAACACGACCCGAACCTGACCCGACTCGAAACAGACCCGAACACAGATAAACCCGACCCGACCCAAATCCGACCCAAATCCGACCCGACTTTGAACCCGACCCGACTTTGAACCCGACCCGACTCTGAACCCGACCCGACTCTCAACCCAACCCGACTTTGAATCCATATTCCATAATTTGTATGAATTATGATACATGATTATTTTTTTAGTAGAAAGAATTATTTATATCCAAATCAATAATTTTGTAGTTGTTATTTTATTTTTATCTATATTATTATATTTTGATAGAATTAGTTATTTATATCTAGATTTGTTAAAAACTAATAATAATAATGAAAAAGAAACTAATGGGCCAAAAGCTAAAAATGAAATGGGCATTGAAAATGATATGGGTCAATAATATAGTCAAACCACAAATAAGCTCATTTGCAACTTGCTAGTTAAAATAAGGTTAAATCCTAAATGTACAATTAATTTGATTACCGATCAATTGGTTTAAATGTTTAAAAAAAGACGATGTTGCCGAATACCGAATTTCCGATTATGACTTTTTTGAAAATCGGTCCACAACCTATGAGTCAATGACAATGAGTGTATTCAACCGAGTCAAAATTACATATTCAAGTATTCAACCGAGTCAAAATCATTTATTTTAGATAAATTACATATTTAAGTATTCAACCGAGTCAAAATCATTTATTTTAAGTAAATTACATATTTAAGTATCAACCGAGTCAAAATCAACCTAATTATCCAAACGGGTCGAATATGATTCGACCGAAAACTCAAACCAATTATACGTCTATACCCACTTTGATTCGAAACTCAAATGAGACCGACCGGCCTCTTGACCCGAAACCCGAACGGGCCCGACCCGCTTTGACCCCAACCCGAATGGGCATGACCCGATTTAACCCGAAACCCGACCAATCTAAAATTCATTATGACCGAACCCGACCCGAACCCGACCCGATCAGTACCCGACCATAAATTTTACCCGAACTGACCTTACCCGTCTGTGACCCGACCCGAGCAAGGCTGACCCGAACCCGACCCGAACGACCGAATCGCCAGCTCTAGATGGATGCATTCAATGTTTGATTTAACTTGAATTAGGCTTAATGAATTTTGGGTTCAGGCCCATCCCATTAATCAAATATTGATTACAAATTCAATGGAGATGCATCAAATATGGATTACAAATTCATATACCGAATCCACATTTGATGAAAGTCAACAGAAAACAAATGACATATCTATACTACTATAAAAGTGTGGGCAAAATTTGGTCTGGACCGTTGGACTTAAAACTATCTACGGTCAAAATTCGTTTTCAGATTCCAGGTGGTGTCTGTTCGTCTTACCACTTTCTTCCACCTCCTGCTTCAGCTAAAGGTTCTCTTCACCGCCATTAAAATCGCTTTTGCCTATCACCTTCCTCTTCATCCAGATCCACCTCCCTTCCCTCTCTTGCTAGCGACCCTTTTTCACAGTCGACTCGCCAACCAAAGGACTTCACCGAATTCGTAAAAGGTCGTGCACCACTCGCCGCCATCACCGCCTCTTCCTCCTACAATTTGATCTCTTATTCGAATCGTTTGTGTTTTTCCTCCTTGTCGTCTCTTCTTTCTGGTCGATTACCTTTTTTGAATCGTTTGGGTTCGGTCTCATGCTACAGACGACCTTGCGCAGCCGTTTCTCTTCCAGTTTGTCTCCTAGGTAAGCTCTAATTCTCGGTTTATTGTCTAATCGCATCTTCGTCAGCCTTGCAACCTTTGCATGTTTCTAATTCCCGTTCTTAGGTCTAATTCACCTGTATGAATTCAACCTACTCTTCTTTCTTTTAAGTTTTTTGCTGCTCCAATGAATCGAATTAAGTTTATTAGGGGATTTGATTTTCCTTTGCATCACTTGGAATTTGAAGGGTTTTATCGTGTTTAATTGATCCAGTTGCAGCGCCCTCTCTGTCGGAGCACCGCAGTCTCGGTCGAAAGTGAGCACAGACCAGCCAGGTTCCTTCGGCTCCTCTCTCTTCGCTGTCATCTCCGCTCGATTTCAGGCTGGGCAAGTACGAATTCGACCTAATCTTTTTTTGCCTTTTAAAATTTTTTTCTTGCTTCAATGAATTGGATTGACTGCGGTCGGAAGTGAGCACGGACCAGCCAGGTTCCTTCGGCTCCTATCTCTTTGTTGTCGTCTCCGCTCGATTTCAGGCTGGGCAGGTACGAATTCGACCTAATCTTTTTTGCCTTTTAAAATTTGTTTCTTGCTTCAATGAATTGGATTAGGTTTATTAGGGGATTTGATTTTTCTATTTTGGAATCGATTTTGCATCCAATCTTTCTTCTCATGTCTTGATTTTGGTGTTATTGGAACTGCAGTTGTTGATTCGACTCTGTTTAGTCGTAATTAGGGGGTTTGTGGTTCAATTTGCCATACTGAGCTCATTTCATCTGGTAGGGAGAAGCTAGCTTCAATCCCTACTGGTGGTGGCGGTGTTACAGTAGCTGTTGCTGCTCCTGCTGGTGGCGCTAGTGCTGGTGATGTCTCACCCGCTGCTGAGGCAAAGAAATAAGAGAAGGTCGAGGAGGATTTTGATGAGGTAACATTGTGCCTTTGTTTATGTTGTTGATGCTTTTATTCTTGTAAGTTGTTCATCCGTCGCGTCATATTGAGTGTTTATGTTATGATGCAGCACTTTGGTATCAACCTCTTCGATTAAGGGAGCACTTCTGATCATTCTTGACCAGGTATGCTGGAGTTGTCAAACAACTATACAGACCTTTAGAGTTCTCTATACTGTAAGTTCCAATTTCTCTGATTGTGCTGCTGCTTCAGCTTGAATTTGAGGCTAATATTGACTTTGGTGATTTCTAGGCTTTTTTTGTTTCAGCTTCACTGCCGATTTATCACAATTTGATTTCAATAGCACAATATATATATATATATATGTATATGTATATATATATACATATATATATATATATATATATATATATATATATATATAATTTTCGATTGCCCTCCATCTATTTTCTGATTTTGATTTGTTATTCATTTAGAATTTTTTATCATTGATTTTGGGTATTTGGTCTTCTCTTTATGGTTTGTCACAACTTGCTTCTTCTTCTCTTGAGTCGTTAATCTTCAACCCTAATTTATGGCTCGTATTTTGTTTTTTTTTTCAATTGTTTAATGATTTACATTTGGTCTTAATTTGGAATGATATGTTATTGATTTCAGCCTGAGTTGTGGCCTACTCTTGTTCAATGTGAGTGGCTTTTTTTTGCACCCCATACTGCCTTCAGGTATTTTATCTTCTCCTGATTTGCAAATTTAGTTCTAACCCCTCAAATTTGACGGAGGGGAAACCCTGTCGTTGATCCGTCAAAGTAAACTCAAACCTATGACTAGTACAACAATAAGTAAGAGGTCGATCCACATGGAAATTTGTTGCTCAAGTATGATTTAAATGCTGATTTAGTAACCAAACTGGGGGTGTTTGTGAAAGCAAAACGAATTAGCAGAAACAGGAGTAAATGGTTGTGATTCAAACAATTGAGAGAAGTAGTTCTACCTATAATTTTCCACTTTATTTGGTTGAAGCGATCCTTGTAACTTCTTCTCGTCCTATTAAGTTTCCTATGAATGCCCTTGTCCCGACCTAATATATTTACTAGTCCAATCAGTCCTAGCAACCCTTATCAATTGAACAGTCCCTAAAGAAGGATTTAACCCAATTGATAGCTTTAAGTTCAGAGATTAGCCAAGGTATTTGCAGTCCCTAAAGAGGGATTTAACAACACATTCAACTTCCTACCTATCCAATTAGTTCAATCAGCCCTAAAGAGACAAGTTTGCTACTTAGGTTAAGGTTCATAATCAGGAATCTACAAAACCCTAGCAATTGAATTGATCTAACTAGTTGGCCAGACAAGATAGAACAAAACAATAATCAACAAGCGCAAAGAATTTGAAGCATTCAAATTTAGGAAACAAGGAACGAGAATTAGACACTCACAATTAATCCAAATAAAGCGTCAAACTGTAGGCAGAACAGATGAGTTTAGTTCCTCATGGAAGACATCGCTCAATCTCTAAATTGTTTGGTGAACGTAGAATGAAAATGAAAAAGTGCCTCAAAACTAAATAACTCTCGACCTTTTAAAAGTCTAAACCGAACCTAAAATGAAAATAACAAGTACTAGGGTTTCACTAATCGAAATGCGGCAGATGACCAATGCGGCGGCCGCAGCATAGGTGCCGCGGCCGCTGCACGCGTGTTCTATTCAGGTGCCGCTCCAGCTCCTTGCGGCGGCCGCTGCATGTATGCTGCGGCTGCAGCATATGTCCCGCTGCATCATCCCGCTGCCAGAAGCTTAAGGCAGCTCCAATTCCTTGCTCTTATTTCTTCATGTCTCCAATATCATGCATCCCCGTAGTGTTCGAGTCTAATCTGTAAAAATACTCACAAATTCGCGCAAAATCCGAACTCTTCCAAAATAATCGTTAGATGCACTTTAACTCTAATTAATTAACTAAATGCAACCTAACTAGCGTAAAAATGCCTATAATGCCTATCTAGGATATGCATTATCACCCCTAAGTTTGATGAGTTGTTATTTCACATCTCTTGCAGGTGGTCTCTTATTTGCTTCCTCTTGTCGTCTCTAGATCCATCCAGGTAACGATTTGTTCCATTCAATTGAATGAAATTCTGGACGTTTTCATGCTTTTTTGTTGCTATTTGTTTTGATGTTCTATCAGTTCTTATCTGTCCTGTTGTCATTGTGTTCTCATTTGTTCAGTAATCTCTTTCGAAGATTTTTTCCAATCACTGAATTTCATATTTATATGTTTTCTTATGTATTGATTTTCCTTCCCTGGAATTGAATGATAGCCCCCAATTTTGATTTTATATACAAAAATTTATGCCCATTGAATTCGCAACTATGTGATCTCGACGAAGACAATCCAACTAGCCCTTGTAATTAAATTTCTACATCTCCCTGGCCGTTCTCATCGCGCTTTGCTGAAGCTTAGGAGGTGTGCTTTGTCTCTATTGATTTTTAGGTTCTAGGGTTAATTTGGTTAGCATATCAACTCAAGAACAAAAGGGAAATGTCCTTCCATTTGTTAGTTCAGGAGATCAAAATTTTTTTTGCTGTTTATTTGGTTGATGAGCTGAGCCCTAATTATGTTTATCTTTTTATGACGCTATTCATGTAGATTTTTTAATGGACTATGTAACATTATTCGTGTAGATTTAAACTTAACGTTGAAGGTTGGTTGTCCAATAATAACTTGATTAGTGTACAAGATTTTTGAACTATAAAACTGAATACTAATGAGTAGCCAGCTGGTCGTTTTAATATATTTGTGTTATTTGCACTCCTTGGGATATTTATACCATTTAGGAGTTTTTCGTTTTTCTAGGATAATATGCAGTTTAAGATTCTGTTTGCTAACTGTCATTGTAAGCAATATGTAAATTTATGCTTCGTGATTTGTTGTTTCGTGATATATTTTTTTGTTTGTTTGGGAGCCTTGAAATTGAGGTCCCTTTAAATTTTGATTGGGATCGTCTAATTTAAGGCCACCACATTATAATTGGACCAGGATCTTGAAATTCAGGGTTCTGCCCCTGAAATTGAGGATGGAGGCCTTCAAATTTAAGATAGTGCCATGAAATTTAGGGTTTTGATCTTGAAACTGAGGGTTGGGGTCTTCATTAAATGTTGGATTGGAGCTTAATTTACATTCTTGTTTTCTTACTCACTTTTACGGTTGAATACCTTTGCTTAATATAATGCAGCTTATGTGAGGGGCAAATCTGGGCTCTGTGCACTTATAGGTTCTTAAAGCATCAGAAAACATTTAGTATATCATTTTGAATCTTTTTGCTTGCTTCTCCTATAAAAAAATGGCCTGGGTGTTACTTTTTGCACCACTAAAAATCTGTTGGTGTCTTTGACTTTTGCTTTATAGCCATTTATTTTCTTCAGTGTCTTTATAGGATTTTTTATCAGGTAAAAAATTTTCTAAAAAGATTGTTTTCTTACATAAAAGTTATCATATTCAGCATTGAGATTTACAAACACAACAAACAAGAGAGAATACTGGAAACAAGCTGATTGGGGGTGACTTGGAGGTCTTAGCCTCCATCATATACCATGACGGGCTCGACCAAGAAACACAATAAGGTATGTCTCTATCCTATTGGTCTCTTCCTTTGCTGATAGCCTGTGGTTGAGAGTGCAAAGGAATTATTGTCGTAGAGGTGTAGCTTTTGAAATTGCCTATTTCCATGTAGTAGTTAGTAATTGATCATAGTATCACATCAATGTTGTTTAGGCTTACAAGGTCAATCAAAAATTATAGCATCACATATTTGCTGCTATACCCAAGCCAAGATTGATTGCTTCAAGTGACCTTGAGTAAGGCTTATGATATATCTATTACACCTATGGTTCTTTTTTTGTATCATGTGGACCTTAAGAAACTGCCCTTATCGCATTTTTTGTAGAGAGTTTCGACCCCTCATACAATCTAGGTGTGATCGTGATATGGTGATGCATTTTGAGGTGCTGGATGGCATGATGTTGAAGGAGGGTTTTTTGTTTAAGAAAGTATTTGTCGATGCTTTTAGAATATGTGACGTAAACCCTTCCATAGAAGAGCTTCAAAAGTTCAGAACTTCTACTAATGAGGATTCTGGGAACGTGGAGTTTCTTTCACAAATCTATGGTGATAAGAAGGACAAGCCCACTTTGAAGCCTGTCCAAGTTGGTGGTAAGGGACAAGGCACACCCGGGTCCAAAGAACAAGAATACATTGAAGTGCATGACCTTGTTCTTTTTGGGTAGGCCTTAATTTCAAACTCCTCCCCTTTCCTCTTACATAGGAATCTTCCTTGAAGCTTATAAGATTGCTCGTTA
This sequence comes from Persicaria maculosa, assembly GCA_963922045.1. Lineage (NCBI taxonomy): Eukaryota > Viridiplantae > Streptophyta > Magnoliopsida > Caryophyllales > Polygonaceae > Persicaria > Persicaria maculosa. The sequence continues at coordinate 29,656,427 of OY998268.1, forward strand.
TTTACTTATTTTATGTTTTTTTTTTAAATTGTGAATTCATTGCAGAAAAAGAGAATTTGGAATGGTGATAGGTTTTTTTCCTTCTTTCAATTTGTATGTGTTCATCTAAATCTAATTTTTTCTCCTGACAGATCTTCAAATATGGTTTAGAAGGATCAGCGGTTGTATCTTTGGCAAAAAAAGATCTCAAGAATTTGAACCTAGAGAAGCAATTTAGTACTTCAGATCATCGACTGAAGACCATATTTGTAATGATGTTGTTAAAATTTTGGATACACCACTGAAGCTTGGGATATATGACTGTACTCTTAATAATGGAAATAAGAGTATAACTTTTCTAAGAAACTGTGTAATAAAGAACTACTCTCTCCTGGTTTTAGGATAAGGCATTGTCAAGCAAATATATCGGGGAATCATATTTCTGTATGATCAGAATGATATAGAAGATAATGCCTATTTCTTTGCAAAATCTCAATCATGTGAGAAGGTGAAGCATAATGATGATATTTGCCTCGAAAAGGTAGCATCTTTTATACTTGCCACTATCACTTTCCTTTTTCTTTACTGGAAGTTTATCCTCCCTTTTTTGAAAACATTATCCTCTCTTTCATGTTTTCCTCACTTTGATCTTGTTCCTTTCCTCCTATGCATGGGAATGTTATGATAGGAAGAAGAATGGTGAGGAATGGCCTTCTGGCTGGTAAGATCTTCCATCCTCGTCTAAAACTCCCTTATCGCCTGAAAACCCATGGCAGACCGAAGAACAGAGCTGGAATTGTATTTGGTTATCTAATTTAGTTGTAATGCAGATGCACTTTGTCCAGCTGATTGTCTCATTGCATTTTTTTTCCATCCCGTCTCAGTCAATCGGCGAGAGCAGCAGGCCGGTGAGTTCTCCGTTGGGCAAAGCTTGAGAATTAGAGTTGGTCCCTTGAAGGGGTATCTCTGTCGTGTCTTAGCTGTACGACGCTCTGATGTCACTATAAAGCTTCATTCTCTTCAAAAGGTTCTTACAGGTATATTGTTCACTCTAATGTTGTTAATTTGGTCAGCTGAATAATGATAGGTGATAATGAAATTTTCTGCAGTTAAATCCGGCCATCTTTCAGAGGTCCGGGCCAAGAGTATGTGTACTCTATGGATTCCTTTCTCCTCTATTTGCCACTTTTGATGCCGTTGAAGGAGGAAAAACCAGTGAGTTCTTCCTTGTCATTTTTTTCCGTAGTTTATGCCTTCTTTCATATCTCTTTATCTTTGGAGTGTTTCTTTCACAAGGAGGATACTGATAGCATTGCTGAGATAGCTGGCATGAGCCACTGGCATGGCTATTGATGCTTACAGCTCCATCATTGACATATTCCAACATCTTTAACAGATTGTACAAACATATCCTATTTATTGTCTATGACATATTCCAAAGGGGTTAATAATCATTGTGAGTCCATGACCATGAAATCCCTGGATAAATATTATAAGCCCTCTCCATACTCCCTGTGTAAGCTGAAATAAGATTATAAGAACTCGGCTACGTAGAACATCTGATGCTATGTAGTTTGGTTTCTCCAATTTAAAATTTGCTTTTTTATGAGGCAAATAAATATATAACATGTTTCATGTCTGAACTTATTAAACTTTTTGTTATTGCAGGTTCACATTTTATCTAAATGACAAGTTGGGTCTTGATATTGCTTCCTGCCTTCTCACAAGGTAGGTGTAAGACTGCCACTTGAGTTTGGACTCATTATTTTCCTGTTGTCCCTTGGTGATTTCTTTGTGATATTAGAGCATTGAGATGTTTATAACTCTGGAGTAAAATATAAGTTTCCTACTTATGTTTTTTCATTCAAATGTAGGGAACCACTTGGAAAGGATGATAATGGGAATACCAAATATGTCATTCGACCGTAAGTCTCCTTAATGAAGGTTATTATGTTTGGTGCAATATTTTTAATATTGTAAATATTATTTTTGCATAGATTTTATGGCCTATGATCAAATATCTATGATTAGAATGGCATAGGATATTGAATCTCTGCTTGTATGTTTTCAGACTCTGATTTTATTGTAAAAAACTACAAATACTGAAATACATTCTGAATTCTTCCTGTCGAAAAGAATATGAAGTACTTGTTATGTAGTGCCATTTTTCTTTAGCCATAATAGCATTTGCTGAAATATAAAGTAAAAAATGGTTGTATTGAGTTATTTTTTTTATGCTCAATTAGGACATTCTTTATCTTCAGGTATACTCCCATATCAAATCAAGATTCCAAAGGATACTTTTATTCATTGGTTAAGGTTTGTCATATTCGATTTAATAACACTTCATCTATATTTGATGTTCACCTGCTGATGCATTTAATTGTATATCCTATGGTGTGACTGGTTGGTTTCTTTTTCTTTTTACAAATATATACTGAGGGGAAAATGAGCCAACATTTTTGCGAAACTGAAAGCTGGGGATATGCTACAAGTTAAAGGGTAAACTCTTCACTATAAATTATCTTGGCTACTTAACTGAGAGTGAATGAATTCTTAAATTGACCATCATATCTTTAAATTACTTCCTGCAGACCAATTGAGAAGCTTAGATATACTCCATATATGAAGAAGCTATCATCAATGGAAATCAATGTCAGAAACTAATGTGTTGTATGCTCTTTAAATTACTTGTGAGATTTCTTGAAATTGCAGTGTGAGTGCTCCAGTTCTTACGCTATCATCAATGAACTTGTAAACCAGGAATAGAAGATAGAAAGGGAGCTTAAAGAGCAGTCAAATGAGTTCCCTGGCTTCTTGGCAGCAGCAAAGGAGATGGGAAATCATATCCGCAACCTTGAGGATGAACTGGAAAAATAGGCTCATGGATTCAAGGTTGAACTAGAAGTTGTTACTCCTGCCCAAGTGGAATAGGAGAAGCATGCTATCCGAGCAGATGAAGCTCTTGGATTGGCCAAAATTGAGCTCAAGAACCGGACTGAGAAGCTGGAAGACATGATTAAGTGTAAGTGTAAAGAATTTTCTGAGGCCTTGGCCACCATAAGAGAGCTAGAAGATGATATCCGTATCCTGGAGTAAGAACTAGATAAATAGGCTCATGGATTTGAGTCTGATCTAGAAGCTGTTATGCGCGCCAAAGTGAAGCAAGAGCAGCGAGCAATCCGAGCTGGGGAAGCCCTGACACTGACCAAATGGATAAATTCCAACACTACTTGGAGACTTCAAGATGAATTCAAAAGGCTTTCTATGCAAATGCAGTCAACATTTGAGGCAAACGAGAGGTTGGCTGCCAAGGCAATGACAAAAGCGAGTGAGCTTCGACTGATTAATAAACACCTTGAAGATTTGCTGCAGCAGGCTAAGGAAGAGCTTGAGTCACTCAAAGATGATTATGAAGCACAAGTGCTTGATCTTCACAGTCAGCTAAGCTTGAAGGCAAAGCAAATAGATCAGTTGTTGCTGGACATTGAAGAGAAATCCAACCTACTCAATCACGAGGATGAAGTTTGCAAGAGTTTCTCAGTGGAGGTGTTAACACTTAGAGCTGAGGTAGATAGGCTTATGTCAGATACTGCTTCATTCGTTACACAGATGGAACAAGGGACAGATTTGAAAGTCGAGCTTCATTAAGTGAAGATGTTAGTGAAGGGCGAGAGTTTCTTGCCCGGAGAGAGAAAAGTCAAAGAGAGAATCTAGAAAATGCACTTGATTCAGCAAAGAGAGATGCACGAAAGTTATTGGAGGAGCTCATTTCTATAAGGGGTTTGACGAATGAAAAGGACATAGCCCTTTCGAGTCTGCAGTCTGAAGTTGACATCCTTAAAGAGCAGTGCGAAGAGTTGTGACATTCTTTGTATTCAGATGAGTTGGAAAAGAAAGAACTAAGAAAGCATGTAATCCAAATGAAAGTAACTAAAGAAGAATAAAAATGGATGTGCAATGGATGTCAAGGAATCAAAAAATCATATAAAATTGCTTCAGATAATACTCTTAAACTTCATTTATCGATGTTTTTGCTTCTACATGATGAATATTTGGAAAGCGAAGGAGGTGGAGTGATTTATGTTTTGTTTGTTATATGCTACAGGAACAAATAAAGCAGAAGGAAGTCGAACTAGAGACCTCTGAATATACATGTATTGAAAAGAAGAAGGATTTTCGAAATACAATTGAAGAACTCGAAAACCGATTGGATGAACTCAATCACAGCATCATGACGTCCTGTGAATATCAATCTCAAAAGGTTAGTGCTTGATAGCAAAATGTTGGTGATGCTGAAAATCTTCTCTCGTTGCTCGCACCTCTAACTTATCTTCAACTACAGGGAGATTGCTTCCATGGTGAATTCAAACCGAATGGTGATTCCATAAACAAGTACAAACAAAAACAAGCCAACTTCTCCATTCATTCATTTGACTTCTCTTCGAAACTTCTTACATTTGGTTTCTTTTCTAAAAGAACCGAAAGAAATGACATTGAGCTGAGTACCTCAGATATTGATTACATGTGAAACCACATACTAAGCCGTGCAACGCACGACCTTCTACCTAGTATGATTATATGCCTCGGCATATTTGAAATAAATATGTTTGACTACAAAATCGTCCCACTAAAATATACGAATTATTTTTTACACAAAGTAAGAATTCGAGTTTAATTAAAAAAAACCATAAAATTAAACTCGTTAAATATTCTTTGTCAATTAATTCTAGTGGGATAATCTCAAAAACCGACTCTTAAATAAACGAAGTAAAAATCTCAAATCAAGTTTTACCAAATATAAACTTGGTTTTAGAAAGAACTACGTAAAGATTTGATACTCTTTTACGAGTTACATAGGAAATCCGATATCAAATTTAACATATATCGGATTCAGTCGTCCTTCCCAAATTAAATCAAATTTCCTCAAATTGAAATCAATTCCAGATAGAACTACGGGTGATTTGATCTCATTTAATCGGGTACATAGGAAGCTCGGCATAAAGCTAAAAGCTTATCGTGTTCAATTGCCGAACCAAAAAGAATTAAATCGGTTCCCGACATAACTACATAAAGACTTGACGCCTCATATCGGATTCGTAGGTAACTCGATATTAAATCCTAAAAATATATCGGGTACAGTCGTCAACCTCTAAATTTACTTTTAAATGAATATGAGGTTAAATCCCATCAAAGTAAGTCACTTCATTTTTATAGAACTACGGGTGATTTAATTCCGTTCAAACGGATACGTAAGAAGCTCGACACAAAGCTAAAGCTTGTCGGGTTCAATCGCCAAATCAAAATTAAATTGGTTCGTTTTAGAACTACAGGTGATTTGATTTTCTTCTATGAGATACGTAGGACACCCGATACAAAGCTTATACTCGTCGAGGTCAATCCCCAAACAAAAACAAACTCAAATTTTCCATTACAACTCGATACAAAGCTTATGCTCGTCGAGTTCAATCACAACCCTCAAATGATCTCATGATCAAACCAAAATACAAAATTCATCTTTGTTCCAAACTATGATGACTTGATTCCACCAAACAAGTGGATACGTAAGAAACTCGGTGTAAACCAAATTCTCACCGAGTCCAGTCACACCCAAACATTTCAACCATGTCTTAAACTTTCATTAAATCCAAAGTGTCTGTTTGGGTATAAAAAATTCGTCTTTCATTAAAAGGACACTATATAGTTACGCTCGTGAAATTATTTTTATGAAAATTTTCACTTGATTGTTTGAATGACAAACACGAATACGAGCTATTGACTATAATTATAAATAAAGGAAGTGTGTGGGTTGCGATACATATCAAATACATCATTTTGGCATATTACAAGCTCACAAACTGGAATACAGAAATTCAATACAAAGGTGGAGCTTTTGAAGTGCAATGACAACTCGCCAGCTTCCGCTAACACCGCTCATCGAGATCCCTTCACTCGAAGTCTCGCAAGTGACTCGATCTGCCTCATTTAATCTCTCATAAGTGAATTGTTTAAGCTGCAAAATTAATCAATTCTGAATTACATGAGAAGTCAAATAACAATAAGGAAAAATAGAGAATGAGGAAGCAAGTATATATTTGAGCAAATTTGCATTAAGTGCAATGAAATGTGATCTTATGATGCACACAAAACAAATATGGGCCTAACTCTATCTTTTATGGGTTCAAAAGGAAGCCTAAAATGACCCATACAATTGCTGAAAATAAATAAATAAATCAACAATAAATGAATGAAGAAAAAAAGGTTGAAAATTCAGCAGGAGCTAATGGGAAAGATTCTTCCAAAGCCACTAATTGGCAGCTCACATATGCCATAAGAAAGGACATAAAATAAGCTGAAAAAAGGAAAATAAATCACCCAATTCAGCCCCTAATGTATTGTACAGAAAAAAAAGGAAAGGAGAGGTATTGTGTATAAAAAAAAACAAGGAAAGTATAGCTTGAATTTTTCTCTATAAACCCCTATAAAAGCCCAAGAGTTTTGAGGAGAAAGGCGGGCGGCTGGAGCCAAAAAAAATACAGGGCTGTAGGAAAAAAAAAAGGGCAGAGGGAAAGAGAAAAAGCCACCCTTAAAAGCCACACAAAAACACAGGCACGCAGCTAGCATCCAGCAACCAGCAGAAAAAAAAAACACACGAAGAAGAAAACAGGGGAGCAACAATAAAGCACACGATCCCCGAAACCCACCCCTAAGATGCTTGCGGGTTTCTCTTGTGGTCTGGTTTTAGGGACGCCAATTAGCCTTTTTATGACCTAGTTGCTGCAAAAACTCGATCCTCGAAACCCATCCTTGAGATGCTTGTGGCTTTCTCCTGGGTCTCATTTCGGGATCGTCAATCACCACCAAAGGAACCTAATTGCTGCCCAAATTCGATCTCCGAAATCGCACCCCTGAGATGCTTGCGGGTTTCTCTTGCGATCTGGGTTTTGGGATCATCAAATAGCCCTAAAAGAGGGCGAAACGCTGCTGGATTTTTTTCTCCTTAACTAGTCAATTCATTCAAGCATACAAGTTGCAAAAGGTTTGAGCAAATCAAAAGGAAACAAATTGATTGCAACCAACCTTGTAAAGGATGAAATTGAAATCAAAGAGAGCGGATTTCCCATGAAAACTAAATCTGTTCAAACTGGCTAGCAAATCCCCCAAATAAAATTAAAAGGCTCACTACAGCCAGATAAAAAAGAAACTGAACATATTTTATGTTCAATTTTGCACAAATTAAATCCTTAAGTCACTCTGCCTAAATTCACTCAAAAACCCAAGAGAAAACAAGTAAGAGCAAATGACAGGGGATAATGAAATCAAAAGCAGAAAAAGAGAGTAGATTGTCTGCATAAGTTAAATCAGTTCGAACAATTTGTATGCACAAGTTAAGTCAGTTCAAACAATTCAGTTTCCTCTCCCCTAGGCTCAACAGATCAGTGTAAATAGTGAGAAAACAAGTTTTATTAAATACTAGAGCAAGGAATCAAAATCCCAAACCTGATTAAGAAGAAGACAAAAGCCCTCTTGATTGTGCTCTCCTGAGGCCTAGCTTTCTGCTTCTTTCGTTGCTATTGCCCTAATCTGCCCTATGTTGATAGCCTGCTCATAAACCTCAAGTAAGGCTCTATTAAAATCAAATACCCAACTAAAAAGATACCAAATGGGAATCTAAAAATCTGAGTTGTTATCATCCAAATAACCGACCAGAGGCTGAGATCTATCAAAAACGAAGAAAGAGAAGCTTCAGACATACCTAATTAACGGTTCACAGTTGAGATTCTCTCAGCATTCTTCATTCTCGTTCTCCCCGAACCTATGGTTCACCTCTTCGACATTGAAGAAAGGGCGAACAACCGATTGACATCGGAGTGGCGTAGCAAAGGTGTGGTGGACCCATGACCCACATACTCCAAGACCGATGTCACCAATGGCAAAAAGGATGAACATGCTTCAAAGATGACAGTCGTGAGAAAAATCCTCCCAGATGACTCGAGGAAGGTCATTCTTAATTTGAATCACGATTTCTTCTATACTAATTGGAATTGGTGTAGTGCGATAGGCCTAGAACTGACATCATTAGATGTGTGATGACTAATATGCTGAGCGGGTAGTGAATGACTGCCTGGTTGACTTGTGCTTGTAATGATGTGCCTTGATGCTCTAGTATACTGACATGCTAGTAAGTAAAATGTAGGGTATGTATGTTTGATAGCGTTTCTCTCTTGAGTATGAGTCCTGAGATTATTCGGTGAGCTAGGTCGGAAAGTGGCAAGTAGGTTTGAGTTATTCGGATTTGGTCTTTGGTTGTGTGAGATACGGTACGGGAAGAATGCGTTAGCTTATGTAGAGTAGAGCCAAGTGAGTTTTGGGACTTGTAGGACATAGTGGCTAGAAGGGTTGTCAGATGAGCTTCTTGGTAGGTCTTAGGTGGGGATTTGGGTTAGGATGGCGAGGTTTCGAGGGAGAGGTCGCAGATAGTTGAGGGTGGTACATGCGGTTAGCATGGGAGGATAGTTTGTTATAGACTAGGCTAGTTCATTAGAATAGTTCTAGAGATGGATAGATAGATAGGCCAGGAGTTGGTCGAGGAGTTCTTGTAAGGGAAGTGTCGTTAGACAGATTAGGGTGCTAAGAGTAGTGTCTAGGTAGTCTAGGAGCGGATTGTGGGCAATATTAAGATTGATCGATTGAGGAATGTTTGAGAATTCATAGAGTTTGGGGACTAGATTGTGTGTGCCATAATTGGGAGTGTTTTTGGTAAGGATGAGGTTGAGAAAGTACTAAGGATGAGTGGTATAGGGTTGGGAAATCGTCAATCTTAGGGATTAGGTTGTTCGTGCGATATCAGGACTGTGTATGAGGTGTATTTCGGGCTATTTAGGTAGGATTTAGAATGTTTGGCGAAGTTGTGAGTGAAGGATTCGAGATGTGTTATTAGGGGATTTTAGCATAAGGAAGGAATCGAGATTGATGTGTGGACATTGTTTTGGCTAGTGAGGTATTGAGGATGTTAGATAAACCTTCGAGGAAAGGTAGGTAGCTAGGCAAGAATATTGTTGAGGTTGCTAGTAAGACTATTTGCTTGAGGTTTAGCATAGGGGATATCTGAGTATGGATTTGGAAACTAGGAAAGGTTGAAGATATTAGGTATACTGTAAGGTGATGGATCTTAGAAGGTTGGTAATATTACGATACTTGGGAAATTCGAGTAAGGATCATATAGAGATTCTGTGGAAATGACGATCAGAATTAGGGGAGACTTGGTAAGTTAGGATGTTGTGGGTAATCCGGATTAGGTTGGCATAGATTTTCCTTGGGAATAGTGGTCGATGGATAAAGGTTTTAAGCCTAAGGCATCGTGGTTAAGAAGTGGTGGCTTGAGGAGTCATGGGTGGTTCAGGTTCGTGAGTTTTGGAATGGGATGAGTAGGTATAATCAGTGGTTGGTCGTTGAGGATAGGCGCGGGTGATGAGGGACTTGGTGATTCGTGGTTGGGAGTAGCACTACACGGGCTTCTACACCAGAATTGGTCCGAAATGTTAGGTATGGGATGTTAAGTGTGATGGGTTCTTAGAGGTGGATGGTTAGTGAGATTAGTTAGTGGTGCGGGAAGTATGATCAGGTTAGCAAGGTGATTCAAGGTGTCTCTTTGGGAGATAATGGCCAGGCGGAGTCTGGAGAGCCTAGGAAGAGTAAGCGAGATTGTTAAGAAGTGTTTAGATTAATCATGAGAGAGGTTCAATTGAGGACTTGGGTTGAGATAGCAAGGTGAATTTGGGCATTGAGGACTTGAGATTTCTTTTAGGAGGTAAAGATGGGACTGTCAGGGGATCCCTAGGACGAGAGTGTGCTTTATAGGAAGTCTTGGTGGTTGGGCGAGTTGGTAGGCTTGTCAAAACAGGGGAAATTACGTGATTGGGAACTCCAGGATATGATTTAAGAGGGTCAAGTGGAAGGTAGTACTTGAGATCGGGATATTTAAGTAGATTGTTCCTTAGATGGTTTCATGGCATAGGAGTTGGGGTACCTAGTAGTTGGTTTGGGTAATTGGCTTTGATTGCGGATGGTTATGAGGCTAGAGAGTCGGTATATGAGCAGGATGCAAAGGAGTCTAGAACTAGTATTGGATTGGGTTGGTAGAACTAGGTGAGGATGATCTTGATGCGAGAGGCAAGGAGTAGTGGTCATGTCTTGTTATGGTTGGAATTTATAGGCAGGTTCTCATGAGGATACGATCTAGTATGTGTGCGAATTCTATGTTATAGATGATGTTAAATCCCTGACGTATTACCATAGACGATAGTGAACTATTAGTATTAACATAGTTATCCCTTGAACTTGATGAAATGCTAGTGTGCAGAAGTACTTGTTTGCTTCTAATGTGATGATGCTTGGTAATTAGGGTAAGTATGATGTGCTTATCTGATTGATATAATGTGCTTATCTGATTGATATGACGTGCAACTTCTGTGATATGATGTGATGAATCCTACAATGTACGATACTATACTAGATCTGTTATCGTATGTGACTACCCTTGACATAAGTATGACCTATTTATGAATGTGTGATATGATTGCTATGTTGTACGATTGCTATGTTATATGATGCCTTGAATTGGAATTGCTAGGATGCTAAAACCGGATTGATGAAATTTGATTCTGACTTGGAACCTACGAAGGAAATATGAGATTACCCCTTAGAGGTGGATGATTCCACCTCCTGAGATTTGAAATTTGCTTGACTGACGTCGAGTTTAAGGGATTTTGAATGAGGTTTATAAGGGACTACCATGGATTTTGATGAATCAAACGCGATCGAGAATTTCAATGAGTTTGAGACCAAACCTTTTCAAACTAAGGAACCCCTTTCGAAATTTTCTGACCGAGCTTGCATTATGATGCCCCACGAAGTGGATACAAGCATTTTATAGGGGCCCTTATAGACTGTTTGCTAAGACCTAGTGGAGATGCTATAATGTCTTTCGAGTTATGATATAACCGAGAAGTCGGAGTAAGGATGTGGTAGGGGCCCATATCACACTCCCGCTACGACCTATCGGGGATATTATGATCATGACGACGATACTGTCAGGATCTCATAGGGGCACTTATCAGGCACTTACGGGATCAATGGAATGGTCCTTGGACTCACCTATTTTCAACTTCATCCCCTACTTTGTTTTGATTTTAGTCTCGCGGACGAGACTTATTTTTAGAGGTGGATGATGTAAAGGCTCAGATTTTTAAATCCTAATTTCTCAGAAAAAGGAAAATCAACATGAATTTAAAAGCGGAATTTAACGAAAAACTCACTAACTCAGATTTTGAACTCATGAAGCGGATTCCCGACCTAAACAAAATTTTAAGAACTAACACGGCAACTTGATTCTCGGATTCCAAATTCTAATTACGCGAAAGAGAGAGCGGGATTTGGGAAGCTAACGTCAGAAACTAACTTCGGGACTAAACTCGGGATTCGAACTCGCAATGTCGGAATGAAGATCCTCGTCCTCAATCCCTCTAGCCCTAGCTGACACTCTCACACACTCTAACCCATGTTCGAGCCAAAATTTGGAGCCATGAGCCAATTTAAAATTGGTCAAAGATGTCATTACCCAAAATGGTGAAGCATCCCCATCCTCCTTTTCTTCTCCTCTTCCTTGCACCCTCCTCTTTGGGCAAGATGCCAACTCATTTCCATCTCATCCTTATCCCATCTTCTACAAAAAATCAGCCCCATATTCCCATTTACATAATCTGATTTTCGACCCCCATGTCTAATCCCAACACATTCAAGGAGACCCTAAAAATCTCACCCAAAGTCTTAGAGGAAACACAAGAAACCTAAACACATCTCTCTCCCTTCTTCCTACCATTTTCCTCCTCCATTTCTGAGAATTCCAGCAGCCCTAAACACACCATTTTGTGGTCAATCATCACCACAACTCCCTCCTCCATTCCATGCCAAAGGAGCTCCATTCCACCTCTTGAGCTCAAAGCAAGCCAAAGCAAGCTCCTTTTCTCTTCCTCCCTCCATGAGCAGCAACAACAGCTCCCTTAGCCTCCCCATGAGGTCCTCAAAGTTGAAGAAGAAGCCCCAACAGCCCGGAGAAGCCCTAGAAGACTCAAACTCTCTATTTTCGGATTCAAGAAGGTAACAGCTCGTTTTTCCCTTCTCCCACCTCATACTAACTCAATGTTCACACCTTTAACACCCTCTAACAATCCTAGGCACCCTCGCGCAAGAACGAGTACAATCGGATCCCGGATGAAGCTTTACGAGCAAACCGAAGGAAAAGAAGGAACTTGGGTGAGAAATTCCTTCAAACCTCGATTTTATGTTCAATCCTTGTTATAACATGTTCCTAGAAGTCTTAAGAAAAATTGGAAAAAAGGGGATTCGGTTGGGGTTTAAGAAAATGAGAGCTCGGTTTGGTAATTAATAGAATAAGGAAGGTCAATTTTAGATTTTATAAATATAAGATCGGTTTGGTAAATTAGAAATGGCTGATTTTATTAAATGAAATGTTTAGGATTTTAAAGGGATTTTAAAATATTTATGGAAGTGTTTAAAAGAAAATTGTATTTAAAATATTATATAATATTATTGGGATTTAAAATGTAAAGTATTATTTTGGGATTAAAAATATAAGATTACGGTGATTTAGAACGAATATAATATTATGAGACTTGGATTTTTCAAAAAGGAATTTGATGAACGTTTTCAAGAATCAGAATTTCTAACTAATTAACTCGAATTTTGATATAGCTTGGGAACTAACATGGAAATCCGACTTGTTCGATGACTAACTAGCATGATGATATGATTGGGTGACTAATAGCATGTATGCGTGATTAATAGCATGATATCGCAATAGTGAGTTATGGCTTGAGTAATATCTTACGAATGTTATACATGATGTTAAGAGATAATATATAAAAGTATGAATATGATCTATATATGAGGCGATGATATGTCACTATATGTTATTATATGATATTATGATAAGTTAAAGCATGATAAGATATTGAGATGATGAGTTGAGATGATCTTGATGAGTTATATTCAGACTTTGCGATGAAATATGAGATGAGTTGAATGACGATGATGATATGGAATGTGATGATGAGACTTTCGATAGGTGATGAACTCGTGTGTGCTTGTATGTTTGAATAGATAGACTTATACTTCCATTATGACTACTAGGTGACTTTGAACCGCGTGATTGCTACAATGTTGTTCTGCACTGCCATGTAATACTAGGTGCTTGCATTCATGATCTGTGAATTAACTAGAGTCTTTGCTAGGGTTATAGGGCGGCCCAATCCCATCGGGTCCCGTCCCGAGTCAATCGAGTCATATGAAACTTCCTTTACATATATTATGAGCATGATTGCAAAAGCTGCCTGCGGGCTTTATTTTTCTTGAGGTTACGGGCTGGGCCTGTGGGCCACTGTTCGCAATGGGTAAAGGGGAAGTGTATGGGGTGTTGTATGTAAAATAGGAGAATAAAATAAAGCACAACTAGACTATCTCCCTGTCCCAAACAAATAATACAAGAATCCCCTCCCTTGTAGTAGTAGGGTAATTCAGGATCGAATCCACGAGGAGGTAGGTCAGCGCTTCCTTTGTTGTACTCACGATCAATGCTTTCGACCTCAGCAGACACTCGATATCGAGTATACTGGTCGATATCGACCTCAGTTCTGGTCAATTTCCTAGTGCAGTTCCTGCAGAAGACAAAACAGCAAGTCGACGTCGAGCAGAGACCTCGATATCGATGTTAGTACTCGATATCGACCCTTAAGGTCGATTTCGATGTTTGTCACAGAAACTGTTTTTGTAACCAATTTGTCGGAAAAGGATCCGAAGAAAATAGAATGGAGAGGAAAGATGAACAGAAGCAAAACTAAGACTTTTATGAAGAATTTAATGAATTAAAAAGCTTCCAAAGTCGGGGTTTTATGCCACAACGATAACAATGCAAGTTTCATGCTAAAGATATGAACTTTTATGTCTTTCCGTCAAATAACTTTCGTTATCAACACTTAGGTGACTAGAGGCTCTCGCATAATTCCTAAGAGTTACTATCCAATTCATGAGTAATTCAAGTTCGCAATATAAGTGGCTTTCGCTTCAATAATGCAAATAATGAAACTCCCTAACTTTCGCAAGGGATCATGCATGGGGTAGAAGACGGAATCGCATAAAAGTCATACCTTTGATGCACTTACCTCACATTGCTATCGTCGGGCTCACCCCGACCCTAGAAGTGGGTTGACTACTCGCTCCTCATCATGCACATCATCATCATTGTTATTGAAAGAAAGCTACTTTGAATTAAAATTCCGAAAGAAAGTACAACCGAACAAGCCACTCCGCTCTCGCTTTACAACTCCACTCGGCCACTCTCTCTCTCTCTCTCTATTGCAACTGAATTCGAAATCTTCTTTTTTTAAATTGAATATTGACTTCCTAAACTCAGCCCTATTGGCTTCTATTTGTAGATGACGACAAGGACTCGAAACCTTATCTTTATTCTCTATGATAAATAAATAAATAAATAAAAAAGTAAAAGCTAAAACTTCATGGTGAAATCAGCCTCCTCATGATAAATCTGATGTTGATGATAGGAAATCTCGACCTTTGGATAGATATTGCAAGCTTTGGATATAATTCTATCAAAATCGGAGTCGAATTCCTCTGCTGGCATGGTCGATATCGACCCTTGGACCTCGATATCGACCCCTCCAAAATCTTATCTCGAGCTTCTCCTTCTCCTACTCGACTTCTATCAACTTGGTCGATCTGACAGCATCGATATCGACCTCCAGACGTCGATATCGACCTCTTTTGTGTCGAGATGCTCTGTTTCCTTTCTGCTCGATTCCTATGTCTCGATGTACTCGATGTCGAGGTCTTTAGTCGATTTCGACCTCTTCAGAAGACTTCGAGTTCCTTTTCCGCTCTTCTGAATTCATCCATTTTCATCCTGTTTCCTGCGAAATCACATGGAAACTCGTGCAAACCCATATATTTGACATTTAAGCATAAACTACACTATTCCCATGTTTTCCCATTAATGTGCATGCAAAAGACAACAAAATGAATTCATATGTGCATAGAAAATATGGCAATTTGCGCGCACATCAAACACCCCATACTTAAGCTTGCTTGTCCCCAAGCAATACTCTTAATGGTCATTCAGGGGAAGAAAGTAAACCCTCAACATCATAGATTCATTTTTCATATGTCCCTACAATCAATTGCCATCCTCGAGAAGGTACTTATGTCAACCAAGTCCATGCCTGTGCATAAAAGCAATTTCATACTTATAAAGGAGGTAATATGCAAAAAATAATTCTAGCGACATTGCATTAATAATCAAGAGGACTTTCTTCAAGCTTGTGAGAAGTGGATTGGTAAAAGGCTAAAGGTGGGCTAATATTTGGCTATGTGGTGTTAAATCCGGGGAAGTACACTTTCTTTCCAAAATATTCCACATTCCTCCTTCATAATGTCTCACCTTTCACTCATCGTTCAATGCTTTTTTTCACTTTAATGCTTTTACCTCTCTAACCTTAGCACTGCCTTCTCGCGAGTCGCAAACATGGGTGTCATGAATGGCCCCGGATACTTAGTACTTCGGACTCCTCACCTTTGTGTCCCATCTCGCCGAACTATTATCTCAGCGAGCAGGGTCGACCTACCTTTATCTCCTGAGGTGATCGGATTTTTTCTCGCTCATTTAATTTTCCATATTGTATCATTCCTGCCAACAACTTTATAAATGCACAACTCCATATAACTCCAAAGATGTCATCCATTCAAAAAACTTTGTCCCCGGATAGGGTATAAGGTAAAAAATGGACAATATGTATATGTGGAGCAACAATGATCATGATAAGTCTCATATATGGCTTTGTGAATATGCGTAGGTAAGGCTAGGATATGAACTTTTCTTGTATGGAATTTTTATAAAAAAAATCCTCCATCATCTTATCATGCACATGTCAAAAGCAACTTCAAATTTTCATCTCCTTTATGATTTTCTCAAAAAAAATTGCACTTCATTGGGACTTCCCTTAACTAGGCAATCTCATGTTATATCTCTAATGAATCTAATTTTGCATCATAGAGCTCTTTTTTATACTTCCATGACTCTCCTTTTTTCCAAAATTTTTGATGGGGGTCATTTAAAATAAATATGCATTAAAATAAATATGCAACCCTAAACTAAGCATGAATATGCAAATAAGCCTTTCCCCCACCCCATACTTAAAATTTACAGTGTCCTCACTGTATTGGAACTAGGGTTAAGAAGAAAACTTACTAAACCGTCACAAATTTCAGGAGTCGAAGAAGACAGCAGGGAAGGTCGATATCGACCCTTTACATCGATATCGATGTCTCTCTCGATTTCTGCTCGGGCTTCAGGGTGACTCGGCCTCGATCATGAACCCTATCCATGTCGACCTTGAGGTCGATTTCGATGTCCGCCATCGATTTCGATGCCTTTCTGTGTGCTTTTCTCTCTCCTGCAATTTGAAAACTAAACACAAAATATGCAAAACAATAAAGTGTCTAAAACCAAAACTAAGTCTTTGTTACAAGCTCTAGATTTTTAAGTCGCTAGGCCGACTTCTTCCTTTGCGCTTTTCAAGGTGGCATCTGTAGAGCCCATGTGGCTTGGGCCTCAAATATCACTCCTTTCTTGTCCCGCAGCTGCATTCCCCCGGGATTGATTTGATTCACCGTGAATGGACCTAAGCTCTTATCCTTGAATCTTGTAGGGAACCAATGGTCTTTAGATTTGGCAACATAGACCTTGTCTCCTATCTCATATTGGCTTGAACCATCATCGGATACCCTACATAAACGCACATGCCAAGGCACACCTCTTCCAAATAATGATAAGTCCTTTATTGTAATTGAACAAGAGGAATCCGTACCTTGACTTACCTTCTTCTCCATCTGTGGCTCAGGTCGATGTCGATGTGCAGAGGTCGATATCGACCCCTGTTGTACACCTGTAGGATCAGTCGATTTGGGGAGTTTTGACTCGATATGATCAGGTCGATTTCGACCCTCAGAGGTCGATATCGAGGTCTTCTCGCCTCTCTTCTCAGCGCTGATGGTGGTCGATTTCGATAGGGTGTGGTCGATATCGACCCTTGACCCCGATTTCGATGCTTCCTCTTTTCCTCCGTCGACCCCATACTTATGACCTGTCACAGAATCTTGAACAATAGTGGTCGATATCGACTTACCTGGGTCGATTTCGATGTCCTGTTGAGCTCCTTCGTTCAAGATTGCTTCAACTTCCTCTACTTGGGCTTCTTTGATGGCTTTTATCTCCATTGGCCCTTGACTTTGCACCGTCTTGTTGAAGGAATACTCTATTACTTCATCACTAATTGTGAGTGAGAGCAATCCTTTCTTCACGCTAATGTTGGCATCGACGGTTGCTAGGAATGGCCTACCTAAAATAATTGGACAAGCAGGGTCCTCCGCTATGTCAACAACTAGGAAATCAGCGGGGACAAAGAATTTGCCTACTTGTACTGGCACATCTGTCACTATCCCAGTTGGAATAACTACGGTATTGTTAGCCATGTATAATCTTGCATCCACGGGCTCCAGAGGACCTATCTTTACCTTGTGCCAAATGGTTAGTGGCATCATGCTAACGCTAGCGCCCAAGTCAACTAAAGCATTAAATTTGAATTGACCTAGACCTATAGCGATAGAAAACTTACCTGGGTCCGCCCGCTTTTGTGGTAGCTCCAACCTGTTGCATTCCTCTGCGATCTCAGAGAGCGATCGCTTCTTCCCCAAGATATCCTTAAGGAACCTTACATAAGATGGCATCTCGTGAAGTGCCTCTGTGAATGGTATAGAGACATTAAGCCCTTGGAGCATCTTCACGAACCGTTGGAACTTCTTTTCCGCTGGGTCCTTAGTCACTTTTCTAGTTGGGAATGGCAACACCTTCTTCCTTCCTGCGGCTATAGTGAGGTCGATATCGGCAGCAGTGGGGTCGATATCGACTGGAAGAGTCGATTTCTGTGGTGACGCAGAATTAGGGTCGACATCGACAGGAGGGTCGACATCGATGTCACCTTGGTCGATATCGATAGGGGGGGTCGATATCGACGTCTGTTCTGGCTCCTTCTCCTCCACTTTTTGCTCGGGCGTTTGTAATTGACGCCCACTCCTTAGGTTTACTGCCGCAATATGACCTGTGGTTTTGCCCTTTTGGTTGGGCACAGTGGATCCAGGGAGTGATCCGGACGCTTTGGGCATTGCTTCCGCCAATTGACTCATTTGAGTCTCCATGTTGCGCTTCCAAACGTCGATCTCCCCAAGTCTAGAATTGATGCCCTGCAGCTGAGTATGGACGAAGTTATTGGCTTGTTTGAACTCAGCGTGGTTCCTTCGCATCTCATCAAGGATGATTTGCAGGTCATCTTTCTTAGTCTCCCGCTCAGGGTGCCCTGGTGCCCTATAGGTTGGGGGATCCCTTTGATAGAACCTTTGATCACCCCAATTTTGTTGATTGCCCCCTCCATAGGGGCCTCTCGTCCATTTGACCTCCTCATGTTGTTCCGCCATGGATACTTGCTCAGTATGTGGACAGGCACTGGTGTTATGCCTTATTGAACCACACTCCTGACAAGGTTGATTGTTGCTCAGGAACCTTACTTGCTTTTGAAGGCGGCGTGTTTGATCGTTATGGAATTGTTGCCGTACTTCAGGATCTATCTCCCTTGGAGGCTCATATAGTGGCATAGATGGGGCAGGCCTTGCATCATAGGCCGCAGCAGCCCCATAGGTGTTGTGAAAGTTCACAAGTCTCTCAATGGTCTCCCATGCCTCCGTTGGTGTAAGCTCAATGTACCGATAGGAGGTATATGAATTGATCCTCTCCTTATTCGGCGCATCAAGGGCGTTATAAAAGATCTCTTGGATGACATATGGAAGTTGCCCATGCGTCGGGCATGATCTCAGCAAGTCTTTGAAGCGCTCCCAAGCCTGTGCTAGGGTTTCACCTGGCTTTTGTTTGAAAGCCGTGATCCTTTGTCGTAGCATTGCCGTTTTAGAAGGTGGGAAAAACTTATTCAAGAATGCATCTTTCACCTCTGCCCATGTCCTTAGCGATCGTGGAGCCAAACTTTCAAGCCATTGTAATGCCTTTCCTGCCAAAGACCATCGAAAAGATTTTAGTCGCACATACTCTAAGTTTACTCCATCAGCAACTGTTTCACATAAGTCCATAAAAGTAGAGATGTGTAGCAGGGGGCATTCATTATGTCTTCCTTCAAAAGTATTTCTTTTAATCTCAGATAGGAAGTTAATTTTCAGTTCATAATTGGAGTGAGGAATTATAATGGCAGATTCAGGAACATGAAGGGGCGGATGCATGTATTGCATCGCCGTTTGTGGATACTGATTTAGCCGCTCTTGGGCTTGTCTGCGCGCATTCTCCTCCCTATCAGCACGGGCTCGCTCAGCAGCAGCAGCGGCCCTTTCAGCAGCGATTGTAGCATTGTGGTCCTCGATCTCCTTTCTCAACCGCTCTATGATCTCAGCCTGCATCTCGTTGTTAGCCATGATGCGAATTGCTTTGTTGCGAAGATGGTAGAAACGTTCAGGCTCGTCAATTGGTTCCAGGATAGGTCCGCGATCAGAACGTCGCATAAACCTGCAAAATAAGCTTAGAAAAAGATCGTGATTAACTTAGGTGGCGATTGATTGCCTCCCCGGCAACGGCGCCAATTTGTTCGCAATGGGTAAAGGGGAAGTGTATGGGGTGTTGTATGTAAAATAGGAGAATAAAATAAAGCACAACTAGACTATCTCCCTGTCCCAAACAAATAATACAAGAATCCCCTCCCTTGTAGTAGTAGGGTAATTCAGGATCGAATCCACGAGGAGGTAGGTCAGCGCTTCCTTTGTTGTACTCACGATCAATGCTTTCGACCTCAGCAGACACTCGATATCGAGTATACTGGTCGATATCGACCTCAGTTCTGGTCAATTTCCTAGTGCAGTTCCTGCAGAAGACAAAACAGCAAGTCGACGTCGAGCAGAGACCTCGATATCGATGTTAGTACTCGATATCGACCCTTAAGGTCGATTTCGATGTTTGTCACAGAAACTGTTTTTGTAACCAATTTGTCGGAAAAGGATCCGAAGAAAATAGAATGGAGAGGAAAGATGAACAGAAGCAAAACTAAGACTTTTATGAAGAATTTAATGAATTAAAAAGCTTCCAAAGTTGGGGTTTTATGCCACAACGATAACAATGCAAGTTTCATGCTAAAGATATGAACTTTTATGTCTTTCCGTCAAATAACTTTCGTTATCAACACTTAGGTGACTAGAGGCTCTCGCATAATTCCTAAGAGTTACTATCCAATTCATGAGTAATTCAAGTTCGCAATATGAGTGGCTTTCGCTTCAATAATGCAAATAATGAAACTCCCTAACTTTCGCAAGGGATCATGCATGGGGTAGAAGACGGAATCGCATAAAAGTCATACCTTTGATGCACTTACCTCACATTGCTATCGTCGGGCTCACCCCGACCCTAGAAGTGGGTTGACTACTCGCTCCTCATCATGCACATCATCATCATTGTTATTGAAAGAAAGCTACTTTGAATTAAAATTCCGAAAGAAAGTACAACCGAACAAGCCACTCCGCTCTCGCTTTACAACTCCACTCGGCCACTCTCTCTCTCTCTATTGCAACTGAATTCGAAATCTTCTTTTTTAAAATTGAATATTGACTTCCTAAACTCAGCCCTATTGGCTTCTATTTGTAGATGACGACAAGGACTCGAAACCTTATCTTTATTCTCTATGATAAATAAATAAATAAATAAATAAATAAGTAAAAGCTAAAACTTCATGGTGAAATCAGCCTCCTCATGATAAATCTGATGTTGATGATAGGAAATCTCGACCTTTGGATAGATATTGCAAGCTTTGGATATAATTCTATCAAAATCGGAGTCGAATTCCTCTGTTGGCATGGTCGATATCGACCCTTGGACCTCGATATCGACCCCTCCAAAATCTTATCTCGAGCTTCTCCTTCTCCTACTCGACTTCTATCAACTTGGTCGATCTGACAGCATCGATATCGACCTCCAGACGTCGATATCGACCTCTTCTGTGTCGAGATGCTCTGTTTCCTTTCTGCTCGATTCCTATGTCTCGATGTACTCGATGTCGAGGTCTTTAGTCGATTTCGACCTCTTCAGAAGACTTCGAGTTCCTTTTCCGCTCTTCTGAATTCATCCATTTTCATCCTGTTTCCTGCGAAATCACATGGAAACTCGTGCAAACCCATATATTTGACATTTAAGCATAAACTACACTATTCCCATGTTTTCCCATTAATGTGCATGCAAAAGACAACAAAATGAATTCATATGTGCAAAGAAAATATGGCAATTTGCGCGCACATGAGATGAGTTGAATGACGATGATGATATGGAATGTGATGATGAGACTTTCGATAGGTGATGAACTCGTGTGTGCTTGTATGTTTGAATAGATAGACTTATACTTCCATTATGACTACTAGGTGACTTTGAACCGCGTGATTGCTACAATGTTGTTCTGCACTGCCATGTAATACTAGGTGCTTGCATTCATGATCTGTGAATTAACTAGAGTCTTTGCTAGGGTTATAGGGCGGCCCAATCCCATCGGGTCCCGTCCCGAGTCAATCGAGTCATATGAAACTTCCTTTACATATATTATGAGCATGATTGCAAAAGCTGCCTGCGGGCTTTATTTTTCTTGAGGTTACGGGCTGGGCCTGTGGGCCACCCGATTATAATGGAATGCATTCATGAACTGGCCAGTCTCCGCCCTATCGGAAGGGGATGGAGGTAGGAGAGGGATATACCATTTTGTATTATGTGATAAGGCCTTATTATTATTATTTTGCACTTAATCTTAAGGGCATGCTAGTGTGTTCATATTCCGCCTTGCATCTAGAAGCATGATTATTAGGTATAGCGTATGTGTGTATATATTGTAGGGGCAGCACCATTAGAGAGAGTTGAGACTCTAACTACACTGAATTAATAACGGTTTGGATTTACGTATTTGGATAATGTTTTGACCCGGCTCCGCCGTGGCAACCTTATGTATGATTTCGGAAACTTGACTGGTTGTATGATAAATAGTTTTACGACATAGGCCATAGGGCCTGCAGGGGACTTACCCTGGGGATTCCAACGGTCCCTCTCGGTTTTTGGGTGTGAAATCCCACTTTCAAAGCGAAATTGTTGTTTTTAAACCTTCAACCTGTACTCGGAGCGCAAGATCCCATCGAGAGGTTTCATCCCTCGAAACGTAACCCGGGAATATCATAATCCCCGGCCGTTATAGTCGTCACAGCCCATCTTATTCATTCTTTGTCATCTTCGTTCATTCGTGCTCGTGGTTCGTCAGTCTTCGTCGTTGATCATCATCGTTCTTCTTCCAAACTTTTCATTGTCGATCTCCATCGTCTTTGCCACAAAAGTTTTCCACAATGGGAGTTATTTTTTACCCTCTTTCTCTCATATTTTTTTATGATTTGTTGTCTTGGATTTTCATTGAGGACAATAAAGACATTAAGTGTGGGGGAGGGTTGCATTCATAGATTCATGCATTCATAATTTTTTTTTTCAGTTATGCATTCATATTTAGTTTTTCCGTTATGCATTCATGTTTATTTTTCGCTATTTTATTGCATTAGAAAATGAAAAAGGAAAATGAAAAAAAAATTGAGAAAATTCAAAAATCCAAAAAGATCATGCATTGCATATATGTGTTATTTAAATACCCATCTTGCCTTAGTTTGTCCTCTATTTTATATTTGTTAGTTTTACCATATATGTTCCATAATATGATTGAATTGGCTAGCCTTGTCACATACTTGAAATGATTTTTATGGGAGCATGACTTGTTAGTTTAATTGAGCAAGTATGATTCTTATAGGCATTATTGAAATCCAACAAAACTTGTCCTAGTGAGAATTTTTGGCCTTAAAGGGATTTTCATTATATTTATTCCCTTTTGCTTTCTTGTGTGACATTGTACTCTCCTTATGCAATTACCTCTTGAGATTAACATTGTTATCTATATTTGAAGCCAAATTTATATGTTTATTGCTTATGAGTT
This sequence comes from Persicaria maculosa, assembly GCA_963922045.1. NCBI lineage: Eukaryota > Viridiplantae > Streptophyta > Magnoliopsida > Caryophyllales > Polygonaceae > Persicaria > Persicaria maculosa. The sequence continues at coordinate 29,679,601 of OY998268.1, forward strand.
TCAAATGATAGAGGCATGATTTTCTTAGCCATATTATTATCCATATCCACCCTACATATGTTTCCTTAGCTTGTAGCCAAATTTGAGCCTTAGCCTTTTCTTTGAAGCTACACAAAATTTATCCCTAGCCAATGATAAGCCTTACCCTATCCGAGAATCGGGATTAGATTTGGTAAATGATTGATCTAGTCGAGTGGAAAAGAAAATATTGTTAAGAGAGTTACAAGTTTTGGATGATTATGTAATTTTGGTTTTATTCCTCACATTGTGCATCATTGTATTTTTGGCTCTAGAAAAAAAATAGAAAAAAAAAGGAAAAAAAAAAGAAAAAAAAAAGGAAAAAAAAGGAAAAAAAAAAAGAAAAAAAAGTGAAAGCAAAGAAAAAAAAGAATGAATAAAGAGCCTTTTATTTTATTATTTATGTGAGAGTTAGAAAAATATGTATGGTTGAGATAAAGTTCTTTTGTTGAGTGTTTTGAGAGTGAAAGTTTGAGTGATATTGGTTTGGAAAGTATTTGGTTTTTAGTGTTCTTTCGGTTATTCCAAGGGATCCCTTTTTCCCGGATTTTTAGCACAACAAGCCTAAATATTTTCCTACCTTACTTCCTTACCAAGCCCCATTACAACCTTGATAAAAGACCTCTTGATGTTTCTTATGAGTGACGACATCCACGGTGGAGAATATCTGATATATGTATCAATTTCTATGTAGCTTTTTTTTTCATTTTGGATTGAGTTGAGAGATACATTGTTAAGCCTAAACACATGAGAGTGAGAACAAGCACATAATTTCGGTGAGGTTGGATGAGATATGCCTTTATTTTGAATCGATCATATACTTGCTAGGATGTTAACATTAATGCTCATGGCTCCTCCACTTTGATGATGCTTTTGACAAGGTTAGTGCTTGAGGATTATATGTGTGGGACGATGGTTTTGCTCTCCTTTATTTTGCATTGCTTGAGGACAAGCAAAAGGTTAAGTGTGGGGGAGTTTGATAATGCATATTTTTAATAGGCATTATTGGGTAGTTTAGATGCATTTACATTGTAGAATATGCATGTTTAGTATTAATTTAGATTAAACTCTTTTTGTGGTAAAGTTCATAATCTACGCTATTTCGATTAAATTGTGCTGAATCGTAGATCCGAGATGGTGGAAAGCAAGGGAAAGCTGCAAAACATTGCCAAGTGAAGTCAAGAAATCAAGCTAAGAAGGGAAAGAAAGAAGGAAAGAAAGAATGGGGAAAGAACAAAGAAAAGCAAAGTTCTGGGCGTATTTCGCTGCCAGCGAATGAAGACTCGCTGCCAGCAAGTGGAGTCAGCGAGGAGCATGTCCAGGAGCTAGCACGACTCGCTGCTAGCGAATATAGACTCGCTGCCAGCGAGTGAAGTCAGTGACATCATGTCTAAGCAAGACTCAGCGAGCCCGACTTGCTGCCAGCGAGTGGAGTCAGCCTGAGAGCCAGCGAATGGAGTCGCTCCAGCAGAAAGGTGTTTTTGCGGCAGCGGAAATCTTCGCTAGTAGCGGAACCGAAGAGGCTTGACAAATTTTCTAAGGCATGCACATTCACTGCTAGCGGGTTGGTAGCGAGTAGCTAGCGAAAATCCAATAGTAGGTTGACCAAGGCATCCATAAGGACTCGCTGCTAGCGAAAAAGCCAGCCGCTGCTAGCGAAATCTACCGCCAGATTATATTAGGAAATCTCTATCTTTTATCTAGTTTGGTTTAGAAAATTTCTATCTAATTTATCTATCTTTTACCTTGTTTATTCAGAACTTTAGGCTTATAAATAGGATGTTTAGGGTTAGTTTTCATATTCATTCAAGTAGAGCAATCACCTTTGAAGGGAAGAAAGTTTAGGTAAGCCATGTTTGGCTATTTTTCTAGTTTCCCCCTACACTTTCGAGACTTGGTTGGTGGTTTGTGAGTTTCTAATTTAAGTTATTTTTCATCTATAATTCCTTCAACTTCTTTGTGTGATATTGATTATGTTATTGATGTTATCTTGATTAGCTACCTTGATAATATTGATTTCTTGCTAGTATTTAATACTTTCGTGTTTGTGTTATTTCCATAGTAGCACGCATAAGATTGTGGATTTCGTGTTTGAAGCATGATTATGTAGGGAGTTGACATATATCTTAAACATTGATTAATCGTGTTTAATTGGTGTTATTTATATGCTCAAGTTCTTGGGACTATTTGCTATCTCTTTGCTAAATCTTAACCGTGTTAGGGTTGCATTGAGGTGTAAGGGATTAATTGGACTCGTAGGACTTTTAATCTATATAAAACAAGACGAGAGGAATTCGTAGGAAAAGATAATAACTTGAAAGGATTTGATGATCAATAAAACCAACCAAAGTAAAAGAACTTGTAGGTGGAAACGTTTTTCTTCTATCCTTTATTTGCTTTTGTCAGTATTATTTTCTTTTATTTTCATTCATAAAAATCTTTTCTTTTTATATTGATAAATACGCAATATTTAGAAATACTTGATTCTATAGGGTTCGACCCCTTGCTTGCATACTATGCTAGTTTGTTTGTTTGGGATTTATTTTTGACGAGGTAAATCAACGACTTTCCCTCTGTCACTAGGCTAGTTTCTAAGGGCTTCACTTAAAGAGAGGGAGAAGATTATGTAACGACCCGGGATTATGATTCTCGAGTTACGTTTCGAGGGATGAAACCCCTCATTGGATCTTGCGCACCAAGTACGGGTTGAAAGTTTGAAATAGGTAAGTTCAGTTGTAAAAATGGGATTTCATACCCAAAGTTCTCGTGAGGCCCGTTGAAGACCTGGTGTTAACACACCTGTACCTGTCCTAAATACTATGTCGGGAAAACATTTCCGCGTAAATCAAAAATCCCGTAAATACAAGGTGCCACGACGGAGCCGGGTCAAAACATGTTTATTATGTGGTTAATCTACTATACATTTATAGGATCGAGTGACAAGTCATTTCCAATTATTCTCCATGAACATCCCACGTTAAACAGCACACAACACTAGGTAGGATCATGCATATATATACCTAAAAAAAAGCGAGCATAGGATCGGATCAAAGCCCGCATAGCTGCACCCCACATATAAGCACACACATACGCTAAGCCTAATATAATGCTTCTAATGCAGGACAATATTTTAAATCACGCAAGCATGCTAGCAGTTTATATATATATATATATATATATATATATATATATATATATATATATATATATAGATATATATGCGCAGAAAGCGGTGAATGGGCCCACACAGAATGCCAAGTGGCATATCCCTCTCCTATCTCCACCCCCCTTCTCGATAGGGCGGAGACTGGCCAGCTCATGAATGCATTCCATTTCCAATTCATTCATATTATCATTATGCTCATAATCATCATCATGCTCGTAGTAGTAATAAGGTGTTGCTCATGACTCACATGACTCAGGACAAGACCTGATGGGACTGGGTTGTCCTATGACCCTAGCAACGACTCTAGTTAACTTTACTGATAACGGCCGTTTTGTTTACAAACGCGTAGAGAATAAGTATGGTCATACGTTAATGCAACCTAGCATGATACTAAATGGCATGCTATTATGAAATGCAACACCTAGTACATCATGCATATATAAGAAAGGATAAGTCTGATCAATCCGAGTAAGCCCCGAGGGAACTTACTTGGCAGTGCAGAACAACATTGTAGCAAACATACAGTCCAAAGTCACCTAATAGTCATAATGGAAGTATAATTCTATCTATTCAAACATACAAGCACCCACAATTTCACATAGTTCCACATATCGTAAGTCTCATCATCATATTCCCAATTCCTCCCATCAATCATCATATACCATCTCGCATTTCGTATCACAACCTCATATAGCTCATCAAGTACCAACCATACTCATCATCATATAAGTTCAACATATAGTAATATCTCATAGGCCATATAACATTGCATGCTTCATAATCATTGATCATATTCATACTTCTATAGCACATCATAGTCAATTCATATATACACCATACTTTCATATTCATCAAGTCAAGATCTCACATAAGACATGATTTAACATAAGTTCATATCATAACATATTAATAACATAACTCACATTTATACTCACATCATCATGTATCATATCATGCTTAAGATCATATCAATAAGCATGCTTGCATTCATATAGCACATATGATCATAACATTATCTTACTCGCATATCATTATCAAGTCATATACTCATATCACACATCAAAATATATCATAGCATACCATAACATATCATAATTACTCAAAGAGTTAGTCGAAGCAAGAGGTTCCCAAGTTAATCAAGTTCCTCTTCCAAACCAACTCCTTTTTAATGTAGTTAAAAGGATTTTTCAGCCCTTGAAAACATCTCTCAAATACCTTTTTGAAAACCCAAGTTCATCCATCAAATCATTAATTTGAAAACCCATTTTTAACACCTTTGAAGAATAGCACAAAAATGACACGAAAAATCGAGAGAAATGAGGATGCTCACCTAAGGTTCTTCTTCTCATTGGGTTTACTCTAGAATCTTCATCTGGGCTACGATTTAGCTCGTTCTTATGCGAGGGTGCCTAGGATGTTTAGAGGGTGTTAAAGGTGTGACCTTGGAGTTAGTATAAGGTGAAAAGAGGGAAAAACGAGCCCTTACCATTCCTAAAACCGAAAACAGTGAGTTTGGGTCTTCTAGGCCTTCTCGGGGCTTACCGGGGCTGTTGGGAACCTTCTTCTGCTTGGAGGATGTCATGGAGAGGCTTAGGAGGCTGATGCTGCTGTTCATTGAGGGGAGCAAGAAAAATGGAGCTTGCTTGGCTTGCGTGAGCTCAAGAAGTGGAATGGAGTTCCTTTTACTTGAAATGGAGGAGGGAGTTGAAGGAGATAGTGTTGTAGGGCTGATGTGGTGGTGTTGTGATGGATGTTTAGCTGCACAAGGAGGAGATAGGGCTGTTGGGTATCACGGCAAGAAGGGAGAAAGAAGGATAAAAGAAGGAGCTTTGGGATAAAGCTTTTTGGAGCTTTTTGATTGGGTTTGTGTTTTTGTTTTGTGGTGAGGCAAATGGGACATAAAAATCAGATTTTGTAGAGTCAAGGAGGGCTTGGGGAGAGGGCATAATGTGATGGGATAAGGAGGGTTGAAGACTCTTTTGTTTCCTTGCTTCTTTTGGGGTGAACATGGCAAAAGTAGGGCGAAAGGTGAGTGTAGATGCTTACCCAAATTGGGTATGGGTGGAAGCTTTATTTAGTTCAATTTTTCAGCTCATGGGAGGCTCATAAATGGCTGAGATTTTATTGGGCTAGAGTGAGAATGAGACGAGGATTGTGGTCCCGAAAGCGCTAGTTTGAATTCCCGAAGCTAGTTCCCAAAAGTTAGTTTTCCGAATTCCCGCTCTCACTCGCGCTATTAGATTTTGAAAATCCGGGAATCAATGTCGCAATGACAAGTTAGTTTTTAAAATTCCATTTTAGGTCGGAAATCCGCTCCATGAGTTTTAAATCCGATTTAATGAGTTTTCCCTTCAAATCCCGACTTTAAATTCATTTTTGATTTTCTTTTTCCGAAAACTTAGGATTTGAAAATCCAAGCCTTTACATCATCCACCTCTAAAAATATGTCTCGTCCCTGAGACCAAAATCATTTTAAAGCAAGGGGATGAAGTTTTGAAATAGGCGAGTCCAAGGATCATGCCACTGATCCCGTAAGTACCTCATAAGTGCACCTATGAAATCCTCATAGTATCTTTGTCGTGATCATGATATCCCCAATCAGTCATAGAGAGAATGTGATATGGGCCCTTATCACATCCTTACCTAGACTTCTCAGTCATATCATTACTCAAAAAGCATCATAGCATCTCCACTAGGTCTTAGCAAACAATCTATAAGGGCCCCTATAAAATGCTTGTATCCACTTCGTGGGACGTTATGATGGAAGCTCGGTTTGTGTTAGTTTTCTTAAAATGCAAGTTAGTCCTTTTTCAAAGCATTTTTCAAAATCCTTCAAAATCCGGCGTTAGTCAAAAGCATTTCCAATCCTCCAAATCATCCAACCATCCACCTCTAAGAGCTAACCCTATATTCTCTTCCTAGGTTTCAAGTCAGAATCAGATTTCATCAATTCATGTTCTATTATTTCTAACATTCCGAACTCAAGTCATCATATATCATAGCAATCATATCACACATTCTTTAGCATATCATAATCACATAGATAACGACTACATGCCATAACACATCTAATATAACATCACACATAGTAGGATTCATCACATATCATCACAGAAGTTGCATGTCATAACAACCAGATAAATCACATCATACTTGTGCTAACTACCAAGCATTATTACATTAAAGTCATACAAGTACCGCCACACAACAACATTCTATCAAGCTTAAGGAATAACTCTGTTAGTAGTAATACCTCACTATTGTCTATGATAAAACATCAGAGAATCAACATTGTCTATATCCCATAATTTGCATGTTATCCGACCCAAAATACCGCCTCATAATAGATCATATCCTCGAGGAGACCTGTCTATAACTACCAACCATAACAGGACATGACCACTACGCACTCATCATCAACACTCAAATCCATATCAACCCCACCTAGGCTTATTTTCAACAAAAATGCGTGAATAATTGCAAAACATATTTTATTTGATTTTTTAGAAATTGAGTTCGACCCCTTTTGGTTATCCTCTTGATTCGAAGTTGTATCGACACCAAGACTTGAGTGGTTTTGGTGATTTGGGTTGCATCTGAATTTTAACGGTTTGCCTACGTATCTTTTGGAAGAGAATCAAGACTTACATAGTTCAGAATATTTTGACATTTGTGTTTGGTTTGGTTTGGTTTGGATTTGGTTTTGTTTTGATAAATTTGGATTTGGCTTTTGTTTTGTTTTCTTGTATGCATCAGAGGATGAAGTTCAAACCCACCTTCTAGGAATGGTAGCTCGAAAAACATTCCACCCGAGTAACCTGAGCCCACCTTCTCTGAAGGGTAACTCAAGCAACCCGCCTATCATTTGCATTGAAAACAATTTGAGGTGGACCTTAATTTGGAATTTGGCCGGTTTTGACTTGAGCTTTGACTTAGAGGTCAATTTGAGGATTGCGAAATTTGATTTTTGATTTTTTTTGGTGTGGCAAAACTCGACGAGCGAAAGCTTTGTATCGAGTTAGAGTAGACACTTTGGCTTTGATGAAAATTTTGTATTTGGGATGACTAGAGTCGAAAAATGAATTTGAAGAGATTTGATTGAAAGTTTGGATGTGACTGGACTCGGTGAGAATTTGATTTACACTAAGTTTCCTACGTATCCACTTTCTGGTGGAATCGTAGTACGAGACAAAAAATGAATTTTGTATTTGAGTTTGATCATGAGATTATTTGAGGGTGGTAATTGAACTCGATGGGCTTTGGCTTGGCACCGAATCAATTTAATTTGAATTGGGCGATTGAACTCGACGAGCTTTGGGTTTGTGTTGGGAATCAAATCTTATGCAGTTCTTTTGAGAACAAATTTAATTTAATTTGAGATGGGCGACTGAATCCGATATATGTTGAATTTTGATATCGAACTTCCTAAGTAACTCATAAAAGAGAATCAAGTCTTTACATAGTTCTTTTTAGAACTAATTTGATTTTCCTTGGTTTGACGATTGAACTCGACGGGCTTTAACTTTGCATCGAGTGGCCTACGTATCCGACAAGTCGGAATCAAATCTTGCGTAGTTCCTTTTGAGAACCACTTGAATTTGGGAAATTTTGATTTGAGATTTTGACTCCGTTTTGACTTAGAAGTAAATTTTGAGATCAACCCACTGGAATGAAGTGACAGCGAAATTTTATGAGTTTAACTTTATAATTTTGTCAGACCCAACTTCTAATTTATGCCAATTGTAATCTTTATATTTTAGTGGATAGGTTTTGTGATTAAACATTATTTAATCTTCCTAAAACCGATTGCCCACTTCGAAATTTTACAGTGGCTTTGTTTTATTATCATATGTGTGTGTGCATATATATACTAGGTAAGAACCGCATCGTAATTGCATTCTAGATATAATATCATTACATATCTCTTTCTCACCTCCACAACGTATAATCAATCAAAGAATGGAACACAAAGTTGATTGTAATAGTTAATGAGTAAATACAATTCACATTTGGGTATTCTACATCCTTGAAGAGGCAAAACAAACTCTAAAAGAAAGACAAGGCTCATAGAGTGCGACTCCACAAAAGAGCTACGCTCAAGGAGTTTCTCACACATTGCTTTCTTGTTAGTCTCTTAAATGCATGACTATCCATCTCTGGGGTCAACAACATGCACCGAAGGTCCTCTTTTTCCTTAAATGACTAGCCTTGATGTGGAGGAAACTCTGTAAAAAAAGAAGAACACACCAGAAACAGAAATTGGTGATGGCAATAGCCCTTTAGGCATTAGAAGCTGATAACCTCCTATGAACCAAAGAGCAAAAAAATAAGTTAATAATGTCAATACATAATAAGAAAGCCATTATACACCCCCAAACAGCCCCTAAACCACCAGGCAAGTCTGAGGAACATAACCCACCCAAAGTTTGGGCAGAGTATAAAAATAACGAGGAAGAAAAATAGCTCTGACAGAAAAAAGCTATAGCATCACAAACTAGACTTTTAAACAGCGCAACCAGTAGAATCAACAATAACCAAAACCAACAGCTCAAATCAATTTCATCTAAGGCAAATCACATAAACCAACTCTAAAATCAACTTCATTAAATTGAATCCCCAGCTCAAGAAGTTACAATGTCTTAAAATTACAAATAATAGGAAGACAACCATGTCATTTATATCATCAACACAAGGCAAGCCACGTAAATTATTAATAGTAAGTGTAATATTCAGAATCACAGGAAATTATAAATTAATCCTACGATTTTATATCAGAAATGAACAAAATAACACGTATGAGGATGGATTAGGTTGGTAAACATGGATTACTTCAAAATTCGGGATTCAAAAACACGAATTACCTATTAAATCCAAAACTACAAATCTAAATAGGTCAACTCAATAGAGAGAGGGATTATAGACTCCAACTGAAGTCCATTTAAAATGGCGATAAATAAGGCAATAAATGGACTCGCTGCGAGAGGGAATGGCTTCTGAAAAATAATTTGGGATCATAACTTCTTGCAAGCATCAAGAATTTTGGATCTTCAAACTTTCAAGGATGTAACTGATTGCAAACAAAAATAAAGGATGCCAAGTAGCTCCTCTACACACCCAACAGATGTTGCAGATCGTAAAAACAGAAAAATTATAGTGTATTGTTCCCCAGTGGGAGTAAATCAAAATACAAATTCTTTTACCAGGAACAACTCCATCACCATCATCAATGCATCAACAAACGGAGGGAAAAAAAGAAGTTAAACCAAACTCATCAATGCCTTTACCTCTAATAAATTAAAGGACGGAAAAATATATGGACAACATTTTAAGAAAGAAATATAAACTAAGAAGGAAGGACTTAGTTCCCGGTCATAAGAATCATACCGTTGCATGTGTAGGGATGAACTTCAGTACATCAATAATCTACACAAAATAAAAAGAAAAAGAAAGTGTCATTTCGAAACTTATCTTAATATGTCTTCCCAAGGGGTTGAGGGTGTAGGGAGTGGTGTGTATAAACCATGGGGCATGAGCTTAGACTTGGCCTTTAAATAGTCAATACATCTCTTAAGGCAATGGTCTATATCCCTAAGCATATGTGGCCAATAAAAGTGTGACTTAAGTATGTGATAGGTCTTATCTCTCCCAAAATGACCCATTAATCCTCCGCTATGGGCTTCATTAACCAATAATAATCGAAGAGAACACCTAGGTATACACACTTGGTCTTTCCTAAACAAGAATCCATCAAAGATATAGAATTGGTCGGTAGGACCCTTATCTAGGCACTTTCGAAAGATAGCCCCAAAATCAGCATCATTCTCATACAATTCCTTAATGTATACAAAGCCTAAGACTCTACAATCCAAATTGGTCAATAACACATGTCTCCTAGATAATGCATCAGCTACCACATTGTCTTTCCCTTTCTTATACTTTATAACATAAGGAAATGTTTCTATGAATTCCATCCATCTACCATGTCTCCTATCAAGTTTATCTTGGCTCTTAAAATGTTTCAATGATTCATGATCAGTCCTAAGTATAAACTCTCTAGGCCATAGGTAATGGGACCATGTCTTAAGGACTCTATACAATGCATATAATTCCTTATCGTATGTAGAGTAATTAAGACAAGAACCTTTTAGTTTCTCAGAAAAGAAGGCTATAGGCTTACCTTCTTGCATGAGGACTCCGCCTATGCCAACTCCGCTAGCATCACATTCAACCTCGAAAGGACTAGTGAAATCAGGCAGAGCAAGCAATGGAGCTTGCGTCAGCTTCTCCTTGAGTTACCGAAATGCATCCTTCTGAGCTGGACCCCACTTGAACTCAAACCTCATCTTTGTAAGTTCTGTGAGAGGGGCTGCGATGGAGCTGAAGTCGCGCACAAATCTCCGATAGAAGCTCGCAAGTCCCTGGAAACTCCTCACTTGGCCGATATTGGTCGGAGTCGGCCAGTCCTGGATTGCTTTGACCTTTGCGTCGTCGACTCGCAATCCACTTAAGCTCACTACAAATCCAAGAAAAGACACTTGATCAGTACATAAAGCACATTTCTTCAAATTAGCATACAAGTGTTCTAATCTAAGAGTAGAAAGTACTTCCCTTAAATGTGCTTCATGTTCCTTAGGTGATTTACTATAGATAAGAATGTCATCAAAATATACAACAACAAATTTACCTATGAAATTTCTAAGCACATGATTCATTAATCTCATGAAAGTACTAGGAGCGTTAGTTAAACCAAAAGGCATAACCAACCATTCATAGAGTCCAAATTTAGTTTTAAAGGTTGTTTTCCATTCATCGCCTTCTTTCATCCTAGTCTGATGGTAACCGTTTTTTAAATCAATTTTAGAGAAAGTGGAAGATCCATGCAACTCATCTAACATGTCATCTAAGCGGGGTATAGGATGGCGATATTTCACAGTTATGTTGTTAATGGCCCTACAATCGACACACATTCTCCATGACCCATCTTTCTTAGGGACTAACAACACATGCACAACACATGGACTCAAACTTTCCCTAATGTATCCCTTATCTAACAGTTCCTGGACTTGGGATTGAACCTCTTGGGTCTCAGTGGGATTCATTCTATAGGCAGGCCTATTAGGCAAAGAAGCCCCTGAAATGAGATCAATTTGATGCTCAATTCCTCTAATAGGGGGTAGACCTGCTGGTATGCCCTCGGGGAATATATCCTTATACTCTTCAATAAGAGATAGGATGCGAGGAGGGAGGGTAGCTCGAAGCTCCTCACTCAACATGTTCAACCCTTTGCATAGGAGCATGAGGGTCGTTTCCCCATCCACAAACTCGTCTAAATATGCGCTCTTGATAGCCAAGAAAACTTCTTTAGGCCGAGTAGGGGTAGACGTATGGCTCGACTGAGCCTCCTTAACTAACTCACCTTTACTTACCTTCGCTTCTCAATCTCGTCACCCACCTGGGTTGGTGTCATAGGTTTGAGAACTACGTTCTTTCCCTGCAAAGTAAAGGAATATCGGTTAGTAAAGCCATCATGCAAGACCTTACGATCAAATTGCCAAGGACGACCTGATAAAATATGACAGGCTTGCATGGGTACAATATCACACAATACATCATCTTCATAATGTCCAAGTTTGATATGTACTTTAACTTGCCTATTCACCTTTAAGTTACCACAGTCATTCATCCAATGCAATCTATAAGGCCTAGGATGTTGAATAGTAGGAAGTTGTAATTTATCAATCATCTCTTGACTAGCTAATTTAGAACAACTTCCTCCATCAATGATCACATTAACAACCTTCCCTTTAACTAAGCATCTAGTATGAAACAGATTTTCACGTTGATTGTTATCACAAGGTTCAGGAATGACACTTAAGACTCTCCTAACAATCAATGATTCTCCATGTTAATAATCAATGCCATCATCATCATTATCATAAGTGAGAAGGTTAAGGTTTTGATCATTCTCATTAGCATGCTCTTCATGTTCATCACTAGAATTTTCATATTCATATTCGCCTAGGTGATTAATCATGAGAGTTTTCTTAGTAGGGCAATCCTTCATATAATATCCTCTACCTTGGCATTTGAAGCATAAAATATCCCTAGATCTAGTGGTAGAAGAGTTAGGATTACTCCCTTTGGGGCCAGTAGATACCCCAGACGAATCTCGTCCGTTCCAAGGCGCCTTACCCTTATCGAGGGCCTGTGGTGTAGCTCGGACATCTCCTCGACCTTGGGTTTGGTTTGGCCGAGAGTTGTAGCCTCCTTCAGGCCGCCCTTGGTGCTGCTGTGGTCGGCTTTGGCGCCATGGTTGGGGTTGCCCACTCGTCATCCTTCCGCCTTGGTTCCTTTATCTAGCTCCACGTTCAACTTTAATAGCCAAATGTAATAATTCAGTAGGAGTAGAGTAAGGAAAATAATCGATCTCATGAGCTAAGGCGGGATGCAAAATACGAAGAAACCTAGCATTTGTATCCTCATATTGTTCCACTACATTGGCTCTAGCCATGGTTTCTTGCATAAGATTAAAGGTTTCCTCAACAGATTTGTTACCTTGTTTAAGATTTTCTAGGCGTTGCCTAAGCTCTGTAGCATAATGTTGAGGGACAAACCTACTTCTCATTAAGGCTTTCAATTGGTTCCACGAAGCGATAGGCGCATCAAGGGCTGTTCTTCTTTCCTTAACCAAGTTATCCCACCAAATTAGAGCAAACCCTTGAAATTCTAAAGAAGCCAATTGTACTTTCTTAGGTTCAGAGAAATTGTGACAGTTCCAGATTTGTTCCATTTTAGTTTCCCAGTCTATATATGCATCTGGATCTGTCTTACCATCAAAAGAAGAAATTTTTACCTTGACCTTACCTATGTCGTCCTGATCATGATCTCTAGGCTGACGGTATAGGTAACGTCCTCCTCTGTCGTTCCGCCTCGGGCGTTGCTCCCAATAGTCCTCATCTTGGAAGTCATAATCATGCTCCGAATAGTAGAACTCTTCCTGGAAGCCACGACCTCTTCCTCTTCCCCGTCCTTGGCCCTGCGCATTAGCAAATCCGTTATTTCTACGATATCTCTCCCCTCGTGGAGAGTTGTTCTCTTCAAAAATAGGATTATGCAAATTAAGGTTAGGAGGAGGGTTAGGATTTCGGACTTCCCTTTCATCATTAGGCATATCGTCACGCCCGTGATTACCTTGACCACCAAGGTTATTAGAACCCGTCGGTCTAGCCTCCAATGCCGCCAGTCTATCTCTCATTTCCGCCAAGGTGGCGTTAAGAGTGGTCATTGTGTTGTTGAATACCGCGGCGGATACAGTTCCTTCGGAATTGTTGTCATCGTTGCCATTGTTGGCATTGTTCCCGTAGTTACCCTGAATGTTAGACATTGCAAATAAAGACAAACACGGAACGATGTCAAGATTAGCAAAAGATAAACAAACTCACAATGTGTTTCTCTCACACACTTCTCTCTAATTGGTTTTGACAAGCTTGTTGGGGCAATCCGCTTTGGGCAAATCAACAATCAAGCAAGGACTTAACAATCAAAAGAGAGTAATCAAGGGAAAGGATAAAGAAACAAGCAACAAGGGACTCGACAATAGCAAGAACCACTCGACAAAAGCTGGAGAAGAAGGTCGAGATCGACTGAAAGCCTCGAAATCGACCAAAACAGACTCGACATAACCCGTAACGAGGCTGTAGGGGGTCGGTATGGGGTCGGTATGGGGTCGGTATGGGCACTGCAGTACTCGACACACCAAAATAGGAAAAGAAAATGAAGGAAAAGAAAGAAAAACTTGGATTTTTACCTCTTTTTTATTCAAACCCTTGGCAAGGACGTTGTAGTTGCAAGGTAGGGCTTAAAAAAAATTTTTTTTGTGTTTTGGGAGGTATGTGTTTGAGATTTTCAAATAGGGCTGTGAAATTTCACCAAAATTGGTCCTTGAAGGTTCTTGCACTAGATCTCAACAATCCTTTTTTTAAGCTACTTTTGCCCCTAGTGAATTTTATCCTCCTAGGTCAAAGATTTGAATGTATTCTTTTTTTTTTTATAACTTTTTCGGACTGTTTTTTTTTTTACTAATACAAGAACACTTAACAATGAAATAAAAGGACTCTTGAAAATTTAAAGTATGGTGAAAGAAAAATAAAATTTATGTAGCCCTAATGAAATATATATAGATGGAACTTTGGCTAAATTTGGTAAATAAATCTATCTATGCCCTTTATAATCTATGATAGAAAATATGAGATATATCTACCACAAATTGCAACAAATTAAATAAGGCAACAAAGTAGATAGATCTAGGATAACAAAAGATAGAAACAAGCAAACAAACTAGGGTTTGTGATTTGTGTTTAGGGATGCCGAATGGAGATCCAACGTGGCTACTGGTGCTAATTGGCAAACAAACTAGGGCTGCACAAAGGTGTTAATTGGCTCCAACGTGGCTACTGGTCTCGGCTTAGGATGTGTTTAGGCTAAGTACAACCACAATCATCACAAATAAAGGTTAATGCAATCAAATTCAAAAATTCAAGAAGTAAAAACCAAGAACAAAGAGACTATTTTTTTTTTGTTTCGGACTGTCTTTTTTTTTTGTAGTTTAGGAAAATAAAAGACACAACTTTTGATGTCGGAAACCTAAGCTCTGATGCCAATTTGATACGGGGTCAGCCGTAGGATGGCCCGATCTTCGACAATCAAGACTCAAAGACAAGAACGGAAGCAAAGACTCAAGAACAAGAACAAAGACTCGAAAATTCAGCAACTCTAGACTCAACAAAACAATGAAATAAAGACCGATAGAAGGGTGATTCGAACTAAGGTAGAACGAGATAAAGACCCCAGGCCTCCTAAGAGGGTAGGAACCAAGTATCAATGACTACAAAGCCCGCCTCTACAACCTTACACAACCAAGCGGACAACTTGGAGGCACAAGGAGGGGACTTGTGATTACCTGGA